>VDFB02353493.1:189954152-190160033 GCA_007258455.2 Sequoia sempervirens | reverse complement strand
TATACATTGGACCCTCAACCGTAATCCCCCAACCCTATACCCCCAAACCTCTACCATCAACCCTTAAACCATCTACCCTCTACCATATAAACCCTTAAGCACTCAACCCTAAATCGTAAACCTTAAACCCTCAACCCTTAAACCCTAAACTGTTAAACCCTCTTACCCTCTACCCTTTAATCCCTACCCTCTACCCTCAACCCTAATCCCTCAACCATTAAAACTCCTTAAACCTACCTATTAAACTCTCTAAACTAATCCCTCAACCCAATTTTTGGACTTTCATCAGCTTTGTAACTCTTAAACTCCTAATCCATCAACCCCTATAATCGCTCTACCCTATACATTGGACCTCAAACCCTAATCCCCAAAACCAGAGCACCAATCATCTACCCTCAACCTTAAACACTCAACCCTCAAACCTTAAACCCTCTACCTTATACATTAAACCCTCAATTCTCAATTTACAACCCTTAATCCCTTAATCCTCAACCCTCAAACCCTAAACCATAAACCTCGATACCCTCAACCCTATACATTGGGCTCACAAACTCAATCCTTCAACCATTTGTACCATCAACCCTAATCCCTCAACCCAATACCCTAATCCCTCAACTCTACAGGTCATCAACCCTATACCCTCTATTATCAACCCTCTACCATATACATTGGGCTCACAAACTCAATCCTTCAACCATTTGTACCATCAACCCTAATCCCTCAACCCAATACCCTAATCCCTCAACTCTACAGGTCATCAACCCTATACCCTCTATTATCAACCCTCTGCCCTATACATTGGATCCTCAACCCTCATATATCTATGTCCCTCCCTCCTCTTCTCTACTCTCTATTTCACTTCTCCCTCTATCTCTCTATCCATCCATCCCTCCCTCTCTACTCTAATCCCTCAACCTTAAACCCTCAACCCTCAACCCTTAAAACCTAAACCCTTAAACCCTCTCTAACGCACTTCTCTACCCCCACCCCCTCTACCCTCTACCCCTCACCCCACCTCTAACCAATACTCCTACCCTCTACCCTAAACCCTAAACCCTCAACCCTAATCCCTCAACCCTCATCCCTCAACCCTTACACCCTTAAATCCAAGAAAAATCTCTACCCTAATCCGTAAACCCTCAACCCTTAATCCCTCAACCCTTAAACCCTCAACCCTCTACCCTCAACCCTCAACCCTTAAACCCTAATCCCTCAACTCTATACCCTCAATCCTCTACCCTCAACCTTAAATTCTCAACCCTCAACCTTCAACCCTCAACCCTTAAACTCTCTACCCTCTACCCTAAACCCTCAAGCCCTATACCCTCTACCCTTTACACTGGACCCTTAGCCTAATCCTTCAACCATATGCCCTCAAACCTATACCCTAAATGCTCTACCCTCAACCCTAAACCCTTAACCCTAAAACCTTAAACCTCCTACCCTATATCCTCAACCCATTACCCTCAAAACATTATCCTCTACCATTGACCCTAATCCCTCAACCCTCAAACCTAAAACCTTAATACCCTAGAAACCATCAACTCTATAGGTCCTCCACCTTAATCCCTCAACCCTATACCCTCAACTGCTATCACTTTCTCTCTATCTATACATTTCACTATTGGATGCTATGGATGTATTGTTTATATGTGGTTGTCAATGATGTCAACACTATTAGCATCTGGTGTATTAAAGGTTGTATATGTCGAGGATATTGATAAAATTGTAAAAGAAAGTGTTCCAAGTTCCCAATGGAACTGTGTAGGTAGAAAGGCATCTTGTTCTGTACGTTGAAGATCAACTGTTGTGGACTAAAGGTTTTATTCTTGAGAGTATCTAGATCATCCACCAAAATTTTTAGAGGTTCGCGTATAGATTTGGTCATGTTGTGGTCTAATAATATTTTTGTGGTCTTTGTCAACGTTACTCAGTGAAGATAGTGTAATTCAGGTAATCTCAGTTGCTACAGATTTTTTTCTATTGTTTCTTGATCTTCTTGGATGTCTCTAGATCATGCTCTATCTTTGTAGTACGTCCACATTCATCAGTGTGCTCGTGGTCAAAGATTTTTCTTGCGCACATTCAGGTTTTATGTTCTTGGCTGAAATGATGGTGGTAACGTGTTGTGGATACTTGAAGAGTTAAATTTGAACTTTTGGCACACTCATCAATATTGTTTTGTGTCGCATCATTATTTTGGCTGACGGTGTTTAGATCCACATTGTAAATTTAATTGTAAATTTGGGTTGACATTGCAAATATCTTTTATTTTCCTGGCCAGCTAATTTGTTGATGAAATATCATGTAGCAGATATATAAGAGTGATTGTTTCATCGGTTCAAAGTGTGCTTCATGTGTTGGGTGTGCTCCTATGTGTGTATGTGTGAATATCATTCAATTACAGAGAAAAGTGTGAAGAAGATCGAGCGAAGTGTGAAGTAGTTTGAGTGAAAAGTGAAGGAGTTTTTTGTGCTTAATTGGAAATATAATCAAGCTTGTACATAAGTTATTTTCTCATTTTGTACCCTTTGGATTTTAATACTATTATGTATTGTTTGGAAGTGAGCTGCTTCTATATTTGAGCAATGAACTCTAGGTAGTGTGCCTGTATGCATGTGCATTCCTCTTTATTGATTTCATTATACTTTTAATAGGGTATAATATTGTGGACTAACATCCACCATGGTTTTTCCCCTAATAGGGTTTCCATGTAAAAAAAAATTCTTGGTGTTCTTTGTCTCTCTGATGTGTTAATTTCTTATAGTTAATTGCTTATTCATCATATTTGAGATTAAGTTAAGTTTCAAAAGTTCATTATTTTGTGACAACTGATTCACCCCCCCTCTCAGTTTTTTGTCCTTTTTTTTCCAACAATTAGTATCAGAGCAGGTTCCTCTAAAGAATTCTAAAAGCTTGAGGTGATCTGAGATGGCAACAGTCAAGAAGGATAGTCTGAGCTTTCATGGAGCTAACTACTCACTGTGGAAAGTTAGGACGCAATGTCACCTAAGGTTTATTGGTGAAGCCTACTGAAATATTACCAAAGATCCATATGTTATTCCTCATAATGGTCCCTCCACGGCTGATGAGATCAAAGATGTTGAAAACAATATTAGGGCTATTGAAGCTTTGGTGAGTTCTCTGAGAGATTTAGAGATAGAAAATATGGTAGGACTGTAGATAGCTCATGCAATTTGGATGAAGCTAGAAACTTTATATGAAGGAGATGCACAAGTGAAGATGGCTAAGATATAGAGTTTGAAAGGCAAGTATGAGAATTTGAAGATGGGTGAAGATGAACATATCACTTCTTTTATACAAAGAGTAAATGAAATAGTGATGGGTATTACATGTGTTGCTGGTTCTCTGGATGTGGATGAAATTGTAGTTAAGATACCCAGTTAGACAAGGGAATTTTCATATCTCAGTCCAAATGTGTGAGAAATATATTGAAGAAATTTTGGATGGAAGAATAAAAGCCTATTGGTACTCCCATGGTGATCAAATGCAAGCTAACACAAAATGATGATTCTCCTAAGGCGAATCAAACTAGATACAGGTCAATGATCGGTGGATTGCTCTATTGAACTCAAACTAGACCAAATATTATGAATGTTGTATTTATGGTTGCTATATTTTAGGCTAATCCAAAAGAATCACATGTGACTATTGTTAAGAGAATATTCAAATATCTAAAAGGAACAGTTGACTTTGGAATTTCGTATCCAAAGGATGATGATCTCACTTTGAGTGCATATACTAATGTGGATTGTGCTGGAGATGTAGATGATAGGAAAAGTACTAATTGTGGTGCTTTCTTCCTAGGGAAGAAGCTGGTGTCTTGGTTGACCAAAAAGCATAATTCCATTTCTCTATCTACTGTTGAAGCATAATATATTTTTGTTGCAAATAATTGTACTCAAGTCATATGGATGAAAAAAATGTTGAAAGATATCAGGGTGATATATGAAGAGCCTATTTCCATATAATGTGACAATTCAAGTGCAATAAATATTTCAAAGAATCTGGTACTACACTCTAAGACAAAACACATATCAATCAAGTTTCACTTCTTGAGCAAGAAATTGAATGAGAAAGAATTAAAATTGGAATATGTTCCCACCAAAGAACAGATTGCAGACATCTTTACTAAACTGTTGCTGAAGGATAGCTTTGAGTATCTCAGAGGAATGCTAGGGGTAATTACCCCTCCTAATAAGAACTAAGAGATGCATTTACTTGCATCAATTCATGAGCTACATTGCTATATTCTGATCCAGATTGATGTTTTCATGGTTGCTACTCAGGGGGAGTAGTCAGATATGCAAATATGTGTTTCTAAGTGTGTATATGGGAAGGTCATGGT
Source organism: Sequoia sempervirens (assembly GCA_007258455.2). NCBI lineage: Eukaryota > Viridiplantae > Streptophyta > Pinopsida > Cupressales > Cupressaceae > Sequoia > Sequoia sempervirens. The sequence continues at coordinate 190,155,664 of VDFB02353493.1, read as the reverse complement.
TACCTTTTCCATTGATGTCAAAGGGGGAGAAGTGCAATGTGAAAAATCCTTTTAAGGGGAGAAGAGCAATTGAGTAGAAGAGTTAGAACCAAAGGGAAAGCAAATGTGTTGGGTTGATGGTATTTTTCACATCGTGTGTTGCCATCAATGCTAAAGTGGGATATTGTTGGATGTTGTGGATGTGTTGTTGATATGTGGTTGTCATTAATGTCAACACTATTAGCATTTGGTGTATTAAAGGCTATATATGTCAAGGATATTGAGAAAATTGTAAAAGGAAGTGTTCCAAGTTCCCAATGGAACTGTGTGGGTATGAAGGCATCTTGTTCTGTATGTTGAAGATCAGATGTTGTGGACTAAAGGGTTCATTCTTGAGAATATCTAGATCATCCACCAAAATTTTTAGAGGTCCACATATAGATTTGATCCTGTTGTGGTCTATGTCAGTGTTCCTGAGTGAAGATTGTGTAATTCTTGTAATCTCAGTTGCTACGGATGTTTCTTTGTTGTTTCTTGATGTTTTTGGATGTCTCTAGATCATGCTCTATATTTTTAGTACATCCACATTGATCGGTGTGCTCGTGATCAAAGATTTTTCTTTTGCACATTCAGGTTTTATGTTTTTAGCCGACATGATGGTGGTAATGTGTTGTGGATCCTTGAAAATTTAAATTTGAATGTTTGGCACACTCGTGAATATTGTTTTGGGTCACATCATTGTTTTGGCCGACAGTGTTTAGATCCACATTGAAAATTTAATTTTAAATTTGGGCCGACATTGCAAATATGTTTTATTTTCCTGGCTTACTAAGTTGTTGATGAAATCTTATGTAGCAGATATATAAGAGTGATTGTTTCATCAGTGCAAAGTGTGCTTCATGTGTTGGGTGTGATCCTATGTGTGTATGTGTGAATATCATTCGATTACAAAGAAGAGTGTGAAAAATATCGAGTGAAGTGTGAAGTAGTTTGAGTGAAAAGTGAAAGATTTTTTGTGCTTGATTAGAACTGTAATCAGGCTTGTGTAGAAGCTATTTTCTTAGTTCGTACCCTCTAAATTTTAATCCTATTCTATATTGTTGGGTAGTGAGCCCCTTCTGTAATTGAGTAGTGAGCTCTAGGCAGTGTGCCTAAATGCATGTGCATTCCCATTTATTGTTTTCATTATACTTTTAATAGGGTATAATATTGTGGACTAACATCCAATGTGGTTTTTCCCCTAACAAGGTTTCGACGTAAAAAAAATTATTGTTGTTCTCTATCTCTCTGATGTGTAAATTACTTATGGTTAATTGCTTATTCATCAAATCTAAGATTAATTTAAGTATATTTTGAAAGTTTGTTATTTTGTGACAACTAATTCACCCCCCGTCTCATTTGTTTGTCCTTGTTTTTCCAACACTCACCTCTCCCTCCCTCCCTCTCTCCTACCCTCTCTAATTTTCTCTATCTACCCCCTCCCTCTTTCTATGTACCTCTCATTCAATCAATCCCTACCAGCCTCTATCACTCCCTCTATCTATCTCTCTCTATATCCCTCCCACTCCCTCTCCCACTCCCTCTCTCTCAGGTCTCTCCCTCCCACCCCCTTTCTCTGGAAACCCACCTAGGTATCTCTCTCTCTCTATCCCTCCCACCCTACCTAGATAAGTACCTCTCACTCCACCCCCTCTTTCTCTCCCTCTATCAGGTCAGCCCCTCCCACACCCTCTCCATCTTATAGGTCTTTCACTCACACTCCCTCTCTCTCCCACTCCCCATCTCTCACACTCCCTCTCACTACCTATCTCTCACCCCCTCACACTCTCAAGTCCCTCCCTTTGGCACCCTACCTACATAACTATCTCTCTCTCCCTTCCCTCTCTCTCCCCCTCTCTCTCAATTCTCTCTCTCCCACCCCCCTCTCTCTCTATCTCTCTCTCTCCCTCCCTCTATCCCTTCCACCCTACCTATATAAGACCCTATAACTCCAGCCCCTTCTCTCCCACTCTATCTCTCTTAAACTCTCACTTACACCCCCTCTCCCTCTCTCTCTCTCTCTCTCTCTCTCTCTCTCTCTCTCTCTCTCTCTCTCTCTCTCTCTCTCTCTCTCTCTATCTCCCCCTCCCTCTCCCACCCTACCTAGACAACTCTAGATCTCTCTCTCACTCTCTTAAAATTCTCCCTCCCTCTAAAGACAGACATAAATACATAAATACTTACATACAAGAATAATAAATATATACATACAATCCTCCATACATACAAGCATACATGTACATGTGTAGATAAAATCTTACATACATATAGGCATACATACAGTATACATGTATTGATACATACAAGCATACATACATGCATACATACATGACATACAACCATACATGTACATACAAACATACAAATATATGAACATACATTCATTAGAGTAGCATTTAACATAAATCAAGACATAACATGAGTGTGTTATACTGCACTTGTGTTATGTCTTGCTAGACATGTTCCCCACAAATGCAAAAAACCATGTCAAAACTGAGATATAATGTGAGCACATTATAACACACGCGCATTATATCTTGCTTTGGGAATCCCCTAGCCTTTGGGATTGGTATTTTCCTTGGAATACCAACCTAAGGGCTTGGAGGGAATTCCCAATGACTAGAGACATGTTTTTGCAAATTCTACAATATTTCACATAATTGGGTTCATGCTCACCATTAGAATTGCATGTGGTTCAATATCAAACAAATTGAACATCTAGTTAATGTTAGGTTCTCTCTTAACTATCCAATGATGTAATTTTTTTCACTTTCTAACAATGTTAAGGCTTTCATCCATAATTTATTTTGTTTGTGTGTCTCTTTTTTGGGAAAAAGTAGTGTGTGGTGTTCTTTTCATTATAAATTAACTGTTTATTGAAATTTAAAATAAATTACATTTTGAGAAACTAGACTCTATTCTACAATTTTAAAAAAGAACTTCAATTAATTTCCAAAATTTATAGGGGTAGCACGGCCAAAATTCTATTTTTCAAGAACTGTCCACTTCGAAAATTAGTAAAAAATCAAATATTCATTAAAAAATTATCAGAAAAATCACACATCAACTACATATTGCTAGCTACCCTCTGACCATAGTGATTTTGAAAATACTAAAAAAAGTTCACCATGCTAGGGTCATACAAGAGTTGTTATGTTATGCTTTTCTGACAAAAACAACACCAATTTGTGTACGTCCCTCTTTTGAACTCCTTAATCTCAACCATTTTCAAAATAAATTAGTAGTTTACAAAGTAGACTCAGAGCAATTTGATCCTTTTTTTTGTTCCATCTCAAAATTTTGAGTGTAACTATCCTCAATTTCACGTCCAAGGTCAATAATTCCTTATTTCAGAAAAAAAACTGGCTAGTTAAGCCCATTTTTTGAGAACCATCTTTGTGCACTTACCTACACAATAGGGTGGTGTGAAAGACCTTCACTACATCATAAATTGAAATACCTATTGTTCCCTCAGCACACACACCCCATTCTTAATGGGGACCCTCTTTTCTTTTCGCCTCATCAGATTGCTTTGTTCACTACCTCATTGTGCATGCCCCCTCTTTTGTGTCCTAAATGGTCAATGAGCTTTAGAGAAGTCATCTTGATTTGACCATGTTTTTCCCTCCTAAAATTTTCAAGGCTCTAGGCCTTTGCGAAGTTCCCTTAGTTGTTTGCCTTTGCTTTTCAGAGCTGACGTCCTTGGAGAAAAGTGGGTCTGCCCCTTCAAGCCACTCTATGTGGGTTTCCTTCACCCCGCAACCTACCTCCTTTATTATCCTTTCCCTTACTGAACGTTCAAACGGCCAACCGCTCATTGCCTTCCGCCTAGCGAGTTCCACCGTTTCTACTATCATTTTCATTGCCAAACCCCAAATGACCAGGCTCTGACTGCAGTCCACCAGTCAAACTCTGACCTTCCCACGATTATTTTCAAATGACTATTTACCAACCTCCAACGCCATCGTATGATCATTAATGAGGGGCGTTAACTGATGAAAAATCTATAAATAGCCCCTCCTGAGCTATCATTTTCAGCTACCAGATGATTAGAAAAGAGTCAGAGAGCCCTCCAACACTGTCGTTACGCTCGCCAAGTTTCATTTCCACTTTGAGATCATTGATACCTACTCGCATGTTTACATTCATTGGGTTTTCGAGGTAGGTTTTATGTCCGCGAGTCATGCATTATATTTTCTTTGATTTCTGAAAAGTTCCTAAATCTAAAGGGAGAAAACTTGAAAATTAGCTAGAGTTGACTAGGGCGCACGAAACCCACATGATGAAATATTGATAAACTTCAAAATCGATCCACACACCTCTTGCAAAACCTAAGCTCTCCGCTATCGTTCATTAACCAGGGCCTTCATCCCCTACAGTCCCGTGCCTCCCTATTGCCATCATCAACTTTGAAAAATAAGTTAAACTTAACAACGACAAATGACCTCATCACGTCCTCTGTGGCGGGATGCTCCCTGCACTCAGCCGCTTTGGACTTGATTCACAAACCTTAAGCACAAACTGAAGTGATCAATCAACCTTTTTGGGTCTGCCTCCATAGGATTCCGCCTCTGAGACACTTTTCAAGCTTTGTCATTTCGAATGGCTTTCCAACCATGACTTTCTGGTATGCTAACCCCGCCTCCACGATCACCCTATAAACATAAAATTTTCCAAATCTCAAGCCTCAATCCATCATGGCTCCCTCCTTGCATACTTTTTCTTGCATATTTCCACCTATGTTTTTCCATTTTGAATGGCTTTTACAGCTCTTTCTTCTATCTATTGGGTTTCACACTTGTCTTTGCTGGCGAATTTCATTTGCACCCCAAAATGACCAAGTGTAAACTTCTTTGTGAGCCCCTCCTAGAGGACTGTTGTGATGAAACTGTCATCTTGAATGACTCTTGACAACAGAATTTCCGCCCTTTTGGTCTCAATCCCGCCGGGGCTACTGGTATGTGAAGATGAAAATTGTTAAGTTTCAAACCTTAAAGGGGTTCCTCCTTACATGTTGTCATCCATAGGACTTTGTTCTGGTCCCGCCGTTCTCAAATGGAAAATAATCCATATCGCCCTACTATGCGGGACCCAACCTTGCCATCGCCTCCAAACTGATGATAAGCAGAATGAACAATGAAGCCTTTCTCGGATTCGATGATGTGGATCTCCTCCATCGAGCCTCCGTCTGGTTTTTGTCATTTTAAATGACTATTCCTCAACGTTGCCTGCATTGCTTGACCTGCCTCCTAAAATATTTCAACTTTGACGATGAAGTGACCACCTTCCACCAAGTTTATGGGTCCCGCATGGTGAAACATCGCCTGTGGAACTCTGCCCTACCAATGTCATTTCAATGGCGGAAGACCCCAAACGGTCAAGCTACCTTTTGATTCTACATGACCCAAAAATGACCTTAATTCCCTCCAATCTTCAAAGTGACTTTAACCCACATGCCTAAATGAAGTGGCCACCTTGGTGGACCCCACCTTATGCCCAAATCCTAAGGCAGGTTGGGACAAGTAGGCTACCGTGCCCTGATCGCCATCCCTTCTGAAGCTACCTCAAAATAGCCACCAACTGAAGGAAGTCTGGGCCCCTGGGCCCGCCTTGCTAAAACTCCCTCCTGAGAAAGATTAATATCAATCTGGAAGATATGTTAGGATTCTGAAGTGATGAATTATCTTATCTAACACTCTTTTGCAGGATTTTGGCTAACTTTCCCATTGTTTTATGCTTGAATGTGCTTACCTCTTTCTCGCGCGAAGGATATATGGAACCAGGTGCAAGACCTTCAGAGGCGATTGTGGAGAAAGAAAAAGGAATGAATTCAGCCAAAGCACCTCGAGGAAAAGAGGACAAAGATCAAATGAAGTACAAGTTCCAAGGGGAACCCCTCAACTCCAAGGTCACCTCAACCTGGAAGGATATTTCGGATACCAATAGTGGACACATAGATATCGATGAATTCAAGAAAACGGTTTGGATTAACCCCACAACAAAAAATGCAAGAATGATCATAAGTAGTGCGTTGGCCAAGGCTCCCAATTTTCCACCTGCCCTCATTTCTCCTAAGATTGTATTGGCTTGCAAGGAGGCATATCAACCAGAGTCTATAACAATTGTGGATAGAGACAAAAAATTATTTGCTGACTTATCCACCAAGTCAATAGGAAGAGTTTTTCATATCCCTACCTTCGAGGAAATGGAAGAAGCATCCACGAAAGAAAAGGAATCAAGTGAGGGAATGGAGGAAGATACTGAACCTCCAACTGGGGAACGTGACAAAATCCCTAAACACAATGAAAAAAGGTCTCTTTTAGAAGAGAAAGAAAAGAAAGAAAAAGAAGAGCAAGAAGAGAGCCTCAAACATGATGAGGAGGTGCCACTTCAATATGAGGAAGAGGAAAAGAATTAGGAAGATAAATTTGTAGGAGATATTGAAACCCATAAGGGCCCAAAAACTAAACATCCTAAAGAGCATGGGCATGATGAAGAAGAAGAAGAAGAGAAAACTACTGAAGGGGAGGACAACCCCAAAGTGCACACATTCATCGAATCCCCATAGAAGGAAACAATATTTATCCAAGTTTCTGATGAGGAGGAAGAAAAGACAGAATAGGAGGCTTCAGACAACAAGGAAATTGAGATCCAACACACCCTTGAAGAAGAAGGTGATCATGAATCACCAAAAGGAGAATCTCAGATGCCTTAATGGCTTGAGAAATAGTTGGAGAAGAAAACCCCAACCCTAAGGGATCCGAGGGCAAGGCTGGTAGCCATCTTGGCTTGAGCCCAAATAAGCACAAAGAAAGAGAAGAAACCAAAGGTTAGGTCTCATCTAACAATGGATGTATCTAAATCTAGAATTGTGCAAATAGCCACCCTAGTGGTGAGTGAAGAGGGGGTGAGCTACAATGTCTCTACCCTTGATTTAGGAACAACGACAAGAGAACAAAAGATTGATCATCTCCAAGGATATGTCGCTACCATTGTACACCAAATGAACGAAGGAAATATTTCTAAGGAGGAGTTGAAAACACAGGTGGCTGATTTAAATACATATATTCAACAGTGGTCATCATTGGAAGAGCTTCCCACCACATCCTCGGAACTGCCACAATTGCTATCCAAGGATCACATTGATAAGCTCGAGAAAAGGAAAAACTGGACAAATGCCACAAAGGATTGGTTCTAACAGGTCCTCTACAATGACAACATGAGCATCGACCAGGCGGTCAGAACAACAAACAAGTTCCTAGAAGTGCAAAAAGATACTCGAGGGAATAAGGAAGTTTTGCACTGACTTCCCCGAGCTATACATGATCATGTCTCCCAAAATTGAGTCTATTCTCAACATACCAAATAAATCCTAGGAGAAGGAGCTTTCTTTCATAAAGGATGACCACTGGCTCATAGAAACATGGAAGTTGGGTTTAGATCAGAGGAAGGAAGTGTTGGAATGAGTGCTCCATGAAATTGAGTTAGATACTAACTGGGTCAAGGAAATCAAGGCAGACTATGCAGAATACCTGAAAAATAATGATAGATCTTGATGTGCCTGCTCGTGAGATGGATGGAGAGAAATTGAAGCCATATTTTCACAAGAAGGTGAAGAATAAGAACACAGATGCACTAACGCCGGATTTCATAGGTTTTGTTGCATGAGCGTTCGCTCAATCCGAGCAGGTAGTAAAGAACAAGCTGAAATATGATAAGGACTTGGATGGCATCACAACCAAATGAAGGAGGCTGAAATTTTAATTGATCCAATTAGATATATTGGAATAGAACAAGCTTCAGGCATTGATCCTAAAGTTTGTAGAATATGCCACAGTGAAGAAGAGCGAAGGAAATCCTATCATAGATGATGTGTTCCTCACAAAGTAGCTACAACTAAAGGAAATCAACAAAAGACAAAAGAGCTACAGTGTTTCCCCAAGAAGACAAAATAGGGAAAAGACAAGGATGTAATTTTAAATTGTAATATATTTGGGGGTAGGTGAAAACCTAGTTTGTAGTGAATCTTGGACACACAATGCAAATCAATCTTGGGCATTCATTTTTCTTTCTAGACACTATAAATAGGGGCTCTCCTCTCATTTTCAAAGAGATTTAAGTTGTTGTAAAGGCATGCTACATAAATTTTAATAGAAGTTCATTGACTTTGGTGGATTCTTGAGTTTCAACTGCATGTTAGATGGTTATTCTCCCATAGTTAGTTAATTTATGCAGATTTACTTTGTTTTTTATGAGCTTTGAATGTTGTTAGTAGATTAGTTAATGTTGTTCACTAGTTTTGAATAATTTTGTTGTGTGCTGGCAACCTTCCTTGTCCATACTTTTTGTTTTTTATTGACGATAAATGGTTGTGTAATGTTAGTTTGGGCATAAACTAAAAGCTTCTGTAAACTTCTATATTTTATTCATGATTATGATGAATGAATGGTTGAATATCTGTAGTCTTTAGAAGCTTGCACAAATTTCATGAGACTGTGAGGTAATCTGGTTAAGTGGAATTATGTTCTAGGAAGGATGTCTACAGTAGAATCCTCCATGACCATTGTTCATTGCTAGTTCAAATCCAGGAACCTCCTTTCCTCCCTGCCCTTTTTCCTTTTTTCTATAAGAATCCTACACCAAGGTTCATTACACATTGTAAATCCAAATCTAAAGTTGAAATAGGAGTTTAAAACTGCTAATTTGAACCTGCAGCAATTGTGCAACAACTTCCTCATCTCAAGAACTCCATTTTAAGATCCAACTTCCCTCTAGCTTAACTTTGTAAGTCTGCCCAGTGATTACTGATAAAATCACATTGAACCAACAAAGAAATTCCATACAAGTCATGACCTGACACCTGAGAGACCTTGGGGTTATTTTCAGTAACTTGTTGTTGTAGATTACCTTTCAAGAGATGTAGTGCACCTATGCACTACCTATGTTGAGAAAGTCCTAAAACACCCATCAATAGAACTGGCAGTAGAACGAAGGAATTTGAACTAAGCTAGATTGAATTAGTTCATTATCCCCTAAAAGATTCCAAAGAGTTTTAAGGTCAACACCAAACAAAGAGGAATTTCAAGAACTATAGCCCCCTACAAGGGCTAGAAGGACTAAGAGAGAGGACATAACCTCTTATTCCTCCTCCATTCCATCCACTTCAACTTCACTTTCACCTCCTTCCTCTTCCCATCAACCACATACTCATCCTTTCTCTTCCATATCTACCTCTTCCACTCAGCTGTCACAAACTGCATTCTAGCTGCTTGCTTCCCATAGCCAGGGTGTTGCCCCAATCCCTGCCTTCCAAGTCCAAGGCTCAATCCCAACTTCCATTGCCCCTATGCAGCCCCAAGTTGTTGTCCAACAGCCAATACCACCATTGTCTCCCCTCATGGTTTGGCTGGGAAATAATCCTTCCTCATTGTTCTTCAATTCTTACCATGACATGCCTAAGAACCCAAAGATATTTTGCTCAAAGTTCAATCCTCGGGATCTGCAAAGGACAACTGAAGAACATATTAAGATCTTCCAAGCGACATTTAAAGATATGCAGATTAATCAGGAAGACATATCTTGTAGGATTTTCCCTTATTCCTTGGGGCAAGAGGCTTTCTATTAGTATATCAACTTACCAAAGGGGTCCATCACCTCTTGGACCTTGTTGATGAATGCCTTCTTACAGAAGTGCAAGATGTCAATCAGCCCTTCAGAGCTATATAGGAAATTTATGTTCGTTCGAAGGGAAGTCAACAAGCTGATCAACTCCTTCAGCGATTGATTCCACTGAGCATACACAAGGTTGCAAGCTCTATATGCGCTCAATGATGTTGTTGCCTTGCCCATCTATTATGCCACATTAGATAACCTCATAGCTACATTGGTGAGTATGATACAACCAACTCCTACCACATTAGTGGATGCTTATGCTGAGGCAATCATTGCTAGCACCGACTTGGGATAGAACATCTCTGGTCTATTGCCCTCCTTGGGGAAGGCTACCCATCCTCTATAGATTCAAGGACTCACACAACCTTTACAACATTAGATGCCCCTAATGAATCAAGTGCCATGGCTGCCCATAGTGCCTCATCTAGAGCAGCCCATGAACCAGGCACCCCCAGTGACTCATTACTTGCAGCCTCAGCAACAACAGGCCTATGCAAACCACCAATGGTATCGACATACCCACAAGGGCCCAAATTTTTTCCCGCTCAACAAAACCAGCAAGTGGCACAAATCATCTTCCTCCAAAATTAGACACCATAGCCAAGCAATGTGGAGAAAGATCGGTTGGAGGAGTTAATAGAGATGATATGAAAGATTTCCACGAACATGACTCATCTCCAAAATCAAAACAATTAGTTGTAGGTATCTCAATGTACCCTTCAATCCAATCTCAATCGCGATAGCCAGGACAATTGTGAAGCGGGTACCTCGTCAACACCAAATTATGAGCAAAGACAAAAATCCAATCAAGACTTTGAAAGGAGACCCTCACAAAGACAGAACTGAACATGGAATACAAGGCCAAACAATGGGGGTGTTCCCACTCCTCTTGATCAACCTGCTAGTAGTGAGAAGACAACCAGTGGAGTGTATCTCATCGAGGTTGCCTTATCCGAATGGTGCAGGATTCACAAGACTAGCAGGAATTCTGAGTTGTACTGCTCAAAGTTTCAAACAGCCACAAAAATATTTTAAGTGGAGGTCCAAAATGTTGTTGACAACACAAATTGTAGAGACATAGTTTCATCTGACCCATTCGATTCCTCCTATATCATGGTCAACGGGGCCCCATTCCCACAGAGCAAGAGCAACGAGCCAGAGATCAAGACCACCTCTACCAAAAATAAAGAAGTACAAGAGGTAAGTAACGAAGAAGTTTTATCTTAGCTCTTTACTTTAGTGGATAATAGTACCATAGATGAAGAAAAGTCTCATGAAGATGAAGTCCAAATGTTTCATCAAAGAGCCACTCCATACAACTTAAGAAATAGACAAGCGAAGGGACCATTCACTACTTCTATTCTGCCTAATAATTTTAGCATCCCGCCCAACCCTAATGCAAGCAATAACCTAGGCTATCCTTATGTGCCTAAACAATACTTGAACAACAACAAACAACTGAATCAGATTAGATTCAACTGCTAGCTCGTTCATAGGGAGATCCTTTGAGGCTAAAATTGAGCAAATGGGTGAATATGTAGCTGAAGAGTTCAAGAAGGTTAAAATTAGCTTGTCTTTTTTTGAGCTCCTTAAAGTTCCAGTAGTTAGGAACACCTTCTTTAGGGTAGTTAATGGAACCCGCTCCTCTAAGAAAACACAAGAAATAACTACCAAGAAGGGCACCTTCGAAGAGCTGCCACATGAACCAGCAATCCAATAAATTCTAGGAAAGAAGGACACTACTCCAACTCAACAAATTGGAAAACAGCCTACCAAAGAGAAAAATCAAGGAAAATCCAAGGAGAAGAAAAATGAAAAGGACAAGAGTCAAGTGGCCTAGTTTGACATACTTATGGGTCTCTTCCAAGGAAGGTTCAAAATGCCACCCTTCCTCACGATAATTAGAATATTTGGAAAGAATTTGCACAATTGTTTGATTGACTCTAGAGCATCAACCAATGTAATGCCTTTGGCTGTGTCCAAAGCTCTTGGGATTTTCCCACACCTTCTAGAAGAAAAGTGACTCAATTGGAAAAAAATGAGGTTAACATCGTCGGGGAGATCAATCGTATCCCAATGCAGATTGCTGCAAACCCAAGAGTGTAGCAAGTTATTGACATCCAGGTTGTGGATATTCTTGACACATATGAAATTATCTTGGGACATGACTTCACCTAAGCATTGAATGGGTATTCCACAACCCACTTTTCTCACATGTGACTATCCTAGAAAGGGCTGCCATACCAAATTTAAATAGATCAGGAGCCACGAATGAAATTCATGATCACAAACAACACCAATGAGGTTCTGTTTGCTGAAACATAGCTGGGAAATTATTTCCCCTTTTCTTATTACAAATAAGCGGAGCCTCAAGAAGGAGAGCTAGCTACAAAGGTCTTCCTGGTGCAATGCAATCCTCCAACCAACTTGGCCTATGCACCTCAAAGAACATAAATGTTATTGGAATCAGAAGAGGATGAGTCCTACGAAGATGATAATTGAGGACTATTAGATAGATTCCAATACTTCATGGAGAAATGCATACAAGATCATCTCAGCCTAGGGGCAAGGATGAATTTTCAAGAGATCCTGTTGCCTAGTTGGTGCAGAGTTCACAATGATGCTCAATCAGAATTTGAGTGTTGCTTCTGTCAGGCAGTAGTAGAGCACATCAAAGGAAAAGCCATATCTCAAAAGGATCTGCCAACTGGATAGCTTGTCACCAACCACAAAGATCCTATTTCTATTCCAAAAGTGACAGATGCAAGTGAGCAACCAAGGAATATTGTACGCATGATTGGCCCCAAGGTCAAAGAGCCCCCCAAGTTTTTCACACTATGCTTCGATGGGTCCAAGTCCAAACAACGAGTCGGTGCTGGATTTGAACTCATCAGCCCTGCGGATAAGACCTACTTTGTTCCTCATAGACTTTAGTTTTATTGCACCAATAACATGGAAGAATATGAAGTGTCAGTACATGGTCTTTTAATGGCTTTGAGAAAGAAATTCAAAATGTGGCAAGTGTTTGGTGACTTAGAACTGGTAGTGAAACAAGTTAGGAAATCATACTCCTACCATGGTAGATGGCTTGCAAATTATAGGCATAGAGTTTGGGATCTTTTAGAAAGCCTAGATGTTGTTTATATTTAGTTGATCCCTCACTCCCAAAACCATACTGTTGATGTCTTGGCTCAAGCAGCTATCACTTTGCAACCCCTCTCTTTTTCTAGCCTCAAGAGATTCACTCTTGAGCTGACTTTCACCCCATCCATGCCAGACAATGTCACTCATTTTCAAGTTTTCAATGATGGCAAGCACATCATGGATTTTATCACTAGTTTTAACGTGTTTGCAACCCAAATAATTGATGAAACTGAGCTCAAAGAAGCTGAATTGGATATAGAAGGAGTCATTAATCTCAAAACGAACACCATTCCATAGGGCATGGTTCAACCTCAGTGCATATTCGACTAGATCAGATCCAAAACCAAGATGAGCAGGAAAAGAAGGACTCCATCAACAATCAGTGTGATACTCACAACCTCAGAACAACAAAGGAGGTTAAAAATGTGTTTATTGGTAAAGTCTGCATGTCAAAAGAAAAGACGGGTATCATTGATGCTTTGCGGAAGTATCATGATGTGGTAGCATGGAGCTATGAATATTTTAAGACTTATGATACCTCCATTATTACACATACCATCCCTCTTAAGCCTGATGTAAGACCATTCTAGCAATGACAGTGTCCCATTAATGCATTATTGGAACCTATCATTTATAAAGAAGTGCAGAAGTTGTTGTCAACTAGAATCATCTTTCCAATCAAGCACTCCACATGGGTGGCTAATTTGGTCCTCGTTAGGAAGAAGAACAGAGAAATCAAATTATGTATGGACTTTTGTAATTTGAACAAAGCTTCGAAGAAGGAAAACTATCCAATGCCTTCATTGGATGAGGTATTGCAGATTGTTAATGGATCACAGATGATGTCCTTCCTTGACGGGTATTCCAGGTAAAATCAAGTGATGGTTCAATATGAAGATTGGCACAAGACAAAATTCACCACCAAGTGGGGAACCTTTGCTTACAGAAGAATGTCATTCAGACTCATCAACACTGGAGTTACTTTTCAATGTACGATGGACATTACCTTCAAAGATCTAATCAAAAAGTGCATAATCATCTACATGGATGATTTAACGGTATTTTCAAAGAAGTGGAGTGAGCATGTCTCTGATCTATGCAAAATCTTTCAGAGGTGTCAAGAATTTTGGGTTTCCCTTAATCTGAAGAAGTTCATCTTCGATGTCACTCAAGGAAAGTTACTCAGGCACGTTATTTCAGAACGAGTAATTTCCATAGACCCTGAGCGTATCCAATCCTTGCTAAAGATTCAGCTGCCAAGCAGCAAGAAGAACTGAAATCTTTCTTCAGAAAGATATATTCTGTCAGGAAGTTCATCACGAGCTTTGCTAAAATTGTCAAGCCACTTAATGCCATGTTAAAGCAAGATGCCAAGATTGAGTGGACTCCAGAAGCAAAGCAGACCTTTGAAGAAATCAAGAAATCCATTGTTGAAGCACCTGTGCTAGTTATCCTTGATTATCTAAAGCCCTTCTATATTTATTCCTTCACTTTAGACCACTTGTGTTCCAGCATTTTAACCCAAAAGGATGACGAAGGAAATGAGCACCTGATCGTCTTCATGAGTGCTCCCTTAAAAGATGTTGAACTGAGATATCACAATGTGGAAAAATAGGCATACGCCCTTGTCTGAGGAGTTAAGAAGTTCAAGCATTACATCTTGAGGAATAAGGTGTTTTCCATTATCCCTGACCCATCAGTGAAGATGTTGCTCATGCAAAATGAGCTGGGGGAATGAAGAGCCAAGTGGGTTACCCTAATGCAAGAATAAAACATGGAAATTTAGCCCATGAAATTGGTGAGAGGACAAGCCCTCACCCAGATGATATCTGAAATAGTAGAGGAAGCAGGACTTGAACTCATAGTTCAGTAGTATCAGCTCAAAGATGTCTCCCTGGGGGAATGGTACGATGACAATTTTTTCTACTTGTTGAACAACAAGTATCCACCTTGCTTACAGGGAGTTGAAAAATGTGCCCTTAGGCTGAAAAGTAGCAGCTATATGTTGCAAGGATCCATCTTTACAAGAAGAACCCTGAAGGTGTCTATCTGAGAGTCCTTGGCAAAGAAGAAGCAAACCAGGTCTTGAAAGAATTCCATGAAAATTTTGGCACCGGTCATAGGTCCAGCCCTTCTATAGCTCATCAAATCATATGAGTAGGTTACTATTGGTTGATTATCTTCAAGGATGCTCATAACCATGTCCGAACATGCCATATATTCCAGACCGTCGCAACTAAAGAAAGGAATGATATTGTCTTGCTGCAACCAATCTTGGAGGTGAGGTCGTTCGCACAATGGAGTCTCGACTTCATTGGTCTGGTAAGCCCACCATCATCTATAGGACATAGGTACATTCTAACCACCTCTGATTATTGTACTAGACGGACAAAATCCATTGCATGTAGGAAATGTATGACAAAGGTAGTTATAAATTTTCTTGAAAACTTCATTTTAAATCGATTTGGTTTCATGTATGTGTTAGTATTCATTAATGGTCCAACCTTTTCCTCACTTATATTCGCTAGTTGGGCCTTCAATTAAGGTATTGCCCTTAATTTCTCATCCAACTACTTTCCTTAGGGAAATGGCCTGGCTGAATCTACAAACAAAAACCTGATTACTATCATCAAAAAGCTGCTTGACAAGAATCCCAAGGACTGGCATACCCAACTCTGCTTTTCCCTTTGGATAGACCGCACACGCCACAAGGATTCCCTTGGTGATTCTCCGTTTCACCTCATTTATGGCTTAGAGCCTATATTCCCAATTCACCTGAAAAATCGCCACCCTCCAATTCATCAATGACTTTTACGAAGAAGGGGATCGCAGGGAAGCTCACTTAGCTGAGCTGCTATACCTGGAAGAAGTACATGACCATGCCATTGAGAATTTTGCTAAACACCAGGGCATGGTCAAAAGAGGGTTTGATCAACGAGCCAAAGTCAAGGCCTTTATAATTGTTGATATAGTCCTATGTTGGGACAAGGCTCGTGAGAAGAAAGGGGGCCATGACAATTTCGACAAGCTCTGGCTTGGCCCCTTTTAGAATGTTGAGATCCTCAGAGATAATGCTTTTCACCTCAAGACCTTAATTGGTGAGGATGTCCCATTACCTATCAATGGGTAGCACCTAAAGCATTACTTCCAAGCTTGAGCTCTTTAGGAGTTGTTCCTATAAATAATTGTATATAAGTTAGTTTAGGCTGCTTTTGGTTTGCTTTGTTTTATTGTTTCGCGTCACTTTTGTTTTGTTCATTTTCTAACTATTTTACTTTGATGATAGTTTTCTTCATTTATGTTGTGGTTGTCATGCTCATTCAACGAATGGTTCACTTTGTTGCCCACTCTTGGTGTTCTTTGGCTAAATATTCACTCTCAACTTCTAGTCTCTGATAGCTACTGAAGAATGGTTTCCTCACTTGAACTTTGACTTAGAACCCAACCCTTGGTTGAATCTTCATTTTACGTTCAACTCAGACCCTGTACCAAAACACATACTAATTATTTCCAAAGAACTGTATAGCGATTGTTTATGACAACTTAACAACAACAAAATCTTAAGTCTACTCCAGTGACCAATGTGGTTCCCAAACCCATAGTAGACTTCAATGCTTACACGGTTGAGAAAAAGAAGAAAGTATTAAAAGAAGTATTGAAAGAAAAGAAAATAAAAAGGAAAATTTTGAAATCAAGCAACCATATGGGTGTGCGGATAACTCTACTGAGGCTATGGATGTTCGGCTGGCAGTAGAGCAATGTTCGTGGGGTCACAATGACAACTCTATCGAGGCTATGGACACCTGAGTGGTAGCGGGGCAATGTCTCCGTTACTTTTGGGGTAGGATGATTCATGTAGCTTTCCTGGTTTGATTAGCTACCACTTGTCATAATTTCTAAGGGAAGGTAATGATTTCACTAAATGCATAGACTTCTGAGATGTTTTGTGGGTTGATTCAGCTAATGATCCAATTCTCCTAGTTCACTCCTAGAAAATGGATTTTGGTCTAGGAAACTAGAGATTTTGGGTTCTAAGTGAATACTTATCCTTAGAATGGACCTAAGTGTTCCCTATCAGAGTTGCCATTTGTTGTTCCCTCAGCACACATGCCCCATTTTGAATGAGGACCCTCTTTTCATTTTTCCTCGCGGGGTCTCTTTGGTCACCACCTCGTTGTGCATGCCCCCTATTTTGTGTCCCAAATGGTCAATGAACTTTAGAGAAGTAATCTTGAGTTGACCATGTTTTTCCCTCCTCAAATTATCAAGTCTCTAGTCCTTTGTTGAGTTCCCTTAGTTGTGTGCCTTTGCTTTTCAGAGCTAACGTCCTTGCAGCCAATTGGGTCCACCTTTTCAGACCGCCCTATGCAAGTTTCCTTCACCCCGCAGTCATTTCAAATGGCCTTCATCCAACATCCTTCCACTTTTTAGGACCTGCCTCCTTGATTTCCATTTCCCTTACTAAATGTTCAAATAGCCAACCACTCACTGCCTTCCGCCTAGCAGGTTCTGCCGCTCCCGCTATCGTTTTCATTGCCAAACCCCGAACAGCCAGGCTATGACTATAGTCTGCCAGTCGAACTCTGACCTTCCCATGACTATTTTCAAATGACTATTTACCAACCTCCAATGTCACCGTATGATCATTAATGAGGGGCATTAAATGATGAAAAATCTATAAATAGCCCCTCCTGAGCTGTCATTTTCACTTGTCAAATGATAAAAAAAGAGTCAGATAGCTCTCCAACACTTTCATTGTGCCCGCCAAGTTTCATCGCCACTTTGAGATCTTTGCTACCTACTCGCGCTCAAATTCATCGAGTTTTAGAGGTAGGTTTTCGGTCTGCAAGTCATGCATTATGTTTTCTTTGATTTTTGAAAAGTTGCTAAATCTAAAGGGAGAAAACTTAGAAATTAGCTAGAGTTGACTAGAGTGAACAAAACCCTCATGCTGAAATCTTGATAAACTTCAAAATTTATCCACGCGCCTCTTGTAGAAACTAAGCTCTCTGTCATCGTTCATTAAGCAGGGCCTTCATCCCCTGCGGGCCTACACCCTCCCTGTTGTCATCATCAACTTTGAAAAATAAGTTAAACTTAACAATAGAAAATGACCTTATTGGGTCCTCCTCAGCAGGATGCTCCCTCTGTTGAGTCGCTTTGGACTTGATTCGCAATCCTTAAGCACAAACTAAAGTGATCCATCAACATTTTTGGGTCGGCCTCTACGGGATTCCACCTTCGGGGCACTTTTCAAGCTTCGTCGTTTCGAATGACTTTTCAACCATGACTTTTTGGTGCATGGACCCCACCTCGACAATCACCCTATAAACTTAAACTTTGTAAATCTTGAGCCTCAATCCATAGCGGATCCCTCCTTGTGGACTTCCACTTGTGTTTTGCCATTTTGAACAACTTTTATAGCTCATTCTTCTGTCTTTCGGGTTCTACCCCTGTCTTCGCTAGCCAAATTCATTTGCACCCCAAAATGACCAAGCATAAACTTCTTTGTGGGACCCTCCTAGCAGACTTCCATCTGCAGACCGCTGTGATGAAACTACCATCCTAAATGGCTCCTAATGACCAACTTTTTTTTCTTTGGGTCCCAATCCCGTTGGGGCTGCTGGTATGCAAAGATGAAAATCATTAAGTGTCAAACCTTAAACGGGTTCCTCCTGTCAGGCTGTCATTTACGAGACTCCATCCTGGTCTCACCGTTCTAAAATGGAAAATAATCCACATCGATCTGCTACGCAAGATATGACTTTCCCATCACCTCCAGACTAATGATAAATAGAATGAATGTCAAAGCCTTTCCTGGATCTGACATTGCGGATCTCCTCCATTAGGCCTTCATCTGGATTTTTTCATTTTAAACAACTATTCCTCAGTGTTGTCCCACATTCCTTGGTCCGCCTCCTGAAAGATTTCAATTTTAACGATAAAGAATCCACCTTCCACCGAGTCTGCAGGTATCGCATGGTGGAATGTCGCTCGTGGAACTCCGCCCTTCCAGTGTCATTTCAACGATTGCATACCCCAAATGGTCAAGCTGCTTTCTAATTCTAC
Source organism: Sequoia sempervirens (assembly GCA_007258455.2). Classification (NCBI taxonomy): domain Eukaryota; kingdom Viridiplantae; phylum Streptophyta; class Pinopsida; order Cupressales; family Cupressaceae; genus Sequoia; species Sequoia sempervirens. Next base: position 190,136,761 of record VDFB02353493.1, on the reverse strand, counting down.
ATGACCCAAAAGTGACATTAATGCCCTCCAATCTTCAAAGTGACTTTGACCCACGTGCCTAAATGAAGTGGCCTCATTGGTGGACCCCACCTTATTACCAAATCCTCAAGCGGGTTGGGATAGGCGGGCCACCCTACCTTGATCGTGGTCCCTTCTGCAGCTACCTCACAACATCCACCAACCCAGGGAAGTTTGCACCCCTGGGCCCACCTTGTTGAAACTCCCTCCTAAAAAAGGTTAATATTAATCTAGAAGATATGTTAGGATTCTTAAGTGATGAATTATCTAATCTAACATTTTTTCATAGGAGTTTGGCTAACTTTCCCATTGTTTTATGCTTGAATGTGCTTACCTCTCTCTCACCCGTAGGATATATGGAACCAAGTGTAGGATCTTGGAGGCGGTCGTGGAGAAAGACAAAGGAAAGAAGTTAGCCAAAGCACCTTAGGGAAAATAGGACAATTATCAAATCAAGTACAAGTTCCAAGGGGAACCCCTCAACTCTAAGGTCACCTCAACCTGGAAGGAGATTTCGAATACCAACATTGGACACATACATATCAATGAATTCAAGCAAAGGGTTTGGATTAACCCCATAATAGAAAATGAAAGAAAGATTAGAAATAGTGGGTTGGCCAAGGCTTTCAGTTTTCCACCTACCCTCATAGCTCCCAAGCTTGTAATGGCTTATAGGGAGGCATATCAGCCAGAGTCCAGAATAATTGTGGATAGAGATGGAAATGTATTGGCTTACTTATCCACCAAGTCAATAGGAAGAGCCTTTCATATCCCTACCTTCGATGAAATGGAAGAAGCATCCACAGAAGAAAAGGAATCAAGTGAGGGAATGGAGGAAGATACTGAACCTCCAACTGGGGAACATGACAAAATCTCCAAACACGATGAAGAAAGGCCTCTTTCAGAAGAGCAGGAAGAGAGCCTCAAATATGATGAGGAGGTGTCACTTCAAAATGACGAAGAGAAAAAGAAAGAGGGAGATAAATCCGAAGGAGATATTGAAGCCCATAAGGGCCTAGAAACATAACATCCTGAAGAGCATGGGCGTGATGAAGAAGAAGAGAAAAATGTTTAAGGCGAGGAGAACCCCAAAGTGCACACAGTCACTAAATCCCCACAAAAGGAAATAGTATTTATCTAGGATTCTGATGAGGGGGAAGAAAATATGGAATAGGAGGCTTTGGGAAACAAGGAAATTGAGATCCAACACACCCACAAAGAATGATCATGAATCACGAAAAGGAGAATCTCAGATGCCTCAATGGCTTGAGAAATAGTTGGAGAAGAAAACCCCAACCCTAAGGGATCTGAGGGCAAGGCTGGTAGCCATCTTGGCTCTAGCCCAAATAAGCACAAAGAAAGAGAAGAAACCAAAGGTCAGGTCTCATCTAACAATGCATGTGTCTGAATCTAGAATTGTGCAAATAGCCACCCCAATGGTAAGTGAAGAGGGTGTGAGCTACAATGTCTCTACCCTCGATTTGGGAACAGTGACAAGAGAACAAAAGTTTGATCATCTTCAGGGATCTATCGCCACTATTGTACACCAAATGAACAAAGGAAATACTTCCAAAGGAGGAGTTGAAAGCACAGGTAGCTGATTTAACAACATATATTCAACAGTGGTCATCAGTGGAAGAGCTCCCCACCACATCCTTGACACTTCCACAATTTCTATCCAAGGATCAAATTGATAAGCTTGAGAAAAGGAAAAACTAGACAAATGCCATAAAGGATTAGTTCCAGTAGGTCCTCAACAACGGTAACATGGTTATCAACCATGTGATTAGAATAGCAAACAAGTTCCTAGAAGTGCAAAAGATACTCGAGGGAATATGGAACTTTTGCACTGACTTCTCCAAGCTATACAGGATCATGTATCCCAAACTTGAGGCTATTCTCAAGATACTAGATAAATCCTAGGAGAAGGAGCTTGCCTTGGTAAATGATGACCACTAGCTCATAGAAACATGGAAGCTAGGTTTAAATCATAGGAAGGAAGTGTTGGAACGAGTCTCCATGAAGTGGAGTTAGATATTCACTAGTTCAAGCAAATCAAGGTGGACTATGTAGAATACCTGAAAATGATGGCAGATCTTGATGTGCCCACTAGTGAGCTGGATGGAGAGAAATTGAAGCCATATTTTCACAAGAAGGTGGAGAAAGGGACCATAGATGTGCTAACGCCAGATTTCATGGGTTTTGATGCATGATCCTTCACTCAATCTAAGCAAGTAGTAAAGAACATGCTGAAATATGATAAGGACTGGGATGGCATCACAAGAAAATCAAGGAGGTTGAACTTTCAAGTGATCCAATCAGATATATTGGAATGGAACAAGCTCCAGGTGTTGATCCTAAAGTTTATAGAATATGCCACGGTGAAAAAGAGTAAAGCAAATTCTTTCATAGATGATGAGTTCCTCACAAAGTAGATACAGCTAAAGGAAATCAGCAAAAGACAAAAGAGTTGTAGTGTTGCCACAAGCAGACAAAATAGGGAAAAGACAAGGATGTGATTTTAAATTGTAATGTTTTTGGGGGGTCGATGAAACCCTAGTTTGTAGTGAATCTTGGACACACAATGAAAATCAATCATGGCCATTCATTTTTCTTTCTCGACACTATAAATAGGGGGTCTCCTCTCATTTTCAAAGAGAGTTGAGTTGTTGTAAAGGCATGCTACTGAAATTTTAATAGAAGTTCATTGACTTTGGTGGATTCTTGAGTTTCAACTGCATGTTACATGGTTCTTCTCCCATAGTTAGTTAATTTATGCAGATTTACTTTGTTGTTTATGAGTTTTGCATGTTGTTATTAGATTAGTTAATGTTGTTCACTAGTTTTGAAGAATTTTGTTGTGTGCTGGCAGCCTTCCTTGTCCATACTTTTTGCTATTTGTTGATAATAAATGGTTGTGTAAAGTTAGTTTGGGCATAAACTAAAATTTTCTTTAAACTTCTATCTTTTATTCATGCTTATGGTGAATGAATGTTTGAATATCTATAGTCGTTAGAAGCTTGCACAAATTTCATGAGACTATGAGGTAATCTGGTCAAGTGGAATTCTGTTTTAGGAAGGTTGTCCATAGTAGAATCCTCCATGATCACTGTTCAATACTAGTTCATATCTAGGAACCTCCTTTCCTCCTTGCCCTTTTTCCTTTTTTTATAAAGTAACCTACACCAAGGTTCATTGCACATTGTAAAGCCAAATCTAAAGTTGAAACAAGAGTTTAAGACTGTTGTTTGAACTTGCAACAATTGTGCAACAACTTCCTCATCTCAAGAACTCCATTTTAAGATCTGAATTCCCTCTAGCTTAAATATGTAAGTTTGTCGTGTGATTACCAACAAAACCATGTTGAACCAACTAAGAAATTTCATGCATGTCATGACCTAGCACCCAAGAGACCTTGGGGTGATTTTTAGTAACTTATTGTTGGAGATTTCCTTTGAAGAGAGGTAGTGCACCTATGCACTTTCTTTGTTGAGAAAGTGCTAAAATACCCATCAACAATGCTATGACAAGAAAAAATGAATAGTGCAATATAGTGGGAATAACCTACCACCCCACAAGAAAGAAGATCATGAAGAGCGCTAGTGCAGTAACAATCATGTTGTCCCATGACAAAAAATATTAAGATAAGGGATAGAGTGGTAAGACAAAAGAGATTGTTAAGAGTAAGCTCACAATATCATGGGCTAAACATTTAAAGCTTGTAGTGTAGTGGTAAGAATCTCGCTACCCCATGATGAAGCATGAAGGAGCTTATGGTATAGCAGTTGAATCCCACTACCCTCTGATGAAGCATGAAGCAGATTGTGGTATAGTGGTATAATCTTGCTACCCTATGATGAAGCATGAAGGAGCTTGCGGTATAGCAGTAGAATCTCGCTACCCTGCAATGCAGCATGAAGGAGCCTGTGGTATAGCTGTAGAATCTCACTACCCCATGATGAAGAATTAAGGAGCTTGTCGTATAATGCTAGAATGAAGGTCGACAGACAAAAGAAGAAAGAAAAAAATGGAATAGGAGAGGGATGATAAGGGGTAAATGGTAAGTAGGTAAGTGATGGCCCAAAACCCTAAAATTCATTGACTTAGCCAAATTTAGGGACCCTCAAGGAAAAATCATGCAAGATGGCCCATGTAGGAACTCTCAGATCGAATATCGGTCATTGGTCATCTAAGGGGGCATGAAATGTAAAAAAACCAAAAAGCATCTTGCAGAGTAACAAAAAAAATCACATGATACACAGGAACACTCTCATACAACCATTTCACAACTTCATGCAGCAACAAGTTGGTGCAAGCCAATAGACATTGAAACTAGTCACCTAACAACATATTTCTAAACAATGCGACTTCAAAATTTCTCTGTGGGAGGAAAAATGATATGAAACTTTGTATATCGAACCTTCACAACATCAAAAAACTTATCTGCAACCCTAGAGAAATTCAAATCCAACCTTTACACCTCTGCGAGCATCTTCATAAAATCAATACATACTTAAAATTGTCACTCACAAAAACATCTTTCAAGAACCCAAATGAACTAAAACCAATGATCACACATTCCTTGACACACCAAAAATCCACTTTCCAAAGTACAGTAGAAAATCATAATTAGTAGAGAAATGTAGAGCATTTATTAGAGACTCTGGCAACCAAACAACTAGAGTGCAACACTCTCTTACATTAATGAAAACCAGACTCCAACAAAATAAAACATACTATTGACATCAATGACAACCAAGCTTATTGAGCTACAAAAAATGAGGTCTTACGTCCTGGTCACCTGTTCCTAGGTCTTGGTTGCCTGTTCCCAGGGCCTGGTCACCTGACTAGTTTTTAAACTTGTTTAAATAAAAAATGAGGTCAAATGAGCTATTGGAATGGGAAAACGAGCCTGACAAGCAGTGAAATGGACTTACTAAATTATGGAACGAGTTCCTCGAATGGTGAAATGAGATCTCTAAACAAAGAAACAAATTCCCCGAATGGCAAAACGGGTTCCTCGAACGATGAAATGGGTTCCCCAGATGGAAAACGAACTCTCTAAATGGATGAATGGGTTCATGAAATAGGAGAACAAACTCTCAAAATGGGTAAATGAACTGATGAAATGATGGACCAAATGCTTGGAATGGGAAAATGAATGAATAGGTTGATGGCACAGGTGCGTGGAATGAGAAAACGGACTGACAGAATGATGGAACAGGAGACAATAATGACTATTTAAGATGCAAAAAAATCTGTTTGGGTGAGGCCGCCCCTCTTTAGGGCATGGTCACCCCTGGACAGGGCCTGGCCGCCCCTAGAAAATGACTAAGACAGAGGGTGGGATCACCCCTAGAAAGGGCATGGTCGCCTCTGTCAATAGACTTGAACTTGACTTAGGAAAAATGGCTATGGCGAAGGAGAGAAAACACTTCAAACAAAAAGGAAAAAGGAAAAATTGACTTGACTAGTAAGTTATACACTATTTTTTAATAGAAAAGAGAGTTCGAGCAGCATAAATCCTATGATTAGTATGAAGGGTATGGCCAACATAGTTCTATAACTAGGATAAATAAGGCGATCTAGGGAGTCCTCGATATACACTCAATACTTGAGGCACAACCGTCAACACTAGTCCATCACAAGATGAGTTGGCAACCCCAGCAAGATACTGACAGCTCAGACCAACTCTTCATGTCTATCTAGGTATCACCATAGCTTTGACAATCCTCTAGACACAATGTGACTAGATTGGGGTATAGGTTTGGCTCTTCCCCTTTATATGCCCTATCGATACACATGGTTGGGATCATCCCTTGGGGTGATGAAATCCTTAAGTAGGTCTCGCTAAGAACAGAATGCTAACTATTTTCGGCTAATCCCCAGGCTCACATGAAGTGCAAGGGGAAAGCTTGAACAATGTAACACCCCCTTGGGTAACACAAATGACTTAAGTAAGCTACGATTTCTCTTCACCCAGGATCGCCAAATGGTGCAAGGAGATTAGATACATCAATAGCTTACTTAAAAACATAGCATACAATTTATTGACTCCCCTACTTAGAATATGTGCTTAATTAATGTGAAAATGAAAGTAAACAACTAACTAAAAGTCTTAGTCTTTTTGTCCTACAACAAACGTGTTAGTAGTATAACCTCCATTCTTCATCAAACATGAAATAAACTACATAAACATTAGTAAAAATCCTCACTATCACCAACAAAACTAGTTAGGGGGTCAATAATAACCAAAATGATAGAAAAATGTTCGTAAAAATGATTTCAAATGTTGTTTTTACCTTTGCAAAAACTCTATCTGCACCTAGTCACCACTCTTCTAGTCCTAGCCGCCCCTCTGCAGGTCCTAGCCACCCCTCTAAGGTCCTGGTCACCCCTCTAAGGTCATGGCCACCCCTCTAGTCAAAAAAGATAGCTAAACTACAATTTTGTCTCAAACAGGCGTCTGTGTCTGGGCCTAGTTGCCCCTCTGCAGGTCCTAGCCGCCCCTTGAAGGTCCTAGCCACCCCTTTGGTCAAAAAAAAGATCTAAACTATATTTTTGTCTCAGACAAGCATCTATGTCTGGGCCTAGCCACCCCTCTTCAAGTCCTAGCCACCCCTTTGAGGTCCTGGCCGCCCCTCTACAAGTCTTGATTGCTTATCTGAGGGCCTGGTCGCCGCTCTACGTCACCTGAACTTGCAAAATGTCAAAAAACAAGAAACGTGAGAGTAAAAAGGACTTGTTTTTGGGTCCCACCAAACATGCCAAAAATGTGTGCAAGTTTTTTTTACTTCTAAATATGAAAAAAAAAACTAAAAATGAAATGTAAAGAACACAAGACCACCTCAATGATTAGCCTAAGTTAAGCACAAAAGAAAGATAAAAATGAGAGCGATTATACCTTTGCTTATGTTTATCTCCTTGGTTAGACCTTGATTGAAATTTGGTTGTGTGCTCCTTTGATGGAAAGATGATGAAAAATGGATACAAGAGGATGAGAGCTAAACTAAGTATGCAATAATGGTTGAATGAAGGTAAGTATGCAAAATGGCTTGAATGCAAAGAAATGCTTGATGATAGAGCATAAGTGTGATAAAATGCTTAATGTAAATAAATGAATGAGAAATGGGGGTATTTATAGAGGAAATTGAATTCTCAAGAGAATTCAAAGGTTAGGATTGAGCCACCATGGCCAAGATGGAGAGCTATGGTGAGTTGAAGACTCAGAAGCCCTCACATCTTACCATGTGGAGGATGAAGTATCCAAAGTACATGGTGAGATGGAAAGGGTAAAAATGATATGGAGGAAGGACAAGTGATGTGGAAGAAGGAAAAGTACTTTAAAAGTACCTTGGGAGGGGAGAAGATTTCCTCAAAAATGAGCTTCTTGTCCCCAAGTAAGAATGAAAGTGACATATGAGAAATTTTAGTATTCCTCAAAAAATCTCCATGGGGAAGAGAGAATTGGTTGGAGGAATAAATGTGAATATTTAATTCACATGATTGAAGTGGATAAGGTGGTTGGGAGAATAAATATGAATTTTAAATTCATATGATAAGCACCTTGTGGATACTTAAGACAAGTTTCTTACGAAGGAGGCTATAAAGTACCTTGTGGATAAAACAAGGTCCTTATAATAGAAGTTTTTTAGCTTCATGTGACTTGATGTGACATTTCAATGATCACATGGGGAAGAGGAGAATCCTTGGAGTAATAAAAAGTGAATTTTAAAGAGGGTCTATGCTAAGTATGGAAAATGTGAAGTTTGACCAAAAAGGTATGCTAAATGTAGTAAGGGGATTAGATTAAGGTTGTGCAAATACATAATTAAGAAAATTAATGGGATATTAGAAGCAAGTGGGAGAATATGGAAGATGTGACATTAATCCTGATTAAGGTGTGCACATCCCAATCATGGATTAATTAAATTAATCCATATTAGAAGAGGGTTATGGAGGATGTGACAAGGAGAGAGAAAAAGAATAATTTAAAATTGATTTTATTCAAAAAGGTCAAATGACTAAATTAAATAAATTGATATGTTTATTTAATTTAGAGAGGAAAAGGTGTAAGGTAAACTATTTAATTGTAAAATTAAATACTTTGGGAGCCTTAGGCAGAAGGTGAAATATTAATTAAATAAATCATTTAATTAATATTGGAAAAATAGACAAATAGAGTAGATGAGTTTGACCATGTGAGAGTGGTCAAATTTGGATGTCTACATTCTTCCCCTCTTCGAAATATTGTTAGAATAATAGTGTTTCAAAGAAAATGCAGATGAATCTATAGAGGAAGCAACTAGAAAATTATGCCCCAGCATGGAATAAATTGCATGAGTTGTCCAAACGAAGGTAAATGGAGGGAGATGCCTCAATCTTGCAAGAAAATGACTATGACAGAGGGAAAAGAAAATGGTAGGGTATGCCCCCCTCGAGAGGGAAGTTGGGGAAGAAAAAGGGGCCCTGGGTGACTTCTCGATATGAACAAATGTAAGGTACAGTTGGATAGAGCTTGAAAAACTAGGGAGGTTTGGCTTTTGAACAGAGTGGATTAAACACACAGTGTGCAAATGGTGGCCCACGGAAGTTTGGGAATTAGTTAGGGCCTAAAAAGTTAAATAAAAAGTAAAAATACCCCACTTAAAATAATTTGAAAATGAGGGGGAAAATTACTTATAGTAATTTTAGAGTTACTATTCCCCAGTTGCACACTTGGTAATTGAAAAAGAGAGAGAGGAGAGAAGAAGGAGCTGAGGAGACGAGAAGACGAGGATGTCGGATGACTACGATGATGCATCATCCATCGGGCGGACGAGGTGTAGGCGTTCTTCCACTCACGTGTGGTTCCACACCCCTCTTTGTGATTTTAAGCATTTTTTTATGTATGTTTTAGTATTTATGTGTTTTTGAAAATATGGGTTGGGGGAAAATTTGGGATTTCGCCAATGGGGTAGGTAGAATAGGCTATTAGAGGCCATGGGAAGGGGGGGGATTTTCTCAATTAGTGGGTAAATTTTAACTAAAAAATACAAAAAGCATGCTCAAAGTGGGCTGGGGGGGGAAAGGGGAGGAGCGGACTTGCCTCGGGATCGACCCAGGACGAGTCTGCCCAATGGAAAACCCAGGTGGTCATAGAGGAGTGGCCACGCCCTAGGGCAAGGGAGCCTATGCCCCAAAAAAGGTGGTCATGTCACTTGAAGGAGCAGTCGCGCCCCTTGAGGGGCAGCCCCATCCCAAAAGGGGTAGTTGCACCCCTTGAGGGGCGACCCCACCACAAAAGGGGTGGTCACGCCCCTTGAGCGATGGCCCCACCCCTTAAGGGGTGGCCCCGCCCGAGAAGGGGTGGCCTCACCCCGGAAGGGGTGATGGCACCCAGGAAGGGGCGGCCCTTCCCAGAAAGGGTGAAAGGGCTAGATAGAAACAGAAAAAAGGAGAGGAAAGAAAAAAAAAAGCATAAGCAAATTAGGTAAATTGGGAAATTTGGCTAAAGAGGGAGGAAATAGTTAGGTAGAAGATAACTCAAGGCCAGGAAAGGAGAGAATAGAGGAAATGACTAACATAGCATTGTAGTATGGATGCAACAATTTGAGCAGCTATGGACACAAGAGAGATGATTTGAGGTTTTGGCGGCGATGATGGCAGCCATTACTAGAGCAGATCACCATGCTCTGATACTGGCAGGATTGTGACATCTACTAGGATATCCAATGATTAGAGCACATTGAGCACTGATGAAAACATTGATAGAGTGATGGAGTTCAGAGACATTAACTTTCCATCTCCCAACAAGGGAGATGACGGTGACATTGGAGGATGAATGGCATATTTCGAGGCTCCCTATAGTAGGGCATCTAATCAGTGAGTTTACGTCAATGAGGGTAGAGCTGGATTGGACAATGCACATGTTGTTTGGTCGAGAGGACCTTCCTGTTCAGAAGAAGGGGTTATATGTGGATTGTTGTTTAAAGGTGGGGGTGCAACATTGCCGCTCTATTTGTGTGGGCTGATCAATGGCCTAGTAATACCGGATAGGAGTGAGCAGTTCTATAGCCTGAGGTATATGGAGATTATTTGACATATCATCGAGGGGAGAGAGGGGTAGCTTACATGGGGTACATGTGTACTAGCATAGTTGTATAGAGATATGTGAATGGTGTGTTGTCGAGGGGGGCTTAGCTTGACACAGGTGACCCTCTTGTAGGTATGGGCCTAGGAGCACATTAGTGTGACCAGGATAGGAGTGGTGAGAGTAGGGATAGAGGATGAGGCAACACCTATAGCATGGTGGTACGAGATAGAGTATGGCTGGGTATGGCACTATGAGAGCCACGGGAATTTAGACAGATGGAGGAGGACCATAGATGATCTATAGGAGGAGAACATAATGTGGCAACCATACATGTTTCGGTGGTTTACTGGGTGGAGGGAGGAGGAGGCGAGACACAGGGGATACTTCAACACCATGTGCTTCCTATTTGGTTTGGAGCCTCGCATAGTGGAGGTACATAGGCCAGACAAAGTGGTCAAATAGTTCAGGGTTGTACATGATATTTCGCAGGGTCCAGACATGTTTCGGTGGATCACACGAGAGCAGCCATGTGGGGAGCTGATTTTTCCAAGATTTTACAAAGATCACTGGGAGACATTGCAACTAGTCTCCTACCTAGGGAAGACCAGATGCGAGCAAGTGGTAGGAGTGACACATCTATATGCCAGATGGTTCCTCAACCATCAGTGGGAGAGGATTACACCAGAGGAGCCCATTACAGAGGCACTAGAATTTGGATCAGAGGACAAGCAAAGGCTGGCGGTATAGAGGAGAGGGAGGGGAGAGCCTAGAAGAGGGGAGGTCAGGAGGCAGTTAGGATGGCAGGATAGCAGGAGGTAGGCGTTGTAGGACAGGAAAAGGCAAGAGTCACAGGATAGCCGACGAGGGTTGCGAGGAGGAGGCAACGAAGGAGGGAGTGAGTGGTGCTTGAGCAGGAGAGAGAGGAGTGTGACATGGAGATGAGGGAGGAGAGAGATGAGCTAGAGGTGGAGGAGGGAGCTACAGGGCAGCAGATGAGGGTAGGGAGGAGGAGACAACTGGGGAGAGCTCATGTGGAGATCAAGGTCGAGCAGGATAATGATGAGGCAGAGATGCAGGTGAGGGAGGAGAGAGGACATGAGGGGGCAGGGGCCATAGGACATCCAGTGAGGGTGGCGAGGCAAAGCAGGCAGCGAAGGAGAGCTTAGGTGGAGGTTGAAGCCAAGCAGGAGCCTGATGATCTAGAGATGGAAATGAGAGAGGATAGAGATGAGCCTGAGCGGGTGGTGAGGTTTTTAGGATGGCAGATGAGGGTAGAGATGAGGGGACAGGTGATGAGAGTTCAGGTGGTGATCAAGACTGAGTAGGAGCGTGAGCCACAGGAGGATGCTATGGATGTGGATGTTCCTATGGTGGAGCCATTTGTGATGATACCATATGTACCACCCAAGGACCCTATCATATTATTGAGGGGTGGGAAGGAAAGGCTACGAATGATAGAGTAGAGGTTGAGGGTTGCAAAGGCAGAGGTGCACAAACTTGGGGCTAAGGGGAGTAGGTTTTAGATAGAGGTAGCCAGGTTATAGGATGAGGGACAGAGGGATTATGGCTTCATTGTCGACCAACTGACCTCACAAGTAAAAGATGCATAGAGGGAGAGGGATGACCTATGAGCAGAGATGCAGGTAGTACGCAGTGAGCTAGCCAAGGTGGCCTGGGATTGGGATAGACTATAGGCAGCGATGACGATATCATAGGCTAGGGGACAGCAAGAGCCCAAAGGGGCAGTAGATCAGGTATCAGCAAAGGATCAGTAGCAGGCTAAGAGGGAGATAGAGGAGTTGAGGGTACAGGTGACAGGGATACTGAGGGAGAGGAGTGAGCTCCTAGAAAAGGTGTCTATGGCAGAGATAGCATTTGGGGATGTGAGGTTGAGGGCAAAGGCAGCAGAGGCCTAGTTAGATATTGTGCAAAGAGAGAGGGAGATAGTGCATGAAAAGGTGCAGGCCTTCTGGGATGAGAGAGATAGAGCACAAACACAGATACAGGTGATGCAGGGGGAGAGGGATGTTGCATGGGCATAGGTGTAGGCTATGCAGGGGGAGAGGGATGTTGCATGGGCACAAATAGTGACATTGCAGAGTGGTAGTGATGGGATAGAGGCAGAGGTATAGAGACTACAGAGAAAGAGGGATTCCACAAAGGCACGAGCAGTGGTTATAGAGGAGGTGAGAGATCAACTACAGGAAGAGATCGATCAGCTGAGGATGGCCCAGGAGGCGTGGGGATAGGAGAGAAGAGTCATTAGCAGAGATTGAGACAGATACATACATGAGCAGAATGTAGTTAGGTATTAGGCTATAGAGACATATGAGTACATGAGGAAGGCGTCTTTCTAGATGGTCACTTATTAGCATGCGGTTCCAGATCCTACACATCGCACATTTCATTTTGTCTGATAGGCTTCTCATATGCTTGCGCCATCCCAGTCACTAGGGACATGGACCCGAGGATACAGTGACTCTTAGGAAACCATCCCTCATAGAGGGTTGGTGCCCGATTCTCCATAGAGGTCAGGTGTGGGTAGCTCTTTTGGTAGATGACAGGATACCAATTTGTGATAAGTGCAGGGTGGATGGACAGTACAGAGTAGCAGTGGTTACATTTGATTCAGATCCTTGTACTTGTACTTTATTTTTTGATTATGATGTATATGATGGATATGTATTTTGATGATATTGATGGACATTATTATGGACTATGTGATATACATTTTATTTTGATATTTATATGATATGTGACAGCGCTTATTGACACCATGTTATGTATATGATGGATGATTCTATTTATGCATGTGTGTATGTTTATGATTTTATGATGGGTGATCATGATGACGCAATACATTTACATGTTTATGATGTTATATGTTGATGCTTATATGGATGCAACTAACGTGTGTATTGCATGTTTTATGATTTTATCTACGATGGATATGGACCTAACAATTTGTGATATAGGTGGCAATGCATGTATTGATATAAACAAATAAGGAAATGCACGGATATAAAAATGAATCTAAGATACTTCGAATAACCAAACATGATTAATCTAATTAACTTAATAGGATATGATAATGTACATAGGATAAAATGCAATGAACCTATAATGCAACAAGAAATAAATGTAAGTATCAATAAGGACTTGCATGGGAATGTGGGTAGATGGTGTGAAACTACACCCACCAAAAACCATTGATATCCTAAGAAGAACAAGAGAGAGAAGGTAAATATTTGCACAACCAAAATCATAGGTTAATGGATAGGGTTGAATGCAATGAAATGGAATTGATTATGAAATGCAATCCTAATTTAGTTTTCCATATTCAGAGCACTAATTTTTGCTATAGCATAAGACACCATGTGCTAGGGTATATGAAACCAAGGCAAGTTAGTGTCTAACACATAAAACAAATACAACAGATAAGAAGGCTATCCCAACACCCCAAAGTGACAAAGACTTTGGTCGAGCTAGGAATTGGGATAACCACAAGCACAAAGGGATGCCCCAGCGTAACATAAGATCTCAAAGATCCTGGTGGGTACTACATGGGACAACCCAGCAGACAGCAACAAGTCAAAAAGATCAAGATATGCCCCTATGTTAACCAATAAAAAAACACCATAATATGATAGATCATGGCAACCTTGACTAGTTGTAATAGGGAGCTCAAACAATAAACAAAATCCAAAAGCATCAAAAGATCACAATCAATTTCAAATGTCCTTTGTCATAGGATCAAAGGGGGTGGATGGGATTGATGAGGTCTATTAGGAAGGATGCGTCCTGTTGAGACTAAAGATGGAAACTAAACTAAGATGACCCACATGACACAGGATATTTGATACTAATCAGATCTCCTGATACTAGAGGATCTTGTTTGTAAAGAACTCGCTAGATAGGGACACACTTGACAACACGACACAAGACACAAGATTGAAAAACCCTATAGACCTAGGGGCTCAAGGTCCAATCAAATATTAGCCTTGCCTACCTAAAAGCGTAGAGCCCTTGTAGTTCAGGAAAAGATCATGGATAAAAGTGGAAAGAGGAACAATGGAGACAAGCGATGGAAGAACGATGACAAAGGAAAAAATCCCTAGAGTGGATCAAAAGATCGACCTTGCCTACTTGAAAGTGCAAGGGAAACGTAGTTCGGAAAAGAACAAACAACGACTAACCATCGATAAGAGTGAAAAGGGGACAATGGAGACAGATGATGGATGATTGAAATAGGATAGTCCAAATACCCCGAGGGTGGATCAAATGATCAGCCTTGCCTACGTGAAAGCATAGGGGCAACATAGTTCTACAAAGACCAAAAATACCGGCGAGACATGATGGGAACCAAATGGAGATTGTCATGACAAAATTATGAAGGAAAAATGTTGATGATCGACGTAATGAAGGACACGAGATGATGAAACCAACATAAGCTTAGATTAGGATAAAAACATTAGGATTATGGATATCTGATAATCATTCAATGCTCAATCAAAACATACCAAGTGGACAAGGATGGGATGCAGATGAAGTGATAGGATAGGATAGGATGTAAGGAATTGGATATGAGGATAAGATGGATGGAGACATGCAGTAACTAGGAAACAAGGTTAGATAATGATTAAGATCTCTATGAATGATCCTATTACCAGGTTTTCACCAACCATACCTATCCAAGGTGCCACCAAGGGTGGTTTTCACCATAGGACGAATTTATCTCTTTACTATTTTTATTTTTTTGGATTTTTGACTCTTTTTTTTTTGTATTTTTTCTAATTTTTTGGCAAGATAGGAGGACCCAGCTGATTTAGGTATAAAACATCTTTAGGTGCATGATGTTGATAGGCTCTTCAAGGGGCTCCCCTTTAGGTGTGGCAAGGTGGTACGCCCTAGATCCATACTTTTCTATAGATCCATACTTTTCTATAATAACATAGGGACCCAACCAATTGGGTTCAAACTTTCCCTTCTTGTCTTAGTCCTATTGGGTACGTTGATTCTCTTTAAGGAGTAGATCTCCAATGTTAAATTGGTGGGGATGGAATTTCTTGTTGTAACTTCTCTTAACATGATTCTAATACGCATGAAGATGATTGTATGCTTTGATCTTTTTTTCATATAAGAGCTCCAATTGAGCGAGGCGAGCAACCTGTGAGTCTTCTTCAATGATGAGATTCTTTAAAGATGTTCTTAGGGATGGGATCTCAACTTCAATCGGAAATATGGCTTCAGCACCATAACAAGGGAATATGGAGTGGCACTAGTTGGAGTGCAGATGGATGTGTGATAAGCCCAAAGGGCGGGGTGGATGTGGAGGTGCAAATCTTGACTAGTACTATTGACAACCTTTTTCAATATTTTAATCAAAGTTTTGTTAGTGGCTTCTGCATGTCCATTACCTTGAGGGTAATAGGGCATGGACCACTGATGTTGGATATGGAAGGTGTCACATACCTCTTTTACAGCCTATTTTTTGAATGGTTTGCCATTCCCAAAAATGATAGTGGAGGGGATGCCATATCTGCAGATAATATGGTACAGGATGAATTTGGATATCTGAGTACCCATTATCTAGGAGAGTGGTATGGCTTCCACCCACTTAGTGAATTAATTAGTGGCAGTGATAATGGTGTGGCCATCAGAGGATGGAGGATATATCTTTCTAACTGAATCAAAACCCCACTGAGAAAAAGGCCATGGTGCTATGATGGGTTGTAGATCATAAGCTGGAGCATGTATCAAATCCGCATATTGCTAGCAAGGTAAGCATTTCTTCATGAATTCACAAGAGTCATGCTCCAATGTAGGCCAATAGTAACCAGCCCTAAGAATATTCTTAGCTAAGGCCGTGTCATTTGAGTGGGCCCCATAAATACCACTATATACTTCTATTAGCACAGTGTGAGCTTCAGCCCTGTTCAAAAATTGAAGAAGAGTTCCATCATATCTGCGATGATAAAGAGTATCACCTTCGATGGTATATTGAGATATAAATTGCATGAATGACTTGTGTTGATTGCAGATAAGGTCAATGGGTAGGATTTTTTCGTAAAGATAAGCATAGATCTCAAGATACTAGGGGGAGGTAGAACCTATGATTTCACACACCATCTCATTCTCAAGGACATCATATGTAGAGATTAAAAGTTGTTCAACTGGGAATTCACACTCTGTCTGATCCTTGGGCATGTCAATTAAGAAACTAATTGTAGCCATCACATCAACAGCTTTTTTCTGTATTCTGGGGATCTAGTCAAATTGAATAGAGGTGAAAGACTTCTTAAAGTCATCGACCATGCATTTATAAGGTAACAGCTTCTCATCCTTTATTAAAAACTCATCATTGACTTGTTTGATGACTAATTGTGAATCATCGAAGACCCTTAAGTGAGTGATATTCCATTTGATTGTGATTCTAAGGTTGGTGAGAAGAGCTTCGTATTCAACTATATTGTTTGTGCATAGAAAGGCCAGTCTGAATGACTTTTGGATATAATCACCTTGGGGGTGACAAACAAGATGCTTTCCCCAAATCTGTTATGTGTGTATGACCCATCAAAGTATAGTGTACATGTGGCGGCTTCTGCTACTGTAAGGACCTCTTCATCAGGAAATTTTGTTACCAAAGGATATGCATCAACCAGGGGAGCATCGACTAACTGATCTACTATCACCTGTCACTTAATAGCTTTGTAGTCCACATATTCTATGTCAAACTCACTCAACAACATGACCCATTTAGCCATTCGGCTAGTCAAAGTTGTTCTAGATAGCAAATACTTAAGCAGGTCAATTTTTGATATTAACTTGAAAAAATGACTGAGCTTCTAATGTCTAATCTTTTGTGAACAAAAAACAACGGCTAGGCAAGCCTTCTCTATTGAAGAATAGTTAAACTCATAGCCAACTAAGGTTCGACTGATATAGTAGATCACTCATTCTCTAGATGACTCATCATGTTGCTCTCGAAGTGCCCCTAGTGCCACTGAAGTAGCTGAGATGTACAATAAAAGTGGCTTCCCTGGGATTGGAGGCATAAGGATAGGAGGATGAGCCAAGTATTCCTTAATCTTGTCAAAACCTTACTGACACATAGGATCCCACTTGAAGGATGTATTCCTTTTCAAGAGGTGGGTGAATGGTTGACACTTGTCAGCTACCTGTGCTATGAACCTTCTGATGGACTGTAGCTTACCCTAGAGACTCCTTAACTATTTCAAGTTGCGAGGTGGAGGAATATCCATAATTGCTTTGACCTTGGCGAGATCCACTTCTATACCTCTCCTAGAGACAATGAAGCCTAACAAATTTCTTGAGGTAACCCTAAACACACTTTTTTAGATTGAGGTGCAACTTGTACTACTCTAGTCATTCAAAGATCTTCCTTAGGACTACAGGGTATTCTACGTACTCCGGTTCTTGAT
The DNA here is from genome assembly GCA_007258455.2 of Sequoia sempervirens. Taxonomy (NCBI): domain Eukaryota; kingdom Viridiplantae; phylum Streptophyta; class Pinopsida; order Cupressales; family Cupressaceae; genus Sequoia; species Sequoia sempervirens. Next base: position 190,119,226 of record VDFB02353493.1, on the reverse strand, counting down.
TTTCCTAACAGATCATCAACATAGTCTTCCATGATGATGTGGATAATATCATGAAATATGATGGTCATTGCACATTGGTAGGTTGCCCCTATGGGCATAACATTATAATAAAATGTACCCCAAGGTGTACTGAAGGATGTTTTATGTTGATCTTTAGGTGCAATCCTGATCTGATTGTATCTAGAAAAGCCATCCATGAGAGATAGCATCTCGTGCCCAGCAGTGATATCAACCAACATGTCAATGTTTGGCAATGGGAAACCATCCTTAGGACATGCCTTGTTGAGGTCCCTAAAATTTATACAAACTCTGATAGCGTCAGTTAGTTTGGATACAGGTACTATGTTTGAGATCCATTCTGAGTAGTCAATGGGCCTTATGAATCCAACTTCCAATAATTTCTCCAACTCTTTCTTAACCACCAAGGCTACTTGAGGGTGCTTTTTTTGAAGCTTCAACTTAATTGATTTTGCATCAAGATGCACATCTAGATGGTGTACCACCAAGGCAGGTTCTAACCCAAGCATGTCTGAATATGCCCATGTGAAATTTATTTTTCCTTCCTTAAGGAGTTGGACGAAGGTAGAGTGTTCTTCTGAGAGACTTTTGGCTACATATGTGATTTTGGGATCCTCTTTATCTCCCAAATTTACCTCTTATTTTTCCTCGATCAGAATGGATGATCATTCAGACCACTATGTTCCACAAGGGGAAGATGAACATCCCCATCTTAAGGCACCTCACTGAGGTTTTCACCATCAGATACGTCCTTTGTTTTAACTTTTTCTGAGTCAAGAAGTGAATCAAGGAGGTTTTCACTAGGTGAACCTTTTGAATTTTTCTTTTTCTTATTTTTGCGACTAGGGTGTTCATCTTCTTGCAATCCCATGAGGTGTACATAGGTATCCACTGATGGAAATGAGTTAATAGGTGTGCTTTCACGTAGGTCCCAATCTATGAGTTTGGGATGGCAAAGGGAAAGGTTGATCGTGCAAACAGATAGGCATTCGAACATGGAGGAAAGGTTTGCATGATCTACATCATCATACGCATGTATCATACACTCTTCCTCTAGTATATCTTCCAAAAGACCATCACTCGCACTGATGATGTTAGAAGTACTAGTCAAGGTTGCGGGACCCTTTTTTTAACATAGCCTAAGCCTAAATTCTTTGGATGTATGGAAGTGTCAATCGGCTACTTTCTTCCTAGCTCTTCTGGACCAACACCTCCCCCTGATAATTGTATATCTCAGTGTACTTAGAGTGCCAAGGATACATCTCTTAAAAATATTCCTTTAAAAGGGGAGTAGGTTCAGGTTCTTCACGATATATCCACTGACTTATATCATCTTTAGGCTTATATTTTGGTAACACGAGAGATACATACTTGTGTTGGTTCCCACATTTTTGGAGCTCAAGGTGACTACCTTTTGTTCTTCCTTCAGTGTAGATTCAGAGGGTTGACCATATGTGTGTGTTGAGGGTGGCATGGTTGCCACGTTCAAAGAGTACACATTTCATACTCACCACATCCCTTGTCAATGATCTAGACCTTGGTGATAGTGGAATCAGATGTAGAAGATGGCATGGATGAGGTGTTGGGTGATGGATTAGATGATGGATTGGATGAGGATGTTGGCAGTGGTCCCATTTCCACTCCTAGACAATAATGGGAATGAGGGAAAGAAGCTTCGAGTGAACAATAGTATTCAAATGGCTGGGGATCAGCTTGTATCATAACTTCCATTCCATTAAATAGGAACTTCAAGCATTGATGATAGGTAGATGGGATGGTTTTCATGGTGTGGTTCCATGGTTGGCTAAGAAGAAGGTTGTAGGGGAGGTCCAGATAAAGGACATGACAAGTGGTGTATTGTATAACTGGGCCAACTTGAATTGGAAGATCAATAACCCATTCAAAATCCCTTTTTGCATTATCATAAGCCTTTATAGTGATGATCTGATTGCTTAAATCAGCATGGATGTATCCTACCTTCTTTATGAACTTTAATGTATAGAGACTGAGAGAAGAGCTATTATCTATCAAGACCCTCTTTACTTTATGTTGAGCGACTATAACCTCTATATGGAGGGGTCGATTGTGATTGGAATTGATGGTAGGCATGTTGTTTTGGCTGAAACCTAGTTGGTAGGTTGATGAGAGGTGTCCTACTAGAGCTTGGAACTGTGTGGGGTTGATGTCATCAAGGACACAGGCATCTTGTAAAGCTTTTGTCAAGATTTCATCATATACAAGAGAAGACTTTATCAAATCTAGGATAGATATTTGCATTGCAGTCTTTCATAAATGGTCAAGGATGTTATATTGAGAGCTCATAGGATGTGATGGGCCTGATGTAGAGGCTCCAGGGATAGTAATGTGAGTGCGGCGAGTGATAATAACACATTGAGGCTCCTTTCCCTTGACATGTATCATAGACACACATAGTTTTGCTTGCCCAATATGCGTGATGAGAGAATCATAGTTAAGTTGGACATTCTTGTAGGTGATATTATTAGTGTTGTTATCCTGCTTGTTATTGTTACTAGGTCCAGGATTTGCATTGGATGTGCTAGGACCTTGGTTACGCTTGGGGAAAGAATTTTGATATATCTATAACTAAGCATTGGATGAAGGTGCCATGTTGGCATCCACATGTATGCCACCCCGATCTATGAGATCTTGGATGTACATTTTATGAATCTTAACACTTATTTAAGGTATTCCCTTTAATCTTGTGAAACTCACAATATTCATTTTCTTTAAACTAGGCTAGTTTAGGCTTAGATTCATCGGGTCGTTTGGTCGCAGGACATGTAATTGGGTAATTCACCTACAACAATCTATGGAAGACAATGCTCAAGGGTTCTCCTAATTGAGTGTATTGACGTTTACTGTTCCCTTGATTGTATTGATTGGATTGTTGAGGGGGTCAAGGTGTTGTGGCATAGATATGGCATTGGGCATGGATGGTTGATTCCTCTGGGAGGTATTGGCCACTTGAACATGTTTAGTATCAGTGGTGCCATCGTTGACTACATTCTTATTCTTATTCTAGTAACAGGATTTGTCACTAGATGACTTGTCTTTATCCAAGTTGTACAATTTAATTTTCCCTTTAGTGACAAGCATTCTCTCAATGATGGGGCCCTTTTCGATAAGTTCTGTGAAGGTAGTGACACAATGAAGATTAAGAGAATGTGCTAGTTTGAGATGGGCATTAGCCACGAAAAGTGTAACCATTTCTTTCTCACAGGGAGGGGATTTCTTACAGCTAGCTATAGCTGGCCACCTTTGCAGGTATTTAGTGAAATTTTCTCCATCATGTTGCTTCTCTTTCAAGAGGTCTAGAGTGTCAATGTCCTTCTCCAAATTAAAGGAGAACTATTTGACAAACCGTTCAAAAATATCCATGAAGGAAGAAATTGTCCCCTTCTTGAGACCCATGAACCAATCTAAGGTCGGCCCTCCTAAGCTTCTAGTGAACAGGTGTAGGAGATAATTGTCATTATGTTGGACATCCTGACATTGTGCATAGAATTATTGTAGATGGCCCTTTGGCTCTTTAGTTCCCGTATACTTTTCAAACCTGGGTATCTCGAAATGAATCAGAAAGGGGACAAGTGAAATTGAAGAATCAAACGGAGATCAGAAAATCTCCTCAAACTTGAAGGATTTTTTGGACGTACCTACTGTACATCTTTCAATGCAACTTTGAGATCCTCCAGCTCTTTATTGGTGGGAAGAGTTGGATTAGATGGATTGGGTGGATATTTTTGTTGGAATGAAGATGGGATGAAAGCATTGGGATCGTATGAGGGTGTAGGTTGATACTACCTTCGCTCCTATGGGTGTCGGTCCTGGTGGTGGTGTCGATCCAAGAAAGGGATTTTCCCCATTGTTGATGGGTGGTTGACCAAGATACTGAGGTGGGAGTGGTGGATCAGACAAGACTTTTTGTGGCATGCCATAGGCATAGGGATCATAAGGATCGGATGATGCCATAGAGGCTACGGACTGAAGGGGGGAATAATTAGCAACGTAATGTATCCCAACATTTCCAAACTTAGGATGATACCAGTTATCTATGGGTGTACCCTTGGGAACATAGGAATTTCCAGGAACATTTTGCGGGTCTTGATGCACTAGAGGGGCCTGGGTGTTGGTGTACTATGACATGTCAAAACTAGATGGCGGTTTGACTCCTTTCATGAGTAAAGTAGCATGGATCTTATCCCCACACTCATTGAGGAGGTGATTTGTCATTTGAACATTAGTGGGATTACTTAGGTATTCATCAACAATGACTTTAAGTTAATTCATCATGTTTTATCACCAAGTAGTGCAGTGTTTTGACCGTCGGTGTTAGATTGTGACAAAGCACCGTTATGAGGGTCTTGAGGGATGTTCACACCATTGTTAGGATCCGGAGAGATGTTTTCCCCAATGTTAGGATCTTGAGAGATGTTTTCCCCATTTTTAGGATCTTGAGGGATGTTTGGCTGGGAACTTTGACCTTATTGTTGTGCCATTTGCTTCTTGGTTTGTGATCTAGTCTGAACGAGCATGAAAATAAAAAACTACCAGGTGGACTGAAATGAGACTAGATGCAATGCAAGGATGACTTAAATGGCAGTTAGAAGATTGATTGGATTGGATAAAGGGTTCATTGATATGATGATAAGATTAGATGATTAGATAAGGTTTGATTTGGACAACTGGATAGGATTGATTGGATGATTGGATAGGATTGAGATTAGATGATTGGATAAGTATTGATTGGTAAATTGATTGATAGGATTAGATGATGGATCAGGATCATTTGATAAAACAATTGGAAAGATTAGATGATGGATTATGTAAGGGATTCTAAACCTAGTTCAGAAATCACCCTAGGTGACTTAAGGCGTTGGTTAATCGGATTGAAGGACAAATAGAGGATCATGACAATGAATCCACTTCAAGATGGAAATGGATTGATTGGGTCGAGGATGATGAATTATGGTACCAAATCCACCTCAAGATGGAAGTGGATTGATTGGGTCGAAGACAATGACTAATGTGTAGGATAATCATCGGATTTGGACGCCTAACTCAATTCAGATAATAACCTCTAAAACAAGGTTTAGGGGATTTGGATGGGAGAACAATGATGAAAGATACAACCTAGAGATGCTCTAAGAGTGCCTATATGATAAAAGTGATGACTGAATGACCTTTGGAGAGTGCAAATGGACTAAAGGATGAATTACAAGTGAACAGAAGGGAATGAAAGTGTCTAGATCACAACAAACGACATTGTTTTAGGTCCCCAACTGTATGATTTTTAGGATTGGGTTGGGTTGTCTATTCAAGGGGTGAGGTCACCTATTCATTGGGTGTGGTCACCTATTCCTAAGGCCTAGATGCCTATTCCTAAGTCTTGGTCGCTTGTTCCTAGGTTTGGGCTACCTATTCCTAGGGCTTGGTCACCTGACTAGTTTTTAGATTTGTTTAAATAAAAAATGACATCAAATAAGCTATCAGAATGGGAAAATGAGTCTAACAAGTAGTGAAACAAACTTACTAAATGATGGAATAGGTTCCTTGAATGGTGAAACGAGATCCCTAAACAAAGAAATGGATTCCCCGAACAGAAAAATGAGTTCCCTAAATAATGAAACGAGTTCCCTAGATGGAAAACAAACTCTCTAAATACATGAACAGATTCACAAAACAAGAGAACAAACTCTTAGAATAAGGAAATGAACTGACTGAATGATGGAAAAGATTCTTAGAATGGGAAAATAGACTAACAAACTAACAGAATGGGTGCTTGGAATGGTAAAATGGACTGACAGAATGATGGAACAGGAGATGAAACTGACTGTTTAAGATGCAAAAACACCTATTTGGGTGGCCACCCCTCTTTAGGGCGTGTTCACCCCTAGACAGGGCTTGGCTACCCCTGGACTGGTCCTAGTCACACCTCTGGGTGAAAGATGGACAATTTTGACTCAAACAAATTGGAAAATGACTAAGACAGAGGGTGGGATCACCCCTAGAAAGGGCGTGGATGCCTCTATTAACAGACCTAAACTTGACTTAGGAAAAATGGCTATGGAAAAGGATAGAAAACACTTCAAACAACAAGAAAAAAGGAAAGACTGACTTGACTAGTAAGTTATACACTGGTTTTTCACAGAAAAAATAGTTTGAGTAGCACAAATCCTATTATTAGTATGAAGGGTATGGCCAACATGGTTTTATATCTAGGCTAAACAAGGTGATCTAGGGATTCCTCAATATACACTCAATACGTGAGGCACAACCGTAAACACTAGTCTGTCACAAGCATGAGTTGGGAACCCCAACAAGATACTGAAGGCTTAGACCAACTCTTTACGTTTATCTAGGTATCACCCTAGCCTCGATGCTCCACTTGATATGACGTGACTGGATTGGGGTACAACTTTGGCTCCCCCCTTTATATATCATGTCATTACACATGGTCAGGATCGTCCCTTGACATGATGAAATACCCAAGCAGGTCCTGCTAAGAAGAGAATACTAACCATTTTTGGCTACTCCCCAGGCTCACACGAAGTGCAAGGGGAAAGCTTGAATGATGTAACACCCCCTTGGGTAACACAAAAAACTTAAGCAAGCTATGATTTCTCTTCACCTAGGATCACCAAATGGTGTAAGGGGATTAGATACGTCAATAGCTTACTTACAAACATAGCATACAACTTATTCACTCCCATACTTAGACTATGTGCCTAATTAATGTGAAAATGAAAGTAAACAACTAACTAAAAGTCATGGTCTTTTTGTCCTATAACAAATGTGTTAGTAGGTTAACCTCCATTCCTTATCAAGCATGAAATATATTTCACCAAAATTAATAAAAATCCTCACAATCACCAACAACACTAGTTAGGACATCAATAATAACAAAAATGACAGAAAATAGTTTGTAAAAATGATTTAAAATGTTGTGTTTACCTTTGCAAAAACTCTGTCTAGGCCTGGTCACCCCTCTTCTAGTCCTAGCCACCCCTCTGCAAGTCCTAGCCACCCCTCTAAGGTCTTGGTTGCCCCTCTGTGGTCCGAGCCACCCCTCTGGTCAAAACAGATAGCTAAAATACAATCCTATCTTAGACAAGCATCTGTGTTTGGGCCTAATCTCCCCTCTTGAGGTCCTGGCTACCCCTCGGAGGTCTTGGCCACCCCTCTGGTCAAAACAAATATCTAAACTATAGTTTTTTCTTAGATAGGCATCTATGTCTAGGCCTAGTCATCCCTCTTCTGGTCTTGGCCACCCCTCTAAGGTCCTAGCCACCCCTCTGTAGGTCCAGGTCACCTATCTGAGGGCCTAGTAACCCCTATGTGTCACCTGAACCTGCAAAATGTCAAAAAGCAACAAATGTGAGAGTAAAAAGAACCCGTTTGTGGGTCCCACCAGGCATACCAAAAATGCGTGAAAGTTTTTTTTACTTCTAATATGCAAATCAAACTAAAAATGCAATGTAACAAACACAAGACCACCTCAATGATTAGCCTAAGTGAAGCACAAAAGAAAGATAAAAATGCGAGTGATTATACCTTTGCTTATGTTGATCTCCTTGGTTGGCCCTTGATTGAAATTTGGTTGTGTGCTCCTTTGATGGCAAGGTGATGAAAAATAGATGCGAGAGTATGAGAGCTAAACTAAGTATGCAATAATGGTTGAATGAAGGTAAGTATGTACAATAGATTTAATGCAAAGAAGTGCTTGATGATTTGAGAGCTTGAGAACATACATGTGATAAAATTCCTAATGTAAATGAATGAATGAATGAGAAAGGGGGGTATTTATAGAAGAAATTGAATTCTCCAAAGAATTCAACGGTCAGGATTGAGCCACCATGGCCAAAATGGAGGGCTATGGTGAGTTGAGGAATCATAAGCCCTTACATCTTTCCATGTGGAGGATGAAGTATCCAAAGGAAATGGTGAGATGGAAAGGGTACAAATGATGTGGAAGAAGGAAAAGTACTTTGAAAGTACCTTGGGAGGGGAGAAGATTTCCTCAAAAAGGAGTTTCTTGTCCCCAAGGAAGAATGAAAGTGACATATGAGGAATTTTCGTATTCCTCAAAAAATATCCATGGGGAAGAGAGAATTGGTTGGAGAAATAAATTTGAATAATTAATTCACATGATTGAAGTGGATAAGGTGGTTGGGAGAATAAATATGAATTTTTAATTCATATGATAAGCACCTTGTGGATAAGACAAGGTTCTTATGAAGGAGGCTGAAAAGTACCTTGTGGATAAAATAGAGTCCTTATACAATAAGGTTTTTGGCTTCATGTGACTTGATGTGACCTTTCAATGATCACATGGGGAAGATAAGAATCCTTGGAGTAATAAAAAGTGAATTTTAAATTCACATGGGGAAGAGGGTCTATGCCAAGCAGGCCTAGAATTTGATGGTCTATTTGACCGTTTTTTGCATTTTCGACCGTATATTACAACCTAAAAATTTATTAGACCGTATCATTTGACTTGCTATATTTTTATATAACCATAAAATTGACACTTAAAATTATTATTAAACCGTAAAAATGTATTGTATATATATATATATTTTTTTTTTTATGATAAAAATATAAATTAGTTTAGATTTGGAATAATTCTTTCTAATTTCACTTTATATTAATATATATAATTTATTAATTCAAAATCTATTGAAAATAGAATATTTTCTGTAATCAAAGGAAAAATCAGTTTGTTAGATGATTAGATCAATAACACCAAAATCCAATGAAATAACGAAGCACAAAGGAAATAAAAGGAAAATAAAAGGAACAATGTTACCAGAAATCTTCATCTTCCATGGTTGACCTTTGTTACACCTCCTAGCTTGCAGTAAATAAAGATGCCCTCAAATTCGTGAGCAATTATGACAAATGACAAGACTAAAACAAGTTTTGAAGGATTTACCCAAAATCTAAATGCCTATGTCTAAAAGCCTATGATTGACAATGCCTATGCCTAAACAAATGCCAAAATTGATTAAATGAATATAATAATAAATAATGAAATTGCCTATGGAGATTTAAGTGTGAAATCAAATGCCTATAATAACTATGCAAAATGTCAAATTGTGCGTGTTTGAAAAATGAGAAGATGGCATTTTATAGAAAATGCCATTTCGAATAGACGAACGAGATAAATCAATGAAATGAACGATCCAGATTACACCTTAGAATCCCTAATTAGGGTTAGGGCAAAATCTTTAATCGAACGGTCAAAATAAAATTGGATCGATGGTGGAGAATAAATGAGACAAATTAATTAGAAAATCAAGATTTTTGAAAAATCAAGAAGATAAGATTGCTTGATTTGCTTGATTCGAAAAATCAAAGAGATAAGATGTGAACTGAAGATAAGATTTAGAAAATCAAGAATCTGCCTGATTGCTTGTTTTTTAGAAGATTAATTACTAATTTGAATTAAAATAATTCAAATTATGGATTTTGAGAGATAATAAATAATCTTTTTCAGATTATTTACCAAAAAGGACTAACAGTTAAGATTGACATGACATTTTAAATAATTAAATTTATTTAAAATAAGAAGAATATTAATTAGTAATTAAATAATTAAATTTAATTATTTAATTTAGGAGATTAGATTAATTAAGAAAATTAGTGACATATTAAATAAATAAATGTAATTCATTTATTTAATAATCAAGAAGAATTAATGAATAAGGGGAATGAAATAAATTAAGAAATTTATTTAATTAAGGGAAGACTTAGACAATTAATGGCGTATTTAATAAATAAATAAAATTTATTAATTTAATAATCATGAAGAATAAATGATATGAATTAATTAAATAATTATGAATTATTTAATCAATAGTCGAATGTGGACCAAGGACATAATTAAATGTCACAATTATGCTAGGACGAAAGTGGTAAAAATGAAGCTTGCAGGCCTAGGTCATTTTTAGGTGTCTACATTTTGCCCCTCTTTGTCATAATGTCGCTTGTCGCATTGTGACAAAGAAAAATAAGCCAATAATATGCCCCAATGCAAAATAAGATGAGGAAGAATGACGAGGAGGGTTGCGGTATGCCACCTCGAAAGGACAGACAGGTTCGAAGAAAATGGGTGTGCTCTCAAAATTGGTTAGGAGACTAGAATATAAAGAGACAAAGAAATGTTAGTGAAAAGATATGGATGATGATATGGATGCAATGCTTATATGAGATGGGCGAGAGAAGATGACATGACTAAAGGAGATGCATGTAAGTTCCTAGACCAAATCCTTCAAACCTTACCATAGGACTTTTAATATTTATTGCTCTTAATCATCATTGGGCAGATTGTTGTGATGGCCAACAAACACCATGATATGACATAGATCAAGGTGTGCAAGGCCGTACCATCACATTAGACAAGCAGTCACAAACAAGGAAGATCATGACTCATACCAAGAGTGTTAGTGCCCCAGTCTTTGTCATAATCAACCACAAGCAAAAAAAGACAAAACGGACAAGTCATGAAATGCCGTTGCTCCTCTAAATCCTGTTGTCAGGACATCCTTGAGGAACTAGCAACATGACTGTCAGAAAGAAATAAGATAAAGCCATTATCATGATACATCGCTGCTTTTCTAAATCCTTTTGTTGGGATCTCGCTGAGAAACTAGTAACATGAGTGTCAAAAGATAAGACAAATGTCATGATACATCGTTGCTTCTCTAAATACCAGTGTCAGGATCTCGCTAAAAAACTAGCAACATGATAAAAAGCCAAAAACGAATGCCAAGTATTTGCCAAGTGTGTCTGGATGTCAAGTTTTAATGATGCCGAAATGATGAATGCCGAAGGTTGCCATATTCAGGAAGGACACATCCTGAATAATGTCGATGTCTAGGAAGGACACATCCTAACACACCAATGTCAAAGTTTTGTTCTTCAGAAGGACACATCTGAAAGAACAGTGATTCCAAGAGGAATGATCCTTAAGAGTTAGAAAGGATCCCTCGAAAATGTCAAATGATAGGGACAATGCCTAGGAAGGACACATCCTAAGGCATAAATGACTGAGGTTATTCTTCAGAAGGACGCATCTAAAAGGTAACCAAGAGTTGATAGTTTGACTAGTTGTGATAATTTGACTTGTTTTGACTGAGTTTGACTTGTGTTGGCCATATGTCGATATTGTCATGATGATATGTGCCGATGAGATTGTCTTGCTGTGATAATGATTGTCATGATGAGTTTTGTTCGTTTGGGAAAGATTCGTGTTGTCTTGAAGACTTTTTGACATGTGTGCCAGTGTGATGCCATGAACCCTAATGGAATGACCTAGTGCGGCCTTGGGGGCTCATCAACAGATGGCCTTGCCTACGTCATACACTCAGAGACCTCGTAGTTCGAAATGACCAATGACTTTGTCTTGATGAGAAAAGATTGCGTCATGATTTTATTTTGACAAACCTAAAAGGACTGACCTAATGTCTCGGGGACTCAAACATGAGTCTTGCCTACGTAGAAAATGCGCAGAGACAATGTAGTTCAGACAGATGACAAGGACTGATCGACCTGATTGATTTTGACAAGAGATAACACTGCGCTTGCATGCTTCAAGCAGTCTGATGCTTTGTTTGGTTTTCTTCAGGACGTTTTATGATTTTTAGGTCTTTTTTCAGGACATTTTGCGATGTTTTTGTCTTTTTTTGAGGACTTTTTATGATTTTTACATCTTTTTTCAAGACATTTTTCTAATGTTTTTGGTCTTTTTTTTTAGGACTTTTTATGATTTTTAGGTCTTTTTTCAGGACATTTTGCCAATGTTTTTGTGATCATATGTGACATCCACTACAGTTGCATGATAAACATTTTTCCCCCAGTGAGGTCTAAGACTTAGCCATTTGCAAGGAATATGGATGGGATACTGTTGACTTTCTAGACGGATAGTCATCAGGACTTGATGTCAATCATTTATCCACTATGATAGGTCGGGTAGGATGTGATAGCGATTTGCAGAATAATGACAGAAAATACCTTTCATCCTAGGCCAAGTTAGACAAAGTGACAGTAGATGGAAGAGCAATGATTGATTATGCATGGCGCCTGTTTTCCAAGTTTTCACCATGAGACTTGTCCAAAGTGTCTGTTTACCAAGTTTTCACTATTGAACGAATCATTTTTCTCTTTACTATTTTCTTGGTCTTTTTGATTTTTTTGGTGTCACCAAGACGCTTGTTTTCCAGGTTTTCATCAAGGCGACGATTATTATCATTTTTCAATTTTTATGTATTTTATGGTTTTCAGCTCCATCCTCTGATGCTATGCATGAACTTTCAGAGATGTAAACTTTTGATGGGCTCATTCAACTGTTCCCCATCTGGAGTGGCCAATTGATATTCCCCAGAACCAAAGGAAGATATGATAATATAGGGACCCAGCCAGTTTGGTTCAAATTTTCCTGGCTTTTCTCTGTCTGCTTGGTTCTTGGGGTTCTGAATGAGAACTAGGTTGCCAATGTCAAACTTTCTGACCATAACCTTTTTATTGTAGCTGCAACAAAGGCGGTTCTGATATGCTTGGAGATGATTCAGTGAGTTTTTCCATCTTTCTTCTAGCATTTCCAGCTCGTGCAAGCGTGATTGTCGGTACTCCTCTTCATTAGTTGGACCCTTCAAGGAAACTCGTAGTGAAGGAATTTAAACCTCAATGGGTAAGATGGCTTCAGCGCCAAAGACTAGGGCGAATGGGGTAGCTCCTGTAGGCGTACGGATGCTAGTTCGATAAGCCCACAAAGCAGGGTTAAGTTGTATGTGCCAGTCACGGCCAGCATCATTGACAGTCTTTTTTAAGATCTTGACAATGGTTTTATTGGATGCCTCAGCTTGGTCGTTTCCTTGGGGGTAGTATGGAGATGAAAAGTGGTGTTGGATATGGAATTGTTCACATAACTCACGTACGCCTTGGTTTTTGAACGGACGTCCATTGTCAGTGATGATTGACTACGGAAGGCCATACTGGCAAATGATGTAGTTGAGGATGAACTTTGATATTTGCTTGCCGGTAATGTATGTCAATGGGATGGCTTCAATCCACTTTGTGAAATACTCAGTGGCGGTAATAATGAATTTATGGCTGTTGGATGAGGTTGGATGAATCTTACCCATGAGGTTGAGTCCCCATTGAGCGAAGGGCCAAGGAGAGGTGATCGGCCGAAGTTCTTGTGCTGGAGCATGGATCAAGTCATTGTGTATTTGACATTTGCGATGAGTCCTGACATAGTCAATTGCATCCTTTTCCATTGTCGGCCAATAATATCCAAGTCTCGTTAGTTTCTTAGCCAAAGTAGGACCACTCGAATGAGATCCGCATATACCGTCATGCACTTCTCATAAGGTCGTACATGCTTCGTCAGTGTCAATACATCTAAGAAGGGTATCATCGAAACTATGGCAGTATAGGGTGTCACTGACAATGGTATACCTTGCAGATTTTCTAATGAAGGACTTCCTTTGGTTATTTGATAGGTTCTGTGGAAGGGTATGAGACTTTAAGTAATCGTAAATGTCTTGATACCAAGGAGAGTTGGGACCAACAAGTTCACAAACCATTTCTAATTTTGGGATATCATATGCCGGTATCAAAAGCTACTCTACTAAGAACTCAAATTGTGACACATTTTTAGGGATTTCCAAGAGAGAACTAATAGTAGTCATTGTGTCAGCTGCCTTATTTTGTACCCTAGGGATTTGTTCAAAAGAAACTGATTGGAAATATGTTAGGAAACTGTCCACCATCCTCTTGTAGGGAAGCAACTTCTCATCCTTTGTTTCATAGTCATCATTTACTTGGTTGATTACTAGCTGGGAATCCCCGAATACAAGCAATGTCTGAATTTTCCATTTAATTACCAACTTGAGACCTATGACTAGTGCTTCATATTCGGAAATGTTATTTGTACAAGGGAAAGCGATCCTGAATGACTTAGGAATTGAATCTCCCTGTGGTGTGATGAACAAGATTCCAGTGCCTGAGCCATGACCAGTATGAGACCCATCAAAATATAGCTTCCATGGTGTTGCGGTTCTGCATGAAAAATGGACTCATCGGGAAAATCCATTACTAATGGATGAGTGACTTGAATTGGTGCATCTACTAGTTGATCTACTATTACCTGCCCTTTTATTGCCTTACACTTAACATACTGTATGTCATACTCAGTTAGTATCATGACCCATTTTTCCAACTGGCCTGTTAATGCTGCTCGACTTAGTAGATATTTCAATGGATCAATCTTGGCAACCAGTTGTGTCTAATGACTGAGCATATAGTGTCTTAGTTTTTGGGATGCAAAGACAATAGCGAGGCATGCACATTCAATGTATGTGTAGTTCAACTCATAGCCTATCAGTGTGCGGCTGATGTAATAGATTGCTCTTTCTTTTCCTTCATGATCATTTTGGGCCAGCAATGCCACCAGTGCTGAACTAGTAGTCGAGATGTATAGAATCAATGGATTTCCATGAATGGGCGGCATGAGGACTGGTGTTGATAGAAGGTAATCTTTTATTTGCTAGAAGGCCTCTTAACATTTATCCATCCATACAAAGGGAACACTTTTGCGCAATAGGTACTGGAATGGATGGCACTTATTTGCCAATTAGGCTATGAAATGGCAAATAGATTGTACTCTGCCCTGTAGAGTTCTGAGTTCACTAATCCCTCTGGGTGGAGGCATGTCTATGATTGATTTGACCTTTGTCGGATCGACCTCTATGCCTCTTCAGGAAACTATGTACCCTAATAGTTTACCTGACGTGACCCCAAAAACACACTTCTTAGGGTTTAGCCAAACTTTGTACTCTTCAAGTCTCTTGAAAATTATGTCGAGTACCTTCAAATGATCTTTCCTAGTTGCTGATTTGGCCAACAGGTCATCTACATAATCCTCCATTATATTGTGCATCATGTCATGGAAGATCGTGGTCATAGCCCTTTGGTACGTGGCACCTACATTTTTGAGACTGAAGGGCATGACGTTCTAACAGTATGTACCCCACGGGCAAGTAAATGTCATTTTGTGTTGATCCTCAGGAGCAATGCGGATTTGATTATAACCAGAAAAACCATCCATGAGGGATAGCATCTCATGTCCTACAGTTAGGTCAACTATGATGTCAATGTTGGGCAAAGGAAAGTCATCCTTTGGACATGCTTTGTTTAGGTCTCAGAAATTTGTACATACTCGAATCAGCCCATTTTGCTTTGTCACCGACACTAAATTGGAAATCCATTCAGCATAATCTATAGACCTTATGAATCTGGCATCCAGTAATTTCTTTAACTCAGCCTTGACCAATACGGCAACTTGAGGGTGCATTTTGCGCAACTTCTGCTTGACTGGTTTAACATTGGGTAATAGTGGTAAATGATGCAAAACCAGTTTGGGGTCCAATCCTGGCATGTCAGCGTAAGACCATGCAAAGTTGATTTTCTGTTCTGCAAAGAATTTATGAAATTCCGGTTTCTCTTCATCAGTCAATGATGCAGCAAATAGGACCATCTTGGGGTTTTCTGCAGTTGAAATATTATCCTCTATTGTGTCCTCAATAAGCATGGCCGATTTCTCCTATTGCATGGGGAGAAAGTCCAGTCCTCCATCTTTGGGCACCTCAAAGAGGTTTTTACCCGCAAATTCATCCTTTATTTTTACTATTTTATCGTCAAGAGGTGCCTTTCAGTTTTCACCTAGAGACGTTTCATTTTTTGCTTTATTTTTACTTTTGCGACTAAAGGACTGAATAGTCTCGCCGAAGTATGCAGTGTAGTCTAAATCAATGGAAAATCTGAATTTGTGGTCCCCACTGGGTATGCCTTCTCGTAATCCCATGAATTCAGCTATTACCTCGTCATTCTGAAATGTGTCTAGAACTGGTGGTCCTTGTTGGTCCCAATCGACTAGCTCAGGGTAAACTAAAGAAATGCCATCGTCAAGGCTAGTGAATTGGGGTGAGGATGCGAATAGCATGCAGATGGATTCAGTAATGTTGTAAATAAGGTTATCATCATCCAACTCAACATCAGACTCTATCCAGTATTCTCCTTCACTAGTGTCATATTCGTTGTCATAATAAGGAGTGAAGGTTTTAGAGCCCTGGCTATCAATATCATCTGACACTTCGGATAGATTAGACTGAGGGGGTTCAGATGATGGTTGTTGTGTGTCATGGGAAGTGGTAGTAGGATTTTGACTGTTTGGTTCCTGCTCAATTTTGAATTTTTTCCAAAATTGTTGTTCAGAGGTCAGTTCCCCTGGTTCGACAAACAAATCATCAAGACAACAGTCACTTAGGGATCGTTTGGAGCCAAATTCCCACTCGTGGGAGTCTGTTTCGGTTAGGGTTTCCCTAGTAGTCTCGACACTTTTCGAAGCATGTACTCGCTCATTTGAAAGTATAGAGGTACGTCGATCATCATTGTTGAGTGATCCAAACCCTAAACAAAGATACTTCAAAATTTGAAAAGAATCTATGGGTTCCCTTCGACCAGTTTTATTTTTTCCAAGGCCACTAGTACCATCAAAGCCCTTAGCCTTCATGAAGTCATAACCTTTGCCATATATTTGAACTGGTAATGGGGGTAATGTGACAGTATCCTTATAGATCCATCCTGTGATGTCAGCAAGGTCTTCCTCACTCATATCTCCCCACTTGATAAAAACTGTATTCGGTGGAACTTTGAAGGTTTCCTGAGGTTCCATTCTGAAACATGGCTGACCATAGTCCTTGGGAGACCTGGGCATTGTTGTTATGTTATATGCTATGTGCAATTTGAATTCTCCACAGCCAAGGTCCTAGATTGTGACAGTGGATTCTGTCTTAGAGCTGGTGGAAAGGGTCAGGGTCTCCGTATATGGTTACTTCAGTGCCGTCAAATGGAAACTTGAGGCATTGATGGTATGTAGACGGAACGACTTTTAAAGCATGGATCCATGGACGGCCAAGTAAAATGTTATATGGTAGTTCCAAATCCAGGACCTAACAGGTTGTGTCTACAATGACCGGTCCCACTCTGATAGGGAGAGAGATAACACCCCGTGAAGAGCATTCCTCATCATTGTATGCTTTGATCACTATGCTTTTCATTGGGTCTACGCACGCATCAGAGAATCCAAGAGCCTTAACCAATTTGAGGGAGCATATGTTCAACCCTGCTCTGCCATCTACTAAAACCTATCTAACTTTGTGCTTGTGGACAAAATTTTCTATGTGTAATGCATCATTGTGGCTGGTTTTATGTGATGAGTAGTCTTGATCTGAGAAGGTGACGTGGTGTGGCATGGTGATATATCCCACCATAGTTTCAAACTGATCGACATCGAGATCCTTAGGGACCGACGACTCTAGGAGAGTTTTGTCTAGAATTTCTTTGTGTGTGGGAGAGATATGAAGCAAATCAAGGATAGATATTTACGCGGGAGTCTTTCCTAGCTGGTCAATGAGGTTGAACTGACTCTTGGGTTTCCACTGTTGTGTGGTTGGGACAGGTTTTGGCTATTTAGCAGATGGATCAGGTTGTGATTGTTTAGCCGATGGGCCCGGTATTGTGATTTTGACTTTTCTAGGGGGAGGTGGACCATCTATAGTGACCTTGCCACTATGAGTTGTAGCATTACATTGGGGTGCTCTTCTAACCGTAATGGTATTGATGTATTCATTTTTAGTTTAGACATTATTTATAATAGGTCCACTAGAATAGTCGTACTTGACTCAGGCAAAGTTAGCTTGATTTTGCGGACCTGAAGTGGATGCATTATGAGAACCATGATCCTACAGTGGATTCTTGTGGATAGTATGATCTGCATTGGAGGTGAATTGTGATCCACCTACTTGAATGGTACGATTTTTGATAAGGTCTTGTATGATTTTTTTCAATTGTCGACAGTTAGAGGTTGTATGTCCTTTTGCTTGATGGTATTTGCAAAGTTTATTGTCATTCCACCATGCTGGTTTGAATTGTCCTGGGTCATATGGTTTTATTTCCGAAGTGTGATGACCCCATGCTGAATGCATTTCTTAAGGACTTCTTCAATGGGTTCACCCAAGTGGGTGTAGGTGCGACCCCTAGGAAATTGTCTCATTTGACGATATTGTCCCTGATTGGTTTGACCACTTTGGTTATTTGAAAAAGTATTGGGAGGAGGTGTCAATGTCATTGTTGGTCTATTTTGTTGTTGAACCCCCTTCAGGACCAAGATGGGACCTACAGTATTTGCAGTCTTGGTATCAACAATACCGTCATTTGTGACATGCTTATTTTTAACCCAATATTTGTTTTTGTCAGCAGGTGGATTGATGTTCGTGTTTTTAGAACCATATCTCAGTTCTCCCTTTGCGATAAGGGCTTTCTCAATCTGAACCCCTTTTTCCACTAATTCTATGAAGTTTGTGCAACAATGTATTTGTAATGCAAATTTTAGGGGCCCTAGAAGTGTTTGGACGAACATGTCGACTTTTTCCCTTTCAGGAATGTCAATGTGACATCGACTAGCGAGGCTTCTCCATTTTTGAAAGAATGGAATAAATGTCTCACCAGAGTCTTCTTGCGTGAGATTGCACAAGCTAGTGATAGAGGTATCCATGTCGATGTTGTACGCATAATTTCCTATGAATTTTCGTTTGAGCTCATCCCATGTCTAGATATCTTTTTGCGTTGAAAACCATTCAAGGGCTTGACCTGCCAAACTTTTGGAAAAAAGTCTCATCAAGTATGTTGGTTCATAGGCGATATCCATACAATTGGTTGCGAACTCGTGAACATGTTAAATGGGATTTGTCTTGCCTCTATACTTTGTGAAGTTGGGTGAAACGTATCCTGGCAGAAATGCTGGCATATATAAGTTTGTGTCAAATGGGTATACATCCAGGTCATACGATATCTCTGATTTCCTGCCTGAAATGTACATGTTTTGCATGGTTTTCTCCATATCCCTCATTCTTGCTTTGAGTTCATCTATGGTAGGGTCGTTTACGTTTCTGTATGTTGGGTTTCCTAGTACACCATGTGTTCCTGTCTGGTGTGCATGAATGTTGGTGTATTGTGGTGGTACAGATTATTGTGGTACGTATGATGTGTGTTGTTGGTATTGGAAGTTATGATTTGGTACATGTTGATGAGTATGAATGTTGGATGAATATGTTGGTATGTGTCCCCCAGCCATGTGTGTCGTTATTTGGGGGATGTTGTGAGCATGACTATTATGGTGTGTCAATGATGTCATGGGTTGTGTTATTTGGCCACCTTGTGTAAATTGTTGGTTTTGTACAAGGGGGACGTTTGTGTTTGTACCTTGGGAGGTAATGACATTTGACTGTGTTGTTGTGTTAACATTTTTTTGTTGTCCTTTAATAAAGATATGTCCTGTGGCTCCTCCCAAAGGATTTTTGTGAAATACCACTGGATGGATGTGTCGAAGTTGTATTCATGGTAGTAGATGTAGTTGTCAAGGGGGGATTGTTTTGACTTGATGATGCGCCCATGGCATTTACTGTCGTGGCATTGACTGTCGTGGTATTTGTTGTGGTCCCAAAGGAAGTATTGCTTGTAGTATTTAGGAGTTGACTACTATGTGACATGTTATGTGCATTGTTGGCATTAGGGTCATGAAGTGTCAAATTTAGCGTGTTAACGTCAAATCCTTGTGGTAACTTAGCTCCTTCACTCAAGAGCATAGCTACGAATCTATCTCTCTCCTGAAGAGCTATTATTTCAGTGAGCTAATAGACCTCTGGGTCTTGTGTCAATGCCTCTATGTTTTCCTGAAGTAGTTGACCATTTTCATCTCTTTGCAAGTAGAGTTCGAATGTACTATTTACTGGAGGTTGATTGTCTTGATTGGTAAATGGATCGTAAAAGGTCCAATTTGGGTCATGTGGAGGATTGTTGCCAGTAAACGGGGGGTCTTGCCTAAAGTTTTCCATTTGTCTCTTTTGTTTTTGAAGTCTGGTTTCAACCATGAAATGAGATTGCTCAAAAGGGAATGACAACTAAATGCAAGTATGATACTATGTGAAGTCTAATTTCAAAATGATAACTAGAATGACTAATGTTTTTGGATTTTTCATGAATAGGATATGCAATTTGTATGCAATGTAAGACAAGGTTATCTAAACATTTCTAAGCTTGAACTTTGTTTTCGATTTTGACTACCAAAGGACTTTGTTGGAAATGACAAGTTGACAAGGTCTAAATGACTAGTGAGTCTTCCTAACTAGACTTTTGAGTTGGAAGAAATCTCACAAAAGAGGACAATGACTAAAAAGGGTGTTTGATAACTTGGTCCAAGAGGGTCTAATTTCAAAAACAATGACTTTGCAAGGTGTGCTTAAGATTTTCCTAATCCTAAGTATGCAAAATATGAACCTAGGGATAGTCTAATGCCAAGTGTATGTAATGAAAAGGAATGAGGTATGAAACCTATGGTGACTAATGCAAGCTAATAGATAAGACTTTGAGCAATATCAAGTTTGGTTTCTGATAGAATCTTCTTGATGACAGTGTTTGACAAATGGTGGACAAGTTGAGGACTTCAAGTCTCGGATGTGAAGTTTTAAGTTTTGATAGGAAAATGCGTCGTTTGAAGTTTCAGTTGCGTCTTGGATATGCAAATGCGGTTTAGTAAACTCAAATGCGATTGAGCAAAGTGATTGCACTTCAGAAATTTTAATGCAGTTTGATAGATGCGGAAGGTTTGTCTTGTCATTTTTGATGGAAAATTTGGTCTGTTTGATGAATTTTTTGTTTCGAACTATGATAAGACCAGAAAACACTTGACAAACATAGTGTTTTGAATGTAACCAATCACACATCAGATAAGCACAATCCTAGGTTAGGCCATGACAATATTCACTAGATTCCACGTAACCGCATATCTGTAGCATGTGAATTCAGAAGCTTGGTTGCACGGGCTCGCCCTTACAGTGCACTCTCTTCTCAGGCCAACCAAGCTTCCAACCCCCATGAAACTCCCATGGTGAGCTGATCACCTCTACTACAAACTGTGAAGGTGTGGATGCCTTCACACTGACCGGTGCTGCGCTAGCAAATAGAAGGATTTTGGCTTACTACACAAGAGTTTTTAGTTCGGGACCCCCGTTCGAGTGGCCATACATGGGGCAAGAGATTAATCACCATTAAGGTGGCACTCCAGCTTGAAGAGGTTAAGCTCAATAGGGTTTAAGGGAGTACAACTCCGTCCGTATGACACATCTGCACTTGCAACCTTAGGTTTTCCCTTAAGGTTTACATTTATATACCAGTTGGGGGTAGCTTGGCTTTAGCTCTGTTGCCGGTTTGAGTCATGTTGGGGTGATGAAATCCCCAGGCAGGCCCAATTTCTAGAGTTAGTAACCGTTTCTCTTACACCCAAGATCGCTCGAAAGCGCGAGGGGAGAGGATACTCTGATATACCAAGTCAAGGTAAATAATAGATTAGAATGGGTCTGGTTTTCTGATCACAAGGTTTTCACCAAGTGAGAGCATACTTACCTACTATTCCGCAACCACAATCAAGCATAGAAGACATGAGTTCGTTTTATAAGCACCAAAATCAAATGTTTGCTAATCTAAGAAAAACAAGCACAAAGTTTGTTTATTCCTTCTTTGACATGCGAATCTACAAACAATGAATTAGTAATCTTTTTAAGCAATGGTCTTTGACACACGAATGAGGATCGCCACACGCTACAAGAAAAGATTAGTAACAACTTTTAGAGAGTTAGCTAGTCACAACAAATATGATTTTTAGAATTTTTTTTGATAGTAAAATGAAAATAACAAATAATAAATCCTATCTAAAATCTCAAGAGGCTTCCAAAAAGTAAATAAATTAGAAAAATTTAGTGTTTTGCACCAGAAATTAATTTTTTATGAAATGTCAAAAAAAAATAATAAAAAATACAAAATAGCTTTAAACATTCTGATATTTTTACTAGAGTCATCTGATGTTATCCCAAATCTGCAAAAAAAAAATTGTGATCAGATCTACAACTGTAAGTAAGATATAAGTGAATCTTTGTTAAACACAAATTTTAAAAGATCTATTTTTTGAATAATAATTTTGCATCCAAATTTAAAAACTAAAGAGTAGACCCTTGTTAAAATTGAAAGAGCTTTCCAGAAATGTAAACATATCTGAAACATTCGATTATTTTCTCCTGAAATTATTTTTTTATTAAAACAGAAAATTAATTATAAAAAATGAAAAACAGATCCCAAAAATCTAATTTTTGGAATGAAAGTGCGTGATGTTTTCCCCAAGTTACAAAAAGAATTTCGTGAGCAAATTCATAGCCATTTGAAAGTTATGGTTGAATCTTCGGCTTTGTCCACAATGATGCCAAGCCTGCAACAAAAACCAAACAACACCTGCAACAAAAGAATCCAACTCCAAGATTTCTCAAAATGTGTTAGATGATTAGTTCAATAACACCAAAATCCAATGAAATAACGAAGCACAAAGGAAATAAAATGAAAATAAAAGGAACAATGTTACCAGAAATCTTCATCTTCCATGGTTGACCTTCGTTACACCTCCTAGCTTGCAGTAAATAAAGATGCCCTCATATTCGTGAGCAATTATGACAAATGACAAAACTAAAGCAAGTTTTGAAGGAATTACTCAAAAATCTAAATGCCTATGTCTAAAAGCCTATGATTGACAATGCCTATGCCTAAACAAATGCCAAAATTGATTAAATGACTATAATAATAAATAATAAAATTGCCTATGGAGATTTAAGTGTGAAATCAAATGCCTATAATAACCATGCAAAATGTCAAAATGTGCGTGTTTGAAAAATGAGAAGAAGATAGCCATTTATAGAAAATGCCATTTCGAATGGATGGACGAGATAAATCAATGAAATGAACGATCTAGATTACACCTTAGAATCCCTAATTAGGGTTAGGGCAAAATCTTTAATCGAATGGTCAAAATAAAATCGGATCGACGGTGGAGAATAAGTGAGATAAATTAATTAGAAAATAAAGATTTTTGAAAAATCATGAAGATAAGATTGCTTGATTTGCTTGATTCGAGAAATCAAAGAGATAAGATGTGAACTGAAGATAAGATTTAGAAAATCAAGAATCTGCCCAATTGCTTGATTTTTAGAAGATTAATTACTAATTTGAATTAAAATAATTCAAATTATGGATTTTGAGAGATAATAAATAATCTTTTTTAGATTATTTACCAAAAAGGACTGACAAATAAGATTGACATGACATTTTAAATAATTAAATTTATTTAAAATGAGAAGAATATTAATTAGTAATTAAATAATTAAATTTAATTATTTAATTTAGGAGATGAGATTAATTAAATAAATTAATGAATTTATTTAATTAAGACAATTAGTGACATATTAAATAAATAAATGTAATTCATTTATTTAATAATCAGGAAGAATTAATGAATAAGGGGAATTAAATAAATTAAGAAATTTATTTAATTAAGGGAGACTTAGACAATTAATGATGTATTTAATAAATAAATAAAATTTATTTATTTAATAATCATGAAGAATAAATGACATGAATTAATATGAAATTTAATTAATAGTCGAATGTGGACCAAGACATAATTAAATGTCACAATTATGCTAGGACGAAAGTGGTAAAAATGAAGCTTGCAGGCCTAGGTCATTTTAGGTGTCTACATTTTCAAGATTAAATATAGTTTTTTCTAATTTTTTTAAAGATTTTGGCATTTTTACTAATAGTTATCATTGTTTTTATAAATATATATGATTTATAATATTTATTATAAAATTAATATTAATTCAAAAAAATTTCAAAATAGAATATAATTGATTTTTAACTTTTCGAATATTTAAACAAGATTTATTTTCTACATAATTTAGAAACTTTAACATTAAATTTAATATTTTTAAATTTATTTCTAATTATCAATATTTTCTCATTTTACATTTTTTTAAATATATATAGGATATCCTTATGAATAATCACATAACACAAATTTTCACTGTTGAAAGCATTTATTTTATAGCATTGTAACTTGTTTTTTCAACAACATTTTGTTTGCAGTGATTCCCAACTTTGATTTTTTTTAAATAATACAACATCAAACTTATTGGTGAGCAATGAGCATGTTGAAATTTTATTTTCCTTTTACAAATAATTATTCTCAGCTTTGATTTTTTTCAACATAATATAGCATTTAAGGATTAAGCATTTTTTTTTTACAGGTGATTCACCAACTTTGATTTTTTTCAAGATAATACAGTAGCTGTGTTTTATTGGTGAGCATGTTGAAATTTTAGATAATGAGTTGAATAAGGATTGGCTACAAAAATCTTAAGTCCTTTTTATTATCCATTAGATCGTCAAACTCGAGATAATATCTCAAAGTGTTGGCTTGATAAGCTTCTCCAACATTTGCAACATACTAATTCAAAAAATGTAAATGAATTTGTATCCATATTTGATGTTACCAATTGTAAAAGGGAGTTAAACTCTTTTGTTGATTCATTGCATTTGAGTTGTGAGGGTTTCAAGATAAAAGATGCATGGAGAGTCTTTTGTAACACAAAATATTGCCATAGAAGCTATCCTCATATGATGAAGTTATGGCAAGTTGTGCTTACTATTCCTGCAAGTACTGTTGATTGTGAAAGAGTATTTTCAAAACAAAACATCATCAAATGTGTTAGAAAGTCAAAGTTGGGTTTGGATACATTGGATGCATTAATGAGAGTGTCTTTAAATGGACCTCATGAAAATGATGTAAATTGGAATAAAGTATGTCAAATATGGAAGAATACAAAGTCAAGAAGAGTTCTTGACCTTTGATAACATTTATTTTTGTTTATTTTCTATGTAATGCATCATTAATTTTTGCATCTCAATTTAAAAATAATAAAAGAAAATAGTTCCTTTCTTTCCAAAAGTTGTTTTTTGTGTTTAAATATATGCAAATCATATAATGAAGGTTTGTATCAAATTATTATATTTTTATTGTTTATTTGGTATTTTTAAGAAGTATGATTCCTATAAAAATTACTTAATTAATTTATATGATACATAATATTTAAAAAAATCAAATTACTTGTGTTATTAAAAATAGAAATTTATAAAAAAATAAAATTATATTTAATATGTATGATTAATAAAATCAATAATATTTTATTATAAATTAAATATTTTTTGACATTTAAATTTTTTCATAAAAACATAAAGTGATAGGCATTTAAATGAACAAACCGTCACAAAATTTTCATATGACAGGTAGGGGTGGCCGTCAAATTCCAGGCCTGATGCCAAGTATGGAAAATGTGAAGGTTGACAAGAAAGGTATGCTAAATGTAGCAAGGGGTTTAGATTAAGGTTGTGCAAATACATGATTAATAAAATTAATGAGAGATTAGAAGCAAGTGGGAGAATATGGACGATGTGACATTAATCCTGATTAAGGTGTGCACAACCTAATCATGGATTAATTAAATTAATCCAGATTAGAAGAGGGTTATGGAGGATGTGACAAGGAGAGAGAAAAAGAAAGAATTTAAAATTAATTTTATTCAAAAAGGTCAAATGACTAAATTAAATAAATTGATATGTTTATTTAATTTAGAGAGGAAAAGGTGTTAGGTAAATTATTTAATTGTTGAATTAAATACTTTAGGAGCCTTAGGCAGAAGGTGAAATATTAATTAAATAAATCATTTAATTAATATTGATGAAATAGATGAATAGAGTAGACGAGTTTGACCATGTGAGAGTGATCAAATTTGGATGTCTACAAAAATAATAATGAAAAATCCAAAACTTTACTATTGTGGGAAAACAAGTTTGAAAAGGACTAAAGTTGATTTGGATAATTGTTATAATATTGCATCTAGATGACCACTCATTTACTCTACATTTAGATGAGATTCAAGTTTTCACAAATGACCCCAAACCAAATTATGTTGATCCATATGATTATTCAAACTCTACATTGGGTTGAGGTCCAAGTTTCCACAAAAATCCATTTGTAGGAAAATTACACTAAATTAGATAATCAATCTAGATTGAAATTAAAACTTTGTCCATATGTGATCCTTTCTCCTGCATCTAGATGGAACCCAAATTTATGCATGGTAATAACTTGGTTTTTCTTCATAAAAAAACTCACCAAAATGAAGGATGGGATACCCATTAATGTCCTCTTCAAGATGACATCATGAAAACAACCATCCAAAGTCAAAAAAATAATAAGTAGAAGCAACCAAAAACCAACCTATAAGAAGAAAACAAACAACTAAATTGAAAATCATGAAATAAATATTTTTGGGCGATGCAAGATCGCATGTAGACATGGGTGCTCCAGCATCAAACACTCTAAGGGAAATGTTCCATGAGTGTGCAACTCATAAAATTTTAGACAACTCTAGAATAGGAATCCCATATTTAGCCAAATATGAACCACTCATCCAAGTGGCTTCATCAACTAATATGTTCTTTCAATGAACCAAATATTCACAATATTCCTTGCCCTAGGTTTGTTTCACCACATGATAATCTATGTCTTTGACAACCACTTTAAATTTATTCTTGAAGAAATGATTTATCCAATGTAGTACATCCTATGAACTTGCATGCACATTTCTTTGTGTTCTTACCTCTTTATCATAGTACAAATCATCAATGTTAAAAATTAGAGATATAAATTCCCTCGGGAAGAGGAATCTCATAAGCATTGGATGAGAACTTATTCAAGACCTTGCAAGGGTCTTTCTTTCATTTCAATTTATTGAAATTTTCTTGTTGGAACCTCCATCAAATGTGCCAATACCAAGTATCCAACCTAAAAGCCGTGTTATCTTTGATGTACATCATCTTGTTCTTTATATTTTATGGCACTCTTTTTCAACTTCTCCTTGACCTCCTCATGCAACTCATGAATGTATTCAACAGAATCTTATGTGATTTAACTACATATACTCAATTCTACACTATCTCTCAACTCATTAACATCTATAGGGATAAAGCCATAAAATATTTAAAATCGACTCTTTCGAGCACTCATGTTCATTGAATTATTGTAAGAAAATTTTGCTTGTGCCAAGATAAGGTCCCATTGATGTGGTTTATCACCCACAAAATACCTTAAGAAATTTACCAATTTCATATCCATAAATTATGTCTTCCCATCATTCTAGGGATGATAGATTGAGATGAATCATAATTTTGTACCCATCTTCTTCAATAGTGTTCACTAGAAATGGCTAACAAAATTTATACCTCAATATGAAATAATACTTTTAGGAAAATCATGTAGCCAAACTACCTGCTTGAAAAATAATGTAGCAATGTGAGATACATCACTACTCTTCTGACATGGTATGAAGTGTACCATCTATAGGATTAATTATGAAAATCACCTAATAATCAATTTGTCATTAATTAATTATTATGCCCCTTTTAATTTATTATACATAATCTAAACTTAGGAGTGTTTTTTATTATTAGATTAGGCTAATTATATGTATTATTGTCTCATTGTATATGATAATGACACTTTTCACCATCAAATAAAATCCTCATCCAAGGATTTTTGGTGTAGGAAAAGGGATCTAGGGTCTAAATCTTACCTTTCCAAACCTCACATTTGAGAGGACATAAAAAGATCATAAAAGAACACTTGAATTTAATCCTCAAGGAAGAGACAAAATGGTTGATCAAAATTTGGTCCTCTTTGTGGGGTTGAGGGTTGATGTGTTGATTAGGAATTGAATTGATTTGATTTTGTAAACTAACTTGTCAACTATGCAACTACAGTAAACTTATGTGAATATAGAAAAACATAAAACTAGTGAGCAGAAATTGAGAATAGCCAAGCAGAAAGAAACTACAAAGGAACCTAGAACTCAAATCTAGTCTAAAACTATCTAGTTAGGTGCATGAGCACCCTAGACTAAGAATGGTACTTTTTAGAATCTTTGAATAGGTATCAGTGGGTTTCAATCTATAGGTGCTTCCCTATTATCTACTGAACCTTAGAACTTTTTCTATTGATGAATAATTGATCTTTCCCTAATTTGATGAATGAATATACATGAATGCTTCATCTTGATATTAGGTTCTCAATCTTCTCCCAATCCACTTCAAATATTTCACCTACAAGAAAGAGAGGAGAAAGGTTTGTGTCATATAGGGGCTTTCCTAATTCAAACCCAATTTTGGTGTTTCCACCTCCATAACGACTAAGATAATGTCAAATAAAGAGTGCTTACCATAAATCACTAATGTTGCAACTTATCACTCACATCATATTCTTTCTGTGATGGACTGAAGTCATGTCACACATCTCATGCAAGTAGAATTTTATGCTTGATTGAAGGTATTACAAGTGTTATTACTCATGAAACAATGAACATGAAACATGAAACAAATCTTACATGATGCATTTCTAACATGAAACTTGACTAATGATAATGTTGTAAAATAATGTTTATTCTACTCTTAAACTTCCTTGATTTCTTTATTGGATGCTTAATTGATATTCAAATCACCTAGTTATGTCAAATAGTGAAAAAGACATATTTATATATGCATTTTTTGATTTCCCACAATAATTATTTTCAAAAGCCAACAAATAAATTTGGGTTTGTAAATATGAAAAAATTGACAATAATATTAAAACTTGGGCCAAAATAGGGTGGTCAAGGGTGAGGGTGCCCTAGACCAAACCTATTTTGGGGTTTAAATTTTTTTTAAATAAATAGTTTAATTTTAGTTCCCAAGTTTATCCTAATTTTCCAAAAATGATAATAAAATAAGCAAATAATAAGTACAATTAGATCTAAGTACATAACAATGAGCCAAACATAGTGTGAAATTGTTAGGGTCAAAAATTTACAATGCTACATTTAGCCCCTACTTTAATGAGAGTATGAACTTACACTCATGCTCACACCAAAGTAAAGAGAATTCAAGAAGGGTTCTTTCATCAAAACATTGGAGAAGTAAGATGACATTGGATCTAGGGGGTGCTCTAGCCTCCAAGCTCAAAATCCTACTTAACAACAATGTAAATATAAAGTAACACATATATGAGGTGTAATACAAAAAAAGAGACACAAAACATACACAATGAATACATAAAATTAGAAACAATGAAGACACAAAATCATACACAAGAAAATATATGAGGTATACATGAGGCATACATGAGGTATACAAACAATACACAAAGAAAAAAATGTAAAAGACACAAGGAAAACACATAAAATACATAATTCAAACAATACTACAAATATTAATCAAAAACGTAATATGCATAAAAGACATAAACACTAGGTTAGTATGCTAAAAGGATTTGAGTTAGTAAGGTAAGGGTACCTCAATTTGAAAAGTTTGTCTCAAATACCAAACTTCATCCATCAAATATAAGATGTTAGACATTATGGTTCTCTCATAAGGATAGAAAGTTGTGTTATACTAGATCATCTATGAGTTACATAGATCCATTGGCTAGCAATTTGTGTTATGCTAGGTTTCCATGCAATATGATTGGTCCTACAAGGCTAGCAAGTTTTGTTATGATATTTTAATCATAAGAAAAATGGATCTATTGAATAGAAAGTTGTGTTATGCTCGGAGTCCATCTAAAAATGCTCAAGTTCATATACTGGAGCAAGCTCCATTATGCTATATCTATGGACTATTTTTTCCAATCATGCCTTAGGGAGTGCATATAAGTTTAATGCCACAAGGGATAGTTTAGCATCACAAGAAAACTCACCTGAGGGGGTGCACAAAAGTTAAATTTTAATGTCACAAGGGTCGGATATCCTCATGGGGTGTACAAAATTTTAATGTCACAAGGGACAAATTGGTAACCATGCCTCAGAGTGCATTATAAACAAAAACACCATAGAGGGGGTGTAGAGGGAATTTTCTACCATCAAGATGATGAGATATCATGGAGAAAATTTTATCTCCACTACCTCATTTGACATGACTCAAGTGAACTAGAAATGGAGGGATGTGAATGTTAACAAAGTTCTTAAATTATTTGGACCTTCTATACATTATCTAAACCAGAATTATAGGGTATAGATGTCTTCTAAATAGCTCAGAAAGCTTTTTGTCCAAGATGACATTCTATCTATTAAATGATAGTGCACTATGCTATGTCTTTTACATGAAGAAAATAGGAAGTATCACTAGAAAGACAAAGTATTGTGCACTAATTTCTAGATGTGAAAAGAGTGTAAAATATGAATGTATAAAATTAAAAGTATATAAATAAAGATGTTGAGTGGACACAAGATGAAAATGACAATGAAAGGTTTTAGATATCACCAAAAGCATTTGATGACATTCAATATTTCTTCAAAAATTCCTTCCAGCTACATGTACACATACAAGACCAAAGAGAAATATTTGGGTGTTTGTATAGGAGTTTTCCTTAGTCAAACCCATGTATTGGTGTTTCCACCTCCATGAATAGCCTTAGAGAATATAATGAAAATAGATGTGAAATGATAAAGAAAACCATATACTAATCAAAGACAGAAATAATATTCCCAATAAAGATTCTTGAAGAGTTACCATGTTCAAGCACCAAAATAGAAGCTTACTAGTGCAACAAAGGAGCAAGAAGAACCTCCAAGATGATGATGGCTTCCTTGAAATAAGAGCTCGTGTTGGGCCAATGAAGCTTACTCTGGAATCTGTAGAAGATTTCTTTGAAAGATATGCATGTAGATAGTTGTAGAAACAAAAGAGAAGATATTTGTGTGTATCTTCGAGAGAGAAATAATGAATAACTTCAAGAGTGAATGAATGGATAGTGTAGAATCAATAAACAGTCAAGAATAAATGTGGAAGCTTGCCTAAGTGATTCTCGATGGGGTTGCAAGTTAGTAGAAGCATTGCACTACCAAAACATGGTAGGTGTAACATATCAATGACCACCTTAGTCACAAATTTTTGTGGGATGCTAGTGCATCTTGCATACATCTTCACAACAAGTATTGGTCTGTAGGAAAATTAGACTTAATGGTCAAGGAATTGGGTATGCCAAATGGTGAGAAATGGTTTTAAGCTAAGGGAGAGCATAATCATCTTAGTTTATCTAAAGAGGAAGGCATGTGTAGTGTAAAATTGTATAAGATGCAATTTATGACATTACATTTTTTCCCCACCTTAGTGAGGATATGTGCTCAAGAGAAGATGTGAACTAAAGTAAAAAGGAGAAGAATTTTTTACCCAAGATGCAAAGTAGAATTAGAGTCTTCTATCCATGCAAAGTTTCTCCTACGATAGAGAACTAGGTTAATCCTACATGGAATGATTGATTTTTATCACATGTTAGGAAAAAAGAATAAATTTAGACATCAAAGATTGTATAGACACAAGATGATGTTGATATGTAGGGGTAGAAAGTTGTGTTATTCTAGGGACCATACGAAAATCCAATTAGCCTATGACTGCTACAAACTGCATTTTTGTACAGTCATAGAAAAGAGACATAGACATCCATAAAGACAAATTCTAGTGGGTTACCCCCATGCTAGATGATAGGTTAAGATAGTTGAATGAAAACATATTTTGAAAAGAATCGTGAGATAAGATATTTGTAATACGAATGTGGTTGTCCCCATGCTTCCCTAAATTATACAAAGGAACACAAGTTATTCAAGGTCCCATCCTTAGAGAGACATGAGAGAGAGATGGGGGGATTTGAATATTCAGGGTCAGTATGATTCATATCAACAAAATTTGTATATAAAGACAAAGTAAAAATAAAAATTTGGGTTAACATGGAAGAAGGCCTAAATGCCCCCAACGCTTTGCATCATCCCCAAATGTTGAAAATTGAAATATGACAAAGAGATGAATAATAATACATATATAATAAGTGTACGACAAATCCTCTTCCCTATATCCAATTACCTATGAGGGTATCTTGGGTCCTCCAGGAGAGACTACAACATATACAAGCAAGTACGAGGGAACACAAATAAGAAAAAAATCTCTAATCTAAAGTTGTGAGGGGTATTGCTCTAATCGATTATGTCCAGCAAATCATCCTCCTCCTAGTCTAGATCATAGGGGGAAGGAGGGTGATCTCGCAATGGAATAATGGCTAGGGAAGTACCAGAAAACTCACCTACAATAAGGGATAGAGATGTGGTTGATTCGATATCCCCATCTACTAGTTCCGATGAGTCAAGTGCCAATGACTTTGTAAAATTAGTTTACAAGGTTGAAATATACTCTAGAGAGTTAAACATGCACTGCTCTAAAGAGGAGTGTGGTGACTCAACTATAGTCTTTGAAAGAGTAGGAGCCTCAATGTGAACCTCTGAAAGAGGAGAAGTGACAAACTCTGGTGAAGAAGGGACATCTTCAATGGTCAGGACAAAAGTAGAAAGAGAAGCAGAAGGAGAAAACTTCTCATGATGGGATCTAGGAATAGGGTCCTACTCAAGCTTATACTTAAACAAAAGGCTAGAGTGTTGAGATGCAGGATAGGAAACTAGGGCCACACTAGACATGACCTTCATATAGGGCATCTTTATGAGATGCAAAAGTCAAGAAAAATTAGGCAAAGAAGTGATAAGAGGTGGTTCTAGAGAAGGTGCAATGAATACCTACACCCTCTTGGAGTGAGTTTCATCCACGCCACTTGAAGGGACTAGAAGTAAGAAAAAAATAAGAGAAGAAAGAGAAGAGACTAAGGAATTGAAATGGAAGGCTTATCCTTGACATTCTAAGCAACATCATGTTCCCTCACCATCGCATGTCAACGATGCTTATGCTCACATGGAAGTTGGTTTCAATGGAGATGGGGACCAATAATAGGGGGGTGAGAAGATGCTTGAGCAATTAGTGTAGTTGTCTTTGCAACCATTAATGGTGGAATGATAGGCTCCACAAGAGGGGCCAGAGAGGTTAGGGGTGTTGGATCCTTAACCTTAGTCATGAGTTTCTTTCCTCCTCTTTCCTTTTGGGAAAGAGGAGGTGTTATCTCTCAAAAACACGGGCAGAATGCCTCAAGAGGTTGCCAATCTATTGATATGCTTTAGGGTAACAGACAAGGTTAAAATCATTCAACCTTCTACTCTTCAGGTGCTGCTAGACCTAGGCGGGTGTACCTTTATGAATGAAGCAGACTTGACTTATGATTATCCTTCTTGTAGTAATTTGTCCGCAATGGCATATGGAAGTGAACAAATGAATTCAAGCACAATAGCAATCTTCTTAATCTAAATCCTAAAATGCTCAATTAATAGATATAAAGAAACAGAATGAGTTCAAAATGATGAGTTCAGAGACCAGTGCCTTATTGGGTATGTGGAGTCAAATGAAATCAATATGAGCAACACTCTCTGGAGAAAACTCAAATTATCTAGCATACATTATGTTTACAACTTGTATAAACATGCAATATTGTAACTACTAAGCTCTACTTTAACAATCCAAATGAATCTCTCTGATTACTATGATCAATTAAAATGATTTAATCTTTGCTTGAAAGAACCAATTAATTAATCACACAAATACAACAAATGTGCATTGATAAACTAAACACAAACTTGTTATGTCAATTTAAACAACCAGAAAGCATCAATCTTGGAGACAACTTAGTAGTAATTTTCATTGAATTCAACAGACAATTGACACCATAAAAATGCTACAACATCAACTGATTTTCATAAATACCTCCATTTTGAAAAAACATGCAAACATACTCTCTGATATGATAAATCTATTGTAGTGTATCCATCTAATTTTCCTACTCTATATCGAATAACTAATAGATGATCATTTTACAATTACAAACTACCTATTTATACACTAGTAATAGAAAAATATATCATATTGAGATCCAATGTCATCCCTCCACAAAATTTGGGCTCCTTTCATGTCGGCCTGCAATGGTAATTGAACATCCACATGTTGGCCACAGTATTTGAATTTTATTAATCGACACTAGAATAGTCTCCGAGACAAATCACAGTCATGTCGAAGGCAATTCAATCGCTATAGTCACCCCGCGCTTTATTCACTATTGTCATGACTTATCTGAGTCAGGGAGATATCCTGTAGATCACTTTATGTTTCCCTGAGAGTTCGTTTACCTTTCGCGTGTTGCTATGACTTTATGATATCAGGCAAAGGTCTCACAGAGCATATTGTGTTTCACCAAAAATCTCCCTCCATCTTGTGTGTCACTGTAACATAATGGTTCTCTCACTGATGTATCCTTCTATCTTATGTGAGTCGCTATAACATATCGACATCGGGCAGACCTCTCATAGAACACTTGAGTCATCCTGAAAGCCATCAACCATCTTGTGTGTTGCCGAGAGAAATCAATCATCATGCCAACAAAGTCATTTTGTGTTCTATCGGCAAGACCCACCATACTCGCTAGGACCATACACCGAAGTCACATATGTCCTACCAAGCAGCACCATCCATTCATGCATCACCGATACATATTAGTTCTCTCACCAAAAACCACCAATGAAATGTTGGTGAGACCAAAGGTCACTCGACGAGACCACATATTGATATCACTTAGTCCAGCCGAAATGAACCCTCATACGCTATTCGATGAGACCAAAAGGGTTCACTATGAATTTATACCAAATGCAACAAATCTTGCCGATGAACCTCCACATGTATTAGTTGGTGAGACTCGACCCATTCGAGGAGACCTCACCCCGGTGAAAAATACTCATGCTGATAGACCATTCTGCTGTCTCGAAAACCACGTGAATGTCTTGTTGATTGCCGCCAGTAGATGAAAACCAATCACCATGGCATCAGAAACATCTTGTCGATAGGCAACACAGACGTTTATCAGAGAAATGGATCGGGGAGACCCTGGCCACCTCATGCCGATATATACCCATAGGTAAATGTTGATCGTTGTGACAATTAAAAACTCATGTCGATAAGCCTGCAGCAAACATATGTTAGCAAAAATGCATTGCGGGTTAGGGAGATCAAGATAGACTTATGCCGATTTGGACCACAACGTGAAAAATGCATGACCCGATGGGTTTTAGGATAAATATAGGAAAAATACAAACAAAAAGTCATGATGGAAGGCCCATGTGCTTATAATGAAGACTCATATGGAAACTCAGGGGGATGAAAAATATGTAAAATCATCATATTTTTATAGTTCCAACAAGAGGAACAAGAGGAATCCTCGAGGGATGAGATGTCAATTCCACACACTAAGGGCCACAGAAATAAGGTTTCTCACCCTTACTATATATAGTAGGGAAAGGCATGTCAAGAAGAATTGGAAATTCAAAGATATGGAGTTTCAACTTTATCAATGAGGGGCCTTTCCTTTTCATGTGCTAGGCACATTCGAAGGAGAAAAAGGAACTTCTAAAGGCTGTGAGGTCTTGGAAGAATGGGGGTCTATTCAAGGGAGTTTGTTTTTCTTTAGCCTCTGAAGAAGAATACTTAGAATACAAATCTTGTTGTTGTACAAGAGTAGGTTGAATAGGGGTTGTAGAAGGAGGTAGGACCAAACCAGATGCCAAGCTCTCAGTCTTGTATTTATAATATGATTTATATAACAAGTCACCATGGGGTAGCATGGGTGCCATAGGAGCAAGCCAAAAATCGTAAAGAGAGAAACCCCTATGTAACACTAGTGGTTTGTACCCTGTATCCTAGATAGTTTGTTCTAGCTTCACCTTGAACAAGTTAGACTTTGATATCATGAAAAATATTGTATAGATAGATATAGGTCCCATGAGGACCGACAAAGATATGGATCCCAAAGGGGAGAGAGAAAGACCATCATGCATGTAGATGGTAGTCTTGAACTTGTCATATCTTTCCCTATGGAGATCATTGATGAAGAGGGTCTCCTCAGTTATAACATTGACCCTGCTGGAAAGGTCAACAATAATGCGAATGATGTTATCATTCACCTAAGCTAGAATGTAAAGGGGAGAGTAGTCTCCATGGTAGGGAAAGTCATCAGACATAAAAAACATGTTAGGTATCTCAGGCTTCTGACTCAAAGAGGAGATTGGATTGATAGACACCATATTCACATACATGATATCATCAAATGGCATAGAAGAAGAAGTTGTATTAATGTTGGAAGAATGAGGAAGGGGTCTATATAAATTTACAACTTTGGTTGTTGGCCTTGGCGACAAACTTGTTGGAGTTTTACTTTTTACTATCGATGCAGATGTTACCATTTTCTTGAATTATGTGTCTTAGGTGCACACAGTGCTCAATTTCAATTTCAAAACACTCAATGGTATTGGCATAACTTATACACATCATACGAACTAGGATATGGCTTATTGTTAGGAAGTCTAATCTTTGAAAGGGTGATTTTAAGTTATCTTTTAATATTTTTAGGAGTACACTTGAGTGAGAATTGAATAGTTTTGTAAAGACCTAATTATATTGTGACCTATAATTCATTTATATTTCCTCTACAAAATTTGACCAAGTGACACCAAGGGTTTATTCTTCTTTTGAGCACACAACCATCTATACTAAATAAATTACTCAACTTCTATATATAAAGATACCATATTAACATTTTTTCCACATAAGAATTTATGAATATACAAATATCTTCATTTGGTTAATCTAGGTGACATGATCATTTCAATCAAAATTTATCATGTGTGCTTGGTTAAGAAGTTCCAAGCTCTAGAATGAATGTTAGCATAAGGATTGGCTTCTCCTAATAATCTACCCCAATTGACTAGAACACTAGAATTGGGTGCTATATTAGAGAGTGAGATAAATTATTGTAATTAGAATTTTGGAGAGATCCCAATGCCATATTCAAGTTAGCCAAATTTCCTTGCATGTTCTACATGCCATTTTCAGATGGCCCACTTTTTCATCTAACTGAGTTGACATCATAACCAAAAGCAACCTAATCCTAATATTGAGTCTATATCCTCTTTATCAAAAAAAAATCTTAGTGATTAGGAATTATTTCATTGCCTCTGATCTATGCCCCATAATGTTGAGGCTTGATAGAGAAAATTCTAATTTTCTTTATTGACTAAGTCATTTTAGAATTATGTTGGCCCAAAAAATTAAACTTCAAAGAGTAGATCCCTAATAAAATTGTGTGATATATGAAAACATGTATGGAAATCTAAAATTTTCCACCAATTTTATCCTATAAAAAGAGGGGGGAGAGAGAAAGTAGGAGAAAATGGAGGTGAAGAAAGAGGATAAAGAGGAATTGGAAGGGAAATATTAAAAAACATGGAATGATCAAGTATGGGTGGAACAAAAGAGGTTAATTATTTTAGGTCCATTGGATGTTAGCCAAAGACTGATTTGAATGTAGGAAAGTGGGTGAAATGGTTTATGAGAGATATCCAGGAAGGAAATCATGTGTTGTAGAATAAGCAAGTATACAATAGGGAAATAAGAAGATAAATCTAGATTTAGGAACTTAAGGTGGAGAGAAGAAAGAGAAGTGGATGTCATAATAGATATTAAATAAGGGTAAAGGAATAAAAAATGAATGATACTAAGAAAGAGTAAGGTAAAATAGGGAATAAAGTAGGTGAAAGGTATGGAAAAGACTGAAAGAGATGAAGTAAAGGCACTAATCCACTAAGGTAACTGAAGGGAAGGAGATATGAAAAATAATGTAGATGGATAAATAGAAATATTTAGAAAATGATGTACTTGAGACTTTTATCACAAAATAAATTACTTGAAAAGAGAAGGAATGTATGGAAATATGTGTCCTAAAATAGAGGGAAAATGGATAGGAAAGTAGTTTGCAATAGGGGAAGAGAAGGGATGGAAAATGATAATGCAATAGGAAAAAGGAGAAGAAGAAGGATGGAAAAAGCTAATGTGATGAAAATAATAAGCTCGTTGGGTGGTAATAAAGGAAAATAGAAGAAGAAAGTGTACACATGTTAGGTTCACCAAATGAAATATAAAAATTAGTGTTAGCTAGTGTACCATGCAAAAAATGGATTTTTAACCTTTCTAAGTGTCTAATAGCTTATAAATCATTATAAAAACAAATGAAAATAATACAATGTCTAATCTAATCTACAATGTTAGAATAAAAGTTTGAAAACGATAAACATAACTATAAAATATAAGAAAAAATGTTGAAAATGGAACATGTGCACTTAGATAATGACTAATATTGCATGGGAAAGTAATTGAGGTCTAAGACTACCCAAGGTGGAATCTAGGTACTGTCAAATTATTTTTACAATTATAGGGCAATATTGTAGTGTTGTTAGGCATTTTTGTAATGTAGGATAGTGTAAGTACCCCTCTTATGTGATAGTAACTTTTTCTTTGAAATTTTCATAGTTTTTCATGTTCACTCCAAAAACCTTGAATATCTAAGCTAAATTTTCGAGGGGAATGGGGAAAGGGTGTGTTGTATCCAAGAATTTCTCTAGTTAATCCCCTAGATAGTATGCTTCAACCTCCACAATAATAAAAGACCTAGTGAGAAAGCTACCATAATTGGTGTGTGTTAATGATGGACACATATAAGAGATGAAAGTGATTACAATATGGATGCAATTAAGGAAGAGATGAAAGGTATTATGTAGATCTATTGTAGGAGGATATAGCAAAGGTTTTAGATAATTAATGAAAAGAACATGGAGATTTATGGATTCCAAATTGGAAAGTTGTTGATGGGTATTTTTTCACTTCTCAACAAAGGTAATGCATAAGTGCATCACCTCTCTTGAAAGAAAATTTCCTATAAGCAAGTTTCAGAAAACTATCCCAAGGTCTCTCGGATGTCAGGTCATGACTTGCTTGGAATATCTCAATTGGTTCATGTGATTTGCTAGTAATCACAGGGCAGCCTCACATATGTTAAGTTTGGGGATATTGGTTCCTTAAATGGAGTTCCTAAGACTTTAAAGGTGATGGGAAATAGCTGCAAGTTCAAAACATAGTCTAAAACTCCACTTTTACCATTAGAATTGGCTTTACAATGATGCCAGAACTTTGCTAAAACTATTATAACAAAGAAAGCTCAAAAGGTGAGGGAAAGGAGGAAGTTCCTAGACCTACAACTACTGATGAACAGTGATAATGGAGGATGCTACAGTGGACAGCCTTCCTGAAACTAAGTTCTACTTAAACAAATCAACTAACAGTATCATGAAACTAGTGTTATTTTCTAAGGTCTGTAGATTTTCAACTATTCATTCACCATAAAGCATGACTAAAAGATGAATTTTAAGTGCAACAATGGATTTATGTTAAAACTATCTTTACATTGTTTATCATCAACAAATAGCAAAAAGCATGAACAAGGAAAGGCATCAACACAATAGTATTCTTCAGCATCAATGAACAACATTCACTAAACTACTAAAACCATGCAAAATACATAGAACAACAAACTAAATCTACTCAAATCCATTAACTATGAGGAGATGAATCATGAAACATGAAGGAAACTCAAAAATCCACCAAAGACAATGAATTTCTATAAGAATTTTAGTAGCATTTCATTACAACAACTCAACTCTCTCTTGAAAATGAGAGGAGACCCCCTATTTATAGTTTTCAAAAAGAAAAATGAATGGCCAAGATTTAATCTCATTATGTGGCCAAGATTCATTACAAATTATGGTTTCACCTACCCCTCAATATTTTATAATTTAAAATACATTGCTTGTATTTTTCTCTATTTTGTCCTCTAGTGCCCTATCACTTTGGCACTTTTGTCCTGTAGTAATTTTCCTTTTTGGCTACAGCTACACAGTGAGGAACTCATCATCTATGATAGTATTTCCTTGATTTTTCTGGACAGTTGTGTACTCCACAAATTTTTACACTAGCACCTGAAGTTTGTTCCACTCCATTATATCTAATTGGAGTACTTGGAAGGTCAGCTTTTTGAACCTGCTAGTGATCAATTCCCAATTCTTTGTAGACTTAGGCATGTTCTTGATCACCTGCTCTAATTGGGAAAAGGCTTGGGCAACAAAATCCATGAAGTCTTACGCTAGTGAATTTGTGGCCCTATTCTCCATTTTCTTATGGAAAAGTAATATGATCTTT
Organism: Sequoia sempervirens; assembly: GCA_007258455.2. Taxonomy (NCBI): domain Eukaryota; kingdom Viridiplantae; phylum Streptophyta; class Pinopsida; order Cupressales; family Cupressaceae; genus Sequoia; species Sequoia sempervirens. Next base: position 190,079,104 of record VDFB02353493.1, on the reverse strand, counting down.
TATGGATCTAGCTCGACAGCGGGCATGTCGTAATTTGTCATGAGCTTCAGATATTCCTTGTAGTCTATCTTATGTTCCTTGGCCCACTCCAAGGTCAAGCTTTACCTAATGAAGCACCCACTCTAGGACTTCCCTTATATGGTCCAGGCCCATTTTCCACATCTCCACCAGCCAATAATCATCCTTTTCCAGGGCCAGCTCCTTCTCCCAGGTCTTTTCGGGCATCTTGAGGATAGCCTCGAGTTTAGGATATGTAATCCTATATAATTTAGGGAAGTTATTGCAAATTCTCTATGTTCCCTCGAGTTACTTTTGTACTTCCTAGAACTTGTTAGCCATTTAGATGGTATGGCCAATGCCCATATCACCATTGTAGAGCACTCATTGGAACCACTCTTTAGTAGCCTTGGTCCAGTTCTTTCTTCTTTCTAACTTGCTTATGTGTTCTTTGGAAAGAAGCAAGGGTGGGGTCAACAAATTTTTTGGTAGCTCCTCAGTGGAAGACCATAGTTGAATGTAAGCGATGAGGTCTGCCACTCGTTCCTTTAACTCCTCCTTGGAGGATTGATCCTTGTTCATCTAATGAACGATCATGGTTATTGATCCTTGGAGCTAATCAATCTTTTTACCTCTTGTAGTAGTACCCAAGTCAATGGTGGAGATATTATAACTAATCCCTTCTCCTTTGTCCACTACTAGGGTGGAAATTTGTATCGTCCTTTATCTAGAGACATCCATTATGATGTGAGATTGGACTCTCAACCTCTTTTCCTTTTTTGTTCCTATTAGAACTCATGCTAGGATGGCCTCTTTTCTTTCCTTAGGATCCATGAGAGCGGTGGTCTTCTTTTGTAATTGTTTTTCTAGCCAATCAGGCATTTGAGATCCTTCCTTTGGTGATTCTTGATCACCTTCTTCTTTTTGAGCATATTGGATCTCCCTTTCCTCATGGCTTGAGTTTTTCTCTGTTTTCTTTTCCTCTTCCTCATCTGAGTCCTAGATCAATATAGTCTTCTCCTCGTTTATCTTGGTAGTAGCTACATTTTCTTTAGGGTTTTCATCCCTTTCAAGTGCCCTTTCTTCTTCTCACTCGAGCTCTACATGGTGTTCTAGTTCAGGGCTCTTTTCCATTTTAGCCTCTTCTTCAGGCTTATCTTCTTCTTCTTCAACTTCAGCTTCAACATCTTTCTTTCATTCCTCCCTCTCAGTACGTACTTCTTCTTCTTGATTGATGCCTTTGTCTTGTCCCTTTACTAGAGGATCTATAGATATTTCCATGTCATCACCAATTTCCTCCTTTTCTTGAGAAAATTGCCTCTCAACCTCCTCTCTGACGTCCTTGAGTTGTTTGGACAACTCCTCCTCAAGCTCCTAATCAGAGGACTCTACTATATATTTTGCACTGGGGTATTCAACATCTTCTTTTGAGGATTATGACCCTTCCTCTTCATATTCCACCTCATTGATGGTCATGTTCTGATGCTCTGGGTGCTCATGGTAGTCATCCCTAAAGAGATCTTTGAGTTCCTCCTCTATTTCTCTAGTATCCTCCCTCTGACATCTCTCCATTTCCTCTAAGATTTGCATGGTGTCTTCTATCTTTGGTGGTTTGGTCAAAGGAGGGACAGGAAGACCAGCCATAGCTTGGGCCATCGCAGCTTGTACTACAGGATACATTAATACTCAGAGAGTTCCATGGGTGTATTTTGCATGTGTCAAGTGAAGGCCTCTGGTAAAGTGAGGGTAGGCATTGTATTTATGGTTGTCGAAGGGATGACAGTTGAGGGAGACATTGAGGAGGATGAGAATGGTGAGGTTGTAGCATATGAGGAATCTCACACCATAATTGGATCAGTTGGCGAGGTGGAGAAAAGGTGAACTAAGATTTCCACCACAGGCAGGGAGGAAGTGGGTAGTGCTTGAAATGTGGGAGGGGGAGTAGTAGCAATGGTAGTGGTGGTTATGGCAAGAGTGAAGCTAGTAGGGGGTGACCTTGGTTGCTCAGCCTCTTCCTCTTCTCCTTCATGTAGTGGGTCTTCATGGATAGTGGGCATCTCAGATAATTTTCTCATCTTCTTGGCCTTCTTCAAAGTCTCACCCTCTAAGGCCTTCCACAAATACACTTTATGCTTGAGCTAGCACGCGGTTACCTATTTTCTCTTTCTCAACCTTGTGGTTGGAAGAGACTTGGGAACTTCCTAAGTTGGGGAAATAGCAGTCCCACTTTCTATCTCACTCTTGAGCTCATCTATGAGCTTGCCATATGTAAAAGTGGCACCCTAGAGCTTCAATTGAGCTATTTGTGCATCAATCCACTACCGCATTCTATGCTCCACTGGTTTCATCAGAATTTCAAGTTCGTTGACCTCTTCTTCATTCAAATATATTAGGGGAAATGGCAAGTTAGCGATAGCATCATACCTTACATCCACAACAATGTTTTCATCTTCTACAATTTGATCTAGTACGGAACAAATTGATTGTCTTGACAAACTGTGCATTCATACACATATAATGCCTCATGCGTACCACCTTTCCATCCTAGCAGTTCTCCCAAAAATCTTCAATGTGGTGCAAGTGGGCATACTCCCTCCCAACAAACTTCTTTAACTTACTATAGGGGTCCATCCTTGGTCAAGCAATGTGGAGGCTCAAGTTGTATTCAACAATCTCTTTCTCTAAATATTTTGTACACTGGGTGACTATGAGGGTGTACATTCCCTTCTTGAACATGAGGGGATATGCGATGATCCCTGATCGATGCTTTCCACTGAGGAGAGTGTGTACATGTTCCAATTGCCTAGATACTTCTAGCAAAATCAACCAGTCATTTAGGTACCAGGGTAACTTGTATGGCCTTTTGAAGAAGCCCTTCGTTCTGATATAAGTAAATTTTGGGAATTTTATGTACAAAAACCCAAACTGGTGAATGAACACATAGGCACTATGTGAAACCCTCCTCTCAAAGTCCCCTCTGAGAAGTCTGATAATATGCCCAATGAAGGCATCTTCACCCTACAGTTATCCTTCTTGAAATTTCAATATTGTAATTGTGGGTGCCTATCATATACTTTCAGCTCCCTTCCTATAGTCAGGCTCTATACAACAAATAAATCTCTGTAGGGAACTGGATTGGACAAGAGATACACCAAGTAAGAGGTCATGCAGAATTGAGAGGTCTTCTTAACTGCCATGAATTGTTGATGCAAGTTTTCACTAATCATTTTGGCCCAATGAAACTTGGCCTTTCCTCTTATGATCTCTTAATGAAGTAGAACATTCAGTCCTAGAAGTAAGCAGTAGTAGGAATACCCATGACCCTGCTCAAGAAGGTTACCAAGTCATGATAGTCTTCATAAAATTCACTCTAAAACAACTCTTGAGGCACCTTGTTAGCACTAATCCTCTTCTCTTTTAACCAATATTGGTTAATCAACTTTTTTCATTTTAGGGATTTGACCTTCCACATATTTTTGCATATCCCTTTTTTGTTTCCTCCATTGGGTCAAAGGTAGAGATGTGGAACATTTTTCCTATGGACCTAGTAGACAGGTTGGCCAACACCTTACCCTCATGATCAATGATCCTTTTGCTTTCTACCTGATAGGCCTCCCTGCAAGCCATTACCAATTCTAGGGCCACAAGAGCGGATGACAAACCGATTGCTTTAGCCAAACCAATCTTTCTGATTCTCCTTGCATTATCCATGGTTGGGTTGGTGATGACCCTTTGTCTAAATTCATCTATGTCAACTTTCCTGAGGTTGGTATTTGTAATCGTATCCTAGGAGATAGTGACCTTGGAGGTGAATTCTACTCCCTAGAACTGGTATTTCATCTGATCCTTATCTTCCTTTCCTCTAGGAACTTTGGAAGACTTCTTCTCTTTGTCTTTCTCTACGAATGCCCCTGATGATCCTACAACTAATTCCATAAATCCTGCAAATAGAGGCCCAGTAAGCATATTCATCTATAAAATGAGGGAAGCATTAGTGAAATACTACAAAAAAGATGTTAGATCAAGCCTTTCATCATAAAAGATCATAACATTCATTAAAATTCATCATTTGGCTCTTGTTTGGGGAAGATAGAGCAATGCGGGCCCAAGGATGCGGGTATCCCTGGGTTGGCAGTCATTTTGTAGAAGGTGGTAGGGAAACAACACAAAGGGCATGGTGGCCCACATGCGGCCACCCACATCAAGATTTCCAAACCATAAATGGGGCCCACCAAGGTGTCAAGGAATTTGGGCACATGGTTCGATCATTCATGAAGTCTTGGAGGGGCTTGTATAATTACTTCTCATGTGGGTCAATGGGGTGCGGAGGCTGGGGTTGTCTTGACCATTTGGAGCTTCATCATTGGGAATGATGTTGGCATGGTGAAAGCCCACAAATGGATTCCCACATTGCGGGACCCGAGGATAGAAAGGCCGAATCATCCTTTATTCAAGGGTTGATCGATCGGGATCATGTGGGCATAGAATTGTGGGTGGTTTTTGAGAGGTGGTTGTTTTACAGATGGTGAAGACGAGATGGCAACCCGCAGACAGGAGTCTGCACCTTTGAGTCCACAAAAGGCATCCACATGTGCTATTCGTTCAAGGAGGGTCAGATGGTAGTAGAGGGGTTGAGCCCCACAAGGCAGGCTATAGGTTAGGCTTCGTTGTTTGGAAACGGCGGTCAAGGGTCGATGGCCCGTAGACAATAGCCCGCAATAGAATGCCCGCTCCAAAATTTACTCAACCATTTTCTACATGATGGATTTGGGACGAGATGAACAGCGCAAAGTCTCCAATGCGGGCATATGGGGTTCCTAGCCATTTGGAACAGCGGAGAAAAATATGCAACCCACAAATGGTGGTCCACAAAGCCGAACCCACAAGGAGGACCAGCCTTAGTAAAATTTTGGGTGATTTGGATGATGGTAGGAGAATCCATGTGAGGAATGAAAAGTAGGCAAGGGTTGTACATGGACAGAAGTCCATTGGGGTAGGCCTACAATAGTCCTCAAATTTAACCTTAGTTTTTTCTTTTCCTCAGTCGACAATGGCAAAAAGGAAGTGTCAATCTGCATACACGGGCCCGCCAAGGGTGACAACTGAGGCTTCTGAAGTTTGGCATTTGGTTTGCAAAATAAACAGTGAAGGTTAGCTTGTGGGCCGCAAGGGCATGAGTGCCCCTGGTCAAGAATGAGTGTCAGAAGGTTCAGTCTCACATGACCCTAAATGGTTGAATTTGAAGGGTTTTCAAATTTTCAAAAAGTGGGTTTTGCATGGGATTTCATCCTTAACTAGCTATCTAAAGAATTTACCTTTTTTTCTCTTAAGATTTTCAAATTTCACAAAGAAAACAAAAAATAAAAAATACAACTAGGGTAGTAGCAAACTCACATGATGGACCTAATGAAATGTAATGAGGAAGGCACCTAAACTCATTCCTAAAGCAATGCGAGTGCGGGGGCGACAAAGGTTGGAGGCACACTGACAATTTATGACTGAGTGTCGATGAAAATGACAAGCGATTTTATACTATTTATAGGATTTTAGTCATTTATTACCTGCATTTAATACTTGTACGATAGTCGGCGAGGTTGGTAATCATGGATTTTGAAATGGTCAGTGGCGGGAAAGGCGAATCTTGCGATGCGGGTGGCAGTCAAGCGATTGTCGCTTGGCAGGTCAGAAAAGGGGACGACAATTGTTGACACTGGGCTCACAATGCAGGTGGATGCCCCAACTCGGCCACTGGAGAAACGGCGAAGGAGGGATGGAATCTCGCTAGAGGTGACCCGCATGGGCGGACCCGCAACTAGGGAAAGATGCCAATTTCAAAGTTTCAAGGAAAAATGCTAGGGGAACTCCACGAAGGAAGAAAGCATAAAAATTTCAAGGATGGTGAAACTTGGTCAACTTAAGATGATAGCTTTAGGAATCCTTGACCAATTGGGGCTCAAAAAGGGTGGCACATAAAATGAGGCCAAGGGAAAAGCATTCCAATGAAAGTGAAAAATATAGGGTCCCCATTCCGAACGGGGTGTATGTGAAATAGGCACAACAAATGGTGAATCTGTTAGGAGAACGTTCTAAAGAATTCTAAGGATAAAGACTCATTTAGAACCTAGAATCTCTGGTTTCACAAACCGGGAGCCGGTTTCCATAAGTGAGCTAAGGGACATGAAGAAGAAGAGGAATCCTTAATTAAATCAGATCGCAAAGACATCTCAGAAGTGTGTGTATGATGCATTCATTCCCTTTCTTTAGAAACTATAACAAATGACCATTAATTAGGAAAAGCAATCTACATAAATTGTCTAACCCCAAAATTAACCTAGACATTGCTCTGCTACCAGTCAAGCATAAATAGCCCTAACGAAGTTGTCACTGTGACCCCATGAACAAATCTCTACTTCCAATCGAGCATCCATAGCCCCGATAGAGTTGTTCGCACACCCACACAATTGCCTTATTTTAATTACTTACTTTCTTTCTTTGTTTTCAAATATTTTCTTTTTGGTGACCTTTCTTTTTCTCAACTGTATAAGCATCAAATCTTACTATGGGTTTGGAATTATAGTGGTCACTACAGTAGACAATATTTTTTCACTTGGTAAACTCTCATAATAGCCACTGTACAATTCTTTAAAAACTAAGTTAATCAATATTTTGTGCATGATCTGAGACGAGTGCGACAGGATTCAACCAAGGGTCATGTTCTAGGTTGATCTGGTGTTCAAATAAGGAACCACTCCATAGAAGCGATCAGAAATCAATAGTTGGGAGTGAATATTTATCCAAAGAACATGAAAAGCGGGCCTGGTGCTGCCACAATAGTGGTTTACAATTTCTGGGAGATCCTGATTTTTCTTGAAATCACATAATTTTAGAAAATATAATGATTTAAGCCTTCAAATATTTCATTTAAAGGATTCCAATTGAAGAGGGTTTGATCAAACCACCTTAGACCAAGCCCCCTTGGATAGAACCCTGCTAGTTTTAAACCATACCTATAACGGAGTCTCCATTACACCTATCAAAATGCTGATAAAAAACCACTTTTGATTTACCTTTTGGGGGATCAAATGAATTCATTTAAAATTTATTTTTTTGTAAGTTTTTAGTACTTATTATAAGCTTCCAAAAAATTATAATTTTAATAAAATTTAATTTGATTATTATATTTATTTTTTATTTCTTGTGAATGTAGGTTTTTCACTGAAAATCAAGCTCTTTGTTTTGCACATGTGGAAAAATAGAAAATTATCAAAAAAAAATTCAAAAATATGAGTGCACCAGATATGGAAGTCCTTGAACCAACAAAAAAGAAAAATTGAATTTCGATACATAGAAAAAAAAGTTACGTTATACCGTTATCTCTAAATTGTAATTGGTTTGACTTCGAAACTTAATTAAAGAAAAAATATTCAATAAAAAGCTATCTAACAAAGTGGAAGCACTAGATATTAGAGTTAAAATCTAAATTTGAAATACTTATAATTTTATCCTTCATGTAAAAAAAGTTATGCGTTATACAGTGAGCGTCACTTTTTACAAATGTTGTTTTCTGAAAAAAATTAGTTTTTGAGGGAGATGGAAAAAGAAGTGAAATTTGATTCCAAAAGTTTTGAAAAAAATATATTTAGAATCTACAGAAAAAATTTCACGAAACTCTAGTTTGCATCATCTTCAAATTCCTCACGGTTTAGCCGCTATAGGTGCCTGAAAGTGAAGATTTAGTTAAAAAAAATTATTTCAGTGTCCAGTTTGGCCAAAAATTGTTAACCACTATTGTGGGATCACAAAGTGAATTTTTTGTCAAACCAACCATAGTCACCGCATCAGAAATAAAGGAACATCCTCAGCAAAACAAGGCAGCTGGGAGAACGAGCAAAATGACAGCGAGCATGAGACAAAAACAAAGGAAACCTAAATTAACCTATATACAGGTATTTCCAAAAACTGGCTCAAAAGAGCTCATGCAAGGAATTAACACTTGAGGTGTTGCCTATTGACAAGAAATGGGACATCTTCACTAGTTAGTGCCTTAAAGTGAAAAACATTATCTCCTAAAATTTCAGAGATTTGAAAGGGGCCAAGTTAGAGCTTTTCGAATTTGTCATGTCCCCCTTTCTTTTCATGGGCCTTGTCCCAACAAAGGACTAAATTAGCAATCCTAAAGGCCTTAGCTTTGGCTCGACGATCTAACCATCTTTTAACTATGCCCTAAGGTTTGGAAAAAATTTCAATAGCTCGGTCACAGACTTCTTCTAGGTGGAGCAGTTCAACTAAACGGGCTTCTCAACAGTCTCCCTTTTCATAAAAGGTGTTGATGAACTTCAAGGTGGGGATCTCGAGATGCACAAGAAACATAGGCTCCAAACCATAAACAAGGTGGAATAGGGAAACACCAAGGGAGGCCTTGTGGTGTGTACGATCTTCCCAAAGGGAAAAATATAGTTGGGTGTGCCAGTCTTTGGGGTTTCTATCGAGAAGCTTCTTAATTATAGTGATCAAATTTTTGTTTGTGTATTCAACGAGGCCATTTCCGTGAGGATAGTAGTTGGATGAGAACTTAAGGGAAATTCCATAATCAAAGGCCCAGCTAGAAAATTTGAGTGAGGAAAAGGTAGGGACATTATTCCAAACGAGAGCATAGGGGCAACCAAAATGATTCAAAATAAAGCTTTCAAGGAAATTAGTAACCACCTCAGTAGTACATTATCTTCATGAAATTGCTTCTATCTATCTAATGCAATAATCAAAGGTGATTAGAATGTACTTGTGGCCTACAAAGGGAGGTGGGTTTACCGGACCGATGAAGTTGAGACCCCACTGAGTGAACAGTCTTACCTCCAAAACTGGTTGTAGTGGAACAACAATATTGAATCATTCTCTGGTTGCAGCAGTTTGGCACACGTGGCAAGTTCAAACATGATTTTGTGCATCCTTAAACACTATTTTCCAATAGTACCCCACCCATAAGATTTGATGAGCGGTGGAATAGCCAGATCCATGAACGGTACAAAATTTATCATGAAACTCTTTTAATACTTGGGTTGCCTCCTCTTTCCCAAGGCATCTAAGGTAGACCCCTTCATGATTCCTCTTGTTTAATATGGACCCTTGCAACATGCAGCTATTACTTTTCAGTCGGAGAGCACATTTTGGGACTCCCTATAGACGAGGTGAGAACTTGTTATTTAATAGGTAGTAGATGATGTCGTCATACCACTCTCCAATGGAGACATCTTCAAGTTGATATTGTTGGACAGTGAGCTCGGGTCCGGCCTCAACCAACATTTCAGCTATCATTTGGGTGAGAGCTTTATCTCTTACTAACTTCATGGGTTGCATCTCCATGTCATATTCCTGCAACAAAGTGACCCATTTTTCTCTCCTTTCACCCAACTCATTCTGCATCAACAATGTCTTTACCATCGGGTCATGCACTATGGTGAACACCTTGTTCCGTAAAAATTAATGTCTAAATTTCTTGACTCCCCTGAATAAGGCATAGGCTTACTTCTCCACATTATGATATCTCAGCTCGGCATCTTTTAGGGGGACACTCATGAAAGAAATTGGGTGCTCACTTAATCATCCTTTTGAGTCAATATGCTAGTACAGGAATGGTTTGAAGTGAATGAGTAGATGTAGAATGGCTTTAGATAATCCAGACTGACTAGTACGTGTGCATCGACAATCGCTTTCTTGATTTCCTTGAAGGCTTGCTTGACCTCCGACGTCCACTCAACTTTGGCGTCCTACTTCAACATTGCATTGAGTGGCTTGACTATCTCAGCAAAGCCAGTGATGAATTTTTTGACAAAGTTTATCTTTCCAAAGAAAGATTTCAACTCTTTCTTGATGCCTCGCAGCTAAATTTTTAGGATAGCCTGAATACGCTCAGGGTCTATTGCGATTCGTTTCTCTAAGATCACATGCCCGAGCAACTTACCTTTGGTAACTCTAAAGATGCACTTCTTTGGATTCAAGTAAATCCTGAATTCCCTACACTTCTAAATTTTTTTGCATAAATTGGAAACATGATTGCCTCGCTTCTTTGAAAACACTGTGAGATCATCCATGTAGATGATAATGCACTTGCCAATCATATCTTTAAAGGTGATATCCATTGCATGTTGGAATGTAGCACCGACATTTATCAATCTACATGGAATTCTCCTGTAGGAAAAGGTTCCCCATTTGGTGGTGAATGTTGTCTTCTTCCATTTGGTGTATCATTTGAGATTCATTGACTATCTGTAGCACCTCATCCAATGAGGGTAAGTTAGATAATTTTCCTTCTCTGAAGCTCTATTCAGGTTGCAAAAAAAACACAATTTGATTTCTCCATTCTTTTTCCTGACTGGGACCAAATTGGCCAACCACATGGAGTGCATGACTAGGAAGATAATTCTGGTGGACAATAACTTTTGAAATTCCTTGTAGATGATGGGTTCCAATAATGCATTGATGGGATGTTGTCATTGTCAAAAAGGCCACACATTTGACTTGAGGGGAATGATGTGCGTGATGATTGAGGTGTCATATGTTTTTAAATATTTGTAGCTCCAAGCAACCATATCATGGTACTTGAATAAGGTGTTTGGCTCCTACAATGATTCAACAATTAGGTCTTCACACTCATGATTCAAAGATTGAACATATAACCTGAATAGCTATTTCAATCATCATGAAGGTGCATTTAACTTGTCAACCCAAGGATGTGAACCTGAAATGGGTTAGCACAGTATGTGCACTAGGAACCCAAAGTAGCCATTTTCATTCTACAGCTAAGAAAGACACAATGTTGATAGTAAATTGCTTAGAAAGGAACAACATAAATGATAACCATCAATCAACAATTACACCAAGTTGAAATGCATGACAGAAATGAAAATATGAGCAAAAAATGGGGCACTACTTTGTATGCTTTGGCTGCAAGAACAATCACATAATGAAATTCTAGTAGCTATAGGAATAGTTGGTGCCATGTTTTTAACTAATTACTAAACAACATTTGATACTAAACTAAAGAACAGATTACTCACCAAGTGGGCCCCCTTGGATAAGTATCCTCTAAAACTAAGGAGAACTTAGATGCTCAAACTCATAACTTTATTTTATTCAAGTTGTAGATCATGAGTACAAAAGAGTAATATATCTGTATTACTGAAAAACTCAAGAATGCAAGTACAATATCAAATCACACAACCTCTTAGATAAGGAGCATCAGATCTTTTTTTATACTATCAACTAAATGAGGTAGTCAACTCCATGAACTGGGAGGAAGCCATTTAGGGAAAACAAAGAAAGTGGGGCGGTAGTTATGCATGCATGAATCTAGTCAGACATGCATGTCCAACTGTAGATTTAGTGTTGCAGTAATGCACACGTTTGCTCAACATCAATAATGACCACTACAAGGAAGTTATGTTTGTTTTGCATGAGGAATCTCCTATCGTCATCCTCCTTTGATCTTTGAATGATTCCCTTGTTGGACATTATGGTGCATGCCCAGCTAGCGATGTCTTCCTCAATTTAGCATCCTCAAATTAAATCTACATGGCAATGTTAGTATGCACAATAATTGCATATATGTAACCACCTTAAGGAACATTCATTAACCACATGAAAAATTAATATAGACAGTCCATTTAACATGGAATTTATCATTAAAGGTTTGCATAAATAAGATTAAGCACAATGTCTATAGTTTGAGAAAAATATCATAAAAGTATCAACACTTAATGTCAAATTCCATGATAAATTCAGCAACTAGACCACAAATTCTACCCAAAAATGAGACGATAAACTAGACTCATCATAAGGCATCAATGATTCCTTCCTTATCTTCTAGTGTGCACACTTTTCCAATGAATACATTTTTAACCTCCTTAGAAGTTTCAAGATTATGAGTATCACATTGATTATTGATTGAGTCCTTCTTTGCTTGTTGATCCTGGTCTTTGATTTGATCTAAGTCAAAAATTCATTCAAGTTGGACCATACCCCTAGGAATCATGTTGGTTTTGAGGTTAATGACTCCTATATCCAATTCAGCCTCTTCAAGCTCAGCCTCGTCAATTATTTGGGTTACAAATACGTCTGATCTAGTAATGAAATCTAAGATGTGCTTGTCATCATTGAACACTTGAAAATTGGTAACATTTTCTAGCACTGACAAGATGGAAGTAAGCTCAACAATAAATTTCTTCAGGTCGGACAAAGAAAGGGGTTGCAGTGTGTTGGGTTCCTGAGCTAAAGCATCAGTCATATGGTTTTGGGAAAGAGGGATCAGCTGAATATTAAATGAATCTAGACTCTCTAAAAGATCCCAAACCTATGCCTGTAATTCACTAGCCTTTTGTCTTGGTAGGAATATACTTTCTTGACTTGCTTTACTACTAACTCTGAGTCTCCAAAGACTTGTAGCATTTTGACCTTCTTTCTTAGAGCCATCAAAACACCATGAACTATTGCTTCGTACTCCGCTACATTGTTTGTGCAGTAAAATTGAAGCCTATGAGCAATGAAGTATGGCTTACCTGTGGGGCTGATGAGTTCAAACCCAACTCCTGCCTCTTGCTTGGACTTAGATCCATCAAAGTGCAATGTCCAAAACTTGGAGGATTCTTTAACTCCAAGGTTGGTCATACATTCAACCTTCTTTAGTTGCACACTTGCATCTACAACTTCTGGGAAAGTTACGGATTCACCATTGTTGTGGTCAAGTTGTCCCATTCAGGGTTCCTTCTTTGGTGAAATATGGTCGTTGATATGAGCAACTATTGTTTGACAAAGGAAATATTCAAATTCTGAGTGGGTAGCATGGTGGAACCTGCACCAATTGGGAAACAAGAGCTCATGGAAATTCATCCTTGCTCCCAAGCCAAGATAATCATGCACACATTTTTTGATGAATTCCTGGAATCCATCCAATAATCCCAAATTGCCATCGTCATTGGATTCCTCATCATCTGACACAACCATCATTTTTGTACTCTGAGGCATGTAATTTAAATCGGTAGGGGGACCGCACAACACCAAGAGAAATTCTTCAATTGCCTTATCTTCTTAAGACTCCAATTCTTCTTGACAAGCCACGAGAGAATAATTACCCAACTTTGTTTAAGAAAAAAACACATCATTGGTGTTGTTGTACTCCGTGATCATAAATTTCATGTGTAGCTCCCAATCTATACAAATTTGATTTGGTAGCCCCTTCCATGGCCGCCACATTTGAGAAAATTCAATCGAAGCATATCCGTTCAATTCCCTGGTGAAGTCCCTTCCTAATATTATTCCATACATATTTGAGATATCTTCAACTTGAATGTCAATGACCTACTGTACCCTCGGGTCAATAGCAATCTGCATAGGGATCCAGTTGATTTCCCCAACAATGTTTACCTCTGTCTTATCCAGTTGGGTCACCTTTTGCCTGGAAGGAGTGGGGACTATCCCTAGAGCCTTGCATATGGCCAGTGGCATGACATTGGCCGATCCTTCTGAATCAAGCAGAAAGTTGTGCAGGTTCTTCCAAAATATCATGATGGTGGTGAGAAAGGGTGGTGTTTCTAACTTCCTCGGGAACAAACCCATGGGTGTGTCTACCTGAGCTACTTGATTTTTATCTTTCTCATTGGTCTTGTCCTTGGTTCGTACTTGGATTTTCTCCTTCATGGCTTGTTTTCCCATTTGTTGATTTAAACAAGCGTATGTTTTCTTGTCTAAGATTTCTTTGATTACAGACTCATTTTGTGATTCATCAAAGGAGACTCTCTTGGCAGGTACCTCTTGTGTTGACTTGGAAGAGACAATCCCATTATTCATTTGGAAGAAAGCATTCCTAATTGTTGGTACTTTAAGTAATTCAAAGGTAGACAAACTTATTTTGACGTTTTTGAATTCCTCAGTGACATATTCACCCATTTGTTCAATTTCTACCTCAGAGGACTTGCTTTGGGAAGAGCTAGCGGACTAGTTTTGCATTTGACTTGGCTATTTGTTTCTATTGAAATAATGGGTGGGCACATGAGGGTAACTCGAATTGTTGCTAACGTTTGGGTCAAGTGGGGTGCTAAAGTTATTAGGTGGAATAGAGGTAGGGAACGAGCCACCTACTTGCCTATTTCTTAAGTTATATGGGGTTGCTCTTTGATGAAACATGTAAACTTCATCCTCACGTGACTCCTCTTTGTCTACTGCACCATTATCTATCAAAGTGAAGAGATAAGATAGAGTTTCTTCATTACTTACCTCTTTTGCTTCATCATCCTTTGAGGCAGTGATCTCTTTTTAGGCACATTTATTTCACTTCGTGGGAATGAAGCTTGATTGACTATGAGCAAAGAAGAATCATACGACTCGGATGGGACTATCCCTGCAACCAACACTGTCAATGACATTCTAGACCTCCACTTGAAAGATCTTTGCAGCTATCTGGAACTCAGGGTAGTCCAATTTATAGTTCCTATTTGTTTTATGGATCCGACACCATCTAGATAGTGCTACCTCAGCTAAATATACCCCATTGGTTGTCTTTTCTACTCTAGTAGGTTGATCAAGAGGGGTAGGAACACCTCCATTGTTTAGTCTTGTATTCCATGTCTATTTTTTTCACTATGAAGGCCTCCTTTCGATGTTCTAGTTGGAATTTTGTCCTCTTTCATAATTTTTCCTGGATGAGGTACCCACATCATGGTTGTCCCCATTATCCTTGTTGAGGTTGGCATAAATGCTTTGTTGGGAAGACTACAGTTGGTTGTTCTGATTCCTTAAGTGTGTCATCTCGATTGAAATTTTCTTGATCATCTCCATCAATTCATCTATCTAATCCTTTTCTGTGTTGTTCAGTTGTGATGCTTGGTTTTGAAGAAATACCGGTTGTACTACTAGCTAGTTTTGTTGGATGACTAGAAACACAGGCCCTTATAGATATGTAGGCAATTGGGGTAGCTGAGGATAGATCTATTGCTATTGCGATTGTAATTAGTGAGGTGTTGGGGGCACTTGATTCATTGGTTGTCCTAGATGAGGAACCATGGGCAGTTGTGGAACTTGATTCATAATTGGTGTCTAATGTGTCAAATCTTGAGTAACTCCCTAAACTTGCATTGGATGAGCGACCGGTCCTAAAGAAGGCAGTGGACTAGAAATATTTTCCCCCAAGTCAATGCTTGCTATGACCACCTCGGTGTATGTGTCTACCAACCTGGTGGGTAGTGGGTGCATTCTTTTCACCAATGCAACAATGAGGTTGTCTAGGGTAGCATAATAAACCAACAAGGCTGAAGCATCATCAACCACATATGGAGCATGTAATCTCACGTATGCCCTATGAAACTGATCATTGAAAGAGTTGATTGGTTCATTGACTTCCCTACGAATGGACATGAATTTTTGATATAACTCTAAAGGGTTGATTGGGATCTTGTATTTCTACAAGAAAGAGTTCTTCAATAGGTTCCAGGAAGTGATGCATCCCGTTAGCAAGTTGATGTACCAATAAAAAGCATCTTCCCCTAGGGAATAAGGAAAGATTCGGCAAGCCATGTCCTCATGATCGATTTGCATGTCTTTCAATGTTGTTTGAAATATTTTGATATATTCCTCTATTGTCCTCTGTGGATCGCAAGGATGAAACTTTGTGCAAAATCCCTCTAGATTCTTTGGCATGTCATGATAATCATTGCAGGATAGTGGAGAAGGATTGTTACCCAACCAAGCCATGGATATGGAGGTTTTTCATGTTGTGCAATCTACACAGGGGCAGCAGTAGTTTAGATTGTGCCTTGGACTTGAAGGGTTGGAGCAAGGGCAAGGGCAACGCCCTAACCGTGGGAATTGAGCAGTTGGAAGGCAGTTTCGGGTAGCTGAAAAGATGAAGTGGATGCCGAGAAGGAAGGATGAGTTTGGTGTGGAGGCATGGAAGGAAGAGGTGACGATGAAGAAGAGGTGGAGGGAGTGGATGAGACTGATGAAGTTGCTTCAACTCTATTAGCTCTCTTAGCCATGGTAGGGAGTTGTAGCTATTGAAATTCCCCTTTATTTGGTGTGGATCTTAAAAATCTATGGAATCTTTCAGGGGAGAATGAACCAATTCGATCCAACTTAACACAAGGAAGGCCTTCCTTCTAGCGCCAGTTATGTTGATGGGTTTTTTTCACTTCTCAACACATGTAATGCATAATTGTATCACCTCCCTTGAAAGATAATTTCCTACAAGAGAGTTGCAGAAAACTATCCCAAGGTCTCTTGGATGTCAGGTCATGACTTGCTTGGAATATCTCAGTTGGTTTGTGTGATTTGTTGGTAATCATAGGGAAGCCTTACATATGTTGAGTTTGGGGAGATTGGTTCCTTAAATGGATTTCCTAAGACTTTGAAGGGGATGGGCAACTGTTGCAAGTTCAAAATAGCAGTCTAAAACTCCACTTTTATCATCAAATTTGGCTTTACAATGATGCTAGAACTTTTCCTAAACTATTATACCAAAGAAGGTCAAAAATGAAGGGAAAGGAGGAAGTTCCTAGACTTACAAATACTGATGAATAGTGATAATGGAGGATGCTATAGTGGATAGCCTTCCTGAAACTAAGTTCCACTTAACCAAATCAACTAACAGTGTCATAAAACTAGTGCTATCTTCTAAGGTATATATATTTTCAAGTGTTCATTGACCATAAAGCATGACTAAAAGATGAATTTTAAGTGCAGCAATGGATTTATTTTTAGACTAGCTTTACATTTTTCTTTATCATCAAAAAACAACAAAAAACATGAACAAGGAAAGGCATCAACACAACAGTATTCTTCAGCATCAATGAACAACATTCACTAAACTACTAAAAGCATGCAAAATACATAGAACAACAAACTAAATATACTCAAATCTATTAACTATGAGGAGATGAATCATGAAACATGAAGGAAACTCAAGAATCCACCAAAGACGATGAATTTCTATTAGAATTTCAACATGTCATTACAACAACTCAACTCTCTCTTGAAAATGAGAGGAGGACCCCTATTTATAGTTTTCAAAAAGAAAAATGAATGACCAAGATTCATTAAAAATTGGGGTTTCATCTACCACTCAATATTTTACAATTTAAAATAATTTCCTTGTCTTTTTCTCTATTTTTTCCAATAGTTCCCTATCAATGTAGCACTTTTTTCCTATAGTGATTTTCCTTTTTGGCTATAGCTACACTATGAGGAACTCATCATCTATGACAGGCTTTCCTTGATTTTTCTGGATAGTTGTGTACTCCATGAATTTTCCCATTAGCACCTAAAGTTTGTTCCACTTCATTATATCTGATTGGTGCACTTGGAAGGTCAGCTTTATGGACCTGTCAGTGATTAGCTCCCAATTCTTTGTTCACTTAGGCATGTTATTGATCACCTGATCTGATTGGGTGAAGGCTCAGGCAGCAAAATCCATAAAGTCCAACACTAGTGAATCTATGGCCCCATTCTCCATTTTCTTGTGGAAAGTGACCTAATCTTTTATGGATCTAGCTCGACAGTAGGCATGTCATAATCTATCATGAGCTTTAGATATTCCTCACATTCTATCCTACGATCCTTGGACCACTCCAAGGTCAAGGTCTACCTCATGAAGCACCCCCTCTAGGACTTCTCATCTATGGTCCAGGCCAATTTTCCACATCTCCACTAGCCAATAATCATGCTTTGCTAGGGCAAGCTCCTTCTCCCAGGTATTTTCAGCCATCTTGAGGATAGCCTCGAGTTTAGGATATGTAATCCTATATAATTCAGGGAATTTATTTTAAATTATCTTTGTGCCCTTGAGCTACTTTTGTACTTCCCTGAACTTGTTGGTCATTCAGATGGCATGGCCAATGCCCATATCACCATTGTAGAGAACTTGTCAGAACCACTCATCAGTAGCCTTGGTCCAGTTCTTTCTTCTTTCTAACTTGCTTATGTGTTCTTTGGAAAGAAGCAAGGGATGGGTCGACGAAATTATTGGTAGCTCGTCAGTGGATGATCACTGTTGAATGTAAGCGGTGAGGTACACCACTTGTCCCTTCAACTCCTCATTGGAGGATTGATCCTTGTTCATCTAATGAACGATCGTGGTGACCGATCCTTGGAGATGATCAATCTTTTTCTCTCTTGTAGAAGTACCCAAGTCAATGGTGGAGATATTATAGCTAATCCCTTCTCCCTTGTCCACTATTGGGTTGGAAATTTGTACCATCCTTGATCCAGAGGCATCCATCGTGATGTGGGATTGGACTCTTAGCTTCTTGTCCTTTTTTTTTCCTATTTGAGCTCGTGCTAAGATGGGCTTCAGTCTTTCCTTAGGATCCATGAGAGAAGGGGTCTTCTTTTGTAACTTTTTTTCTAGAGAATCAAGCATTTGAGATACTTCCTTTGGTGATTCTTGATCACCTTCTTCTTTTTGAGCATATTGGATCTCCCTTTCCTCATGGCCCAAGGCTTTTTTCTTTTTTTTCTCTTCCTCTTCCTCTTCCGAGTCTGGAATCAATAGTCTTCTCCTTGTTTAGCTTGGTAGTACCTACATTTTCTTTAGGGTTGTCCTCCCTTTCAGGTTCCATTTCTTCTTCTCGCTCGAGATCTACATGGTGTTCTAGTTTAGGGATGTTTTTCATTTCAGCCTCTTCTTTAGGCTTATCTTCTTCTTCTTTAGCTTTAGCTTCAGCTTCTTTCTTTCCTTCCTCCCTCTTGGTAGGTGATGAACCTAGTTTTTGGTCTAATTTTGGGTAAAATCTATAGTCTATTTTCTAATAGATGTCATGGACTTTGATGCTTAAGTGTTGGTATTGGCATAATGTTTCCCTCAAACCATTAACATTCAACAATATCCTATCTCTACAAGCTTTAATGACATTTGGCATAATATGTGGGTTATCTATATTGATTTTTCATGTGATTAATGGATGTTTCTTAGAGTGGTTATAGATGTGCAGTTATTATGTGTACTAACTCTATCATGCAGATTTAATGAGCTAAATTGAGGAAGACACCGCCAGCTGGGCATGCACCATAACATCCAGCTGAGGGATCGCTCCAAGTCAAAGGCATCTGGCAGCAAAGATTCTTCATGCAACTAAGCGTAACCGCCTTGTAGTGGACCTTAATGATCGAGCATGCATGGGCATTACTGTTGTGCTAAATTTGTGCTTGACTTGCATGTCTGGCCAGATTCCTTGCATGTGTAACCGCCATCACTCCGCTTTCCCCTGTTTTCCCTAAATGGCGTCCTCCCAGTCATGGAGTTGACTGCCCTATTTAGTTGTAGTATAAATAATAATTTGATGCTCCTTCCTCAGGAGTTGCACGATTTGGCATTGTACTTGCATTCCCTAGTTTCAGCAATACGGATACATTACTCTTTGTATGCATGATTTATAGTGAATGAAATAAAAGTTTTGAGTTCAAGCATCTAAGTTCTTGTTAGTTTAGAGGATACTTATCCAAAGGGACCCACTCGGTAAGTAATCTATCTTCTTAGTTTAGAATTAGCTTAGTATTACTTGATGTCTAGTGCTTAGTTAGACATCTGGCATCGACTATTCTTGCAGCCACTAGAATACCATTCTGTGATTGTTCCTGTAGCCAAAGCAGACAGAGTAGTTTCATATTTGTTATTTAGATTTCCATTCTTGTTCTGTATTTCAGCTTAGCATAGTTGTCGGTTGATGTTCAACATTTGTTTCATTTCTTTCTAGCAATTTACTTTCAGTATTGTGTTTCTTAGCCGTAGAATGAAATGGCTACTTGAGCCCCTAGTGCACATACTGTGCTGACCCATTTCAAGTTCACATCCCTAGGTTGACAAGTTAAATGCACTTTCATGATGATTGAATAGCTATTCAGGTTAGATGTCCAATATTTGAATCAAGGCTGTAAAGGCTTAGTTATTAAATCATTGTAGGAGGCCAACATTTTTGGCGTTGTTGTTGGGGATGGTGTCAAGCTAATAAGTCTTTTGGAGTCATTGGTAGTTTTTCTTGTTGTAGTATTTTTGGAAGTTGTTCTTAGCATATCCTCATTTAGGAAGCAATGACCCCCCTTATTCTTTACCAATTCTTTGTGTGAGCTGACTGATAGTGGGTGATATCGTATGCATAGAGGAAGGAGAAGGGATGCTTATGGGAGATTTCTTCCTAACAATCCATGTCCATTACAGCTAGTTGAGTACCAGTACCTATCAGAAGAAGAAGAAGAAGATCCACACCCCTTTGTTGATACATATTCTAATTTGACTAGCTCTGAACTCTCGTCTGAAGATCAAAATCAGCTTGAAAACCCCTTTGTTTTGGAACCACATCAAGCAAGAATGGGTGATGCAAATAGGAATAGACATAACCAACCATCTTTTCCTTTCTCCATTCCCCATCAAAATGAAGTTGACAACATCAAGAACATTCTTGCCTCAGCACACCCCAAGTTTTATGGACTTGTGATAGAAGATCCTGATACATTCTTATTTGAGTTTGACATATTCTGCAGGAATTATGATTATACCACAGATTCCCTTAGGCTTAATTTATTTCCCACCACTTTGAAAGAGGTTGCATTAAAATGGTTCATAAGCCTAGGAAAAGCTACTATGGAAAATTGGGAAGACATGAAGAAAAAATTCCTTGAGAAATACAAGGAATATTGCAGGGGTAGTGACATGAGAGGAGGTGACATTTTCAGGTTGCATTAGAAGGAAGATGGGAGCTTGGAAGACTAAATTGCAAGGTTTCTATTTTTCTTACAAAAATCTCCAAACCATGCACTTAATGAGGACTCACAAAACTTTCTTTTCCTGAGAGGAATTAATGGCAGTTGCACTGATGCTTTGGACCTCATGGCAGGAGGAGATATCTCTCAAGTCCCTTGGGAGGATATCAAGAAAATATGCCAGAATTACTCTAGGGCAGCTTCAAAGAAAGGGAGAGCTTATCAATCTTCCATGGGTAAGTCAACTATCGGTGGAGTTTCAAGAATGGAGATCACTCATTTGTTGGCTGACTTCAAGCAGTACATTATCAACAATCTAGCTACTCAGCTGGATACACTTCAGGCCAAGAAGAAGCAAGAGGAGGCAAAGACAATGTTAGCAGAGTATTTCCCTCACCACAGACAAAATATGAAGAACTGTAGATGCAAGATGATAGCTAATCTTGAAAGCAAGTAGATACAACCTGAGTTCAAGCCAATTTAGATTGAGGAAGACCAAGACATACTATGTTGCACAAAGGAAGCCTTGGGCTCCTAGACAAGGTATGCCACCAGATCCATTATCCTATGTTGAGCCATATTTTAACTCTTATTCATCTGGTAATCAATGGAAGCCCCCATATCCACCCAGTTATGGAGAATATCCACCGCAACCTTGGAGTAACCCTCCAAATGCTTGGCCCAGTCATCAAAATTCTCCACCTGAGTGGCAACAACCTTGGGGAAATTGGAAACAATTTCAAGGGCACTGGCAACCACCTCTAGGAAATTAGTAGCAAACAAATTAATGGAGAGGAGGACAACAATGGCCTACCCAGAAAACTGGCTACATGCAGCCACCTTCTTAGCCCCAATAACTTTCTATAATGCCTCCACCTACTAATCCAAGCTCAAATACACCTAAACCCACTCAGCTACCAGCTCATCCCACACCCAATCCAAATAACAAACCACAACAACACCCTGCATACTTTGCTGATTCAAATAAATTCCCTACCTATGTTGTGAATGTGACATCCACTTGTGTTTAGAAACTACTCTATCAGACCCTTCCAAGCTCATTATCACTGAACTTCTCGTGGAAGAGGAAGAGGAGCCTCTAAATGATCCCATTCAACTAAATGCACCTAAAAATACTGAATCAATTCAAGTCAAGCAAACTGAACAAGAACCACCATTCCCTCAGAGGTTGGAAATTTCCAAGAAGAAAGAAGAAAAGGAGGATACCACTTTTGACATCTTGGATCAGCTAAAGCATATATGTGTTCAGATACCCTTATTTTAGGCCATAAAGGATGTTCCAATCTACGACAAAGCTATCAAGGAAGCTTGTCTCAAGAAGACTGGAAGAAAGAAGAAAGACCCAACTATAGTCCATGTGGTGGGTCAGTTAGTTGACATCATGTTGGGAAAAGTGACTATTCCCAAGAATAATGACCCAGGCAATCTTGTGGTAGCAATTGTCATAAATGTGATTCAGGTAAAGAATGCTCTAATTGATTTAGGGGCAATAATAAATGTAATGACCAAAGACATCCTACAACAACTAAATATTGCAAGCATGAAATCTACTCCTACTATCCTGCAACTTGCTGATAGCTCTACTGTTAAGCCTGATGGTATAGTGGAGGATCTTGTAGTAGTTCTAGACTCCTGGGAGTACCCAACAGATTTTATGATTCTTTCTCCCAAGGTTACACTAGGCGGGTATCCCATTATTCTTGGAATACCTTGGTTGGCAACCGCAGATGCATACATTGGATGTCGGTCAGGTGACATGACCATTTCAAATGGCAAGAGTACTAAAAATTTTGTTATTTATCTGCCTACTGAGCCATCTCATAATGAAGATGATTCTGTATGGCCACAAGTTGGTGAGGAGGCCGAGGAAGTTCATTCTGTGGCGCAACTTATGATGCTAGGAAGAAGCTCTTTCATGCAACTCCAAGATGATGATGAAGTATTGGCTAACATCATTTAGAATCATTGTGAAGTAGAGGAAGCATCATCATCTCATCCTACTACTTCGATCAAGACACTTATGCATGCTCTTCTTGCAGCCACTCTTCCTGCAGCCAATCCTCTTGTAGATATTCTTCCTACAGATGTTCTTCCTGTAGCTATTGTCTTTGTAGATAGATTTCCTATAGCAACAAGTATGTCCCATACATTCCTGCCATATGAACTAAAGTTACCATGTGTGAATGAAGCAGCCATAATAGAATTAACTACATGAGTATAGGTGTCAGAAGGAAGATATCTAAATGTTAATAGTAAATTGAATGTGTTGGTGTAATTAATATTTAATTACACTTTGCATAAGTTTACTTAGGAATATTTAATTCCTAAGTTTTAGGTTCTTATCTTTATCTTTTGAGCTATCTTGTTGCTCAAGATAAGATTAGGGTTTGCATCTTTGCTTTTATAAAGCAAATCATTATCATGTAATTATTGAATTCTCGAATAATATTATGCTGCACATTATTTTGCAACCTCTCTGCTTTTTCTAATTTTATTTTATGTGGAAGGTCTATTCTAGTTTGCAAATCTGATCTTGGTTTCTAACATAGTATCAGAGCCTTGATTTGCAACCCCTTCTTAGATTTTTTGAGAAAATCATTGCAAGGTTCGTTCAGGATTCCTCGAGGATATCATGCCTTGAGTTCATCTAAGAGGCATTTTGAATCAGATCGGGCTTCACCATTAGATTCAGAGCTCTAGAAAAAGTCATGATTGGCTTTTATTTTGTAGATTCTGGCCATCGTTTGCCAGATTTGTGAGGGTTTCAAGCTCAGAGTTTTTTTGCAAGCTTTGGGGGTAGCCAAATTTTCAGAGCATTTTGGGCACAAACGGAGGCCACCATCGTGTTCACAGTGGCCAAATACCCTAAGATCGCCTTTCGTTTTGTCAATTTTGGAGAAAAAAATTTCTGAGGCAAAAAAAATTTGCCAGGGAGGCCGTACAGCCTCCCCAGCACGCTTCCCAATGCACGAAAAAATGAAGAAAAAAAAATGGTGTTTCTTGGGATTCAAGTCGGCGCGTGCAGTTCAAAAGGTTGCCACCACCCAGCAGCCACCGAGCGGCCACCGCCGCCGGTGCCCACCGCCCAAGCACCGCTGGGCCGAGCCAGCCCTCACGGGCCCCTAGCAGCATCAGTCGCAGTCATATGGGGGACCAGGCGCTATGCGCCCATTCCTCGCCCGGCCGCCCAGCCCCCTTTATAGAGTTGTCGGTCCCATGGAGGACCATGGACTCCGCCCCAGCCCCCAAACTGCAAGCCCCTAGTCGCGCATAGGACCAGGGGCTGAAATTTTTTCAGCCCTTGGGGCCCCTGCAGCCCTCATTGCGCCTTCTGGAGCTGTTTTCACCAAATCGAGCGTATTTTTTGCATACGATCTCTGTTTTTCACAAACGAGATACCGTTGGAAAGCTAATTCCAACACCGATCAATTGGTATAGGTTTTTTTACCAGATTTTTCTCCATATTTATTTTTCAGGCCTTTGAACTCATATGTTGTTGTTTTCACTCCAGAGGGTATATCTTTTGACTCAGTGATCCATTTTTCGTCATTATTGCGGCATTGGAAAGCTGATTCAGTCCTCTACACAGATATGAGGTCTATTTTATTTTTTTGTTTATGCATGTTTAGGATGCTCTCCTTTTACAATCGTTGGGTTATTGTAATAAATGAACTGAGATAAAGTTCCATTTAGGGGGGTTTCTTGCATAGTAAATCTGATTAGAGTGTAGTTTTCACTTTGATCTCCATTTTCATCTTGATTTTTTGGAAACTTGTATGGGTTATCTAGCTACCTATTTTCTTTTGGCCATATTTTTTGCTATTGCTTGACACATCGGATTCATTGGTTCACAGTTCAGTTGAGAGATTATGTTTCTTGATCCACATTGGTTCAGATTCTTCTCAGTTTAAGGGCCATATTTTTATGGTTAATGTTCCAGAGTCTATTTTTGGTACTCCTTCCCATGGAAGAGTTTCAGTCATAGTTTGGCATCGGCATCGAGATACACGGCTTCCAGATTCTATCATCATCTCATCTACTGTTGCTTCTCAGATTCCAGGGTTGTTCCAGTTTGTGAGTTTTTCAGTGCTTCGTGGCATCGGGTCTGTTGTCACATTATCATGATTCTAGTTTTGGTTTCAGTTGTAAATAGAAGTATCTTTCCTTTCTTGTCAGATTGCGGTTCTAGTGTTAATCCACAGTGTTCTTCCAGTGCTTCTCTGCAGCATTCATCTCATTGTAGGGGGGTTTTGTCCCACTGGGTTTTCCTTCTCTACCTCATATTTCATTTGTACATGAGTACCTAATCAGGCCTTATTGTCGGGACTCATATTTGCATAATAATCTGCCTCTCCCTAGTTGCACTTATGGGGGGTGTTGGTGTAATTAATATTTAATTACACTTTGCATAAGTTTACTTAGGCATATTTAATTCCTAAGTTTTAGGTTCTTATCTTTATCTTTTGAGCTATCTTGTTGCTCAAGATAAGATTAGGGCTTGCATCTTTTCTTTTATAAAGAAAATCATTATCATGTAATTATTGAATTCTTGAATAATATTATGTTGCACATCCTTTTGCAACCTCTCTGCTTTTTCTAATTTTCTCTTATGTGGAAGGTCTTTTCGGTTTCTATTATTGGAAACTCTATTGCGAACCCATCAGCATGCATTCACATGGGATTATCATGATATGAAGGGATTAGATCCTAAACTTTGAACCCACATAATTTATATCGGAGATGATTGCACTCTAGTAAGACAGCCACAAACAAGAATTAACCCTACACTAAGAGAAATTGTGAAAAGAGTACTACAGAAATTACTAGATGTAGGATTTATTTACCCCATTTCAGATAGTCAGTGGGTATCTCCATTAGTGATTGTTCCCAAGAAAGGAGGGAAATAGTGAGTTTTTGTTGACTATAAGGAACTCAATGTTGCCACCAAGAAAGATCACTTTCCTTTGCCCTTCATTGATCAAGTTTTGGATACACTTGTAGGGAAGCAATACTTCTCTTTTCTAGATGGATTCAGTGGCTACAACCAGATCCAAATTGCACCAGAAGACCAGGAGAAGACCACTTTTACTTGTCCTTGGGGACCTATGCTTATTCGCTGCTCCCATTTGGCTTGTGCAATGCACCTACAACTTTCCAGAGGGTAGTCATTAGCATATTCTCAGACATTTCTCATGACTGCATGGAGATTTACATGGATGACTTCACCACTTATGGTGATGATTTTAATCAAGCATTGGAGAATCTCAAGAGAGTCCTACAAAGATGTGAAGACCAGAACTTGTCCTTAAATAGTGAAAAGTGCTTCATGATAATGCAAGAGAGTGTAGTTATTGGCCACTACATCTCCCACAAGGGAATCCAAGTTGATCCTGCAAAGATTCAAGTAATCACAAATCTTCCTACACCTACAAAACAAAAGGATGTTAGAAGTTTCTTGGGTCATGTAGGATATTATAGGCAATTCATCAAGGATTTCAGCAAGGTAGTAGCACCATTGTATACCCTTCTCACTAAAGATGTTGAATTTCAGTGGACTGAAGCCTGTGACAAAGCCTTTTCTAACTTGAAGGAAGCTTTAACTCACGCTCCTGTACTCAAGGGACTCAATTGGGAACTCCCTTTCCAAATCCACATTGATGCATCGGATTATGCCATAGGAGCAGTCTTAGGATAGAAAGAGGGAGTTGTTGAACATGCTATTTACTTTGTCAACAAAAATTTGCAAGGAGCTGAATTCAATTATACAGTGATAGAGAAAGAAATGCTGGTAGTAATCTATGCACTAAACAAATTTAGACATTACATAATAGGCTACCAAATATTTTTCCACACTGATCATGTAGCCATTAGGTACCTTATGAATGAACCTTTGATCACAAGTAGATTGGAAAGATGGTTATTGTTGATGTAGGAGTTTGATATAACCATTGTAGATAAGCTAGGGAAAGCTAATGTTGTTGTAGATTTTCTTTCAAGGCTAACTACATTTGAAAACAATCAGCCCATAGATGACTCTTTCCCTTATTAGCATCTATTCTCTCTCAGTGTACAAACACCTTGGTATGCTGATATAGCCAATTAATTGGTCACAGGTAGAATTCCTTCTCACTTCTCACCCAAAGAGAAAAGGGAACTTATTAAAAAATCTTTTCCTTTCTCTTGGATTGCTAGATGTTTATTTTATACTAGACCAGACTATGTCATGAGAAGATGTGTAAGAGAAGATGAGACATATGACATTTTTCATGCATGTCACAATGAACCATGTGGAGGACACTTTGCAGCCAAGAGGACAACAATGAAGGTTTTGAACACAAGGTATTAATGGCCAACACTCCACAAAGATACAGGAAGGTATACCAGAAAATGTGATAGGTATCAAAGAATGGGTAGACCAACCAGATCTAATGAAATGACACTGTGCCCTCAACTAGTAATCACTCCCTTTGACAAGTGGGGATTGGATTTAATATGACCAATTGACCCTCCATCAAATGGTAAGTCTTACATATTAGTATGCACTGATTATGTAACAAAATGGGTAGAGGTTAAGGCCATAAAGCATGCAAGAGATAACAAGGTTGCAGAGTTTCTTTATGAAGATATTTTCACAAGATACAGAGTCCCTAGAGAGATAGTAACTGATCAAGGAGCTCAATTCACATCAACTCTTATTGCAGCACTATTTAATGAGTACAACATAAGGCACAAGAAGTCTACCCCTTATCACCCCCAAGGTGATGGCCAAGTTGAAGTGACAAATAGAGATATTGAAGCCATTCTGACCAAAAGAGTAGCCATCCATAGGAAGGATTAGGTAAATCGATTACCATAAGTTGTTTGGGCCTATAGGACAACATGGAAAACAACTATAGGCTTCACCCCATTTGAGTTGTTATATGGAAAGATAGCTATGATGCCCGTTGAATTTGAATATAAGACTTTGTGAACTACAGTGGATTTGGGGATGGATATTTCTGAAGCACAGAAAGAAAGAATCATGCAGCTAAATGCTTTGGATGAAATAAGAAGTGTAGCCCTGCAACATACAAAAGTAGTGTAGAATCAAAGAATCAAATGGCATGATAAATTTATCAAGGACAAGAAATTCAAACCAAGAGATTGGGCCTTTCTCTATGATTCTAGATACCAAGACAATGCAAGAAAATTACAGACAAGGTGGCTAGGACCATATGAAGTTGTTGAGGTCTTTCCCAATGGAGTTGTCCAACTCACCACCATTGACCCTGTAAGGTTCAAATTACTTGTCAACGGCCATCACCTCAGATTATACCACAAACTAGCCTCTAAAGAAGAGTTCTTGGAGAAATTCACTCAGTATTCAGCATCTGAGCTTCCTGCAGCCGAAGGAAATGGACCCAGTGTCCCTCCTTCTTCCTAACTAATGTGTGTACTTTTCATAATAAATACTTTCACTTATGTGGAAGTCTATTTCTTCGTCATCCGCCCATCCACCCATCCATCACCACCTTTCTCTCTCTTTCATCACTTCATTCCACCTCACCTCATTCCACCTCATTTTCATTTATTGCTTAATTCATTCTCCAACAAGGTGAGTGTTACTTTATCTGCAATCTTTGCAACAAATCTTCCACACATTCAAGTATGTGCGCATTAATTGCTATCTTTAATCATCTTTTAGAAGTGTTCATTTAATCACTATACGTTAGTATAGATGTTCGCATAGATGTCATCATTACCTGTCAATCACCACTCCCATCTCACATGTCTGGACACATGTCCAAATTTAGGTTGGGGCGAGGGGAACAAAAAATATGCAAATATTTTGTAAATTTATTTCCCATGTGTCAATTCATACTAGGTTATGTCCAAAATTTGAAATGAGCTGATTTGAAATCTGAGTGAAAGGACGGCTTGCATGTGTGAGGTGATAGTAACTACAGCCGCCATTTCTTCCTATCATGACTCTCTGTCATCACCCCTTTTCTTTCCATTATTGACCCTATCGAAATCTTGAGTTGAGGAGCCATAGTTGAAAAACAAAAGTGAAATTACAGGAAAATAGTTGCAAGGGGAATTGCAGGAAAAGAAGTTGTAGAGCATTTGTTTGATTGTAGACAATGGGAGGTGGGTTAATTTCAAATAAACCCACGGTGCATGGTATTTTACTATAGGATGCACAATGCCTGACCGAATTTCAAAACTATGGATGGATATATTACTTTCTAAAGTTGGATGGGTTTGATGAAGGCATTGCCCTTGAATTTGCTCAGGCATTTTCAGAGGGAAAAGCCACAATAAAAGGGTTGGAATTTGTGGCAACAGAGGAAAGAATTGCAGAGGTTACAAGGTTACCTGCTGATGGTGAAAATTACCCCACTTCTAGAGATGCCAGGTTAGCTAGGGCCAAATTTATAGATCCAAATGATCCCCCATTGAGCATAGACAAATAGGGAGCAAAGAGAATGTCTCTACTCGAGTCGTGGAAGCAAATAACTGTGTATGTCATCAAATACATCACCTGTGAGGGTCGCCAATCAAACTTGCACTTTGTCCACTTCAAGATTTTGAATCATATGAGGCACAACAAAAGGATGAATGTGCCTAACATGTTGTACAATCCTCTCTCAATCATGGTGGCTAAAACTCAAAAAGGTAGGGATAATTCTATTTCCCACCATTACCTGATTAAATTGCTAGTAGAAAAATCTTTGTGTGATGTATCTGGAATGACTTGGGAAGAGTTTATCAAAGTCGATCATTTGACACCTAGGGCTATACCTCAATCCTATAGGTCAACCAGGAGGGTAAGCACGACTGAAGCCATTCCTAGTGCTTCAACCTCTAGTGCTAGCTCTAGTGTGAATCTTCCTACAACAAAAGAAGCTATAGATTTCAATTCTTCTGAAATAGGGCATGCAGAAAAAGAAATCCCTTCCTCAGGTTCTGATGATTAAATTATGCTTGAAACCCTCATGAAAACTAGGGCACAGTAGAGAGAAGTAGAAACGAGAAAAGGGAAGGCTAAAACACAGCATGTAAAAAGAGAGGTGCCAATTTCTAAGAAGAGGAAGGTTGATATTGTTCATCTTGCAGCCAAAGGAAAATGTGAGATATCTCCAAGGAAATCAAGACCAGCTGGGCCTGCGTTTGGTACGCCTCCACAGGAAAGCCTTAAACCTAGTGAGACCTCACTTGAGGACCCTGAAGCTCCAATAGAGCAATAGAATGTTGAAGGAGAAGAAGACATATTTAAGAAAGCAACAAATATAATACTGGTCGATCTTGCTAACATTGCAGAAGAATTGGAGGAAAATCAAGACTTCCTATAACATGAGCAAGAAGTCCTACAACAAGAATTCCTACAACAATATCTAGAACCGGAGTAAGAGTTCCTGCAGCCACTGCAAGAGCAAGAACAATAGTCCCTACAACAAAAGGAAGAAGAAACAGTACCTTTGCAGCCCGAGATAACTGGACAACCTGAGTCCATGTAGATAGTACCATATGAGGAGCCACCACCGAAAATATTGGTAGGAATCCATAAACCTCCTGATTTTACAATTTACATGTAGTTCTTTTGAATTTATGGCAAGAAATACAAAGAAGAGAGGAAGAATGGAAAAAGGAAAAACAAAAATTAAAGGAGGAAATTCAAAAGAGGGATGAAGAAATTGAGGATAAAAATGTAGAAATTGCCACCCTGAAGCAAAGGGTATATGATATTACAGCCTTGGTGCCAAAGATTCTGGAATGTAGAGATCCTCCAAGAGTCTATGCTTTGCTCCTGAAGGAGAGGTATCTCTTTTTTAAGATGTCAAGAATTACCTCAAGTTTTAATCCTTCTATTGACACCCCCATGGAATTCTTCAATGCTTATAGGATTACCTCACCTGAAATGAAAAATTTTCTATGTGAATTTTATTTACATAATTATGTTGTCACAAAAGACCATGATTGGAATCTGCTGTTGTATGTTGGAGATATTCAATTGAGAGCATTCATGTCTTGGGTACAACATGATATTAGTTGGGGACAGCAACATAGTGCTTATAAACAATTGGAATCCAATATTCCCCTATATGTTAGAGCTGAATCAAGCAACCCAAGGGACATTTACAAGGAATGGCACAGAATGCTACTCAAACCAAGTTATGCCAATAAAATTATGCCTTGGATTGAGGCAGTTTACAGTGAGTATGAGGTAAAGACAACAACAAAGGAAGAGGCCATGAGGAGATGTTTATCCTAGAGATGGAATAGTTTGACTAATGAGCTGAAACAGGCTGAGCCTCATTCCATCCACAATTATGTTGCACCCCTAAAAAGAATTGAGAGGTATATTGAGATTGGGAGAGCACAGGGGTGAGACTAGCTTCCCCTGACTTTCTAGCCACCCATGCTCATGTGGCCCGTGCCAAATTTTAGATTTTACCAGTTTGATGTTGTTGCATAGAGGTAGAGATGGAACAGGTTTGCCAGATTGGGAGGATTCTATTGGGACCCAGACTCATGCACTGCAGCCACTCATGTTGGACAACTCTATCTTGCAAATTTTGAGCTTTGACCAAGCAGAAGAACAACCCTTCCCCTGTTGGGGGACCAACAAAACGTTAGGTTGGGGGGAGTGATGAGCCTAGTTTTTGGTCTAATTTTGGGTAAAATCTATACTCTATTTGCTAATAGATGTTTTTGATGGTGTTTTCTACACAGTAACAACTCAAACAAGATACAAGTATCCTATCTCTCTTGAAAGGTTAATCTCTATTAGCAAGCCTCAAGAGATAACCCCAAGGTCTCTAATGTCAGGTCTTGACAATGCATAAACAACTCAATGATAAATGTGAAAATGTTGGTAACCACAAAGGGACCTTACTACAAGCAAATATTGAATCTTAAGTTTATCAGATCTAGCAATATGATGATATTTCCAATCCTAGATTTAACCCAAATGATAAAAGAAATAACAAAATATATAAGGTTTCAAAGAGATTCCTAAATTTTAAAACTACTCCTAAGATTAACAATGCAACTGACAAAACACTTGAGATGGACCAATCCCTTAGAAATTGATTTCTACTTGACCGAGATGGATCTGCAATCTTATAGAAATAGTGCAATCTTCTAAGGCATTAAATATTTTCAGATCATGAACATTCATTCAAACCAACCTAATTTGTAATTGAAAATGAACAAATATCCACAATTGAACTAAGCACACTGAATATAAGGTCTAGGCTAACTTTGCAAAGCAACTAACAATCAGCTAGCTACAAAAAGTATGGACCAAGGTTTGCTATAAACACTTCAAGCGTTAAACCATAAACACCATTGAATCATATCTAAATCTAAATCTAATGTATACATCAACTAACCTTGAGCAGTTTCAAAAGATAGAATCATAAGAACCATGCAAGATAAATCAACACAAAGAGATCACTAGAAATCACAATGTCTTCAATTGTATTGAATCATCCAATAACAACAACAATTCCAGTGTTCTGTCTTACAACACTTGCTTCAAAATGGACTAACTCCTAGCTCTAATTCTTGCTTTACTACCCTACTTGCTTCTAAATCTAATTCTTCTAGTCTTCTGACTTCTACTACTCCCCTTACAAATGAGGTGAAATGCCATATCTATAGAAACCCCCCAAGATATGTTGGCCAAATTAGGGTTTACAATAATAAAACGGCCACAAACAAGTCAACCCAAGAAGTTCTAGAATAACATGAATTAGTATTAAATGCTTGGGACTCATCCAGGTCGGCCTGGGTCCAATGTAACTCGATCCAATGCATTTAAAGGACAGAATAAGTAGGGTAGACAAGGCTCCAGATAAATGGAAAGCACAACTCCCCATGCAATCGGTCATTAACTGGTCCCTTCGTCCATATCTCGATCCAATTTATCTGGCACCTTAAGAAAAATCAAAAAATTCCCCTCTAAGTCGGCCAAAGGTGGAGTAATAAATACTTTAAACCCTCCTTCAATTGATTTAATCTCCTCCCTTGATTCCTTGACGACTTTGTTAAATTCAGCCTGCACTCAGCAAAAACCACCATCAATATCCATTATAACATGAGGATCAGAATTAGCCCATCACCAATAATATATTCATCATTCAAATAAATCCAAACAAAGATCAAAATCCCCTTGAAATATCGTTAAACCATAATTTTTTCAAAGTTCAGGATTTTCACCCCTTTGCAGAATTTAGGCCAGAAGGGAATTTTGGGGAAATCCAAGCCAGGTGGAATTTAGCGATGAAAGCACAATAAACATCCAAAAGTCACTCAATCAGCATCCTTAATTAAGAAATACCATGATACACCTTTAAATCACTCAAATCGACCATATAATGCGAAATCACTAACTAATAACTCACACTATCCCTTAATTCTTCATTTCCAATAGGTTTTCGGGGAATTCTATTGGGGACGGAAATCCATGAAAATGACAAGACATCGCATATTTTGAGAAAATGAAGGAGCAACGAAATTTTGGGGTTTTCCTAGGGTAATGGAATTTCATGAAGCATTCGAAATCCCGAAATCTCCAATCCTTCACAACTTGGCCAAATTGATCGAATGATCATTAATTTGGGACCTGTGCTCAAATGTTGTTTATCTCAAATCGTTCATTGATGGATGTGGACTCAGAATTCATTCAAGGGCAATTCGATCAATATCGGTGATGGCTCCAAAGTCGAAACCCTAAGGTTCCACCATAAACACATAGTCCCAACCTCGATTCACTTCGTTTGTTTCACTAAATCATGATAAATTCACCAAGGGCAAGCAATCAAGTAGATACAAGTGAGAAGTGATAACTCAAATTCGTATTTGGATGGCTAATCCATCAATCACACAAAACCCTAGTTTTAAATGCAGATATTCAAGCACGCCAAACCCAGACTCAAGACACACCCTAGACATCATAAAACCATTCATACTCATCAATCAAGGCAAGGGAACTGTGTACATACCATCCATCAAGAACAATTCAAGAGGGAAGCGACTGGCATGATATCCAAACCTCCAGCAAATGCAAAGACACCAGGAAAACGCACTCAAATCCATCAATTCAAAGCTCGAACACCAAATTCACACACAACACTCAGAGGTTAAGCTCTTCCAAATTCAAAGCAAGACAAATGACATAAATCATCAGCACAAACTCCCCTAAGAGATCAATAAATACGAGCTGCAGAGTTCGTACGAGAACATAAATGCAATGACAAGACAACAAACTCGGGGATTCGAGGTCGGCAAGGAATTTGGAAATCCGGAGGCCTAGCGGAATTTCGGGAAATTATGAGGAAGATAAAATTCCCTGAGGATCTAAAATCTCTGAAAATAGTGTAGAACTAGTCTCCGTTAGGTTTCCAAGGTGTTCGGGGAATTCCGAGCAGAGGGAATTTTCCCGAAAACAAAGAAAAACCCAAAATTACCTCAAAGACCAAGGATTTTCAAAATGTTTCCTCAAAAGGGACATTTGCACAAGAAAGATAATCATTCACGCACATGCCAAAGTAACCAAATCCAAGGGCCAAGACACCAAAAACTAAACCAAAAGAGGGTCCCCACCTCCGGTGGGGCATGTATGCAAAAACTGCACAACATATGTCATGGACTTTGATGCTTAAGTGTTGGTATTGGCATAATGTTTCCCTCAAACCATTAACATTTGACAATATCCTATCTTTGCAAGCTTTAATGACATTTGGAATAATATGTGGGTTATCAATATTGATTTTGCATGTGATTAATGGATGTTTCTTAGAGTGGTTATAGATGTGTAGTTATTATGCGTACTGACTCTGTCATGCAGATTTAATGAGCTAAGTTGAGGAAGACACTGCCAGCTGGGCATGCACCATAACGTCCAACTAAGGAATCACTCCAAGTTAAAGGCAACCGACAGTAAATATTCTTCATGCAACTGAGCATAACCGCCTTGTAGTGGACCTTAATGATCGAGCATGCATGGGTGTTACTGTTGTGTTAAATCTGCACTTGACTTGCATGTCTGGCCAGATTCCTTGCATGCATAACCACCATCACTCCACTTTCCCCTATTTTCCCTAAATGACGTCCTCCCAGTCGTGGAGTTCACTGCCCTGTTTAGTTGTAGTATAAATAATAATTTGATGCTCCTTCCTCAAGAGTTGCACGAGTTGGCATTGTACTTTCATTCCCCAATTTCAGCAATACAGATACATTACTCTTTGTATACATGATTTACAGTGAATGAAATAAAATTTTTGAGTTCGAGCATCTAAGTTCCTATTAGTTTAGAGGATACTTATCCAAGGGGGCCCACTTGGTAAGAAATATGTCTTCTTAGTTTAGCATTATCTTAGTATTACTTGTTGTTTAGTGCTTAGTTAGACATCTGGCATCAACTGTTCCTATAGCCACTAGAATTTCATTCTATGATTGTTCCTACAGCCAAAGAAAACAGAGTAGTTTCCTGTTTTTTGTTCATATTTCCATTCTTGTTTTGTATTTCAGCTTAGCATAGTTGTCAGTTGATGTTCAATATTTTTTTCATTTATTTCCAGCAATTTACTTTTAGTATTGTGTTTCTTAGCCATAGAATGCAATGGCTACTTAATCCCCTAGTGCACATACTGTGCTGACCCATTTCAAGTTCACGTCCCTAGGTTGACAAGTTAAATGCACCTTCATTATGATTGAATAGCTATTCAGGTTAGATGTCCAGTCTCTGAATCATGGTTGTAAAGGCTTAGTTATTAAATCATTGTAGGAAGCCAACAATAGGTACTTCTTCTTGATTGAGACCTTCATCTTGTCCCTTTACTAGAGGTTGTGTAGATATTTCCATGTCATCACCAGTTTCCTCCTTTTCTTCATAAGACTGCCTCTCAACTTCCTCTCCAACATCCTTGAGTTTTTTGGACATCTCCTCCTCAAGCTCCTTGTTAGAGGACTCTACTATATATTTGGCACTGGGCTCTTCAACACCTTCTTCCAAGGACTGTAACCCTTCCTCATCATATGTCACCTCATCGATGGTCACATTTTGATGCTTTGGGTGCTCATGGTAGTCATCCCTAAAGGGATCTTCAAGTTCCTCCTATATTTCTTTAGTAGCCTCCCTCTGACATTTTTCCATTTCCTCTGAGATTTGGATGGTTGCTTCCATCTTTAATAATTTGGTCAAAGGAGGGATGGGAAGACCAACCACAACTTGGGCCATCATAGCTTGTACTATAGGATTCATTAATACTCCAGAAAGCTCCATGGGTATATTTTGCATGTGTCAGGTGAAGGATTGTAGTAAAGTGAGGGTAGGCATTGTAGTTGTGGTTGTCAAAGGGACAACAATTGAGGAATACATCAAGGAGGATGAGAATGGCGAGGTTGTAGCGGATGAGGAATCTTACACCATAATTGGAGAAGCTGGTGAGGTGGAGGCGAGGTGAACTGAGATGTCCACTGTGGGCAGAGAGGAGACGGGTAGTGCTTGAAATGTGGGAGGGGGAATAGTAGCAGTGGTAGTGGTGGTTATAGTAAGAGCGGAGGTGGTAGGTGGTGACTTTGGTTGTGCGGCCTCTTCTTCTTCTCCTTGGTGTAGTGGGTCTTCTTAGATAGTGGGCATCTTAGAGAATTTGCCTGTCTTCTTGGCCTTCTTCAAAGTCTCACCCTCCAAGGCCTTCTGTGAATACACTTTATGCTTGGGTTGGCGCTTGGTTACCTCTTTTCTCTTTCTCGACCTTGTGGCTAGAGGAGACTTGGGAGTTTCCTCAGTTGGGGCAGCAGCAGTCCCACTGTCTATCTCACTCTCGAGCTCATCTTTGAGCTTGCCATATGTCAAAGTGGCACCCTAGAGCTTCAATTGAGCTATTTGTACATCAATCCACTACCTCATTTTATGATCCACTGGTTTCATCAGAATTTCAAGGTCATTGACCTCTTCTTCATTCAAGTCTATTAGGGGAAATGGCAAGTTAGCGACAGCATCATACCTCGAATCCATGACAGTGATTTCATCTTCTACAATTTGATCTGGTACCCAGAGCAGATTGATTGTCTTGATAAAGTATGTAGTCATGCGCATATAATTCCTCATGCATACCTCCTTGTCGTCATGAAAGTTAGCCCAAAAAAATACAATGTGGTGCAAGTGGGCGTACTCCCTCCCAAAAAACTTCTTTAACTTACTATAGGGGTCCATCCTTGGCCAAGCAATGTGGAGGCCTAGGTTGTATTCAACAATCTCTTTCTCTAAATATTTTGTACATTGGGTGGTTGTGAGGGTGTATATTCCCTACCTGAAGGTGAGGGGATATGGTATCCCTACTTGATTCTTGCCACTAAGGAGAATGTGTGCATGTTGCAATTGCTTAGATACTTCTAGCAAAATCAATTGGTCATTTGGGTACCGAGGCAGCTTGTATGGCTTTTCAGAGAAGCCCTCCATTCTGGTATAAGTAAATTTTGGGAATTGTATGTACAAAAACCCAAACTAGTGAATGAACACACGGGCACTGTGTGAGACCCACCTCTCAAAGTCCCCTCCAAGAATTTTGATAATGTGCCCAATGAAGGCATCATTATTCAACCTACAGTAATCCCTCTTGTAATTTTGATATTGTAATTGTGGGTGCATGTCATATATTTTCAACTCCCTTCTTGGAGTCGGGATTTGTACAACAAATAAACCTCTTTAGGGAACTGGATCGACCAAGAGATACGCAAAGTAAGAGGTCATGTAGAATTGAGAGGTCTTCTTAACTGCCATGAACTGTTGATGCAAGTTGTCGCTGATCATTTTGGTCCAATGAAACTTGGCCTTTCCGGTTACGATC
This sequence comes from Sequoia sempervirens, assembly GCA_007258455.2. Taxonomy (NCBI): domain Eukaryota; kingdom Viridiplantae; phylum Streptophyta; class Pinopsida; order Cupressales; family Cupressaceae; genus Sequoia; species Sequoia sempervirens. The sequence goes on along the minus strand of VDFB02353493.1, from coordinate 190,041,509 downwards.
TCCTAAATGAAGTAGAACATGCAATCTTGGAAGTAAGCAATAGTAGGAATACCCATGACCCTAATCAACAAGGTTACCAAGTCATGATAATCTTCATAAAAGTCACTCCATAACAACTCTTGAGGCACCTTGTTAGCACTACCCCTCTTCTCCTTGAACCAATATTGGTTTATCAACTTTTTGCATTTTAGTGGGTCAACCTTCCACACATTTTCTGCATATTCCTTTCTTGTTTCCTCCATAGGGTCAAAGGTAGGGATGCAGAAAATTTGTCCTATGGACCTGGCAGATAGGTCAGCCAACACCTTACCCTCATGATCAACGATCCTTCTACTTTCTGCCTGATAGGCCTCCCCGCAAGCCATTACCAATTCTAGGGCCACAGAGCGAGCAAGGAATCAGTTGCTTTAGCCAAACCACTCTTTATAATTATCCTTGCATTATTTATGGTCAGGTTGGTGATGACTCTCTATCTAAATTCATCTATGTCTGTTGGAATTATGCCTCAAACAATATAGGTTGAAACCTCCATTAGAGAAAAGTCGGTATGACATCTATCATGTCTGGCCGACTAGCAGATTAGTAGCATCATGTTTTGTATAGGTTGATGTGACCTTGTTTCTGTCTTGTTGAATGTTTTCTCTGTGGAGCTATCGCTGTGACAAGGAGTGTTCGGTATGACCTCTTAGCGCCCGGGAGACCTTTGGCTGACAGGCCATTCAATCATGTATTGGGGAGACTCATGGCGACCACAGGCTTCGGGGTAGCTTATAGCAGCTCGGTGAGAAGTCCCAGCAAAGTGTTAGAGTCTCGCCGACAGTATGTTACATGTTGGTCTTCGGCGTAGCTTATAGTCTATCGGTAAGAAGTCTTACCGATATGCAAAGGTCTCACTAATGGAGGTTCAAATGTTGTTCATTGGTGTAACACAAAGCCTTTCGGAGAAATATCTTAGCGATTGAAGGATGTCTTGCTGATAGCCTATGGTTATCGGGGTAACCTAAATGATCTCAGGAAGAAGTCCTGGCAAACTATGTAAGTCTCACTGATGATAAGAGATCTTTGATATAACTTTTGGGGATGGATGAACACTTCGGGGTAAGTCCTAGAGCTCAATGTGATGTCTTAGTAAAAGTAACATGTCTTGCCGACAGTGCTTTGTGTTGAAGCCTTCGGAGTAAGTCTTGGAGTTCGGTATGTTCTCTCGGTGAAAGATGTAAGTCTTGCCGACTATTCTTTGGAGCTCGATATGACTTGTGACTTCGGTAAAACCTTTGGTGACTTGCTATGACCTCCTGGCGAAAGCAATAGGTTTGGGCGACTGCTTGGTGATTTGATGTGACACATGAAGCTTGATGGAACGTCTTAGCGATATCGGTTACTCTTGGCGACATCGATATGAAGGTTATGTGGCATCGGTGAGACACTGTTAGTGTCTCACCGAGATGCCAATATAGTGCGAATTTTGTTGACAGTTTGACCGTCCTATGTGGAGTCTCGTGGCCCAATAGGAGGAGCCGAATTGGAACCATTGGGTGACAGTTCTTTGTGATTGTTCTGTGAGGAATCTCAACGGACATGGAACAATAGGGATATACTCTGTGATTGTAGATTGTGATTGGTTGGTTGGTTCAAAGGTTGATTCGACAGATTGTTGTATGATCAGTAAATGTATTCTAATCTGTAAAGGTTGTAACTTAAAAGTTTTTGTTCGAAGATTGTTCATAGTGAATGCTGCTATAAACAGACATCAGAAAGATAAGTCTAAAACTTGTATGTAATCTTTATTGTTGTAATACAAAGTGACTTCTCTTAGTGTGGTGGGTTTTTCTCCCGTAAGGGTTTTCCCATGTATATCTGGTGTTCATGTGTGATTGTCAAATACTCTATTTTTGTTATCTGTTTCATAGTGCATCTTAATTGGACTGTAATTGAAAAATTTAAAAGTATATATGAATTCTTTCCTAAGGTATTGACGTTAGGAGAATTGTTTCCGCATCTGATTTTACTTACAAGTGGTAATAGATCCTGGCCAGTTGTGTTATTCTTGTGGGTACGTTGGGTTTTTTGAGTCAATTTTGTTCAGTGGGAGTCTTGTAGAGTTTGTTATTTTTGTTTACAGGCTGAGATGGCTAGCACATCTGGAAAGTTTGAAATAGAGAAGTTCAACAGTAGTAACTTTGAGTTGTGGAAACTCAAGATGGAGGATCTTTTAGTTGATCGTGATCTTTCGATTGTTGTGGCTGGAGTGAAACCTACAAGAATGAAGCAAGAAGATTGGGACCTTGCAGATAGAAAGTCTAAGGGGCTGATAAGGCTCTGTTTGGCAGACTCAATGCTTCTGAATGTGCATGAGGAGAAGACTGCCTCTTCTTTGTGGAAGAGACAGGAGTCTCTTTATCAGGGGAAGTCCTTAGTGAATAAATTGTTCCCGAGGAAGAAGCTGTATTCTTTGAGAATGCAGGAAGGAGGGTCTATGGCTGATCATTTGAATGCATTTAATATGTTGATTGCTCAATTGACATTTGTTGGTGTGAAGACTGAAGAAGAGGATCATTGTATGCTATTGTTGTGTTCTTTGCCAGACTCATGGGGTTATCTGGTGATGGCTATTGGGAGTACAACATCAAATTTCAAGATGGAAGATGTTGTTGCATCTTTGCTATCAGAAGAGATGAGAAGGAAATATTCTGAGATGGTGAAGGAAGCTCTTGCTGTTAGAGGAAGACCAAAAGAGAAAGGCAAGAAGAAGGATAAGAAGTCCAAATCGAAATCAGAGGGGAGATCAAAGTCTCCTGGCAAGAAGTCCAAGGTGAAGTGTTGGAACTGTCGGCAACTTGGTCATGTCCGAAAGGATTGTAAAGAGGAGAAAAAGAAGAAGAAGGGCTCTTTCGATAATGGTTCTTCTCATAGTGATGGTGACGCCTTCATTGCAACCTTGGCTACTCAGGCATTAGATGATGTCTGGCTGATTGATTCTGGAGCATCTTTCCACATGACATCTCATAGAGAATGGTTCACGAAGTATGAAGAATACAATGGTGGAAAGGTGTACTTGGCGAGTGATTCAACTTTGGAGATAGTTGGCTATGGAAGAGTCAGAATACAATTCGCTGATGGCAAAGTGAAGGGAATCAATAATGTAATGCCTATACCAAGTCTGGCTTGAAACTTAATTCTGTAAGTATGTTGAATGATATTGGAGTACAAGTCACATTCTCTGGAAATGGCTACAAGATGACTAGAGGTTCAATGGTGTTGGCTAGAGGTGCTTGAATTGGTACCCTGTACAAGTTGGATGCACAAGATGTTCAATATAACAGTGTCTCTAGAAAGTCACTGAAAGCTACTCATGGAGGTAAAGAGGGAAATATCCCTAATTATGTAAACTCTATGGAAGTAAAACTTCCTGCAGAGAAGACTATGCTTTGGCATCATAGGTTAGGCCACATAGGAGAAAAAGGTTTAAAAACCTTGAAGAACAAAAACCTGGTTGAGGGGCTTGAAGATTGTAATCTCGAATTTGAATTCTGTGAGCATTGTATATATGGAAAGCAACACCGTGTTTTGTTTTATTCCAGTCCTCATAAATCTTCTGGTTTGCTAGATTATATTCATTCGGATGTGTTTGGTCCAGTAGATGTTTCTTCTTTGTATAAATCAAGATACTATGTGTCGTTCATTGATGATTATTCAAGAAGAGCATTTGTTTATTTTTTGAAAAGTAAATTAGAAGTGTTCAGTCGATTTAAGTAATTTAAGAACCTTGTTGAAAATCAAACTGGTAGAAAAATAAAATGCTTAAGGACTGATAATGGCAGTGAATTTTGTTCTGATGAATTTGAAAGATACTATAAAGACCATGGAATTAAAAGACACAAGACTACACCTTATACTCCACAACAGAATGGAGTTGCAGAAAGGTTCAATAGGATAGTGATGAAGAGAGCACAAAGTATGCTGAGTAGTGCTGGCTTGGAGGAGAAGTTTTGGGCTGAGGTTGTATCTACTGCATGTTATCTAATTAATCATTCTCCAAATTCTGCTCTTGTTGAGAAAACCCCTTTGGAAGCGTGGTCTGGTAAGAAGCCCTCACTTAGACATGTTCGTGTTTTTGGCTATGAGGCATATGCTCATGTGCCAGATGTGAAAAGATCTAAACTAGAGAACAAGGTTGTCAAATGTATTTTTATTGGCTATAGTGTTGTCATAAAAGGATACAAGCTTTGGAATCCTGATACAAGAAGGTTGTATACAACAGAAGTGTAATCTTTCGTGAGCTGAAACCTTCCACTTTAGATCTGCAGTCAGAGACAAAGTCAGAAAACAATAAGGATGTAGCATTAATTCATCCTACACCTGAGAAAGAGGAATTGAAAATTCAAAATGTACTTGAAACTAAGGAGAGCACAAGCAGTTCAGATAGTTCTAAAGAAGAATAAGAATCTCAGCCTTAGCCTCGCAAGTGAGGAGGTCAACTTGTGAAAGAAAACAACCAGATAGGTATGGATTCTCTTTGATAGATTCTACTTGTGCCTATGCTTTAATTTCTAGCATTGATGAGCCTAGGACTGTGAAGGAGGCATTTAAAATGTCTAATTCAGACTCTTGGTTGGAAGCCATGAATGAAGAGATGGCATCATTAAAAAGAATGAAACCTGGAGTCTGGTGCCCTTGCCTAAAGGCAGAAAGGATGTTGGCTGCAAATGGGTGTTAAAGAAGAAATTTGGTCTGGATGGTAGTGTAGAAAAGTACAAGGCGAGACTGGTTGCAAAGGGTTATTCCCAGGTAGAGGGATTATGGGGAAATATTTTCTCCTATAGCAAAGTGACATCTATCAGATTTCTATTGTCACTTGCAGCTGCGTATGACTTAGAGGTCGAACAGATGGATGTGAAGACAAAATTTCTTCATGGTGATCTTGAAGAAGAAATATATATGTCCCAGCCTAAGCACTTTGTTGAGAAAGGTAAAGAAAAGCGGTATGCAAATTAAAGAAGTCTTTGTATGGGTTAAAGCAGTCACCTAGAATGTGGTATCAGAAATTTGATACTTTTGTATTATTTTGGGATTTGAAAGATCAAAATCTGATCACTCATTATATTATAAAGCTGAAAGTGATCAAGTCTTGTTATTGCTCTCTATGTTGATGATATGTTGTTCATAGGCAATAGTAAGCTAATGATTTCGATCTTAAGTCTCGGTTGTCTGCTAAGTTTGAAATGAAAAGATCTTGGTGCGACAAAGGTATATTATGGGGATGGAGATAACCAGGGATAGGAAGAATAGAAAACTATGGCTTAGTCAGAGTAAGTATATCAGGACTGTTCTTGAGAGATTTTGTATGAATGATTGCAAACAGCCAGTGGTTCCAGTCATGTAGGGAATGAAGCTATCTGTTGAGGACTGTCCAAAATATCCTACTGAGATGGAGGACATGACTAGTGTACCCTATGCTAGTGTGGTTGGTAGTCTCATGTATGCAATGGTTTGTACAAGGCCAGACATTGCCCAAGCAGTGGGAGTTCTTAGTTGATTTATGGATAATCCAGGAAGAACACATTGGGATGCTGTGAAGAGAGTGTTTAGATATTTGAAGGGGACTTCAGATTTTGCTTTGTGTTATCATGGGAACTTGGTTGAATCACAGAGGACTCTCAGCATTCATGGTTATGTTGATTCTAATTGGGCAGGGGACATTGATAGTAGGAGATCCACCAGTGGATACATTTTCATGATGAATGGTGGTGCAGTGAGTTGGATGAGCAAGCGGCAGGTTGTAGTCGCTTTGTCCACTATGGAGGTTGGATACATGGTAGCTACTCATGCTTGTAAAGAAGCTGTATGGTTGAAACGTTTGTGTTCTAACATTGGTTTTGATGTAGGGGAAATAACTATTTTCTGTAATAGTCATAGTGCAATTTGTCTAGCAAAGAACCCTACTTTCCATGCCAGAATGAAATATATAGACGTATAGTACCATTTTGTACAAGATATGGTGGAGGATGGAAAGGTCAGTTAGGAAAAGGTTGATACTCTAGAGAATGTTGCAGATTCATTGACGAAGCCAATGAGCACAAACAAGTTCAGGTGGTGTACCAGTTTGATGGGCCTTAGTGCCCATGATTTTCAGTAAGTTATGTTGTGCTCTGGAGGTGCCTGTATGATCTTCGTCAAGTGGGAGATTGTTGGAATTATGCCTCAAACAATATAGGTTGAAACCTTCATTAGAGAAAAGTCGGTATGACATCTATCATGTCTGGCCGACTAGCAGATTGGTAGCATCATGTTTTGTACAGGTCACAGTGACCTTGTTTCTGTCTTGCCAAATGCTTTCACTGTGGAGCTATCGTTGTGACAAGGAGTGTTCGGTATGACCTCTTAGCACTCGGGAGACCTCTAGCCGACAGGCCATTCAATCATGTATCAGGGAGACTCATGGCGATCACAGGCTTCGGGGTAGCTTATAGCGGCTTCGTGAGAAGTCCCAGCGAAGTGTTAGAGTCTCACTGATAGTATGTTACATGTTGGTCTTCGGTGTAGCTTATAGTCTATCGGTAAGAAGTCTTATCGATGTGCAAAGGTCTCACCGACGGAGGTTCAAATGTTGTTCATTAGTGTAACACAAAGGCTTTTAGAGAAATGTCTTAGCAACTGAAGGATGTCTTGTCGATAGCCTATGGCTATCAGGGTAACCCGAATGATCTCAGGAAGAAGTCCCGGCAAACTATGTAAGTCTCGCCGATGATAAGGGATCTTCGATATAACTTTTGGCAATGGATGAACACTTTGGGGTAAGTCCTAGAGCTTGGTGTGATGTCTTATTGAAAGTAACATGTCTCACCGATAGTGCTTTGTGTTCAAGCCTTCGAAGTAAGTCTTGGAGTTCAGTATGTTCTCTCGGCGAAAGATGTAAGTCTTGCCAACTATTCTTTGGAGCTCGATATGACTTGTGACTTTGGTAAAACCTTTGGTGACTCGCTATGATCTCCTGGCGAAAGTGATAGGTCTGGGCGACTGCTTGGTGATTCGGTGTGACACATGAAGCTCGATGGAACGTCTTGGCGATATCGGTTACTCTTGGTGACATCAATATGAAGGTTATGTGGCATTGGCGAGACACTATTAGTGTCTCATCGAGATGCCAATACAATGAAAATTTTGTTGACAGTTTGACCATCCTATGTGGAGTCTCGTGGACCAATAGGAGGAGCCAAATTGGAACCATTGGGTGATAGTTCGTTGTGATAGTTCTATGAGGAAGCTCGACGGACATCGAACAATAGGGATATACTCTGTGATTGCAGATTGTGATCGGTTGGCTAGTTCGAAGGTTGATTCGATAGATTGTTGTATGATCAGTAAATGTATTCTAATCTATAAAGGTTGTAACTTAAAAGTTTATGATCGAAGATTGTTCATAGTGAATGCTGTTGTAAACAGACATCAGAAAGATAAGTCTAAAACTTGTATGTAATCTTTATTGCTGTAATACAAAGTGACTTCTCTTGGTGTGGTGGGTTTTTCTCCTGTAAGGGTTTTCCCACGTATATCTAGTGTTCATGTGTGATTTTCAAATACTCTATTTTTTTTATCTATTTCATAGTGCATCTTAATTGGACTTTAATTGAAAAATTTAAAAGTATATTTGCATTCTTTCTTGAGGTATTGACGTTAGGAGAATTGTTTCCGCATTTGATTTTCCTTAAAATGTCAACCTACTCGAGGTTGGTATCTGTAATTGTATCCTAGGCGGTAGTGACCCTGGAGGTGACTTCTACTCCTTGGAACTGATATTCCATTTGATCCTTATCTTCCTTTCCTCTTGGAACTTTGGTAGAATTTTCCCCTTTTTTTTCTCTATGGACACCCCTGATGGTCCTGCAACTAATTCCATAAATCCTACAAACAAAGGCCCAGTAAGCATATTCATGTATAAAATAAGGGTAGTGTCAGTGAAATCTTGTAAAACATATGTTAGATCAATCCTTTCATCATAAAAGATCATAACATTTTTTAAAATTCATCATTTGGCTCTTGTTTGGGGAAGATAGATCAATGCGGGCATAGGGATGTGGGTTTCCCTCGGCTGGCAGCCGTTTTGGAGAAGGCAACAGGGAAATGACAAAGAGGCCATGGCAGTCCACATGCCACCACCCACATAAAAATTTCCACACTGTAACTAGGGCCCACTAAGGTGTTAAGGCGTTTGGGCACATTGGTCGATCATTCATGAAGTCTTGAAGGGGCTTGTTTAATTACTTCTCATGCGGGTCAAGGGGGTGCAGAGCCTAGAGATGCCCTAGTCATTTGGAGCTCTGCCATTTGGAATGGCACTTGCATGGCGGAAGCCCACAATCAGATTCCTGCATTGCGGGACCCGTAGGCAGAAAGGTTGACTCATCCTTTATTCAAGGTTTGATTGATCAGGATCATGTAGGCATAGATTTGTAGGTGGTTGTCAAGAGGTGGTTGTTTTGTACACAACAAAGATGAGATGGTGGCCCACAAAAGGCAGTCTGCACCATCGAGCCCACAAAAGGAATCAACATGCACTATTCATTCAAGGAGGGTTAGCTGGCAGCAAAGGGGTCAGGCCCCACAAGGTGGGCGGCAGGTTAGGCTTGGTTGTTTGGAAATGGTGGTCAAGGGTCGGTAGCCTATAGATGGCAGCTTGCAATAGAAAGTTTGCATTAAAATTTACTTAGCCATTTTGTGCGTGAGGTGACTAGGAGGATATTAATGGTGCAGAGTCTGAAATGTGGGTGGATGAGGCTCCCTAGACTTTTGGAACAATAGAGGGGTATAGGAGGCCCACGAATGGCATTCTGCAAAACCCAACCTACAAGGAGGCCCAGACTTAGGCAAATTTCAAGCCATTTGGATGGCAGTAAGAGAAGTGGGGTTCGCGAGGTGGAAGGAACTAAGGTCCCTGCCATGCATGATGGGCATTAAGCTTACACCAAAGGCACAACAAAAACCCACAAAGAACATCCTACAAAAAAAGGCTCAAGGCTTTCGTGTTTTACTTAGGACGTGGGCTAGGCAAGGCATGCCATGTGAAAAGTCAGAAGGAGGCAGTCATGTGAAGAACGGAAAGCAGGCAAGGGTGGCCTATGGACAAAATTCTGGAGGGGCGGGCCCATAGTAGTCCTCGACTTTAAACCTAGGCTTTTCTTTGCCTCACTCAGTGACGACAAAAGGGAGGCATCAATCCGCATTCATGGGCCCGCCAAGGGTGATAGCTAAGGCTTTTGAAGTTTAGCGTTTGGTTTGCAAGGTCAACGGTGAATGTTAGCTTGCGTGGCACAAGGACATGAATGCCCCTATTCAAGAATGGTGGCCAGAAGGTTTAGTCCTGCACGGCCCTAAATGGTCAACTTTGAAGGGTTTTCAAATTTTCAAAAAGTGGGTTTTGCAAGGGATTTCATCCTTAACTAGTTGTCTGAAGAATTTATAGTTTTTCTGTTAAGATTTTCAAATTTCACAAAGGAAAAAAACTAAAACAAATACAGCTAGTGCAATGGTGAACTCACTTGGCGGACCTGATGAAATGTAATGAGGAAGGCACTTGAACTCATTCTTGAAGTGATGTAGGCATGGAGGCGACAAAGGTTGGAGGCGCACTGACAATTTCTTACTAAGTGTCAGTCAAAATGACAAGTGAGTTTATACTATTTATAGGAATTTAGTCACTAATTACCTACATTTAATACCTGTACTGTAGTCAGCGAGTTTGGTAAGCACAGATTTTGAAATGGTTGGTAGCAGGAAAGGTATATCCCGCAATGTGTGTGGCAGTCAGGTGATTGTTGCTTGGCAGGTCAACGAAGGGGACGACAACGGTTGACGTGGGGGCCCGCCATTTGGCTAGATGCCCCGACTCGGCCACTGTAGAAATGGTGAAGGGGGGATGGAATCCCACCAGGGGCGACCCACATGGGTGGACCCGCAACTAGGGAAAGATGCCAGTTTCAAAGTTTCAAGGAAAACTACGAGGGGAACTTCGCGAAGGAAAAAAGCATGAAAATTTCAAGGATGGTGAAACTTGGTCAACTTAAGATGATAGCTTTAGGACTCCTTGAACAATTGGGGCTAAAAATAAGGGGCACTCAAAATGTGGTGAAGGAAAAAGCATCCCAACAAAAATGAAAAAGAGAGGGTCCCCATTCAAAATGGGGCATGTGTGCTATAGGAACAACAAATGGCGACTTTGTTGGGAGAACGCTCTCAAGAATTCTAAGGATAAAGACTCATTCAGAACCCAGAATCTCTGGTTTTGCAGGCTAGGAGCCAGTTTCCATAGGTCAACTAAGGGACATGAAGGAGAACAGGGATCCTTAACTGAATCATATTAGAAAAACATTTCAGAAGTGTGTGTATGATGCCTTCGTTCCCTTTCTTTAGAAACTATAACAAATGGCCATTAATTAGGCAAAGCAAGCTACATAAATTATCTAACCCCAAAAGTAACCTAGGCATTGATTCACTTCCAGTCAGGCATCCAAAACCCTAATGGAGTTGTTGTTGTGACCCCACAAACATTGCTCTACTACAAGTTGGGCATCCATAGCTTCGATAAATTTGTTCGCACACCCACACAGCTGTCTTATTTTCATTACTTGCTTTCTTTCTTTGTTTTCAAATATTTTCCTTTTGGTGACCTTTCTTTTGCTCAACTGTGTAAGCATGGAAGCTTACTGTGGGTTTGGAATTACAGTGGCTACAAGAGCAGACTTAAGATTTTTTCACTTGCTAGACCCTCATAATAGCCACTATACAGTTCTTTAGAAACCAAATTAATGTGTATTTTGTGCATGATCTAAGACAAGTGTGACAAGATTCAACCAAGGGTCATGTTCTAGGCTGATTTGGAGTTCAAATAAGGAAACCACTCCATAGAAGTGATCAGAGATTAATAGTTGGGAGTGAATATTTATCCAAAGAACACAAAAAGCGTGTAGCAAAGTGAACCGTTCATCAAACCGAGCACAGTCACCACATTAGAAACAAAGGAACACCCTCAACAAAACAAGGTAGCTGAGAGAATGAGCAAAACAACAAGGAGCGTGAGAGAAAAACAAAGGAAACCTAAATTAACCTATATACAGGTATTTACAAAAATTGGCTCAAAAGAGCTCAGGAAAGGGAGTAATGCTTGAGGTATTTCCTATTGACAGACAATGAGACATCTTCACCAGTTATTGTCTTGAGGCAGAAAGCATTATCTCCTAAATTTTTAGATATTTGAAAGGGTCCAAGCTAGAGCTTGTCGAATTTGTCATGTCCCCCTTCCTTTTCATGAGTCTTGTCCCAACAAAGGACTAAGTCAGCAATCCTAAAGGCCTTAGCTTTTTCTCGATGATTGAACCATCTTTTAACTATGCCCTGATGTTTGGCAAAATTTTCAATAGCTCGATCACAAAATTCTTCTAGGTGGAGCAGTTTAGGTAAACAGGCTTCTCGACGGTCTCCCTGTTCATAAAAGGTGTTGATGAACTGGAAGGTGGGGATCTTGAGATGGATAGGAAACACAGGCTCCAAACCATAAATGAGATGGAACGGGGAATACCCAGGGAGGCCTTGTGGCCTGTATGATTTTCCCAAAGGGAAAAATGTAGCTAGGTGTGCCAGTCTTTGGGGTTTCTATTGAGGAGCTTCTTAATTACAGTGATCAAATTTTTGTTTGTGGATTCAGCAAGGCCATTGCCTTGAGGATAGTAGTTGGATGAGAACTTAAGGGTGATTCCATAATCAAAGGCCCAGCTAGCAAATTCGAGTGAGGAAAAGGTAGAGCCATTATCACAGACGAGAGCATAGGGGCAACCAAAATGATTCAAAATAAAGCTTTCAAGGAAATTAGTAACCACCTCAGTGGTACATTGTCTACATGCAATTGCTTATGTCCATCTAGTGCAATAATTAGAGGTAGTTAGAATGTACCTATGGCTGCAGAGGAAGGTGGGCTTACTGGATCGATGAAGTGGAGACCCCATTAAGCGAACGGTCTTACCTCCAAAACTGGTTGCAGCGAGACAACAACATTTCGTTCTCTGGTTGCAAAATTCTGGAACACATGGCAAGTTCAAACATGATTGTGTGCATCCTTGAACACTACTGGCCAATAGTACCCTGCCCACAAGATTTTATGAGTGATGGAAGGGCTAGATCCATGACCAATACCAAATTTATCATGAAACTCTTTTAATACTCATGCTGCCTCCTCTTTCCCATGGCATCTAAGGTAGACCCCTTCATGATTCCTCTTGTATAATATGGACCCCTCCAGCATGTAGTTATTGCTTTTTAGTCAGAGAGAAAATTTTTGGAATCCTTGTAGGCAAGGTGAGCACTTGTTATTTAATAGGTAGTAGATGATGTCATCATACCACTCTCCAAGGGAGACATCTTCAAGTTGATATTGTTGGACAGTGAGCTTAGGTCTAGCCTCAACCAACATTTCAGCTATCATTCGGGTGAGGGCTTTCCCTTTTACTAAGTTCATGGGCTATATCTCCATGTCATATTCATGCAACAAAGTGACCCATTTTTCTCTCCTTTCACCCAACTCATTCTGCATCAACAATGTCTTTACCACCGGGTCAGGCACTATGGGGAACACCTTGTTCCGTAAAATGTAATGTCTAAAGTTCTTGACTCCCCTGACTAAGGCATAGGCTTGCTTCTCCACATTATGGTATCTCAGCTCAACATCTTTCAATAGGGAACTCATGAAAGCAATTGGGTGCTCACTTCCTTCATCATCCTTTTGAGTCAATATGTTGGCACAGGAATGGTCTAAAGCGAATGAGTAGATGTAGAACGGCTTCAGATAATCCAGACTTACTAGTATGGGTGCATCACCAATCGCTTTCTTGATTTCCTCGAAGGCTTTCTTGGCCTCTAGTGTCCACTCAACTTTGGTGTCCTACTTCAGCATTACATTGAGTAGCTTGACTATCTCAACAAAGCCAGTGATGAATTTTCTGTCAAAGTTTATCTTTCCAAAGAAAGATTTCAACTCTTTCTTGTTGCCTGGCAGCTGAATTTTCAGGATAGCCTGAATACACTCGAGGTCTATTGAGATTCCTTTCTCTGAGATCACGTTCCCGAGTAGCTTGACTTCGGTAACTATGAAGATGCACTTATTTGGATTCAGGGAAATCTCAAATTCCTTGCACTTCTAAAAAGCTTTGTATTAAATTGGAAACATGATCACCTCGCTTCTTTGAAAACATTGTGAGATCATCCATGCTGATGATAATGCATTTTCCAATCAGATCTTTAAAGGTGATATCCATTGCATGCTGGAATGTTACACTGACATTTATCAATCTGAACCTCTAGGCAAAGGTTCCCCATTTGGTGGTGAATTTTGTCTTGTACCTATCTTCGTACTGCACCATCACCAGATTATAACCAAAGTATCCATCCAAGAAGGACATCATTTGAGATCCATTTACTATCTACAACACCACATCCAATGAGGGTACTAGATAATTGTCCTTCTCTGAAGCTCTATTCAGGTTGTAGAAATTTACACACAATCTTATTTCTCCATTATTTTTCCTGACCGGGACCAAATTGGCTACCCACGTGGAGTGCCTGACTAGGAAGATAATTCTAGCAGACAACAACTTTTGAACTTCCTTGTACATGATGTGTTCTAATAATGCATTTATAGGACACTATCATTGTCAAAAATTCCGTGCATCTAGCCTGAGGGGAATGGTGTGTGTGATGATTGAGTTGTCATATGTTTTTAAATCTTCGTAGCTCCAAGTGACCACATCGTGGTACTTGCATAAGGAATCAATGATTCCTTCCTTTTCTTCTGGCATGCACACTTTTCCAATGAATACATTTTTAACCTCCTCGAATGTTCCAAGATTATATCACATTGATTATTGAGGAAGTCCTTCTTTGCTTGTCGATCCTAGTCTCTAATCTGATCTAAGTCAAAAATTTGTTCAAGTTGGACCATACCCTTGGGAATCATGTTGGTTTTGAGGTTAATCACTCCTGTATCCAATTCAACCTCTTTAGGCTCAGCTTCATTAATTATTTAGGTTGCAAATACGTTTGAGCTAGTAATTAAATCTAAGATGTGCTTGTCATCATTGAACACTTGAAAATTGGTAACATTGTTTGGCAACGATAGGATAGAAGTAAGCTCAACAATGAATTTCTTTAGGTTGGACAAATAAAAGGGTTGTAGCATGTTGGCTACCTAAGCTAAAGCATCAGTTGTTTGGTTTTGGGAGTGAGGGATTAGCTGAATATTAAATGCATCTAGACTCTCTAAAAGATCCCAAACCAGGCTATGCTTGTAATTTTCTAGCCTTCTATCATGGTGGGAATATACTTTCCTATCTTGCTTTACTACTAACTCTGAGTCTCCAAAGACTTGTATCATTTTGAACTTCTTCATTAGAGCCATCAAAATACCATGAACTAGTGCTTCGTACTTCATGACGTTGTTTGTGTAGTAAAATTGAAGCCTATGAGCAGTGAAGTATGACTTACCTGTGGGGCTGATGAGTTCAGACCTAGCTCTTGCTCTTTGCTTGGACTTAGATCCATCAAAGTGCAATGTCCAAACCTTGGAGGATTCTTTAACTCCAGGGTTGGTCATACATTCAACCTTAGTGAGTTGCACACTTGCATCTACAACTTTCGGGAAAGGTATAGATTCACCATTGTTGCGGTCAAGCTATCCCATTTGGGGTTCCTTCTTTAGTGAAATATGGTCATTGATATGAGTAACCTATTTAACAAAGGAAACATTCAAATTCTAAGTGGGAAGCATTGTGCACCCTGCACCAACTGGGCAACAAGAGCTTATGGAAATCCATCCTTGCTCCCAAGCTAAGCTAATCTTGCACACATTTTTTGATGAATTCCCAGAATCCATCCAATAATCCCAAATTTCCATCGTCATTGGATTACTCATGATTTGACTCAACCATCATTTATGTACTCTAAGGCATGTAAGTTAAATCAACAAGGGGACCACACAACACCAAGAGAACTTCTTCAATTGCCTCATCTTCTTGAGACTCCAATTCATCTTGGCAGGCCACAAGAGAATAATTACCCAACTTCGATTTACTAAACAACACCTCATTAGTACTGTTGTACTCCATGATCATAAATTTCATGCGCATCTCCTGATCAATACGAATTTGATTTGGTAGCCCCTTCCATGGCAAGTAAATGTGAGAAAATTCAGTCGCAGCATATTTGTTCAATTCCCTGGTGAATTCCCTTGCTAATATTATGTCATACATGTCTGGGATATCCGCAACTTGAATTTCAATGACCTACAGCACCCTCCGATGAACAACAAACTGGTATTTGGTTGATTTCACCAACTATGTTTACCTATGTCTTATCTAGCTAGGTCACCTTTCACCTAGAACCTAAGTGGGGACTATCCTCAAAGCCTTACATATGACTAGCAGCATGACATTGTCCGATGCTCCTAAATCAAGCAGACAATTGTGCAGGTTCTTCCCGAATATCTTGATGGTGGTGAGAAAGGGTAGCGTTTCTAACTTCCCCTAGAACAAACCCATGGGTGTGTTTGTCTGGGCTACTTGATTTTTATCTTTCTATTGGTCTTGTCCTTGGTTGGTACTTGTATTTTCTCCTTCATGGGTTGTTTTCCAATTTGTTGATTTGAAGGTGCATCTATTTTCTTACCTAATATTTCTTTGATTACAGGCTCATTTTGTGATTCATCAAATGAGACTCTCTTGGCAGGTACCTCTTGTGTTGACTTGGAAGAGACAGTCCCATTAATCATCCAGAAGAAAGCATTCCTAACTATTGGGACTTTAAGCAATTCAAAGGCAGAAAAACTTATTTTGACCTTTTTGAATTCCTTAGTGATGTATTCACCCATTTGTTCAATTTTTTCCTTAAAGGGCTTGCTTTGGGAAGAACTAGCGAACTGGTTTTTCATTTGAATTGGATGTTTGTTTCTATTGAAGTAGTTGGTGGGAACATGAGGATAACCTAGATTGTTGCTAGTGTTTGGGTTAGGTGGGGTGCTAAAGTTATTAAGTGGAATAGAGGTCATGAACAAGTTTCCTGCTTGCCTATTTTTTACATTATACAGGGTCGCTCTTTGATGAAAAATTTGAACTTCATCCTCATGTGACTCCTCTTCATCTACTGGACCATTATCTATCGAAGTGAAGAGCTGAGACAAATTGTCTTCATTACTTATTTCTTTTGCTTCTTCGTCCTTTGAGGAGTGATCTCTTTTTCAGGTGCATTGCTTCCACTTCGCAGGAGTGGAGCTTGATTGACTACGAGAACAGAAGAATCATATGGCTCGGATGGGACTATATCCCTACAACCAGCACTTTCAACAATGTTCTGGACCTTCACTTGAAAGATCTATGCAACTGTCTAGAACTTAGGGCAGTCCAATTCAGAGTGCCTATTTGTTTTATGGATCTTACACCATTTGAACAACACTGCCTCAGCTAAATATACCCTGTTGGTTGTCTTTTATGCTCTGGTAGGCTAATCAAGAGGGGTAGGAACACCTCCATTGTTTGGTCTTGTATTTCATAGCTAGTTTTGCCACTATGAAGGCCTCCTTTCGAAGTTCTGGTTGGAATTTCGTCCTCTTTCATAATTCTACCCGAATGAGGTACCCACATCACAGTTGTCCCTATTATCTCGGTTAAAGTTGGCTTGAATGCTTTGCTGGGAAGCTTGCAGCTGGTTGTTCTAATTCCTTAAGTGTGTCATCTCGATTGACATTTTCTTGATCATCTCCACATCAATTCATCTATCCAATCCTTTTCTGTATTGTTTGGATGTGATGCTTGGTTTTTAAGAAAGATCGGTTTTACTATTGGTTGGTTTTGTTGGACAGGTGGAAACTCGGGCCCTTGTAGGTATGTAGGCACTTGGGGTGGTTGAGGATAGATCTGTGATGCAGTTACAATTAGTGAGGCACTGGGGGTGCTTGATTCATTGGCTATCCTGGATGAGGAACCATGGGCAGTCGTAGAACATGATTCATAATTGGTGCCTGATGTGTCAAAGTTTGAGTAAGTCCCTGAACTTGCATTGGATGAGCGATTAGTCCTAAAGAAGGTAGTGGACTAGAATTATTTTTCTATGACTGCCTCAATGTAGGCGTCTACCAACCTGGTAGGTGGTGGGTGCATTTTTTTCACCAATGTAGTGGTGAGGTTGTCTAGGGTAGCATAATAAACCACGTATGGAGCTTGTAATCTCACATATGCCCTATGAAACCAATCATTGAAGGAGTTGATTGGTTCATCGACTTCCCTGTGAATAGACATGAATTGTTGATATAACTTTGAAGGGCCTAATTGGGATCTTGTATTTCTGCAAGAAAGAGTTCTTCAATAGGTTCTAGGAAGTGATGGATCTCGTTGGTAGGTTGATGTACCAATAAAAAGCCTCTTCCCCCAAGGAATAAGGAAAGAATCAGCAAGCCATATCCTCATGATCGATTTGCATGTCTTTCAATGTTGTTTGAAATATTTTGATATGTTCCTCTGTTGTCCTCTATGGATCGCGAGGATGAAACTTCATGCAAAAGCCCTCTAAATTCTTTAGCATGTCATGATAATTGTTGAAGGACAACAGAGAAGGATTGTTACCCAGCCAAGCCATGAAGGGAGGCGAAGGTTGTGCTTCATGTGCAATAGTAACTTATGGTTGCGCAAGGGCAGCAATAGTTGGGACTGTGCCTTGGACTTGAAGGGATGGGGCAGGGGTAGGGGCAGTGCCCTGACCATGGGAAGCGTGCAGTTGGAAGGTGGTTTGGGGCAACTAAGAAGAGGAACTGGATGTCGAGAAGGAAGGATGAGTGTGGTGCAGAGGGATGGAAGGGAGAGGTGAGGATGAAGAAGAGGTGGAGGGAGTAGATGATATTGATGAATTTTCTTCCCCTCTTTTAGCTCTCTTAGCCTTGGTAGGGGTTTGTAGCTCTTAAAATTCCCCTTTATTTGGTGTGGATCTTAAAAATCTGTGGAATCTTTAGGGGAAAATGAACCAATTCGATCCAACTTAACACAAGGAAGGCCCTCCTTCTACTACCAATTTTTTTTATGGGGTTTTTTGCACTTCTTAACACAGGTAATGCATAAGTGCATCACCTCTCTTGAAAATAATTTCCTACAAGCGAGTTGCAGAAAACTATCCCAATGTCTCTCGGATGTCAGATCATGACTTGCTTGGAATATCTCAGTTGGTTTGTGTGATTTGTTGGTAATCACAGGGAAGCCTTACGTATGTTAAGTTTGGGTAGATTGGTTCCTTAAATGGAGTTCCTAAGATTTTGAAGGGGATGGGCAATTGCTGCAAGTTCAAAACAACACTCTAAAACTCCACTTTTATAATCAGATTTGGCTTTACAATGATGCCAAAATTTTTCCTAAACTATTATACCAAAGAATGGTCAAAAGGGAAGGGAAAGGAGGAAGTTCCTAGACCTACAACTACCGATGAATAGTGATAATGGAGGATGCTATAGTGGACAGCCATCCTAAAACTAAGTTCCACTTAACCAAATCAACAAATAGTATCATGAAACTAGTGCTATCTTCTAAGGTTTGCAGATTTTCAACTGTTCATTTACCATAAAGCATGAATAAAAGATGAATTTTAAGTGTAGCAATGGATTTATGTTCAAAATAGCCTTACACTATTGTTTATCATTAACAAACAACAAAAAAGATGAACAAGGAAAGGCATTACACAACAATATTCTTCAGCATCAATGAACAACATTCACTAAACTACTAAAAGCATGCAAAATATATAGAACAACAAACTAAATCTACTCAAATCTATTAACTATGAAGAGATCAATCATGAAACATGAAGGAAACTCAAGAATCCACCAAAGTCGATGAATTTCTATTAGAATTTCAGCAACATGTCATTACAACAACTCAACTCTCTCTTGAAAATGAGAGGAGACCCCCTATTTATAGTTTTCCAAAAGAAAAATGAATGGCCAAGATTTAATCTCATTGTGTGGCCAAGATTCATTAAAAATTATGGTTTCACCTACCCCTCAATATTTTACAATTTAAAATACATTCCTTGTCTTTTTCTCTATTTTGTCCTCTAGTGCCCTACCACTGTAGCACTTTTGTCCTGTAGTGATTTTCCTTTTTGGCTACAGGTACACTATGAGGAACTCATCATCTATGACATGATTTCCTTGATTGTTTTGGATAGTTGCATACTCCACGAATTTTCCCATTAGCGCCTAAAGTTTGTTCCACTCCATTATATCTAATTGGAGCACTTTGAAGGTTAGCTTTTTGGACCTGCTAGTGATCAACTCCAGATTCTTTGTACACTTAGGACTGTTCTTGATCACCTACTCTGATTGGGTGAAGGCTTGAGCAGCAAAATCCATGAAGTCTAGCGCTAGTGAATCTGTGGCCCAATTCTCCATTTTCTTGTGGAAAAGCAGACTGATCTTTTTTGGATCTAGCTCGAAAATGAGCATGTCATAATCTGTCATGAGCTTTAGATATTCCTCATAGTTCATCCTATGTTCCTTGGCCCACTCCAAGGTCAAGCTCTACCTCATGAAGAACCCACTCTAGAACTTCCCTTCTGTGGTTCGGCCCCATTTTCTACATCTCCACCAGCCAATAATCATCCTTTGTCAGGGAAAACTCCTTCTCCTAGGTCTTTTTGGGCATCTTGAGGATAGCCTCGAGTTTAGGATATGTAATCCTATATAATTCAGGGAAGTTATTGCAAATTCTCCCTGTGCCCTTGAGCTACATTTGTACTTCCTGAAACTTTGTGGTCATTCAAATAGCATGGCCAATGCCCATATCACCATTATAGAGCACTCATTGGAACCACTCTTTAGTAGCCTTGGTCCAGTTCTTTCTTCTTTATAAGTTGCTTATGCATTCTTTGGAAATAAGCAAGGGCGGGGCTGATGAAGTTGTTGGTAGCTCCTCAGGGGAAGACCACTGTTGAATGTAAGCTATGAGGTCTGCCACTTGTGCCTTTAACTCCTCCTTGGAGGATTGATCCTTGTTCATCTAATGAACGATCATGGCGACCAATCCTTGGAGCTGATCAATCTTTTTCTCTCTTGTAGCAGTACCCAGATCAATGGTGGAGATATTATATCTAATCCCTTCTCCTTTGTCCACTAATGGGGTGGAAATTTGTACCATCCTTGATGTAGAGGCATCCATCATGATGTGGGATCAGACTCTTGGCTTCTTTTCCTTTTTCATTCCTATTTGAGCTCATCCTAGGATGGCCTCCAGTCTTTCCTTAGGATCCATGAGAGTAGGGGTCTTCTTTTGTAACTATTTTTCTAGCCAATCAGAAATTTGAGATCCTTCCTTTGGCGATTCCTGATCACCTTCTTTTTGAGCATATTGGATCTCCCTTTCCTCATGGCTCGAGGCTTTTTTCTCTGTTTCCTCTTCCTCTTCCTCATCCGAGTCTCAAATCAATATAGTCTTCTCCTCATTTAGCTCAGTAGTAGCTACATTTTCTTTAGGGTTGTCCTCCCTTTTAGGTTCCCTTTCTTCTTCTCATTTGAGCTCTACATGGTGTTATGGTTCAAGGCACTTTTTCATTTTAGCCTCTTCTTCAGGATTATCTTCTTTTTCTTTAGCTTCAGCTTTAGCTTCTTTCTTTCCTTCCTCCCTCTTGGGAGGTACTTCTTCTTGATTGATGCCTTCATCTTGTCCCTTTATTGGAGGCTCTGTATCGATCAATTTAATTTGTCAAAATGGTAATAGAGATCTCTTCCATATGAAGAATTTGTAGACCTATTCCTATTCAAATAGATACCAGGCCTATCTCTCTAAAAATAGATCTAGATCTCTCTTTTCTCTTTATTTTAGAGAGATTTATTCTAAGTATTACGATCAATCAAGAGCATAATTCATATTTAACTCACTATCCAAATGATCTGTCTAACACGATTAGACCAAATTGGGTCAAATCTATCTCTTTTATAAAACAAACAGATAGAATCTGAATCTATTCATTATATCACCGATAATACAATTATTGATTTGCTTTATATTCATAATATATCATCATTGGCCATATATTCAAAAATCTTATTCAATTAAAAACTTTTTATATGATAACTAATGGAGTTCTTAGATCCAATGGCACATTCAGTCAAAATTTATGATACATGTATTGGTTGTACCCAGTGTGTACGAGCGTGTCCCACAGATGTATTAGAAATGATACCTTGGGAAGGATGTAAAGCTAAGAAAATTGCTTTTGCTCCAAGAATAGAAGATTGCGTAGGTTGTAAGAGGTGTGAATAGGCTTGTCCAACAGATTTCTTAAGTGTACGTGTTTATTTATGGCATGAAACAACTCGTAGTATGGGTCTAGCTTACTGATCCATAAAAAAATAAAAATAGTTAGATCCATCCCATACATATTTTTCATTCTCCTTTTCTTCTTTCACTGATCAAAACCCATACTCGACCCAAAATTGAAAGCATGGGTTTTGATATCGAAAGTCTCTTTTCTCTTCATTATGAGTAATTTACCTTGGTTAACAATAATTGTTATTTTGCCCATATCTGCGGGGTTCTTAATCCCATTATTTCCCCATAAAGGAAATAAAATGATTCGATGGTATACTCTAGGTATTTGCTTATTAGATCTACTTTTAATGACCTATATATTCCATTATCATTATAATTTTGATAATTCATTAATCCAATTGGAAGAGGATTATAACTGGATAAATCTTATCCATTTTCATTGGAAACTGGGAATTGATGGATTTTCCATCGGACTTATTTTATTAACGGGATTTGTAACTACTTTAACTACTTTAGCTACTTGGCCAGTTACTCGAAATCTGCGATTATTGCATTTCTTGATGTTGGCAATGTACAGTGGCCAATTGGGATTATTTGCTTCTCGAGATATTCTACTTTTCTTTCTCATGTGGGAGTTGGAACTAATTCCTGTTTACCTACTTTTATCCATGTGGGGGGGAAAAAGACGTCTATATTCGGCCACAAAATTTCTTTTGTATACTGCGGGTGGTTCCATTTTTATCTTAATGGGAGCTTTAAGTATGGGTCTCTATGGATCTCATGGGCCAACATTTGATTTTAAATTATTAGCTAAAAAAGATTATCCCATCACACTTGAAATACTATTATATTTAGGGTTTTTGATTGCTTATGCAATAAAATTGCCAATCTTTCCTTTACATTTCCTGACAAACATATTAGAACGAGACCTGTAGAAATACGTATGGGTTTGGGGAAAGCCAAGGGATCTCCAGAATATTGGGTATCCATCGTCAAACCAGGTCGAATACTTTATGAAATAAGTGGAGTATCAGAGACTATAGCTAGAGCAGCTTTTCAAATCGTTGCGTATAAAATGCCTATACATACTAAATTTATTACTAGTTTGCATAAATAATGCTGAACCAAAGAGATATTTCTAGTAGAAAAAAATTATTTAATTGATAAGAAATACTTTTTTTCTGCCGAGGTAACAATTCTTTTGGAGGAAAAATGATTCAGTCCCAAACTTACTTGAATGTAGCAGACAACAGTGGAGCCCGAAAATTAATGTGTATTCAAGTGCTAGGAGCAGGTAATCGTAACACCGCTAATATCAGCAATATTATCATTGCTATAATTAAAGAAGTAGCACCTAATATGACTCTGCAAGAATCATAAGTAGTTAGAGCCGTAGTTATACGTACATGTAAAGAACTTAAACATAGCGATGGAATGATAATACGATCTGATGACAATGCAGCAGTTGTCATTGATCAGAAAGGAAATCCAAGAGGAACTCGAGTTTTTGGTTCAGTTACTGAGGAATTAAGAGAATTGAATTTCACCAAAATAATTTCATTGTCTCCTGAAGTATTATAATTATACACTATGTAGAAGTAATGTCAGGCATATTCCTAAAAAAAGATAAACATGTCTTTATATTGAGCTTGTAAATTCCTAAGAATTAGTTCGTCATGGGTAACGATACTATTGCTAATCTAATGACTTATATAAGAAATGATGACATGGTAAAAAAAAAAATAGTTCTAGTGGCAGCTACTACTATTACCGAGAACATCACAAGGATTCTTCTATGAGAAGGTTTTATAGAACATGTTAGGGAACATCGAGAAGGTAAAAAATCTTTTTTTGCTTTAACTTCAAAATCTAGGGGAAGGCTGCAAAAGAGATATATAACCGCTTCAAAGCACATTAGCAAACTTGGTTTGAGAATCTATTCTAATGCTCAAGAGATTCCTAAAGTTTTAGGTGGAATGGGAATTGCAATCCTTTCTACTTCACAAGGAATAATGACTGATCGAGAAGCTCGACAAAAAAAAATAGGAGGGGAATTATTATGTATTTTATGGTAACTCCAAAACAAAAAGTAAATAGCTTAAGAGCCTTGTATTTTTGCCTCCAATATTGAAATGCCGCCAAAATAATATTGACAAAAGAGTTTCTTCATTATATTCATGAATACTGAATATTATTCAGTGTCAGCAATTTGGCTGACAAAAAAAAGCTATTTAATAAAGATTCAATTTATAAAAAAAAAAAGAAACAAATTCTTTCTTTTTTGTTATGTTAAATGTCTTTTATTTAAACATAATGAAATTTTTTTCCTCTTTTAGAAATCAATGTAATAGTTAATAACTATCCCTACTTTTCAAATTGAAATCACTGCAAAAAAATAATCACTGCAAAAAAATAGGAGTCTAGTTCAAAATGGGTACCAAAAAGAATTTTGTCATTGTTGACAATGTAGTTACCACATCATATCCTAATGGTATGTTTTTAGTCCACCTAAATAACGATTTCGAGGTTTTAACGGTTGTATCAGGTAAAATGAGATATCGAACAATACGAGTAGTACCGAGAGATAGAGTGAGAGTTGAATTATTTGTTTACGATTTAAGCAAAGGACATATAATATATAGACATCCCGTCAAACGAAACGATGACGATGACCTTCTATATGCTTATTGAGGCCCATTAAATCTATAAAAAAGAACAAGATTTTAGCATTAAATAAAGGACCACAAATATGAAAATTCGTACTTCTGTTCGCAAAATTTGTGAAAAGTGCCGCCTAATTCGTAGACGGAAACGCCTTCTTGTAATTTGTTACAATCCAAGGCATAAACAAAAACAGGGATAATTTGTATTACTATTCTATATCAAGATATGAATTCTAAAAGAAATTTTGGCAGCCAATTTATAATTATTATAATATAAGAAATATATATATTTCTTATATTATAATAATTATATATATATATTCTATATATTATATTATAATCATTATATATATATTCTATTTTTTTTTTTTACTAATTTAAATATAAAAATTTATCAAAAATTATAAGAAGATTTATGTTGTGTCAAATAATACAAAAAAAATTGTGTCAAAAACTAGAAGAAAATATGTGCCACGTAGAGCTACAAGAAGATTTTTTCCACGTAAAACTAAACATCGAATACTGAAAGGAGTTATTTATGTTCAAGCAAGTTTTCACAATACCATTGTTACCGTTACAAATACACGGGGGCAAGCAGTTTCTTGGTCTTCTGCTCATTTCTGAACAAGGGTTATTCAAAAAAGCAAAAATGTCATTTTTATATAGAATACCTTCTCTGGGCATTCTAAGAATTAAATCAGGACAAGGGATTCTTCGCTTTCCCCATTGTTTATCACACCATAACGGTACGATGAGTTCCTTTTTTTGCTTTTTTACCCTCGTATTGGTGTTTTGAGAAAGAATGGTGAAATAGATATAGTCTTGATGTTCGTTAGGGATGGCTCGATCAGTTTCGAAATAATTCCATATATTTTTTTTCTTTTTTCAAAACAGTTTGAGTCAACTGATTCGTATTTAACTTGATCCACTGAATAATTCGAAAGTGGTTTATGTTTGTCAAGAAGTTTTGGAATATCCACTTGATCTTGATCTTTATGAGAAGAAGAAAAAGATACTACAACGGATTCATATATACCTCCCGATAATACCCATAAATGGGTTGTCTTTAATATCAAATTAGACATAGGGATACTCTGGTGCATTTCTCCTATTAGGCCAGAATATATATGTTTCTCCACTTTTTCTTTGAATGGGAATCTTTTAGCGCGAACCTCGGCAATAACTTGTTCTGATTCCACGAGTTGATTATTCTAAATGAAAAGCAAACTTTCTGGCGGAATGGTTAAGTTTTGTACTTCATATTGATTATCGATAGTCATGTCTAAACTATTATGACATATATAAGCAGGATGCCCGTGATGGGTACGGGTAGGATAAACCAAATTTTGATTGAATTCAATTTTTCTGGTGAACGAGGCTCGTAGATGTTCTGCAATATCACCAGTAAATACCCCACCAGTATGAAAAGTCCTTAATGTTAATTGAGTTCCCGGTTCTCCAATTGATTGGCCTGCAATAATGCCGACTGCTTCTCCTAATTCGATTAAGTTACTATGAGTAGTATTCTGACCATAACATAATTGACAAATACAAGATATACTTTTGCAAGTAAAAGGGGTTCGTATATATATTGGTTCTATTTGGAAATAATACAATTGATTGGCAAGTTTAATCCCAATATCGTGATTGCGTGTGGCAATACATCTCCCATTTATATATACATGGTCTGCTAATACACGACCAATTAGTTTTTGTAGAACAAATTTATTTTTGATTGTTTCTCGATCTTGAGTGAGATTTACAAAAAGACCTTGGATAGTACCACAATCTACTTTACGTACAACGAGGTGTTGTACTACTTCAACAAGTCTACGTGTGAGGTATCTAGCATCTGTTGTTCATATAGAAGTATCCACAACTCCTTTACGAGCACCGTAACATGAAATAATATATTCTGTTAAAGAAAGTCCTTCAGGGAAATTCCCTTGAATGGGTAGATCCACAATCTTTCCTTGAGGATCTAACATTAATCCTCTCATACCTACTAATTGGTGAACCTGAGATGTACTTCCTCTAGCTCCTGAAAAGGACATCATATGTACTGGATTAAGATAATTTTAGGATAAGAAAAAAATCGAATAGAAACAACTTCGGGTTATCATGCATTTACTTATATTGTATTAGCTGAGTTTAACAGAATAAAATCTGTGCCAATAAGGAATCTTCAGAACCCAATTTGTTGAAAGGGATGATGGATGAAAAATTGTCCATAAATATACAAATCAGCGTATACCCTTTGATTCTATCAGATAGGGTGCTCGAAAAAGGTTGGAATAGTTAAATAGGAGGATCACTATGACTATAGCCCTTGGAAAGTCTTCCAAAGAGGAACAAACTTTATTTGATATTATGGATGACTGGCTATGTAGAGACCGTTTTGTCTTTGTGGGTTGGTCCGGTCTATTGATTTTTCCTTGTGCTTATTTTGTGCTAGGTGGATGGTTCACGGGTACAACTTTTGTGACTTCGTGGTATACTCACGGATTAGCTAGCTCCTATTTGGAAGGTTGTAATTTTTTAACTGCTACAGTTTCTACGCCTGCTAATAGTTTAGCACATTCTTTGTTGCTATTATGGGGTCCTGAAGCACAAGGAGATTTTACTCATTGGTGTCAATTAGGTGGTCTATGGACTTTCGTTGCTCTTCATGGTGCTTTTGGTCTAATAGGCTTCATGTTATGCCAATTTGAACTTGCTCGATCTATACAATTACGACCTTATAATGCAATTGCGTTCTTTGCTCCGATTGCTGTTTTTGTTTCCGTATTCTTGATCTATCCATTAGGTCAGTCTGGTTGGTTTTTTGTGCCTAGTTTTGGCGTAGCAGCTATTTTCTGATTTATCCTCTTTTTTCAAGGTTTTCATAATTGGACCTTGAATCCATTTCATATGATGGGAGTTGCTGGAGTATTGGGTGCTGCTCTTCTATGTGCTATTCATGGTGCTACCATGGAAAATACTTTATTTGAAGACGGTGATGGTGCAAATACATTCCATTCTTTTAACCCAACTCAAGCCGAAGAGACTTATTCTATGGTCACTGCGAACCGTTTCTGGTCCCAAATTTTTGGCGTTGCTTTTTCCAATAAACGTTGGTTACATTTCTTCATGTTATTTGTGTCGGTGACCAGTTTATGGATGAGTGCCATTGGAGTAGTTGGCCTAGCTCTAAACTTACGTGCTTATGATTTTGTTTCCCAGGAGATTTGTGTAGCAGAAGATCTTGAATTTGAGACTTTTATACAAAAAATATTCTTTTGAACGAAGGTATTCGTACTTGGATGGCGGCTCAAGATCAGCCTCATGAAAACCTTATATTCCCTGAGGAGGTTCTACCCCGTGGAAACGCTCTTTAATGGAACTCTAACTTTAGCTGGTCGTGACCAAGAAACCACTGGTTTCGCTTGGTGGGCTGGTAATGCCCGACTCATTAATTTGTCAGGAAAATTACTTGGGGCTCATGTGGCTCATGCCAGATTAATTGTATTCTGGGCTGGAGCAATGAATCTGTTTGAAGTGGCTCATTTTGTACCGGAAAAACCTATGTATGAATAGGGATTGATTCTACTTCCCCATCTAAGATGACTGGAAAAGTTGAAACAAGAACAGATATTATTCGTTCGTTATGGGAAAATCCATAATTTTTGAAGATTGAATCGATGATCAGTTCCCAACCATGGGGCAAATGAAACCCAATACATAGATTGCTTGCTAAAAGAATAGAAAAAGCTTTCATTGTATCGCTTAAGCTGTAGAAGACTTCTTGGATCCAAGAATTGAGAATGCCAAGTCTCTTCTTACCCAAAATGAGACAAACAATTAGAATAACAAAACTTATTATATTTGCTAATAAATGTGAGATAACTTGGATACAATCTTGATTATATATTTTGACCAATTGGATCATTTTTTTTTGCATCTCTACACGAATATCTTGTGAATGAGGTTCCGAATAATCTTCCATCATTATTTCTAACAGGAATAGTTCTTTTACTTTCTCAAATTTGTCTACAACACTTTCTTCTTGTAAATAATCAAAAAAAAAATTGATTGACTAGTATTCCACCAATTTGTAACCCAAGATTCCAAACCGTTCTGTAATGAAATTGAAATTGCCCAAGGCAATACTATTAAACATGTAAGATATTGTAGAGAAGCTAATGTTTTATATTTGGCGACTTCCAATTCGTGAATCGTTAACGAACTCGATTGGCTCGTTAGCTCTGTCCAAAATCTGAACAAAGTACGAATTATAGAACGAGGTATGAGATTCATAGAATGATCTTATGCGTAATTCTTCGAAATATCTTTCGGATGAGGGATGGTTTGTTCGGAAGGAGAAGTGGAGTAAAAAGGAAGGATCAATCCTTAAAATCGCTTTGATCTGGACTCATTTTCTATTTGTTCTTTTCTTATTTAACTCTTGACCCGAAGAATCGCTTCAATTCGAGCGGCAAATAAATTGAAGTTTAAGTCTAATAATACCAAATTTGTACTCTTTGGTACATATAGCAGATCGAATTATTTCGGGCACATATGTCAAAAAGTGTAAAAAACTAGAGTCATTTACTTCATTGTATTCTTTTGAGATGTTATATCCGTATTTATTTATTAGACCTTTTGTCCCTATCTAATAGATAAAGAATGATATCGAGTGTTTGCGAAGTGCCGAAGAATACCGGTATGCTTCTATAAGTAACATTTCGTGTTAGTGTAAATAAACTGACTATACTTCCCCTCCAGACAAATGTTATGTCAAACTTTTTCTGGTATCTACTAATACGAGATCTATCCATTTGTATATTATAAAAGAGGACTTTCCCCCCCCATTTCAAAATCCTTCAATGGATACGCGCAAAAAACGGGCTAATTCGGCAGCTTTCTGTTCCATTTCACGCAGGTCAAATTTTCTTCAGTACGAGTTAAGGGGATGTCTTGTTGGCCCTTTATTTCCATATAAAGAACACGACGAGGAAAAATACCTTCTTGAACTTCCATTTTGATCGCCTGAATATCCTTAATAAGAAATTGGAGGAAAATACGGCGATTTCTTCCGGGAAATCCCCAACGAAAAAGGCATACAATTCCTTCTTTTTCATCAAACTTATTATAGCCACTACCCACATTGCACAAAATAGTGCACCACAAATAAGAGCTAATGAACAGACCTGCGATCCCATAAAAACACATCACAATTCCTTGTGGAACAAAAAGTATTTGCTGAGATGGCAATAAGGGTATCAGGTTCCTACCAAGGTAACTTGAAATTCCGACCACAAAAAATCCTAGTGAACCCAAAAAGAGGAGACAAGCAAAAAACAAATTGCTTATTTTTTGAGACCCTGTTATGGGTTCTATCCAGAGCCATTTGGATCGACGATTCATAACAAATTATGTCCTATTTAATTCGAGGGATTGAACAAATTTTCACTCCCACCCTGAAGTCATTCTCATAAATTGGCTATATTAATAAACTAGCCTTATACATATAAGCAAAAATTCCATCCTTAGAATTGTAATTATTTGGATTTTGGATAATATATCCACGACCTTTTTCAATTTGTAATGAGATATCTAAGGTAATTGATTTATTTATGTTAGCTATATGTTGTGTAGTATCAATTATTCTCACAGAAGGTGGTAACATTATATCTTGAGTGATTACTTTTTTTGGTCCGACAACATGGATACATCCTTCTCGAATTCCGTACGCATCACTTCAAAGTACAATTTCTTTCAGATTCATCAAAATTTCATGTATTGATTCTTAAATACCTATTATCACAAAATATTCATTTGATATATTTTGAAATTGAGCACGTGTGATACATGTTCCTTCTACTTCTCCGAGTAGAACTCTTCTTATTGGGCTGCCTATTGTATTAGCTTGACCTTTGCGAAGCGGAGATAGAGTGAAACGACCATAATTAAAATGCTTATTCTCTGTTCTGAATTCCACACACTTCAATTCTGGTATCTTAATTGAGACTGCTATTTTATTTTGATTCATAATATTACCTAATGGAAAAAGAGTCGGACAAGTTACTAAAGACCTCACTTTAGATTATAGAACTTATGAACCAGCAAGAAATGGATTATTTTGTGAAAGAATATTTGGGCCTAAGAAAAGGGGAGTTTGTTCTTGTGTAAAACCTCGAATAATGGAAAATGAGAAGGAAAATAATTTTTGTACTCGATGTGGAATTGAACTTGTTGTTGATCCTCGAATTCGAAGATATCGAATGGGATACATTTCAAACGGCGCCCCAGTTATATCGCGGATCTATTAGATACAACTCGTAAAGAATTAGAAAAACCAGTATACTGCGATGTGTGACTTGATCACAAGCTCCGATTATACAGATCCGTAGGAACTGTCATCCTATTCAATCTAATTGGGATGCCCTTAGCTCTGACACGCCCCTCGGGAAGAGTAGCATGAAGCTCAGAATTAGAAGCATCTTAAAAAGATGTTGATAAAGAGAAATGAATCTAGGGTTAATATCTTGTATATTAAATTGCTAATTGGACTTCGTAAAAATACCTCTTTTATTCTAAGAAAAAATGGAATGAAAAATCTGGTTCATTCTTATTATCCTTGATTTATTCAAGACCAAAAAGAACATATGGTTATAGGAGTCTATTCATCGCACATATGCTTCAAATAGTATTGTAACCACCGAAGTAAAACAGAAACCTACAGGATCAATTATTAACGAGATACAGACAAGTAAATCCCTTATGAACTTCAAATGAATTGAAGGTCTTTCACAAAGAAATGTATCGTTCAAAAGGGAGGAGACTGCTCACTAATTCCATATTTATGTCATAATACGAATCATAAACCAATAATCGAATTCACTTGGAACTTGAGCAAAGAGTAACTATTTAGTTTTATAGAGAGCAAAAAACATCTTTTTGCACAATGATACATAATCACTTCCCATTTCGGTATAGTTACTTGAGCCGGATGAGAGGAAACTTTCATGTCCGATTCTGAGGGGGGGGAAAAAAAAGATTAGAAAACCCTATCCAAATGTTTGTATTACTAGGCCCGCAGTTAACAAGCCGACTTTATTGCGATTTGAGGGTTCACTTAAATATGACGAAGAATCCTGGCCAAAAGATATTGCTTATTTTCTCTCTTGGGATTTTGCGCTATTTCAAGAGTGAGAAATAGCCACTGGAGGAAAAGCTATCAGAGACCAATTAGCTGGTCTAGATCTACAAATTATTATAGATCGTTCATATAGAGAATGGAAGATAATAGATGAGCTACTATCTATATTATTCTTGGAGGCAGAGAATGCAGTTGGTAATATAAAAATATATTCTCAATTTAAGGAGCAAAAACTTCAAAAACTTCGAAGAAGAAAGGATCTTTTGGTTAGACGGATGAGATTTGCTAAATATTTGATTCGAGCAAATGTAGAACCACGATGGATGGTTCTATGCCTATTACCAGTTCTTCCTCCCGACCTGAGGCCAATGTTTCAATTAAATGAAGATTAACCTTGATTATATAGATTAACCTATTGAGAAAGTGGAATAGAATATCAGTAGAGTTCCATTAATTATATAGATTAACCTTGATTATATAGATTAACCTTGATTATATAGATTAACCTATTGAGAAAGTGGAATAGAATACAGTGAAATATCAGTAGAGTTCCATTAGTTATATAGATTAACCTTGATTATATAGATTAACCTTGATTATATAGATTAACCTATTGAGAAAGTGGAATAGAATATCAGTAGAGTTCCATTAATTATATAGATTAACCTTGATTATATAGATTAACCTATTGAGAAAGTGGAATAGAATACAGTGAAATATCAGTAGAGTTCCATTAAATAGCGTTTCCACGGGGTATAACCTCCTCAGGGAATATAAGATTTTCATGAGGCTGATCCTGAGCCACCATCCAAGCACGAATACCTTCGTTCAAAAGAATATTTTTTGTATAAAAAGTCTCAAATTCAGGATCTTCTGCTGCACGAATCTCCTGGGAAACAAAAATGTCAATATTTTATGATTGTTAACTTAGTTACCATTCTTAAACTAAGTTAATAATAACCTCTCTCTAATACCTACTATAGACCAGCGTATCTACCGAAAGTTCGAAACAAGTTCATAATAAAAAATTATCCGGTTTTAGTTACAATACCATAACTATCGCATTCATGTCAAGTCAAGGAGAATATCCGGTTTTAGTTATAATAGCATTAATATCGCATTCATGTCAAGTCAAGGAGAATTCAAATTAATGGAATTATCGTGTTTTAGTTATAACATTATATAGTTCTATTTCAAGAATCAAACTGTATTTGTATATCATAACTGTATTTTTATATCATAATCATATCATAAATAGTTTTGAATTCAAATTAATTGAATTATCCCTCGTAATAGGGATAACATTATATACTTCTATTTCAAGAATAAAACTATATTTTTATATCATATCATAAGTAGTTTTTTCACAAAGATCATTTACTTCTGTTAATTTAGACAATTTTCATTTTATTGATTGTCGAACCCCTGACTTACATCTCAGGCTAGTTATTTCTACCATTAAAGGAAATTCCTCATTTAATCATATTAAGTATTAACTCCTTTAGTTAAATAAAGAATAATTATTAAATTGGGATCATTTATAGCATGGCATTTATCTTAAAATTTATAATATGCCATTGCGAATCTTTTCCCTTATTTAAACGTCGAACCTCTAAATTCTCATATGGACCTCCCGGAATTACTTCTAGGGCCTGTCTAATTATTTTTATAGATTCTTTCATTTCCCCGATTCGAAGAAAATAACGAGCTAATGAATCTCCTTCTTTTTGCCATTGGATTTC
The DNA here is from genome assembly GCA_007258455.2 of Sequoia sempervirens. Lineage (NCBI taxonomy): Eukaryota > Viridiplantae > Streptophyta > Pinopsida > Cupressales > Cupressaceae > Sequoia > Sequoia sempervirens. The sequence goes on along the minus strand of VDFB02353493.1, from coordinate 190,008,619 downwards.
CCAATCCAATTCATCGTAACATTCATAATGATCCACTTTACGAAGATCCCATTGGATTCTGGAAGCTCGTAGCATGGGTCCTAATAAACTCCAATCTATTGCTTCTTCTCTACTAATAATGCCTACTCCCTCCACTCGTTTCAAAAAGATAGGATTGCGTGTAACAAGCCTTTCATATTCTGTCACTTTTAGAAAGAAATAATAGCAAAAATCTAAGCATTTATCTATCCAACCGTAGGGTAAATCTACAGCAACTCCCTCCACCTAACTGAGAATTTAATTTAGCTGCTCTTTCCAATAAACAAGAATGTAAATAAAAAACATCTCCTGGATAAGCTTCCCGGCCAGGTGGTCTTCTTAATAGAAGAGACATTTGTCAATAAGCTTGTGCTTGTTTGGAAAGATCATCATAAATGATTGATGTATGTTGTTCTTTATACATAAAGTATTCGGCTAAAGCTGCTCCTGTATAAGGAGCAAGATATTGTAATGTAGCAGGAGAATCCGCAATTTTCGCTACCATAATGGTATACTCCATTGCGCCACGTTCTTGGAACGTATTAACTACTTGAGCTACGGAAGAAGCTTTTTGACCAATAGCGACATAAACACATATTACATTCTGATTTTTTTGATTTATAATTGTATCTGTAGCTACTGCCATCTTACCAGTCTGTCTATCTCCAATAATCAATTCTCGCTGACCGTGTCCTATAGGGATCATAGAATCAATAGCAATAAGACCTGTTTGAAGAGGTTCATATACAAAATGTCTTGAAATAATACCTGGGGCGGCAGATTCGATCAATCGAGATTCAAAAGATGAAATCTTCCCCTTACCATTAATAGGTCGAGCTAGCGCATTTACAACTCGACCCAAATAAGCATCACTTACTGGTATCTGAGCAATTTTTCCTATTTCTCTCACGGAACTTCCCTCTTGTATCATCAAGCCATCACCCATTAATACAGCTCCAACATTATATGATTCTAGATTTAGGGCAATACCTACTGTGCCATCTACAAATTCTACTAATTCCCCTGCCATTACTTTATCAAGACCATGAATACGAGCAATAATACCTATGTTCTATCTACATCTTCTTCTGAGGATTGTGACCCTTCCTCTTCATATCCCACCTCATCAATGGTCACGTTCTGATGCTTTAGGTTCTCATGGTAGTCATCTCTAAAGGGATCTTCGATTTCCTCCTCTATTTCTTTAGTAGCCTCCCTCTGATGTCTCTCCATTTCCTTTGAGATTTGCACGGTTGCTTCCATCTTTGGTGGTTCGGTCAAAGGAGGGACGGGAAGACCAACCACAACTTTGGCCATCGCAACTTGTACTGCAGGATTCATTAATTCCCTAGAGAGTTCCATGGGTATATTTTGCATGTGTTGGGAAAAGGCCTTTGGTAAAGTGAGGGTAGGCATGTTGTAGTTGTGGTTGCCAAAGGGATGGAAGTTGAGGGAGAAATCAAGGAGGATGAGAATGATGAGGTTGTAGCAGATGAGGAATCTCAAACCATAATTGGAGTAGTTGGCGAGGTGGAGGAAAAGTGAACCAAGATGTCCACCACAGGCAGAGAGGAAGCAGGTAGTGTTTGAAATGTGGGAGGGGGAGTAGTAGTAGTGGAAGTGGTGGTTATGGTAAGAGTAGAGGCAGAAAGTGGTGACTTTGGTTGCTCAGCCTCTTCTTCTCTTTTGTGTAGTGGGCCTTCTTGGATAGTGGGCATCTTAGAGAATCTACCTTTCTTCTTGACCTTCTTCAAAGTATCACCCTCTGAGGCCTTCTGTGAATGCATTTTATGCTTGGGATGGTGCTCAGTTACCTCTTTTCTCTTTCTCAACCTTGTGGCTGGAGGAGACTTGGGAGCTTCATCGGTTGGGGTAGCAATAGTACCACTATCCGTCTCACACTCAAGTTCATCTTTGAGCTCACCATATGTCAAAGTGGTACCTTGGAGCTTCAATTGAGCTATATATACATCAATCCACTACCTCATTCTATGCTCCATTGGTTTCATGAAAATGTCGAGGTCATTGACCTCTTCTTCATTCTACTCTATTAGAGGCAATGGCAAGTTAGCGACAACATCATACCTCGGATCCACGACAGTGTTTTCATCTTCTTCAATTTGATTTGGTACTAGGAATAGATTAACTATCTTGACAAAGTATGTGGGCATACACATATAATTCCTTATGTGTACCTCCTTGTCGTAGCGACAGTTAGCCAAAAAATATTTAATGTGGTGCAAGTGAGTGTACTCCCTCCCAACAAACTTCTTTAACTTACCGTAGGGGTCCATCCTTGGTCGAGTAGTGTGGAGGCCTAGGTTGTATTCAATAATCTCTTCCTCTTAATATTTCGTACACTAGGCAGCTGTGAGGGCATACATTCCCTGCCCGAAGGTGAGGGGATATGGTATCCCTGCTCGATGCTTTCCACTAAGGAGAGTGTGTGCGTGTTGCAATTTCCTAGATACTTCTGGCAAAATTAGTTGGTCATTTGGGTACTGGGGTAGCTTATATGGCCTTTCGGAGAATCCCTCTGTTCTAATATAAGTAAATTTTGGGAATTGTATGTACAAAAAACCCAAACGAGTGAATGAACGCATGGGCACTATGCAAGACCCTCCTCTTGAAGTCCCCTCTAAGAAGCCTGTTAATATTCCCAATGAAGGCATCATTCACCCTATAGTAATCCTTCTTGAAATTTCGATATTGTAATTGCGAGTGCCTGTCATATACTTTCAGCTCCCTTCCTGGAGTTGGGCTCTACGCAACAAATAAACCTCTATAGGGAACTGGATCGGCCAAGAGATACACCAAGTAAGAGGTCATATAGAATTGAGAGGTCTTCTTAACTGCCATGAATTGTTGATGCAAGTTGTCGCCGAGCATTTTGGCCCAATGAAACTTGGCCTTTCATTTGATGATCTACTCAATGAAGTAGAACATCTAGTCTTGGACTTAAGCAGTAGTAGGAGTACCCATGACCCTACTCAACAAGATTACCAAGTCATGATAATCTTCATAAAAGTCACTTTGGAACAACTCTTGAGGCACCTTGTTAGCACTTCCCCTCTTCTCCTTTAACAAATATTGGTTAATCAACTTTTTGCATTTTAGGGGGTCGACCTTCCACATATTTTCTGCATATTCCTTTATCGTTTCCTCCATAGGTTCAAAGGTAGAGATGTGGAACATTTTTCCTATGGACCTGGAAGACAGGTTGGCCAACACCTTACCCTCACGATCAATGATCCTTATGCTTTCTACCTGATAGGCCTCCTTGCAAGCCATTACCAATTTTGGGGCCATAAGAGCGGGCATGAAACTGACTGCTTTAGCCAAACCACTCTTTCAGATTCTCCTTGCATTTTCTGTGGTCGGGTTGGCGATGACCCTCTATCTAAATTCATATATGTCAACCTGCCTGAGGTTGGTATCTGAGTATGTGTAGGATCATCATGGAAAAAATAGGGTCTTAAGTGGCGATAAAATTTAGAAAAATCAAAGTTAGGCAACTTCACATAAAAATTTGAATAACTTATCTATATTATTTCAAAAATATGTAATAATAGAATTTGTAGCAAATTGAGTGTAGTTTCTAAACTACTAGGTTTATTTTAAAAAAATCTATTTGGTGAAAATTTGAGAGTGCAATTACGCATTAGCACTTAAATTCGAGGGAAAAAATAAGTAGGTGTTTGTCGACCACCCTAACCACAATAAAATGATAAAAAATTATAAGATTTTAGATATAAGTAGAGACTCATGTCTTGATGTGATGCATATTTTTTTTTGTAATTTTTTAAGTAAATAATTAATTATGAATTTTTATTACAACTTTGAAAAATATAAAAACTTGTATGTCTGACCACCTTAGCTTAGTCAAAAATTCATGAAATTCAATTTTTTTTAATCCTATAATATGCGAAGCATAGAATTTGACGCATGTTTTAGATTTAAAAAATGTGATACCATTTGAAAGCTATCGATGTTTTCCAATCAGCCTATCAATCAGGACTTTAGTCATAATTCAAATAGAAAATGAATAATAATTATTTATTAAATTCAAAGTAAAGCATAATTTATATTGGTGGAAAGCTGAGAATCTCCTTTAAAAACCCTTTTCGTTTCATCAATTTTGGGTAAAAAAAAAATTCATAGCCACATACCTTGCACATACCCATCATATCGCCACTTTTTGGCCCATCATGATCCTGCACATACCCATCTATAATTGTATCCCAGGTAGTAGTGACCTTGGAAGTGACTTCTACTCCCTGGAACTAATATTTCATATGATCCTTATCTTCCTTTCCTCTTGGAACTTTGACAAACTTCTTCCCTTTGTCTTTCTCTACAGACACCCTCGATGGTCCTGCAACTGATTCCATAAATCCCACAATCAGAGGCACAGTAAGCATATTCATATATTAAATGATGGGAGAGTTAGTGAAATCCTACAAAATAGATGTTAAATCAAGCCTTTCATCATAAAAAATCATAACATTTGTTAAAATTCACCATTTGGCTCTTGTTTAGGGAAGATAGAGCAATGTGGGCCTAGGGGTGCGGGTTTCCCTAGGCTGGCAACAATATTGGAGAAGGCAACAGGGAAATGGCGCAGAGAGCATGATGACCCACATGTCGCCACCTGCATCAAGATTTCCACACTATAACTAAGGCCCACCAAGGTGTTAACGTGTTTGGGCACATGGGTCGATCATTCATGAAGTCTTAGAGGGGCTTGTTTAATTACTTCTCATGCAAGTCAAAGGGGTATGGAGGCTAGGGATGTCTTGGCCATTTGGAGCTCTGTCGTTTGGAATGGCGCTGGCATGGCGAAAGCGCGCAAATGAATTCCCACATTGTGGGACTTGCAGGCAGAAAGGCCGACTCATCTTTTATTCAAGGTTTGATTGATCGAGATCATGTGGGAGTAGACTTGCAGGTGGTCGTTGAGAGGTGGCTATTTTGTAGATGGCAAAGACGAGACAGCGGCCTGCAGACAACATTTCGTGCCGTCGAGCCCACAAAAGGCATTGACATGCACTATTCATTCAAGGAGGGTCAGATGGCAGTAGAGGGATCGGGCCGACAAGGCGGGCAACAAGTTAGGCTTGGCTGTTTGGAATCAGTAGTCAAGGGTTAGCGGCCCATAGATGACAACCCACAATAGAATGCCTGCTCCCAACTTTACTTAGCCATTTTGTGCATGATGGGGCTGGGAGGAGACGAACAACGTGGAGTCTACAACGTAGGCGGACGAGGCTCCCTAGCCATTTGGAAAAATGAAGGGGAATAGGTGGCCTGCGAATGGTAGTCTTCAAAGCCCAACCCACAAGGAGGCCCAACCTTAGGAAAATTTCGAGCGATTTGGATAGCGATAGGAGAAGCGGGGTCCACAAGGTGGAAGGAAGTGAGGGCCCCGCTATGTATGATGGGCGTTAAGCTAATGGCAAAGGGACATTGGAAACCCGTGAAAAATGCCCCGCAAAAAAAGGCTTGAGGCTTTGGTGTTTTACTTAGGATGTGAGCTAGGCAGGGCACGCCACGCGAAAAGCCAGAAGGAGGTAGTCATGTGAGGAATGAAAACCAAGCAAGGGCGGCCCATGGATAGAAGTCTACAGGGATGGGCGTGAAACAATCCTCAACTTTAAACTTAGGTTTTTCTTTGCCTTAGTTGGCGACAACAAAAGAAAGGCATTAGTCTGCATTTGTGGGCCCGCTAAGGGTGACAACCAAGGCTTCTGAAGTTTGGCATTTGGTTTGCAAGGTCAACGACAAAGGTTAGCTTGCGGGCCGTAGGGGGATGAACACCCCTGGTCAAGAACGACGAATGTAAGGTTCAGTCCTGTATGGCCCTAAATGGTTGACTTTGAAGGGTTTTCAATTTTTTTAAAAATGGGTTTTGCATGGGATTTCATCCTTAACTAGCTGTTTGAAAATTTTACAATTTTTCTCTTAAGATTTTTAAATTTCGCAAAGAAAACAAACTGAAACAAATACAAATTTTAGGGGCAACTGGCCTAACTCACCCGAAGACTCCCCGGAGGAAATGCAACAGGAAGGCAATTGAACTCCTCGCTCCTCGAACTCATGTATGCGGAGGCAAGGAAGGTTGAGGCTAATCGACAATTTATGATTGAGTGTCGCATGAAACGATGTGCTGCAGTTTATACCGGCTTCTATAGGATTTTAACATCACCCACATTTAATACTTGTACGGCAACCGACGAGGTTGGTAAGCACGAATTTTGAAACAATTAGTGATAGGAAAGGCGGATCCCGCAATGCAGGTGGCAGTTAGGCGATTGTCGCTTTGCAGGTCGGCGAAGAGGATGACAACAATTGACGCGGGGCCCACCATGCGGGTGGACGCCCTAACTCGACAGCTACAAAAATGGCAAAGGAGGGACGAAATCCTGCTAGGGGCGACTCGCATGGGCAGACCTGCAACTAGGGAAAGACACCAATTTCAAAGTTTCAAGGAAAACTACCAGGGGAACTCCGCGAAGGCAGAAAGCATGGAAATTTCAAGGGTGGTGAAACTTGGTCAACTTAAGATGATAGCTTTAGGACTCCTTGACCAACTGGGGCTCAAAATAGGGGGCACATAAAATGAGGCGAAGGCAAAAGTGTTCTGGTGAAAGCAAAAAAGAGAGGGTCCCTGTTTCGAACGAGGCGTGTGTGCTATAGACACAATAAAAGGGAAGAACACAAACCATGTAAAAATGAGAGGAAAAAACATAGATAGGATCCATGATAGAGAAGTAGTGAACATGCCCCCAAATTTGCAAGCTTCAAAGTTGCAATATTGTGTCCTTCCTCTTTTAAATGGTGATTGCTTATATACTCTATGTGTTGAGAAGAGAGAGGTTCTAAATTTTCTAAATTTAGTATAGTGAAAAGAGGGAAAAACAAGCTTAAATGTGTACCCATATTAACTTTTTGAAGGAGTGGCCATTGAAAACAATTTGGTTTTAGGGCATAATGGGGTGGGAAATGATGTTTTGCAAAATTTGAACTTGGGCACTAACACTAAGGGGTGCTAATGACCATGACACTAACACCCATGAGCACATGTGACCTTGTTGATTATAGAGTTCGAACCTTTTAGGATGCCTATTGACATATTTCTAAGGCTAGGAATGTTTGCATGGTCCTTTGTTGATAATTAGAGAGACCATAAATAAGTAAAGTGGACCTAAAATCTAATTGGAGAGTGGGTACTAAAATGAGTGCATAAATATAAGATGAAAGTAAAAAAAGTAGGTAAGTTTTGACCTTACATATTGATACATTGTGTGTGATCTACTCTCCCTCATAGAAAATATATCCAATTTGAAACACACTATAATCATATATTCATCTTTAACCTTAAATTTATTGATCACAATTTCACCCCTTATAATAATTTTTTTTATTTAATAAAAATATATTATATATAATATTAATATATCACATTAAATGTTCAATAACTATTTATTAACTCTAATATGAGTCAAGAAAGAGTGGCATGCAATTGAATCCTCATAAAATATTTATATAATTAAATAACCTTTAAATTTTTAATAACTATTTATTAACTCATAATATGAGAACAAAGATTGGCATGCAATTGAATCCTCATAAAATATTTATATAATTGAATCACCCTTAAATTTTTAAGAAATATATTAAAATCCTTCCGTCAAGTCAACAATTATATAATATTACAGTCTAGGCCGTTCCGATTCAAAAAGAAATCCTTAAAGTGGCTCAAAAGTTCCCGTCAAAAACACAGTCGGAACGGCGTACAAGCATTCCAAGCTTTATGGAATGCTTTCCAAACTCGCTGGAATGAATCTGTACCTTACACGTCTAAGAATTTAAAATTGAGATGGTAATCCATACCATACAGATAAAATAAAAACTTGAAACGCACACCCGAAGTACCGTCAAATTACAGAAGATTCCAGAGAGGCGACTATTTCCAGCATCTGCTAAGAAAACGACAAATAAGTATTATTGGATCTTTCCGCGAGGGAAAGACTTTGCGGGTGAGATAACGTCTTTTACAAGACTTTTTGCAGAAAATGACCGCCCATTTCTTCCCTTTTGCCAATTCAACAATTTGTGCGAACTATTCAAATTTAAGAGACATTAGGAGTGTGCTTAAAAATATCGATTTAGAAAAGTCAACATAGTATTTATGAAATACTTTTTAATATATATTTTATTTTTTTCTTGTAAAAATAAAAAAGTAGGTACCAATCAGAAAAATTTAAAATACTTTTTTTTAATCTTTACATATAAGTAAAGGGCACATGCCCAACTATGAGACAACTTTTTTCTTAACTAAATAATTAGTTATATTTTTTTTACTGATATTTTAAAAATCTTAAAAAGTAATTTTTCAACCAACCTAATTTGGTTAAAAAAATATGAAATTCATTGTTTTTAAAACTTCTAGCTAATGAAGCATAAAATTTGATACATTGTTTGGATTTGAAAAAGGTGAAACAATTTGAAAGTTATGAATGTTTTTCAATTAGTCTATCAATTAGGACTTTAGACATATTATATGTAAAAAGTTATTAATAAATACCTATTAAATTTATAATCAAGCTATCTTAAATTTTTAGAATGTTGAAAATTTCTTGAATAAACCCTTTTTGTTTCATCAAATTTAGATAAAAAAGTTGGTTAGCACAATAGGTGAAGTCACAAAAATATGTTGAAACCTCTAAACACATTGGATTAGTTGAAAAGTTAGACTTGAAATTTCCAAGCCTAAACCCAATGCATTATTGAGGTTAAAAAGGAGGGAACAACTTAAATTTTCCAAAAAATAATGAATATCTATTTTCAAATAATGGATATTTATTAATGGATGTTTGTTAGTAGGAAGTGTTGAATAATGGATATCTATTACTTGGAAGTACATTTTTTGTTTTACAAAATAGATATCCTTTTTTGTAAAATAGATATCCATACTATAAAAATGGATATTTGTTAACCTAAAATCCAAAAAAAAGTCCAAGAGAATTAGAAACTACAAAACATATATACATTTTTGTTCAGTATTATCAAACCAAGATAAATTTATCCTACCCATACAAAAAGTCAAATTCTATTTTAGGATTATATCTATGTAAAGATACATTTTTTTGCATATTTCCACTATTTTCCCATCATGATCTTGCACTCACCCATAGAGGTGAAAAGACATTGATGGGCCAAATCCCATAAGATAAGAGGAGAGGAGAAGCATTTGACTTAGGTGGTTCGATAATGATATATTAAAATATACAAGGGAAGAAACATTTAAAGGAGAAGGTTGGTCCATGGTGGACAAATATCTATAAATAGAATTAAAGTTAATGGCCAAACTTAGTGGAGAAGGAAAGAATTTGTTCTAGCCAAATGCTAGAAGAGGAAAATGAAGATGTCTTATAATGTGCCTATTACAATAGTGAAGCATGCTAAGTAATAACACAATAGAAATATGGTTATACTACATAGCTCTATTTTGTGACCACCATGCTCATAACGTTTCTTACCCAACATGTCTAATATTGGGGAATTTAGATTATGAAATGGACTCACAAATGGTATTATGTAGATTTGTCGTGAGAAATTATGGCAAGAGTTTTGGATAATGGATTAAGAGAAAATGGAGGTTTTTGAATTTCAAATTGGGAAAGGGAAGTCCAAAACCATGTAAAAATGAGAGAGAAAGAAACCTTGATAGGATCTATGGTAAAGAAATACTAATTGTGCCCCCAAATCTGCAATCTTCAAATGTGCCTTTGCTCTTCTAATGATGGTTTCTTCTATTCCTTATGCGTTAATAGGAGAGAGAGGTACCCAATTTTCCAAATTTGGTATAGAATGAAAAATGAGATAAAGAGATTTAAATATGGAACCATACCAAGGTTTTGAAGGAGAGACCATTCAAAACAATTTAGGTTTTAGGGCCACAAAAGGGTTAGAAATGTTTTTTTGTAAAATTTGAACTTGGACACTAGTGCTAGGGGGCACATGTAAGATTTCTTGTTGATTCTATACCTCAAACTAACTTTTTAGGATGTCTAGTGACATACGATTGAAATTATTTGTATAGTGTTTTGGTGATTATTAGAGAGACTATAAATATGGAACCATACTAAGTTTTTGAAGGACAAACTATTGAAAATAATTTAGATTTTAGGGGAACAAATGGGTTATAATTAACTTTTTGTAAAATTTGAACTTAGACACTAATGCTTGGCGGCACATGTAAGATTTCTTGTTGATTCTATACCTCAAACTTTTTAGGGTGCCTAGTGACATAAGGTTGAAAATATTTGCATAGTATTTTGGTGATTATTAGAGAGACTATAAATAAGTGAAAGTTGACCTAAAATATAATAAGAAAATTAAAATTAAAATGAGTGAAAAAACATAAGATGAAGATTTCAAAACACGTTATAATCATACATTCATCTTTGACCATGAATTTGTAGTGTGAATCCACCATCTATAATAAACTTCTCCAACCAATCATACATTCATCTTTGACCATAAATTTGTAATGTGAATCCACCATCTATAATAAACTTCTCCATCCAATTAAAAATATATCATATTATATGAAATTCTCAGTAACGTTTTATTGACCCATCTAAGCCGTACTAAGTCAAAAATAAAAAGTCCTTAAAGTGGCTCATACTTTCTATCAATCCTATTGTACAGCACAGCGTACATGCACTGTGAGCTCAGCTGGAATGAATCTGCACCATACACGTCTGAGAATTGAAAATTCAGACGAAGATAAAAAAATAAAAACATGAAACACGCACCCAGTTTCGTCAAATTCTAGAAGACTCTGCATAGACAAATCCGCATAGACAACGCTAGGAAATCTAAATGCCCACTTAAACCCACCTACAACACTAGAAAATCTTCATTCAACGCCACGCACATGACGATTTTGAAAGAACGCTCAGAATGACGGAAGCAATTTTAGCTTTTTTCGACGAGGGGGCTTCCAGGAAAGAGAATCTGGGCCTCAAGAACAACTGTGTGAACCCCATTTTGTATCCCATCAAACCACTTTTACCAGACATTTTGTACCGTTACAGACGCGTGTCCGTATTTCGATTGGAAAATTTTCTGCATAAATGTGCCAGACAACCTGGTAACCGCGTACCTTCGTTTACCAATTCGCGGAAGCTATTGAAATAGTATTCCTCCAACTCATTATATAAACATAGTTTGCGACACAACATAATTAATTTCACAGTACGGTGTGCCACGCTGTGCGGCGTGCTCTGCTCTGATAAACAAATATTCTAATTTCCGATACTGTTCTAACAGCTATTTTTATTGTTCTGTGGTCGCCTTTGTCTTAATATTTTTTTACAAGTTTGAGTCTTCGTTGAGTACAGCATGGCACGCCCTGCAATGCGAGCTGCCCTGCTGCTGCTGGGGTTATTGCTCTGCATCGAGGGGATTCGAACTCAGGAAGTTGGTAAGGCGTTTGCTTTTGTTTTCGGGCTTTTTTAAGGTTTTAAGCTGCATATCTTTGTTTGGTTTTCTTTTGGGGTTGTGGTGAGCTGGGGATGTGAATGAAACAGAGGATGAAAAGGAGTTCACGTACGAAGAGGGATCGGAAACAGGGCCAGAGCATTGGGGAGAGCTTCATGAGGAATGGAGTGCCTGTGGAAATGGGCAACAGCAGTCTCCCATTGATGTGGTGAAAAGGCGGGCTAAAATCTACCCTGATCTGGGCCAGCTGCGCAGGATTTATTACCCTGCAAATGCGACCCTCCTGAACAGGGGCCATGATATCATGGTCTGTTATACAAATCCCGCTCTTTTCAAGATTTTTGGGTGTTTGTTTTATCGTACAGGATATTGATTTTTTGTTCTTGGGTGGTGTTTAATCAGGTGAAGTGGCCCACAGGCGCTGGCAGTATTGAGATAGAGGGGAAAAGATACAGGCTTAATCAAGGCCATTGGCACTCTCCAGCTGAGCATACTGTAAATGGCAGAAGGTAATGTCAAAATTATTTTCTGAAGGATTTGAATTTACAAACAAAAGGGTAGTCATTTCATTGTTTCATCGATGCCATTTATTTCAGGGACGTTTAGCTGTCAATGCTCTTCCACATTTATTTTCTTATGTTTTAGATTGCCTGTTAGATGTCTTTGGTGTAACTGCCCCCTGCCCACTTCTGTCCGTCGTCAATTCAATACTGTTTAGATTCCAGAGACATTAAATTTTGACAGTGACAGATTATGGTAAAAAATTGTTAATTTTTTAAATCAATGTAGTGGATCACATTTTATATCTATTATTAGAAAGGAAAGAAAGTTTATTTTGGATAATGGTTTCTCATCTTTTGTGGGTAGTATTGATTTGAATTTTTTTTTTGTTTTTTCCTTTTTTTTTGGTCTAAGTAAGTGGTTGTATTGATCTCGGTATCCTCTAGAAATTATTTTGGATAATGGTTTTTCTTTTGTGGGTAGTATTGATTTGAGTTTTCTCTGTTATTTTGGGTCTAAGTAAATGGTTGTATTTATCTAGGTATCCTCTAGAAATGCATCTGGTGCATCAATCAGAAGACGAGAAGATTGCTGTTGTTGGAATACTCTACACTTATGGAAGGCCCGATACCTTTCTTGCAGAGGTAATTTGACATACCCACTTCATGGCTATTTTTAATTTTTTCTATAAAATATTTTCTTTTAAAAAAATTCAATAGAATTTAGATTTATAGGTGTATGTGAGCAAACTAGAATAACATCAAAAGTAAAACCCCACTTTCCAAGTAAAGGGTTAGAGTATTTAGAAGGGGCCATAGGCCTATCACCAAAAAGTTTGAGTCATTGACACCTTTGTTGATGTATGTTGTGTTTTTATTCTGTTATAGTTTACAGATGAAATTGCTTCCATTGCTGATAAGGAGCCTGCAGAAGTAGTTTTGGGTATGGTTAATCCCAAGCACATCAAAATAGGTAGCAGAAAATATTATCGCTACAATGGGTCTCTCACCACTCCACCTTGTACAGAGGGAGTCACTTGGAACATTGTCCACAAGGTTTGTTGGGTTTTAAAGCTATTTTCTTTCTTAAATGTTTTAAAAAAATGTCTTTCCCTTCAAAAATTTGCATCCTCATTTTTAATTCTAATCATAGGAGTTAAATTGCCTTTACTAGTTTTGAACTCTTGTTTTAAACCTTTTTTTAATATCAAACCAAACATGAAAACAGGTGAGGACGGTATCCCGGGAACAAGTTAGAGCTCTGCATGTGGCCATACATGATGTAAATATCTTTTTCTCTACTATTATAATTTATACACATAATTCTAAAAAATAACTATACTCACACTACTTAACAAATATTGTAGGATAAGAAATAAGATTATGATTGTAGCTTGTACAAATTTAACAGATAAATATTTCAAAATATTTATTTTTAAAAATGAGATATTTATTTAGTGATCCCTATTTCATTTCAAATAATATGATTTTATATATATATATATTTTTTTAAATTAAATCTTTTTTCTATAATTTTAATAGGATTATTAGAGCTAATATTATTTTAATCCTATGATTTTTGCAGAAATATGAAAAAAATGCACGACCTCTCCAATCCATAAATGGAAGAATGGTGAAATTGTATAGCCCAAAGCGTAATCCCCAACTACATTGAGTTGGTGGAGCAAAGTTAGAAATATCGCAAAAAATATATTTGTAATTTAAAATATTTGACACTTTTTTGAAGTGATTTAAAAATATTTTAAAGAAGGAATTAGAAATAAATTTAGATGGTAGAGTGATTACAATTTTAATGGGCCCTTCATATCAATTTTGTATTATTTTTGAAGTGATATATGAGAAAATTATTTTAATTTCAATATTATATTCTATTTTGTTACATCTCATTCCAAAAATCTTTTAACAAATTTTAATTTAATTATTCAATAATAATGTTTAATTATTTATTTTTAATATTTTATAGATTAAAACATAATTATGGTTGTGAAAATATTATAAATAAATATTTTTATATTTGATAGACTTTAATACATTTTATATGTAATTGAAATGGATGAAAAATGTTTGTGTACTTTATTTAAATAAAAAACTTCTAAATGCAATTATCAAAATATAAATATACATTTTTAAATATTTGTTTTAATGTGTCATAAAAGTAGAAGAGGATGACTATTACGATAGTGGAGTGGTTGTGGCAGCGAAAAGTGAAGTCTTCTTTTATTATTATCAAACTTTCCATATGTAGAGTAGTGGAGACCAAAAGGGAAGAGAGGGAAAGCTTACTTGCTTAGGGAGAAAGAGTATTAAAAAGGAAAACAAACCGGATTAAGGTGGGGTTATTTGCATGTAAGATGTATCTAGGGTTATGTGGAAGAAGAAATAATGGTTGGACAATAGAGAAAATAATTTTGGTAGATTCAAATAGGTAGTGGTAGGTCAAAGATTCATAAGACAAATATTTGGTGTAGGTGAATGGATAATGGTGTATTAAATATTATAAGAGGAGAAATATTTGGAGGTTGGACTATGGTGGATAGAGATAACATAGATGTAATGAAAGTTAATGGTCAAATTTAGTAGAGAAAGATATGATTTGTTTTAGTTAAATGATAGAAGAGGCAAATGAAGAAGTCTTCTAATTTATCTATTACAATAGTGAAACATGTTAAGAAATAACATTATGGAAGGGTGGTTCTACCACTTAGTTCTATTTTGTGGGCACCATACATAATTTCTTACCCAATGCATCCAAGACAAAAATATTTGGATCCACGAGCACCATAAAGGTAGCTGACATAATTTTGGCTCTCTATGCAAATTTTAGACATGCTTGGCTGAGTCTAGAGATGAAGTAATGTTTTGGCTAACTTAGCAACATCAACTTGTATCACTTCTACAAGTTTAACCTATGTGTGGATTTGACAACATCAACCTAAGACACCCTAACAATATTGTCTATGTGATTTCAATAGCAAAGGAATCTAGTAGCAACTATTACATTCAATAAAATTTGGAATGCCTTTAGCAACAACTATACTTTCAACATCACATGGAATTACTTCAACAACAAGGTAAAATCTAGTAGTTGGTAGTAACTAGTAGACATCTCACATGCCCTATCTTTAGATTGACTTGCTTTAGTGTCCAATCTATCAATATTGGGTTATGTAATTTTTATGTCTCTCATTGAAACTTGAACTAATAGTTGGCATTTGCAAAAGTTAGGTAACTAGATAGAAGGATTGGCAATCTTATTTTTGATTGTTGATAGAAGGATAACAAAAACTTACCAAGTAGTTTTCTACACTGTTGCGACTCTTTCCTCACTTTCTCTTACCATTTCACTCAAACACAAATCATCTTTAGTTTCAAGCTCATCAAATTCTAATTTGTTTTTTTTTCCTTATTGATGCAACATACTTTTCACCTTCCTCATACTCACCCATTCCATTCACCTAATTCACATGCAAATCATGATCACCAATTAACTCACAAAATGCAAGTTTTACCTCCTCATTTACTGTTGCAACTTTGGCGTCCTCTTCTTCAATGTCCTCTATTGCACTCAACTCTTTGTTCCTGTTGCAACTTCTATAATTTCATCCTTCACATCTTTCAATAGCCATTCCTCAGCTTCATGTTCATCAATTTCTTCTTATTCATCTTCTTCTTCTTTCTCTGTGCCACATGCATGGCACCCTGCTACATCTTCTTTCTTGCTTGCAATCAAAATACCTTTAGAAAGATAATCAAAATTACCTTCAAGTCTTCTCTTTTCTTGTTTTCTCCTTTCAATATATTCTCTTAATTCATCCACTTGTTGCAACTCTATCATTCCAAGTCTTATTTCTTCTTGTTATCTCTCTCTACTTTTCTCAAGTATAGGAATCCTTAAAAATCCTCCAATGACAAAATATTTTTTCTATTCTTAAGGCCTCACAAATCCTTAACACAAATTTTCAAAACCCTCAAGTTATGCACATGCAAATTGCCTCACTTAGCAATCTGTTTACAAACCACACACACTCCACCCCAAGTCTTGACGCAAATTGCCTCACATCGGTGCTTCTTCCTACACACTCAAGAACTTCTGCTCTGATACCACTGATGTAGAAGGATCCAACCCTCAATCACAAATCCCAAAAATCTAAAAATGTAACTCAAAAATTGTTTAAAGTAGCACCAAAAAATATGCAAGTAAGGTCTCATGTTTCTCATTCTATTTTTTTTGAATTAATGCAACAACAAAGAATAATTGAAGTACATTGTTTTGTAGCCACATAGGTTGATAAAAACCATTGCAAAACTAAAATAAATGTGTTGTATAATAGCAAATATCAAATGTAGAATGATCTCCTTCAAGCTATCCTCTTTCACCCGATTCTAGCTCCTTCAACTACAATCATCATTAGAAATCATTGTTGCAATCAAAACATGAAATCACCAATCTTCTTGCTATTGTACAATGCCATCAAACCTGCAAGAAAATTTCTTCATGGTCACTTTCAACCCTTCTAGTGAAGCTCTCAAGCTCCCTTCACATGGACTTCACTAGCCCACTATCCTCCAAAAGGTGGAGCTCACTAGCTCCTTAAAACATGAGCTTATATGCAAATAGAAATTTGCAACAATGGAGTCTTCAAATATATTTCTCAATCTGGTAGTATCTCCCTATCTCTACCTACAAAAACTCCAAAAACCTCCTACCCAAACAACAAGGCCTGAATATATAGACTTGTGAATGAGAAAAACCACTATAGTTTTCCAAAACCACAAGCAAAACGCCTCCTTGGAAAATACACATCCCATTTGGAGAATAATCTTGAGAATAAATTAAATTAATTAAATGCACTTAGGGCCCTCACATAGGCGCCCAACTCATGGCCAATCAAAATGGTCAACTCTGGAATCTCCATAACTCCCTAATAGTTTCGATGGTTCCATAAAAGAATATGCTCTAACATGCCAAATTGGGTGCTCAACATGCAAATGCATGCACACCATGTCCACCAACATGTAAAAATCTTCATAAATGAGTGGCCTCGACCCATAAATGGGATGCTCAAGTGGAATATTCCACCAAGATGCCTATACAACGCTCACCAAAGTAAATATCATCCAAAATTACAGTTACAAATCACCATATGGAATAATTACAAATATTTGGAAATTAAAAATAATGAATTCCCCAAACATTAACCCTTATTGAAAATACAAAACAAAGCAAGGAAATATTTTTGGCTGATACAAGATTACTGATGACCATAGATGCTCCTACATCATTAACTCAAGTAATTAATTCATATTATAATTATTATGTTCTTATTTAGGTTGGCCTAAGGCTAATATAGGGTTATCTAGGTCGGTCTAGGTGATATCCTAGGCATAAGTATGGTATATATAAGAGGTATAGGTAGGGTATTATCATCATGTTGAGTTTTGTGTTCTTGGTGAAGAATATTGGAGGTATCCCCTTCGAAGTGACATATTATTATCAAGTATTTTAAGCATAATTATGATCATATCATTCTATTGTGCAAGATATTTCATAACAAGTGGTATTAGAGGATGATCTTGGCGCTATGAGGGCAAGACATTTTTTCAATTTTGGAGGTCATTTGTGAAACACATATCTCCCAGATTTTGGCAAATTTTTGTATGAGTTTTAAAATATTTTTGAAGATAATATTAAAGAAGCTACCTTCCATATTTAAAGTAATTAGAGTATAATTGATTTATTTATTGCAAAATTAGGGTTTCCACCTAGTTTAATTGGAAATCACATATCTTCCAAATCCTACTAAACTGAATCCTAATTTTTAGTGAGGTTTTGAAGAAAGAAGAAAGGAGCCTACAATAAAAATTATAGAGAAATTGGAGCATAATTGAGTGATTTATTGAAGAATTAGGGTTTCCACAAAATTCACTCTTAAGGCTACAAAACACCTAATTTGTCAGAGATTTTTTGGGAAAGTGCAACCTAGGCCTTGATAAGTTAAATAATTTCACAGTATTTTGACATAATTTGTGTGATTTACTGCAAATTTATCTTTCTAGAACTTCTTCACAACAAAAAGTAGCCATAAAAAAAGAAAAAGAAAAAGAAAAAGAACAAGAAGTATAACAAGAAAAAGACCAAGAGCAAGAGCAAGAGGAATATAAATAGCAAGAACATAAACAAGAGCAGGAACAAGAAGAAGAAGAACAAGAACTTGAGAAGCAACGACTGAAGAAGCGTAAGTAAAAAAAGAGGTGAAGAAGAAGAAAAAGTTAGAATCTATGTTTTTTTCCTTTTTCTATTACAATTTATGACTTGGCATGGTGACTGCGTATATTTCTTAGGGTGGATATTTAATTGATGCTATTATTTATTGGTGATTGCATAAGTTATTTTTAACTATTTTTAATAATATGGAAGTTACTTAGGGTAGTGCAAAAACATAATTGATCCAAAAATCATGGGAAATGATTTGCAATCATGGTGGTAGCTCCATGGGAAAAATAAAACCACTAAATTTTTTCTATGTAGAGTGGGGGATAGAAAGGGAAAATAGGGAAAAATTATTCTTTGAGGGAGAAAGAGTATTGTAAAAGAAAAGAGGAAAAGTGCATGGAAATGGGATACCCAAAAGGGGGTTAAAAGTGGCCATGTTTTTTTCTAAAATCACCTAAACTTGATCTTGGATGAGTAAATCAAGATGTGTACATTATAAATTTAAAGATATGATAAAAATAATAATTGTAGTACTCTAAGTTTAGTTTCTAAATTACTAAGGATCTAAAAAATGGATAAGATTCAGAGTATGAAATACTAAGCACACAAAAATTGTTCTTCTTTTTGTCACTAAAATATAAAATAACATCCAATGCACACCCCTCTATTTTTTATTGTGTCAGGTGTTTTAAAATCTAGTTGGTAAAAATATAGCCAAACCCGAGTAATATAAATTATGTATTTTTTTATTAATTTATTAATTTTTTTTTTTAAGTGGACACATTTTGAAAACTCTATCATTGAGTGCATGTCACATAACTTACACATAAATAATTAAAAATATATATTTCTAATGTATAAAGAATGAAACATAAAACAATCTTATATAATTTTTTTTTCAAATCTTTATAAGAAAATCAAAAGTTATGAAAAAAATTAAGGCATTTGTATCTAAGGAATATTAATATATTGATATAAATAAATGAAAATAAATGTGTTAATGCATTCAAAATAGAAAAGAAAATTATATGGGAAGAAACCTAAGAAGCAAAGTGACATTTTGGTGGTACTTGTTATGCCTTGCATAACCACCCCATTTTGTTTTGGAACAAAATGGGTCCCCCTTTCTCTTTTGTTTTGGTTGTCTTTGGTTGTTTGGTTGGGTCTTAGGAGTTCTTTTTTTTTGCTCCTAAGTCTGTCTTTTGTTCTGCCGGAGGCGAGTCTGGAACCAAATCTAGACATGGAACTATTTCAAGATTTCTAGTTCGGATATGGTTCCGACTCCGACTCCGCCTTCTTCTTTTCTTTTTCTGTTGTTTCGTTGGTTGTTTTTGACTAACACTTGGGTTGGTCTGTCCTTCTGTTTGTTGGTCGTTTCCTTGTGTTTTGTTTGTTTGCTCACGCGGGATCAAAACCGGGATTGGAACTCACATGGGAAGTTTTCAAGTTTCCATTTTTTGTTCCCGTCTCGACTCTGCTTCATCTCTTTTTCTTTCTCGCTTTCTTTGTTGTTTGGGCCGGGTCTGGTGTTTGCTCCGGTCCCGCTTCCCTTGTTCTTGTGTTTTTCTTTGCTTTCTGTCAGGACCGGATCTAGAACCAGAATGGAACTTTGAATTTTGTGAAAGTTCCATTTCAGTTTTGTCTCCACTCCAGTCTTCGTTTGTTGTTTTCGGTCGGTCCTTTTTGTCGGGGCCAGATCTGGGGTTGGAAATGAAATAGGGAACTTTGTGTAGTTTCTTTATCTTGTTTCTGACCCAGCTCTGCGTCCACCTTACCTTTTGATGTTCCATTGACTTGACTTAACTGTTTGATCATGTTGTTGGCTCCGTCCCCGATCTACCACATTTATGGCATTAAATGCAGCCTGTTGGCACACGCAAATTATTGATTAAAGGTTTAATTATGCTTAAACTACATCATTGTTATTATTATGCGAAGTGTTTAAGCAAATTGCGGAGCGAATCTTGGTGAATTTATGATCAATCCTGAGGAGCGTTTTGAGGTAGGTTTCTTTTGTTTCTCCCGTTTGTTCTTTTGCTTGTGTCGTTTTGGCGTATTCGCAGGAGGGTTTATTCTGTGAATTTGGTCACTTGGTTGGTGTTTGTTTCTATTCTTTTTGTTTTTGTTTGCTTGTTTCTTTCTTTTTCCATTTCGTTTTGTTTCGTTGGGTTTGCTTTTTCGTTCGTCGTTTTGTTTTTGTTGTTTTTTCTACTATCGCTTTCGTGACAGGTCCATTTTGTCGTGCTTTGGTTTTGACTAGGGTTTTGATCTTGAAGGGGTTTCCTTTCTTGGGTAATGAATTTCATTTTGAGACCCTGTTCTGGTTTTATCACGTTAGTTTTGGGTTGTTCGTATTGGTTTCTTGTTGTGCCCTAGTTTTTGCAAATAGGGTATTGAGCGAATTAGGGTTTTTTCAATATAACCTGTTCATGGTTTTAATGAATTTTGTATGGAGGATTTGTTAAAAGGTTTAAGTTATGCTATTTATAGTTTTCGTTGGGGGCTATATGACCTAGGGTTTGGGGTCCATGTGACCGCCTTGTTTTGAATACTCTTCATTTGCTGAATTTATTCCACTCCCATTCATTATTATGATGACTATCTTTACTCTGGCCAGAAGCGGATCCAGGGAGGAAGTTGAACTTGGTAGCTAACTCTTGTTTCTGGTTTGATTCTCGTTCCCGTCCCGCCTCTTACCATGTTTTGGTTTTGTTCGCGTTTTGGTCCCGCCTCTGATCATGTTTTGGTTCCCGTTCTGGTCCCGCCTCTGATTGTTTTGTTCCTTGTCCAGTTCTGATCCCGACCCCACCACGTGTAAGAAATATCCTCTATGCCTAATACTTCTATGGTTTCGCCTTCGATAAAGGAATGGTTTGACCAAGTAAATTTTATCTTAGGAGGATGGAGCAGTGATTATATGATTGACTAACTTAGATTTTTTGTTCATCTAATACAGGAAATTGTTGCAGGTATTAAGAGATGTTGGGAGCATTAGATGAGGCATCTCAAAGGAGCCAGCCAGGTGAAACTTCATGGCAAGGAGTTAGGCCAAAGAAGATCAAAGTGGAGCAGCTCCCGTATACCTTGAGGTGTAAGAATAGGGAAGTTGTTCTCACGACTAGCAAAATTGACTCCGACTGGACTAACATAATTGACACCAATTTGGGTCCTTTCAACTATGAAGAGTTGCATGAGGAGACATTCACTAAAGAGAACATCACAAGAAGGACAGAAAGGATTGTTCAGTCAGGACTGGCACATGTTGCACTCTTCCCCCTGTCTATTCAATGTCTAGAGTTGATTCTTGCAGCAGTTGGAGCATATAACCTTGCTACTAGGCAGTGTGTGGATGTGAAAGGTAATGTCATTATTGACTTCATGCCTCAAATGATCAAATTCCTATTTCATATACCTGATCCCAAGAATCCTAAGCAATTGAATGAGGCAAAGGCTTTGAAGCTTTACAGTGATAACAAGGAGAGGAATAGGTTTCACATGAATAAGACTTGGATGAGGGTGGAGAAGAAGTCTCTGGCCAAGCTTCCAGACCAGCCAAAGAGGGTGGACTTTAGTAAAGAAATTGGATATATAATCATGTTCCTCTCTAGGGTGTTTGGTAAAAGGGATGCTTCACTATTTAAAGAATGGATGTTTCCTTTCATTCAAACTATTTTGGATGGGAGGCAACAATTTGACTAGTCAATGATAGTATCAGACAACATTCACAATTAGATGATAAAGGTGAGAGAAACCAAGCGTTTCTTTATGACTTCCTATGTGGTTTATGTAGCTACCCGTGTGGGGATTTTTCCTAGACTTCAAACAATAGGTATATTGGGGGAAGCCCAAGGACAGAAGAAAGTGTGGGAGTATTATAACCAGCTCACCCTGCAAGCATCAGAGCAACAATATAGAAGGGTTAATGATGCCTTTCTTTATGTCATTATTAACAAGCTTAATGGGGATGTAGGGTATAGGCTTAGTAGGGAGGCAATGGCTTTTGTGAATGAATGGGGACATTGGTTTATCCAGTATCCCACATTCACCTATTTTAGATTAGCAGGCTTTGATGGCCATCCCCATTTTCTACCTAGGTGTTGTGGTGATAGGATCATCTTAATGTAGTTTATTTATCAAGCCTTGGCTACGAATTTCTAGTTTAGCAACAAGCACAAGACTGGGTGCCATAAGTTTCTGATGAAGCTGGGGCCCTTTTTTTTTCCACACATTCAGGCAACCAAGACTGTTTGTGATGAATTAGTCTATTTGAAGTTGGGCCTGTACACGGCCAGGAAATACTATGACCCCAAACACAAGATGAGGGCTTTGCTTCCCAGTGTCTTTGAGAAGCATTTTAATCTATTGGAGGATTTTTAGGAGGACTTACAAGATGAGTATGATCTTAGGAAGAGGAATTATGAAAGTATACCTATCCCACTCATGATTGAGTTTGGGATAAAGGAAGACATTCTCGACACATTATCCGATGATGGGATAGTTTTGGATCCCGGGTATGATGCAAACAAGGTTGGAACTAAGGATCTTGATCCAATAGATTGGAGTGAAGATGAGACAATTGACATAATGCAGATTGCAAGACCAGTGCTCGATAGGAGTATTCAATGGGTGAGTTTGAGAGCTAATCAGACCAAGGCTACATCATCTAAGAAGAGGAAGGCTATAGGTACCACCCAAGGATATAAGAGGGAAAAAAGAAGGATGGCACATAAGGAGCCTTTAGAGTTTATGCCCTCTAGTGCACAAGAAGAGGAGGTGGTTCCTCAAGACCTTCCAGAGGTATAGGAAGATGAAACAACTGCGGAGGTGGGTGTTTCTACATCTGTTGTAGGAGAGGTACCTAATCAACCCTCTGATGCATAAGAGTTAGGTCAAGAATTACCAAAGGGAGCTCTTCATGATGAAGCATAGGTTTTTAAAAAAATGGAGGATCATATTGAGATACATAATATTGAAACTGATTCAGAAAAGACTGCATCTGATAAAGAGCATCCGACTTTGACATCTTTGGATATGATAGATGATGCAGGGACTGAGCACATATTGACTGAAGAAGATCAATGGAAACTCTTTGAGGATGCTAAAAGGGAAGCTGATGCTAAGGCACAAGCTGAGGCATTAGCTAAGCAACAGGAAGAGGAGGCCAATGCACAATCTGAATTGGCAGTCAAATAGAAGGATTTGGAAGACAAGGTGAAAGCCGATGAGTTAGCTCAACAACAACAACAAAAGGAGCAAGAGCTCAAAATTCAAGAAAAAAGGGATAGGTTGATAATGCAACAAAAAATCCATGATCTTGAAGAAGAAAAGGCTCAACAAAGAAGAAAAAAGGAAGCTATTGAAGCTAAACTCAAGGAACAAGAGGAGGCCTATAGAAAAAGGGAAGAGCAAGAACGCCTGAAAAGGGAAAAGGAGGCTGCTGATATTGCTAAACATGCGAAGAAGTCCAAAGAGGCATGGGACTATGTTGAAGAATTGAAAAAGCAGCAAGATGAAATGTTAGAAAAGAAGAAAGAGGAAGATGAATGTTTAAAAAAGGAGCTGGAGGCTAAGAGGCTACAAGATCAAAAGGATAAAGAGGAAACATAAAAGTTAGCATAGGAAAGGGAGCAAAGTGATCAAAAAAATGTGCAGGAGGTTGATTCTCAACCAAAGCTTACATTGTTGCAACCTCTGTCTTCCACTATTGTTGCTTCCTCTTTAGCCCAAGCAGCCACTAATCCTATTGCTCCTACTTGGCTAAAATTGGACTTAGAGAGAAACCAAGTTGTTCAACCACAACCGTTGAACTGGGAAGAAATGATGAAAGAAATTGGGAAAGAGAAACCTAAGAAGAAGGCCCGGGTTCTTCACTCCACTGGGCTCACTAATGCTGGAGAGATCATTGTTGAATGTGCCATACGTGTAATGGAGAAGAGCCGTGATGACTTGCAAATCACTGATTATTAGTTGGGGGCATTAAATTTGGGAAAGCCTACAAGAATTCAACAAATGAGTTTGATTGATATTGTGGCTTCTTCAACCAAAACCCAGATGATCAAGGATAAGAAAAGGAAGGATGAGCTTAAGGCTCAATTGGATCAGCTCCATGGTTTCTTGAAAGATGTTTCCAGTCCCATTTCTCAACAGGCTGCTCCTCCTGAATCCCCAGTTTTGTTAACAAAGAGGGAGGCAGATGATTTGATTTAGATGAAAAGAAAGGTCGGGATGATTGAAAAGTGGTTAGATAAGCTCAACTAGGAGGTTGATGATGTTCTTGTTGAGGGTGCTAAGATTCA
Source organism: Sequoia sempervirens (assembly GCA_007258455.2). NCBI lineage: Eukaryota > Viridiplantae > Streptophyta > Pinopsida > Cupressales > Cupressaceae > Sequoia > Sequoia sempervirens. The sequence goes on along the minus strand of VDFB02353493.1, from coordinate 189,984,059 downwards.
TAAAGCTGCTCTTGAGTTAGTAGAGGATCTGGACCAATAGGCTAAGGATTTGGACAAGCAGGATAATGAATATAATGAATATGTTAAAAGGCTTGAGGATGTCAGCAAAGTGTCTAAATCAACCTTGTTAGAATATTCAATTCTTGAGCTTGGTAATGAAGATTTTGTGGAAAATACTGTCAGAATCATAAGATACAAGTCTAGGGCTATGCATGGACATCAAGAAGAAGTCCGGGAAATGAGTAAGGACTTGAATCAATAGATGATTGAGTTAGAGGCGGTTGTGGCCATTTTGATTAACTTAGATTCCTCCAATAAAGAAGGCCTATTGTTGGATAAACTAAGGGAGAGATGGAGGAGTAGATTTGAAGAAATCATGCAAAAGGGAGATGATGGGGAGAGTTTATTGCTAGATCAATTTATGGATATTCGGGAGGAGGTAAGAACTACCAGAAAGGAGCCAATCAAGCTAAAGGAGATGCAAAGGTTGGTTTCTACAGAGTTTGAAAGAATCAAATTTGAAGGTGGTTGGTTGGATGGGCCGGATTTGGATACTCTTCTACAGGTGTTCTCTAGTTTTGACGAGTACATTCTTGAGCATTCAGTGCAAAAGTGACTGACTCTTTTCACCATGCTCTATCTGCTCTTCTCCTCTTTTTATTGATTTTGACATAGGTTCAACTTTGAGTCTGATTCGTGGGTTTCACTTCCTTCTTGGGGTATCAAGTTTCCTTTTTTGTACAACAGAGTGATTAACCTTGAAAGCAGGGGTTCTTGAGTCCACTTCTATGTTCAGTTTTAACTCCATGAATTGTGGATCTTGATTAATGATTGAGAAACTGGTGCATGTGGCACCCTATATGTATTTTTACAATCCACTTTGTAAAGGTCGACTAATTGAAGAAAGATTAGCCACCTAAGGATAGAAGATAGAAACTAGATCTTGGATTTCAATGTTTTAGAAAGATACTCTGAAAAAGTTTAGTAAAAAGGCTTGATTATTTTACAGTTTTCATACATTTTCATGTCATGATTTTCAAAGTTTGGATCCATTTTGATAAGGTTAATGATATATGATTAATCCATACGCCAGTGGTTTTGTTGTGCTTAATTGTTCCTTATTTGATGAAAGTTAATAGAAGGAACTGGATTCAAGATCATATCATTGGATTAGCTGTGAATTAAATTGTTATGGTATTCATTTGATTTGTGTTTTGGATGATGAGTGAACAATTTGTTTGAAAAAAGTTTAGTGAATGTTGATGATATCTGAATTAGCATTATGGATGTATGTAGTAGTGTAGTTTATTCTATGGATTGCATCTTGTTGTAGCTGTGGTTAGGTAGAATGAACACTCATTGTTGATCTGCATGTCTGGATACATAAGGATTTTATTCATGTTTCTTTGATTTAAAGCTCTGTTTCATCTTTTTCTTTTATTTAAAACCCCCCCAAACGTGGACACATTCTTGTTCTTTGTTACCAGCAAAGGCCCCTTGAACATTATGGTTATATCAATCACTGAGTGAAATTAGCATAATCGAGAACCGATTACTAGGACCTTGGGAGTTAGATCTCCATGTGTTATCTTTCTCTTTCAGGAGAAATAGAATAGTAATATTCTGTTTAATGTTGTTGTGCTGTTTTGACCATCAACAATACTTTTGTCAAATATTCTTATAAACATGTTTTTGGGAGGTAATATGGAAGTCCAACTCTTGTGTATAGTCGTCTAAGCTTATTCCAATCCTAAAATGGTGGATCAAATATTTGAATACATAACACAAGCACATCATGTATTACACTTACATTACATAATGTAAGTGTATTATATTATAATGTGCTTGTACTACATAAAAGAAGTGTTCTATATAATGTGCTTGCATTATATGTGACTTCATTATACTTGAATCACTTATCAAACTTGAGCAAGGATTTACCCTTTAGGTACAACTTGAACTTACTAACCAAGATAGCAACACCATCAATATGTTTAAAATTGGCAAGTATGAATAATTTGACATACAATGATGTATCTATAGAACCATCATAATAATCTTTGAATTTTTATTCACAAAGATCTATAATATTATTATACAAAGTCAATGAAGCATAAATATGATAAGTTAATGACTCATCCTTATTAGTACACAAGTAATCATGTGAAACATGGTAAGTAGTATAATAATTATCACTAGGATCATCATCATGTGTAAAAATTAGTAACTCATATATTTCATACATCTATGAACTCAATGCTATCATGTCATATGAAATAAGGAACAACATCAAATAGAGTAATGTCATAAGTGGAAGGAAAATTATGTCATTGATGCTCATCCTACAAGATGCGTTGCAAGGTAAACTATTACTACACATACAATGATCAATATCACAATCTCTAGCATCATTGATTAATCCTACTAAAAGGTGTAAAAAATGAAGAAGCATAAGCTAAACCAACACAAATATATACTGTCATCATCAACAAGTGTTCTTTACAAGAAAAGTATGCTCAAAGATAAGTATATAATTAAAATCATGCACACCACTATCACTCTTCATAGAAGAAGAATGTAACAATTTCTAATCATCAAGTGAAGTAAAAGTGCCTACTAAGGAAGTATGGTAAATATTTCCATAAAAGAAGAAAAAACCATCTCTAATCATATAATACTTATATGGAAAATTTGACTTCATTGATATAATTAAATTTGTCATAAATTTAATTCAATCACAATGAAGTCACATTAAAATTACGTATATATATCTCTTGTGCTCTCTCTATCTCCCCCTCTCTTTCTATATATATCTCATCTCATTGTCTCTTTCTATATCCCTCATCTCCCTCCTCTCCCTCCTCTCCCTCTCTCTTTATCTCTCTCTCTCCCCCCCCTCTCTCTCTCTCCCTCTTTTTATGTCTCTCCCTCTTGATCTCCCCCCCCTCTCTATCACCCTCCCTCTCTTTAACTCAATATCCTCTTTATATATGTCCCTTCCCCTTTCTATCTCTCCCTCTATCTATATATGTCCCTCTCCCTCCCTCTCTATATTTATATCTATATATCTATCTATCTCTATATCTATCTCCCTCTTTGTATCTATATATGGGGGAATTGAAGAAATAAATAAGGGGAAGGGTGATCCCACAATATTGGTTTACAATTTTTGGTCAAACTAGACACTAAAATATATTTTTTTAACTAAATCTTCACTTTCGGGCACCTATAGTAGCTAAACCGTGAGGAATTTGAAGATAATACAAACTAGAGTTTCATGAGATTTTTTTCTGTAGATTCTAAATATATTTTTTTCAATTTTTTTGGAATAAGATTGCACTTCTTTTTCCATCTCCCTTCAAAACTAGTTTTTTTCAGAAAACAACATTTTTAAAAAGTGACACTCACCGTATAACACATAAATTTTTTTCCATGAAGGATAAAATTCTAATTCTTTTGAATTTATATTTCTAACTCCAATATATAGTGCTTCCACTTGGTTAGATAGTTTTTTATTGAATATATTTTTTTTAATAAAGTTTCGAAGTTAAACCAATTATAATTCAGACATAGCGTGACTATATAACACATAACTTTTTTTGTATGTATCAAAATTATTTTTTTCTTTTTTTGTTGGATCAAGGACTTCAATATATAGTGCACTCATATTTTTAAAAATATTTTTGGATAATCTGCTATTTTTCCACATGTGCATAATAGAGAGCTTGATTTTTGGTAAAAAACATGCATTCACAAGAAATAAAAATTAAATATAATAATCAAATTAAATTTTATTAAAATTATAATTTTTTGGAAGCTTATAATAAGGAATACATTCTTAAAAAAAATAAAAATTAAATGAATTTATTTGATCCCCCAAAAGGTAAACCAAAAGTGGTTTTTTATCAGCATTTTGATAGGTGTAAAGGAGACTCCGTTATAGGTATGGTTTAAAGCTAGTGGGGTTCTATCAAAAGGGGATTGGTCTACGGTGGTTTGATCAAACCATATTCAACTAGAATCCTTTAAATGGAACATTTCAAGGCTTAAATTAGTATATTTTCTAAAAATATGTGATATTAGCAAAAATCAGGATCTCCCAGAAATTGTAAACCACTATTGTGGCAGCATTGGAACACAAATAAAATTGAATCCTACTTCAAATCCTATCACCACCTTTGATTCAAAAAATAAGGAATATAAATTTAAATGGAAACCAAAACCAAATGTAAATCTTGTGTGATTGGATATGCTCTTGATGTGCTTGGATATTGTAATGAATTAACTTACACAATAGAAGAATATGATATGAAATACACAAAAAATACTTGATAATAACTAAGAGTGATAAGCCCCTTTGAGGGGGAAAACCTCCAAATATCTCCAATGAGAACACAATTCACAATATGATGATGAAATAAGACTGACAACCTCATATACCTATTTATGCTTAGGATATCACCCAAACTGACTTAGATAACCCTATAAAGCTCTAGGCTGACCTAATTAACTAAATAACAAATATAATAATGATAATATGACTTAATTAGGAGTTAAGATAGCCACAAGATGACTATTCATAACCTGATGTACTCTAATATTAAGGGCCCATAGCATGCCGCCCTTTTTCAAAGAAGCATTGTCCTCAATGCTAGGTAATTTTGGATACTTTTGAATGAAATCCTTGTCCTCCCACATGACATCTTCAATTGGTAAATTATTCCATTGGATGAGATATTGAGTGAGTGTTTTTTCCCTTAGCTTCCTTATGTGTGTCTAAAGAATAAACTCTAGTTCTAATGTGATTCTTCCTTCTTCATCAAGATCTGTTAATATTTTCTGAGTATGGATATTATTCCCAATTACCTTCTGGGTGAAGCCACAATAGTGGTTTACAATTCAAGTGAGGAAGGAAAACTCACAAAAAATTACCCCAGAGCAAAAAAAGTGATTTTGTGGGTTCTTACGAACCTACTAGTTCGACTGAACGCATTAGGGTTTCGCTCGAACCAGTGTTCGAGTGAACCCCTTTAAATTTTGGCCGCCAAAAAATAAAACAAATTCATAGCAAAGGGGGTTCTAGCGAACCCCCTTGAAGAGGTTCGCTCGAACCCCTAGGGGTTCATTCGAACCCCTCTTGCCCCTCATCCCCCTCCTAAGACAAAAAAAGTCTATTTTTTTACGCTTCGGAGCTCAGGTTGAGGATGAAAATGGAGAAGTCTTCAGAAACCCTTCTAGAATCAGATAGTCCTTGGAACGAGCTATCCAATGAATATAATTTTTATATGTTTTGATTTTATTATGTATTTTTTTTTAGTTTTATTAAACATAGGTTCTTCACCGAAAATGAAGGTCTGTATTTTGTACATGTGGAAGGGTGCTGCCACAATAGTGGTTTACAATTTCTGGGAGATCCTGATTTTTGCTAAAATCAAATATTTTTAGAAAATATAATTATTTAAGCCTTGAAATGTTCCATTTAAAGGATTCGAATTGAAGAGGGTTTGATCAAACCACCTTAGACCAAGCCCCGTTGGATAGAACCCCACTAGTTTTAAACCATACCTATAACAGAGTCTCTTTTACACCTATCAAAATGCTGATAAAAAACCACTTTTGATTTACCTTTTGGGGGATCAAATGAATTCATTAAAAATTTAGTTTTTATAAGTATGTATTCCTTATTATAAGCTTCCAAAAGAGTATAATTTTAATAAAATTTAATTTGATTATTATATTTATTTTTTATTTCTTGTGAATGTAGGGTTTTCACTAAAAATCAAGCTCTTTGTTTTGTACATGTGGAAAAATAGCATATTATCAAAAGAAACATTTGAAAAATATGAGTGCACTAGATATTGAAGTCCTTGATCCAACAAAAAAATAAAAATTGAATTTTGATACATACAAAAAAAGTTACATGTTATATGGTCCCGCTATGTCTGAATTGTAATTGGTTTGACTCTGAAACTTAATTAAAGAAAAAATATTCAATAAAAAACTATCTAACCAAGTGGAAGAACTATATATCGGAGTTACAAATCTAAATTCAAAAGAATTAGAATTTTATCCTTCATGGAAAAAAATTTATGCGTTATACGAATGAGCGCCACTTTTAAAAATGTTGTTTTATGAAAAACTAGTTTTGAGGGAGATGGAAAAATAAGTGCAATCTGATTCCAAAATTTTTGAAAAAAATATATTTATAATTATAGAAAAATTTCATGAAACTTTAGTTTGCATCATCACAAATTCTCACTTTAGCCTAGGTGCTTTGAAAGTGAAGATTTAGTTAAAAAAACTTATTTCAATGTCTAGTTTGGCCAAAAATTGTAAACACTATTGTGGGATCACCCTTAAAAATAATAGATTATCAAAATAAAAAAATAAAAAATAAAATATGAGTGCACCAGATATTGAAGTCCTTGATAAAAAAAAATAAAATTGAATTTCGAAATATACAAAAAAAGTTACGTGTTATACGGTCGCGCTATGTCTGAATTGTAATTGGTTTGACTTCGAAACTTGATTAAAGAAAAATATTCAATAAAAACTATCTAACCAAAGTGGAAGCACTAGATATCGGAGTTACAATTATAAATTCGAAAGAATTAGAATTTTATTGTTCATAGAAAAAAGTAATGCTTTATACGGTGAGCGTCACTTTTTAAAATGTTGTTTTAAAAAAAAACCAAGTTTTCATAGGAGATGGAAAAGAAGTGCAATTTGATTCCAAAAATTTTGAAAAAAATATTTTTAGAATCTACAAAAAAATGTGATGAGACTCTAGTTTGCATCATCTTCAAATTCCTCATGGTTTAGTCGCTATAGGTGCCCAAATGTGAAGATTTAGTTAAAAATAATAATTTTAGTGCCCAGTTTGGCCAAAAATTGTAAACCACTATTGTGGTATCACCCTTATTCAAACAAGAAGCATGAAGAACTAGATGTATCTTTGTTGTTGATGGAAATTCAAGCTTGTAGGCAACGCTACCTATCTTCTGCATGATTCAATGTGGGCCATAATATTTTGGAGACAACTTGTTATTCTTTGAGTGTTGGTTTAGTGAAATTTGCTTGTAAGGTTACAATCTCAAGAAAACTCAATCCCCAACTTCAAAGCTTCTTTCACTACAGTGTTGGTCCACCTATTGTTTCATTTGATTTTGTGCCATGGCTAAATTATCCTTGAGTCCTGAGAGTACCTATTGTTGATGAAGAAAGTGGTCGTCCACTTCCTGAACTCTTGGTGACACCTTCAATGATGAAGTGATGGAAGGAGGTTGATATCCATATAGTGCCATAAATGGAGATATTTTTGATGAACTAAGAAAGGAAGTGTTATACCACCTTTTTTCTAGTGGTAGCCAATCTACCCATTGAGATTGTTTATATAAAGTGAAACAACTTAGATATCCTTCCAAACACTTATTAATGATCTCAGTTTTCCCATCAGATTGAGGATGGTATGAAGAACTGTAAGCCGATTGAGTTCCCAAACATGAGAATAAATATTTCCAAAAAGTGACTAGTAAAGATAGGGTCATGATCATTGACAATAACCTCAGGTGTACCATGCATCTTTTGTATGTTCTCCAAAAAAACTTTTGCTATTGTACTTGCTATAAAAATGATGTGATAATGCAATGAAACATGCATATTTTGTGAGGCGATCTACTACTGCCATGATAACATTACGACCCCTCAATTTTGGAAGACCTATGATGAAGTCCATAGATACCTCTTCCCAATGTTTGCTAGGAATAACTAAAGGTTGTAAGAGACTTGGTGTCTTAATTGTCTCCCTTGCATTTCTTTAACAAACCAAATATTCAACCACAATCTTTTTAACATCACCTTTGAGCCCTTCCCAAAAAGAATATTTCTTGACTTGATGATATGTCTTCAAAAATCCTAAATGACGCCCAACTGGAGGTTGATGAAGCTCTATAAAAATCTTGTGTTTAAGAGTGGAATCTGTTAGAAACCAATATTTGATTGCAAACTAGAAAAATCACCTTCCACAGAAGAGAAAAACGAAAAAATAGAGATTTGCAAAAGATGTGCAAATTGATATTATTCAAGAATTCAATAATTACATGATAAATATTTGCTTTATAAAATCAAAGATGCATAACCCTAATATTATCTTGAGCAACAAGATAGCTCAACAAGATAAGGATGACAACTATAACTTAGGAATTAAATAAAGACTAAGTAAACTTATGCAAAGTGTAATTAATAATTAATTACACCAACACCCCCCCATAAGTGCAACTTAGGGAGAAGCAGCTTATTATGAAAATATGAGTCCCGACAACAAGGCCTGATCAGGTACTCATGTATGAAAAATCACCTTCCACAGAAGAGAAAAACGAAAAAAGTAGAGATTTGCAAAAGATGTGCAAATTGATATTATTCGAGAATTCAATAATTACATGATAAAGATTTGCTTTATAAAAGAAAAGATGCATAACCCTAATCTTATCTTGAGCAACAAGATAGCTCAACAAGATAAGGACGACAATTATAACTTAGGAATTAAATAAAGCCTATGTAAACTTATGCAAAGCGTAATTAATAATTAATTACACCAACACCCCCCCCATAAGTGCAACTTAGGGAGAAGCAGATTATTATGCAAATATGAGTTCTGGCAACAAGGTCTGATCAGGTACTCATGTACAAATGAAAAAAGAGAGAAAACCCAATGGGAAAAACCCCCCCTTAGAGAGATGAACTGTTGTGAAGAAGCACTGGAAGAACTCTGAAGAAGCAACACTGGAACGCCAAATCTAGAAAGCAAGGAAAGATACTTCTGTTTGCAAAATACCATATCAAAATGACAAATGCAATAGTAGACCCGATGCTAAGGAACACTAGAAACTCACATACTGGATCAACCCTGGAATCTGTGAACAATATAGTAGATGAAAGGATGAAAGGACCCATAATGATGACAAATCTAGAAGTTGTGTCTCTCGAAGCCAATGCCAAACTGAAACTAAAACTACCCATATGACGAGTACCATCAAGATTCTGGAACATTAACCATAAAAACATGGCCTTCAAATGAGAAAGATCTGAACCAATGCAGATCAAGAACCATAAAATCACAACTAAAGTGTGAACCGAAGCAAACCAATGATGTGTCTAGCTAAGAAAGAAAGAAGCTAAGGGAAACAATAGGAAACCAAACAAACTCATGTGAGTTGTCACCAATACATATAATGGATGCAAGAACCCCCCTTAATGGAACTTTATATCAGTTCGTTATTACAATACCTAATGATTGCAGAAGGAGAGAATGCAAAACTACAGAAACATAAGCGAAAATGCAAACCTAGCACATGAAACAAAAATGAATGCATACATAAAATAAGGTAAACATATTCTGTAAATGACCTCATATCTGCATAGAGGCCGAAACTAGCTTTCCAACGCCGTGAAAATCGTGAAAAACAGATAAGCAAGTCACAAGATATGTCTCCCAAAGAGAAAAGGAAACATCTGACTTCTAAGGCAGAAAAAAGCATCAAAAAGGAAAAACCAGAAAATCACACCTGGACCATTGCATAGAGCTTGGAAATAGCTTTCCGACGATATCTCGTTTGCAAAAACACGACGCCGTATGTGAAAGTTATGCTCGTTTCCGTGAAGGTACTCAAAAAATGTCTGATTTGGCCATGTGAAGCCCTCAGGGGCTAAAAAAATAAGGCCCCTGGTCGCATGGGTGAACCAGGGGGCTGGCGGCCAGGGGCGTCGATGCAGCCCCTGGTCACCCATGTGACCAGGGCTAGGGCTAAAGGCCGGGCGGGGGCTGGCGCGTGGGCCCTGGTCACCCATAAAACCGGTCGCTGTAGATTGAAGCCCTTGGGGGCTGGTTGGTTAGACCGGTGGAGCGACGCTTTGGTTGAGGAGGCCAGCGAAGGTGCTGGCGGTGGCGGGCTAGGGGCGCATGCGGGCGGCGGTGGTGGCGGCGCTGGGAATTTAAACAGGGAGCGCCAAATTTCACCAAAAAATAATGATTTTATAATTGTTTTTTTGATTTTTTCTTGAAATATGTGCCTCGGGAGTCGTGCCTAGGGGCCGTACGACCCTTGGGAAAAAACATTTTGCCTCTTTGGATGACTGTGTCCAAATCAGACAAATTTTATATGAAAATGGGGGTTTTTGGGCGCTGTGAATCCAACGGTGAGGTCCGTTTGGGCCCAAAGTGCTCTGAAAATTAGGTGACCCCCAAATCTATCTGAAAAATCACTGAGCTTACAACCCTCGCAGATCTGGCAAACGGTGAGGAAAATGAATAAAATAAAAGTCATTTCTAACTTTTCCTAGCGCTCTGAATCCAACGGAAAACCCCGATTTGATCCAAGACGTTGTATAATGATGCTCAAGGAATGAAACCCTCGAGGGACCTCGAACGAGCTCTGCAATGTGTTCCTCCAAAAAAGCTGAGAAGGGGCTGCAAATCAAGGCTCTGATACCATGTTAGAAACCAAGATATGATTGCAAACCAGAAAAATCACCTTCCACAGAAGAGAAAAACAAAAAAGCAGAGATTTGCAAAAGATGTACAAATTGATATTATTCGAGAATTCAATAATTACATGATAAAGATTTGCTTTATAAAAGCAAAGATGCATAACCCTAATCTTATCTTGAGCAACAAGATAGCTCAACAAGATAAGGATGACAACTATAACTTAGGAATTAAATAAAGCCTAAGTAAACTTATGCAAAGTGTAATTAATAATTAATTACACCAATAGAATCCTTGTAAAGACACAATCACTCTTTATACTGTAGAGCATCTCCCTTCCAACAAAAAATATCTACAATACTAGGATCACTCTTTAACTGTTGAATGAGATTACTTATAGGAACATCATTCTACCACTCTGCTTTGGCTCCAACCACCCAATCTTCTTGTAGTATTGAAATGACACATAATAAGGCTTCATCTTTCTCATCCTTCCTAGAAAGTGCATCTTCCTTAATATTTTACTTCCCTTTCTTATATACAATCTCAAAGTCATATCCCAACATCTTAGTGACCCGTTTTTGTTGCTCTTCAGAAGATAATATTTGTTCCAAAAACTATTTTAGGGTAAAAGTACAAAGCTATGTCACACTTTTAGCCAACTTATCAACATAAGTGAATTTATATATTTCTAACTAAAAATCAATTTTGGTTAAACATATGATCATGTCAGATTCATTCTAGCTAAGTAAGATATTTCCACAACTTTTCCAACTAAAATTGTTGGTTATATGCATATGTAGCACCACTTTGAGGCTAATTTACCAAAAAATATATTTATTTGAAAAAATTGATGTTTCAACAACTTCTACTCATGTAGATAAAATCTTTTTTAAAATATAAAAATACCCTTGTGTAGATCCATAAGTGTATTTTTCAATAATATATAATTTTTAATAATTTAATTATTATTTATAGTTTCCTTTTTATTTTTACTAAAAGAAGGTTATCAACTCAAAATATTAGGTTGATTACCATGTTAAGGAAAAATAGTAAAACTTATTTAAAAAAATTGAAAAAAATATGATGCACTAGATAAAAGAATCTATAACAAGATGGTATAATTTTTTTCCACTATAGATAAATAGATAATATGAAATTTGATGTCGAATGAAAATAACTATTTTTTAATACATGCACTTTTTAATATTTATTTAAAAATATATTTATCAAAATTGGAAAAAGATATATCCATGCACTAAAGTTTAAAGTTATAAATACACACAAAAAAAATTGAAGGAAAAAAAATTACTATATAAAGATTGACATCTCATGTAACTTCATTTTTTGAGCTCAACTAAATTATGGTGTCAATATTTATAAAAAGCTATTTTCAAATAATTTTTTAATAATTTAAAAAAAATACAAGCATAAAATATAATAAAAGATAAATATTTTATTAGTTTACATCATTTCAAAATTCAAAACATATATGTCACTTTTTAGTGATTCAAGTTTACAAGTTGGATTAGTGTTGGTCGTTTCCTTTAAAAAGTGTTGCACAACTTTTTACTTTTACCCTTTAGGCTATCATGATCTATCTTAACCTTGAAGTGTCTACCCATTAGATAAGGCCTCCATTGTTTTATTGCATGAAGAATAGCCAACATTTCCTTCTCATAAATGGGTTTGAGTTGATTCTTACCCTTTAATTGATGGCTCAAAAAAGTAATTGGCCGACCCTCTTGCATGAGAACTGCTCCTATCCCATTTCTTGAAGCATCACATTCCACAATGAAATCCTTGGTGACATTAGGAGTGACAAGCACTAGAGTTTTATACATAGCCTCCTTCAATCTCTCAAATGCTGCATTAGCAGAATCATTCCAATGAAAAGAATCCTTCTTCAATAAAGCTGTGAGAGGTGTTGCTATATAGCCATAATCATTCATAATTATTTTGTAGTATCTTGTAAATCCCAAGAAGTCCCTCAATTTATTAATAGTTTTGGGAATAGGCCATTTGATGATGTAGCTTTAATTTTGTTAGGATCCACCTTTACCCCTTCATGTGAAACTATGTGTCCCAAGTACTCCACCTCATTGAGACCAAAAGAGCACTTGGATGGCTTAGCATAGAGTTGATGATCTTCAAGAAATTGTAATGCTTGATCTACATGCTGCAAATGTTCTTCCCATGTCTTGCTATAAATCAATATATCATTAAAGAACACTAATACAAACTTCCTCAAGAATTTCTTAAAAATGGAATTCATCAACCTTTGAAATGTAGATGGTACATTTGTAAGACCAAATGGCATCACCAAAAACTCATAATGACCCTCACGAGTCCTAAATGTTGTCTTACAAATATCTTCTTCCTTAATTTGAATTTGGTGATAACCAAATCTAAGATCTAACTTTGTAAGATACATAGCTCCATTCAATTCATCTAGATAATCATCAATTATTGGAATAGGAAACTTAGCTTTGATGGTGTACACATATTGATCACTCTATAGTCTGGACACATGTGCCACATTTCATCCTTCTTACACACCATCACCATGGGTGAAGAGTAAGCACTTTGGCTATGCCTGATAATTCCTACTTCTAGCATCTCTCAAATAATCTTTTCTATCTCTTTTTTATATATGTGGGTACCTGTAAGGCCTGATGTTGGGTGGTTGGCTCCTTGAAACTAGTTGTATGGAATGATCATGATCCCTCTTAGGAGGAATTTCTTTAGGAATATCTCCAAAAACCACTAAGTGATGATCAAGTATTGCTTGCAAATTTGAGTGGGTGGGAGCCTGAGATTGAGTGACTTCTAATGAACATAATTGGGCCACAAATCCATCAACTCCTTTCTTAAGAAAATTTTTCATTTGGTGAGAGATAACCATTTGTGGGGACCTTTCCTTCAATCCTCTTAGTTTTATTGTCTTTCCTTTGGATTGAAATCTCATGAATAGTTCTTGGAAGTTCATCTCAATTATTCCCAAGGTACTAAGCCTTTGTACTCCTAAAACAATATCCGTTGCACCCATGGATATTGCATACAATGGGATATCAAGTTGATAATCTCCCAGGGATAATTTAATGTTGTGACACTTTCTAGAACAAATAATAGTGCCACCATCAACAATCAAGATCTAAAACTTTGGAGCTAGATATATGAAACAATTTAGATAGGTATCCAACTTTTTGTTGATGAATTTATGAGTACTACCTGAGTCAATCAACACTATTACTTTCTACTTCTTCAAGAAACCCACTACCTTGAGAGTTTGTGGAGAAATAAAACATGGGATTGCATGAAAAGAAATGATTGGGTGGGAATCATGTGATTCCTCATTTGAATCCCTTTCATCCTCTAATATTGGTTTCTCCTCTTCTTCCTCACTCAGACCTTCAATATAGAACAATTTATTTTCACTATATTTATGTCCTCGGCTGTATTTTCTATCACAATTGAAACACAACCCTTTTTCTCTTTTCTCCTCAATTTGTTGTGGAGTCAACCTAGTAGGTTGAGGAAGAGAAGGAATTGAATATCCTTTCTCTCTTATCACATTAGCACCATTGCCTCTTATGAATCAAATACTTCTCCTCTACCCTATGTACTAAGATAAAAGACTCATCTATAGAGCTAGGACTAAACATGCATAAGCCATGTTGAATGTGATCCTTGATACCATCCAAGTTCATAATTTATTCAAGTTATCCTCTGTAATTGTATCCACTTGTAAGGATAGTTTTTGGAATCATTGAGTATAATCCTTAATTGATCATGTTTGTTGAAGTTTAGCTAGCTAGCTAAATTAGTTGTCTATCATACTATTGCTATATTATGCTTGGAGTTCCTCTGTAAAAACTGACCATAAGACTGTGAGACCCTTTTTATTTTGATGTGTACAAAGCCAATGATACCAAATGAATTGATTTGGTTTTAGATATAGGGAAGCCATCATGAACTTTTGTCTATTTGGGACTTGATGTACTTCAAACAAATTCTCCATTTGGTTTATCCATGTTAGAGGATGCTTGCCATCGAACTTGCACATATCCACCTTTGGTATTAAATTCCTAGATCCCATGGGAGTATTAACATTTGGGTCAAGAATAGTTGACCTAGAAATTTGACCTTGGTTGCTTGAAACATCCTTTCTTGCTTCATTCATATAGGCGCTTAACATGATTTGTATGTCCGATATATCTCCACTTACGCCACACATCTCCATCTTCACTGAGGAAATTTCTTCCTTGAACTTACTAATTTCCTCATTAGGATTAATATCCTCTATTCTTACCTCATCCTTATCAAGGGATTTTCCTGGTGTGACCACATTCTTTTTTCCTCTTGTTGCAGGCCTTGTCATGATGGAAACTAATAATTTTGAAATAAATTACATAAATGAAACTAAAATTATTTGAAATTTTTACTATAACTTACTAGGGCCAAGATACCACTTACCCAAAAAAACTCCAAGAAATTAGCAAATTTTTAGCCTTGAGAGTGAATTTTTAAAAAACCCTAATTTTACAATAAATCACTTATTTCTACTTCAATTTCTCTAAATTTTGTATTGTATTCTCCTCTCTTATGTCTTCCAAAACCCACTAAAAATCAAGGTCCAATTTGACAGGGTTTAAGAGATATGCACCTTCCAAATAAATTGTGTAGAAACCCTTATTCTACAATAGATTGCTCAATTCTACTCCAACTTCTCTAAAATATGGATTGTAGCTTCTTCAATATGCTCTTCAAAAACACTTTAAAAATTAGAAAAAAATCTCCAAAATTTGAAATATATGCCTTCCAAAATAACCTCCAATATTAAGAAGAGGCCTTGCCTCTTTGGTGCCAAGATCATGCTTTGATACCACTTGTAACATGAAATACCTTGCATAATAGAAGAATATGATATGAAATATGTAGAAAATACTTGATAATAACTGAGAATAACAAGCCACTTCAAGGGGGAAAACCTCCAAATATCTCCAATGAGAATAGAATTCACAATATGATTATGAAGTAAGACTCAAACCTCCTATATATTCCTATTTATGCCTAGGATATCAACGAGGCTGACTTAGATAACCCTATATAAGCCATAGGCTGACCTAAATAACTAAATAAAAATATAATAATGATAATATGACTTAATTAGGAGTTAAGATAGCCACAAGTCAACTATTCATAACTCAATGTACTCTAATATTAAGGGCATAGTAGATATTGAGTTTCTCTTAGGAGTCCTCAATTTGGTAGCATGCATTTGCACAAGGATTCTTATTCATGCTTTGGTTGAGGAGGAGGGTGGATTTATAGAGTTGGGATGAGAGGAATGGAGAGTTGAGATCCATTTGAAATGAATGACAATGTTGAATGAGAGAATTTTGAATTTATATTTGGGAGGGAGGTGGAAATAATTATTGGTGGTTGATGGATGGAGGGATAAGATTGATTTATTAATTGAATGACCAAGATTCATAGTCGATTTGAGTTTGGATAGATGGTAGTTACAGATAAATGAGTAGGATTTAGTTGATTGATTTGACAATTAGGATTGAAGAAGAATTTGATTTAGGATTGATGATGTGGATAAGTATTATTATTTAAATGGTTGGTAGTTGGGAATGGATGGTTAGGATTAGTTTGATTAATTAGATGGTTAACATTTAGTATTGATTTTATTTAAAGATTACAAGAATTTTAAATTAGAATAAATAGGTGATATGCATATGGTGGGAGAAATATTAAATTTATAATTAAAATGAAGATGATGATGATGGACATTAGCCTAGTTAAATAAAATGTTTAATTTTATTAACTAATATTAGGATGAATTTATTAAATAAATATGTTTATTTTATTTGTTAATAGAAGAAAGGCGAGCTAATTAATTAAATAACTTAATTAACTAATTATAATTGAAGGAATTATGAGTTTAATGGTAGAAATTAGTTAAAATACCAAGATGGATTTTAGGTGTGTGCATTCTGCCCCTCTTTGAAGTAGTGTTGCAACTAAAAGAAGTTGTGTGTTTCAAATAAAATAAAACATAAGCATTTGATTAGGTGAAGAGGGTGGAATGATACACCAATTGGTTGAAGAACAATATAATTAGAAAATGAATAGGTGATGTCTCCTCAAGGGAGTAGGTAATTGAAAATAGTACAAGAAATCTATACAAAAGAGAGAGTTGGGGTGAGTGAAAATGTTTAAGGGGTGGAGACATAAAAAAAATGGTGAAAAGGGAAAACAATATAAAAGAAATGGTTTGGGGAGAAAAATGTTGAAAAATGATGAGATGGGGTAAAAATTCGGTTGAAGGAGGTCATAAATAGTGCTAGGGGTAAAAATATTTCATTTCATCCTTGCCATTAGTAAAAACTATCATGAGGATAACACCTTTCAGAGAAAAATAGGGCATGTAGTAGCCCGCAAGAATCACAAACAAGTGTGTGGGGATCTATAAGAAATTGATGGGGCAACACTAATAAATAAGTATTCAAACTTCAAAAAATATGTGTTTTTAATGTGTTTAAAAGTAAAAGAAATAAATATTGTGATGCATGCACTTCAGGATGAATTTCATCCCAGATTGCATGTATAGCTAACCTTGATGCATGCATTGAAGCCTAAAGCACATGTGATGTTTTAGTGCATGTGTTTTTGGAAAGGGCACATGCATAAGGCATAAAGTGCATACGTGGATTACATGTGTGTATACATTATTGAGGCACATGTGTCTAGGGATGAGTGCATGCATTATATCCTAGATCACATGCACACATGTCAAGTAGGAAATGCATGTGTACCAAATGGTAGTGTTTCCACCTATTTGGAATAATGATTAAGGACTTATTTGCATGAGATCTAGATATAGGTACATTTACCATTGTTGATCAACAAAGATAGGTACTTGATAGTATGTAGATTATAAAGGATCTTGAGGAGCATGAATGGGTGACATTAGAGTTACTGACCCTATAACATATTGCAATGATACTAGTGATACATGTGCATGTAAGATGTTTATGGCCTTAGTGAAGCATTGGTAGTCCAAGATGAGCACTTTCCACCAAGGGTTATCCCACAATACTGGTTTACAATTTTTGTCCAAACTGGACATTGAAATATATATTTTTAAGTAAATCTTCACTTTCGGGCACCTATAGCGGCTAAACCATGAGGAATTTGAAGATGATTGAAACTAGAGTTTTGTGAAATTTTATCTATACATTCTAAATATATTTTTTTTCAATTTTTTTGGAATCATATTGCACTTCTTCTTCCATCTCCCTCGAAAACTAGTTTTTTTCAAAAAACAACATTTTTAAAAAGTGACGCTCACCGTATAATGCATAACTTTTTTTCCATGAAGGATAAAATTCTAATTCTTTCAAATTTAGATTTGTAACTCCGATATATGGTGCTTCCACTTGGTTAGATAGCTGTTTATTGAATATTTTTTCTTTAATCAAGTTTCAATTTCAAACCAATTACAATTTAGACATAGCTCGACCATATAAAGAATAATTTTTTTTGTACATGTATCAAAATTCAATTTTTTTTGTTGGATCAAGGACTTCAATATCTAGTGTACTCATATTTTTCAATTTTTTTTTGATAATTTTCTATTTTTCCACGTGCAAAACAAAGAACTTGATTTTCAGTGAAAAACCTATGTTTAATAAAACTAAAAAAACAAATACATAATAAAACCAAAACATATTAAAATTATATTTGTTGGATAGCTTGTTCTGAGGACTACCTGATTCTAGTTGGGTTTGTGAAGTCTCTGCCATTTTCATCTTCAACTCGAGCTTTGAAGTGTAATTTTTATTTTTTTTTGTGAACAAGGTCAAAAATTAGGGAAAGGGGGGGTTCACTCAAACTAGGGGGGCTTGAGCGAACCCCCAGGGGTTCAAGAAAACAAGGGTTCATTCAAACCCCCTTCCATAAAGGGGTTTCAATTAGGATCATTGAATAATTTTTTGGCATGGTTGAGGGTAAGTGAAGCTTTTCTTGGGGATCCTATATGCTAGCACAATTGTATTGGGACCTACACATAGTGACCTATAAATGGGAGAAGATAATTGAATCAATTACATTTCTATATAGATATGGACATGAGAGCACATTGAAATACTATGACTAGAGGGGATTTAGGAGTTTTGGGAGGATGACGACCCCTATGCATTTGTATGGAGGATTAGTGGGGGGGATTACTATCATTTAGGGGATACAACCTATTTTTAATGAATATTAGACGAGTTTTAGGTGGGGATGCAATGTGGCACCCTTATCTAGATATGGATGGACATAAGGATGATGCTAACTATATGAGCTATGTCTAGTCACCATGCTACATTTTCAAGGAGAGGAGATTTATCATATAACGATACAACCTAGACCATGTTCTCCAATAGTTTTATATTAGAAAAGGGGTACCAAGAGAACCACATGAGTTCATGTGGGTGGCTTGAGAGATAAGATGGTTGTCCCATTGGTAGACCCAAAAGTGGCCACAAATAGTTAGAAGATGGCGACTCAAGTGGACTAGGACTACCATGGTGGGGTAATTAATACTAGAGTTAGCTGATATGAATATAATACTTCATCAGAATAGTAGATACTATTAGAATTGATGATACCAACTTGGGGGATGGTATAGAAGAGAGTGAAAGTAGTGATTATGGTAACTTGGAGGTTGAGGGGAGGGGGAGAGTACAGAGAGTAGAAAATTTTCCTAGAGGGAGAGGAGGAGATGGTCATTGAGGAGGTAAGGGAGATGGTGACATGGGTGATGGGGGTATGAAGGGGATGATGTGGAGACCTAATGAAAGTGGATGAGGGAGATGGCGACAAGTTTGGAGGTGATACAAGTGTAGAGGTAGGTACCATAAATATAGAAGATCACAAATGGGACAAAGTTCCAAAGGGTTATGCTTGAGAGAAAACATCCTAGGATATAGCCACGTGTAGGATCATCATGGAAAAAATAGGCCCTTAAGTGGCAAAAAATTCAAAAAAATCAGAGTTAGGCAACTTGATGTAAAAATTTGAATAAGTTATCTATATTATTTCAAAAATATGTTAAGAATAGGATCTGTAGCAAATTGAATGTAGTTTCTAAACTACTAGGTTTATTTAAAAAAAAATCTATTTGGTGAAAATTTGAAATTTCAATGCAATAGTACTTAAATTTTAGGGAAAAAATAAGTAGGTATCTATCTGACCACCCTTCTTTTTTTTTTTTTAGACTGCAGGAATCGGGTAGCACGACCCCCTATAAACTGCAGTGCGCCTGGTAAACTTTTTAACGTGACCGGCGACGCTGGTGCGACACGCCCTCCGGTACCACGGGACGGGGGAGACTAGAACTCATGACCAGCAGAGCCGCAATGGAATTACTTAGCCAACCGAGCTAGGGCCCCCGCCCTCTATCTGACCACCCTAACCATAATAAAAATATATATATTTTTATAAGATTTTAGATATAGGTAGAGGACTCATGTCCTGATGTGATCCACATTTTTTATAATTTTTTTCCAAGTAAATAATTAATTATTAATTTTTTATTACAACTTTAAAAAATATAAAAACTCGTATGTTTGACCACCTTAACTTGGTCAAAACTTCATGAAATTCATTTTTTTTAATCCTATAGTATGTGAAGCATAGAATGTGACATAGTTTTGGATTCAAAAAATGTGATACCATTTGAAAAGCTATAGATTTTTTTCAATTAGCCTATCAATTAGGACTTTAGTCATAATTTAAATAGAAAATGAATAATAATTATTTATTAAATTCATAGTAAAGAATAATTTATATTGGTGGAAAGCTGAGAACCTCCTTTAAAAACCCTTTTCGTTTCATTAATTTTGGGTTAAAAAAAAGGCATTAGTCACATACCCTACACATACCCATCATATTGCCATTTTTTGGCCCATCATATGATCCTGCACATACCCATATAATATTGTATATTTTCAATTAGCAGGAGATGTCCTTAAGGATGTAATTGCTAAAAAATTGAATGAGTATGATATCTTGTAGGGTTAGATGACTACTACATGGGTAGAGTGGGATGACTATCAAGTAGATGGATAATTTGTAGGCCAAATTAGACATGACTCTAGCTGCATAAAGGATAGGACAAGGTGGTGATAGAGTGGATTATTTATAGGTAGATAAGGATAAACTACATGCCTAATTGGATGAAACATAAATAGAGTAGGAATGGGTTTATTCAGAGATCCACATGTCGAAACAAGAGACATATATGGATAGAAAAATTATGGGGTCAAATATTTTATAATAGGCCTTTCTAAAAGTGTTGAGGGCCATGTGAGAGGTGCAATAGTCTAGGAATGAGGTATAATAATATATATCCTTGTATGGGCACACAATTCTAATAGACTAGAGGGAGTTATTCTTTATGGAGCATAGTAGCTCACGAGTGATCAAATTTGTATCATGATCCAACTATGTGGCTATGGGTCTACTTAGGGAGCTACCTTCACCACCATCAAGATGAAAAAAGGAAATTGATAGTCAAAATTGAGATGGTTGAAAATTTGGGCTTAGTGGACTAGATTGATTATTTTTGGATGTATATGATAAACACACTATTTTTATGTCTATATATATGATTTGTTGATGGATATGAAAAGACACACATTTGTATACATGATTTACTATTGTGTATATTTACTATTAAAATTTTATGGATATCATGTATGAGATGGTACTATGATGAACATATAGATAATTTTATTTTATGTGATGCATTTGTGTGATGTGATAGATTTTATAATCTAATATATGTTATGTGATGTCCATGATGTTTGTGATTTATGAGAATAGTTATAATATGACTATTATGATGTAATGCGATTTTATTATGATAGAATTTGTGGTGAGGATTGAAATAGGTGATTGTAGGTACATGTAGGTGAATCATCGAGGGGATTCTAAAGGTGTTGATCAACTTTTTTGTTATAGCATAAATAAGATGCACAAGATATAAAGATTAGTTCGATGTGTTCTATGTGCAAGAGGACTAACATACAAATAGACAAAATTAAAAAAAAAAACCAAAAATTCCACAAGATGAAAAATACATGATATGTCCCAATAAACATATGCTTGAGACACAAAAATGTATAATAGACCATGGTGGCCTTCATGGAGTATGTAGGAGGGAGGGTGGATGAAAATGATGAAAGATAAGAACAAAGTGGAAATATTATGAACATGAAAGGATAACAAATTTAGCCCATTGATGACAAAGATGATTAAAAATTATCAACATATGAAAAAGAAAGAGGCAATAAAGATGAGACAAAAGGATCTGTCAAACATGAGCAATAGAAATGTCAAATTTCCTCTCAAAAATAAAATGGTCCAATGGATGAGATTTAATTCTCAACTCTTGGAAGCCTAGCCATGTTAAAATCTTAGTTTATTAGAAAATTAAAACATATATGTAGGATAGCCCATGGTTGAGTTATCATGAAAATAAGATTTCTCCAACTCAATTTACAACTTAAAAGAGTTACTATTAAATTAATAGCATAACAATTTTATTTTCCTTCAAGCTTAAATAAGGGGGATTTTAACAAATAAGAGTACACTATTCCTTTTACTAATTTAAAAGAATTACTAAAGATATTCTTACTCTCAACTATCGAGTAATTAAAATTTATTTCCTTGTCTCACAAAATTGTTAATTAAATTTGTAAATATGGACTATGGAAATAACCTAGGGTGAGGTTGTTAATAGGGCTCTCAATGTTAGGATTTGGTGTTGTACACCATTGCATAAAATGCTACATTATAAAGTTGTAATTAAATAATTATTTAGTTGTGGTGCACCTAGGACATGTGTTTAGCCACACTAGGTAATCATTTGGGGCCACTTGTAAAGTTGTATTGTAACATTGGGTTATTATTTTATGTGTGGGAGACAAGATACAAACTTACTATTTATGGAAAATATTTAAAAATGTAAAACCATAGTACCTAATATTAAATGAGGGGTTAATAATTTTGTGTTCACATGGTTTTGTGACACATTTTTTTATCTTACCACTTGGTTGTATTTGTGTGAACTCATGTCTATAAAAGGAAACACATGATTAATGGTTAAGTTTGGTTGGGTGAGTGGGCTATCGTTATTGAGTCTTTTTATGGAGTGCATATGTGAAGGATGTCATTTGATGTATTGATTAATTCTTAGAAACATGGGGGATTAATGGGAGAGGCTTGATGTTTCAAAATTATTTATGGTAACTTTGTAAGTGCATGTATCATTTTATTGCTGAATAATAGATGGAGTATGGATGTTTTTGGATGTTAGGTTTTTCCCTCTTAAGGGTTTTACTAGGGTACATCTTGTGTTATCTTGTGGATTTTTTTATTTTGATCTATACACTATGGTTATTCTGTAAGCTTGTATGCATTATTTTCTCTCATTGGGTTATGTAGGAAATGGATTAAATGAACTATGTATTGATACATTATTTCCTAACAAGTGGTATCCAAAATTTCATGGTTATAGGAGGTGTGAGCTCCTAGGTTTTGTTACAATCCTTGTTTGAGTAGATTTGGTGCAAAGTTGAATCCATGGCTATGCAAGAAAGATTTGAGGAATTACAAGATATGGAACACATGCACATGCGTTGTTTTGTAGATTTGGGCTTTTGGGGTTTGCATATTTATTGGATTTATTGCAAATTTAGGGTTTGAATAATTTAGGTCAAAAGTATTTCTTGGACCGTGCTTTCATATGAGGGTTTTGTATAGTAAATTTCATAGATGACCTCCTGAGACAAAACAAACCTTACCATTGGATTCAAGATGGTTGAGAAACAAAAATTAATATTAAAATTTCCCTATTTTGGCCACTATAAAAAATAAAAAAAATCCCTTATCTACCCTAGTTGTACAATTATAAGGTTGTATTGTCATCTGCAGAATTATAGAAAAATAAAATTATATAGTGAAAACCTACAGAAAAAAAATATTAATTTTAAAAATAATTTGAAATAATAATAAAATTAATTAGGACTCATGGGGGTCCTAGGACCCCCAAGACCTTGCCAACACAACCGTTGATAGGATAATTGACATTGTCAACATTGTTGGTCCTATCAATTGGTAGTTGATAAGGGCTCCTTGACTAGCAAGTTTTCAAGCTAGTGGGGATAGGCCCTAGTCTTGGGCACCCAGTCTTATGGGGGACTACCCAGCCTAGCCCTATGAGGCATAATAAAATTAAATCACTACCAAATTTTAAATAGATCTAATTAACTTTCAAATTTGCCACCCGACCACCAATAGTGCATCGCCCAAGCAACACCAACATCACCATCGTTGATGGGGCCACAAACTTGCCACCTAAGGGCCATTACAGAGCCACCAATAGGGTATATTGGAAGAAATTTTTCAAATGAGCATAAATTTCACCCATGATGTTAGTTTTTTGACTTCCAATAGTTGATGAAAATATTTTTCTGAGCAGTACATAGTGGTAAAGGTTTGGTTCCATGTTTTAACCATTTTCATCAATTTTGGGGTCCTAGAAGTCATATATTTTTGATTTCATGGTTTTGGTCACAAATTTTCCATATATAATCATATTTTAATTTATAATAGGCATTGGAGAGCATGTGCACTGTACTACATAATAGATTAGATAAATTTTCATTTTCTAGCATAGAGATAGGATTGTACCTATTTGATCAACTGTAGGTTCATAAGATTTGAGGTGTGATTGTGTGAGTATTCAAATGAGTCAAGAGGTGAAACCTTAAGGGACTACATATTTTTATATGATATTTATGATGGTATAATTGATTATTAGGTTGGTGCTTCTTGGTATAGGTTTATTGATTTTTTTCAGAGTTGGAATTTGATGATGACATGTACATAGGTTATCTTCAATTTTGAGGACATGGGCTGAGATGTGTAGAGATTTAGAGTCTCGTGTGGGTGATATTTGAGTGAAGGTAAAATATTGGTGATGATAATGGTGTCATGAATATGTAGGTACATTTGATCATTGGCATGACATGATCATGTATGTGGTTGTTGTTGGTGATATGGTTTGGAGTTAGGAGGTTGTTTTTATCTTCTAAATTCTTGATTGGTTCCTTGAATATGGTTACTCATTTATGGACATGTTTGGTGAATCAAATCAGTGGTTGTTTTGGTGTTTGATTATTTTTGTCTACATGATTATCTTCTTGAATATCTTAGTTCACATATTACTAATGTGAATCTGATGAGTTTGTATGCTTCATTTTTTGGGATCTACAAGTTGTACAGGTTATGGGATTACCTAATCATTTTATTTTTAGTGGGATGAATTAGATGTGGACTATCTATATCCATGAGATTGATTAAGTGTTGATGTAGAATTTGTTAGTTGGCCTTGTTTGTAGTCATTTGTGCATTGGTATGTTGTTTTGAGATGAGAGGATGGATGATTAGAGTACCTAATTAATCGATTATAGGGGATTTAACATGTGGTTTTATCATGATGTCATGATAGCTTGGTCACCTTTCATTGGTTACACATCCTAGTGGGAGCTTTTGATAGTGATGATTTGGTGGTGTAGGATTGATTCTTAATGTTTTTATGGTGGTTGTATCTTCTTGGCTTGAAGATCTTGGTTTTACTTGGTATTATTGGGAGTTAATTTGTGTGTGTGTGGACCTAGATGATCTTCATTTAGGAGTTTGTTGTCACAATTCCATATATAGCTCAATATCATGGTTCAATGAAGTTGTTGGTAGTGATGTGGATTCATCATTAGTGATGGATGATCTTCTTTAATGCTAGTGTATATATTGGAGGAGATATTAGATCCTATTATTTTAGAAGAGTTTATTTACATTTATAAGCTCACTATTAGGAGATGGGTATCTTCATGGGTATGTGCAAGATCATCATGGAAAAAATAGGCCCTTAAGTGGCAAAAAATTCAAAAAAATCAGAGTTAGGCAACTTGACATAAAAATTTGAATAAGTTATCTATATTATTTCAAAAATATGTAAGAATAGAATTTGTAGAAAATTGAATGTAGTTTATAAACTACTAGGTTTATTTAAAAAAAAAAATCTATTTGGTGAAAATTTGAAGAATCACAGGTAGTACTTAAATTTGGGGAAAAAATAAGAAGTAGGTGTCTATCTGACCACCCTAACCACAATAAAATGATAATATTAATTTATAATATTTTAGATATAAGTAGAGGACTCATGTCTCGATGTGATGCATATTTTTTGTAATTTTTTTCCAAATAATTAATTATGAATTTTTTGTTACAACTTTTAAAAAATATAAAAACTTGTATGTCTGACCACCTTAAGTTGGTGAAAACTTCATGAAATTCATTTTTTTTAATCCTATAGTATGTGAAGCATAGAATGTGACACATGTTTAAGATTCAAAAAATGTGATATCGTTTGAAAGCTATAGATGTTTTTCAATCTGCATATCAATCAGGACTTTAGTCATAATTCAAATAGAAAATGAATAGTAATTATTTATTGAATTCAAAGTAAAGCATAATTTATATTGGTGGAAAGCTAAGAATATCCTTTAAAAACCCTTTTCGTTTCATCAATTTTGGGTAAAAAAAAGTCGTTAGCCACATACCCTACACATACCCATCATATCGCCACTTTTTGGCCCATCATGATCCTGCACATACCCTCATGTGATTAGAGATGTTGATTCTTGGTTTAGATGGTGTTTGGTATTATGTCATGGTTTACTCTTGATGGTAGCTTAGAGGTTTGACATGATACAAGTTCTCTTCAAACCAGGATGTATGCATTGTTGCATGTGATCTTCTAGGAGGAGATGGTTAGACTATGATGTCATGTTGGATTCTTTATTTTGTAGTTTGAGCTTTGACATTGGTATATTGTTAGTTCTCTTTGTATTGAGTACATTGTTCTTGTTGGTTCTCTTAGTATTAAGTACATTGGTCATTTTATTAGGAGATTCATTATAATGTTGTGATACATTTTCAAAGCTTAGCATGGATTGATTGTTGGTAGGTCCGCATGGATACCTGGAGACTTAGGTGAGGTTAGAGTTCTCTTGGGATTATAGAAATTTTCTTTAGATGGTTACTTTTTAGAGGTTTCAATAGGAAGACCAAAGAGCTTTCACTTGGATATGAATGCGAGTTCATGATGAACCTATAGAGGAGATTACTCTTGGAGTGATTCATGATGACTTGGTTATCTTGGAGGGGCATTATCATTCCCTACTCTTGGTCTACTCAGTTGTTTATCATCTGAAAGGTATTTTCCCATTCTTGTTTCATCTGAATGGTAACTATGTATGTTGACCTCTAGGGAGTATGTGAAAAAGGAGTACATGGAACAATTCCAAAAGTGCATATATGACATGTTCAATATGATTTCTCAAATAATGAGCCAATAATTTTTTCAAGACCTTTACAAATTTAAAATGGGATACAAGTGGATGGATGCAACAAGATTGTGACACATGATGCGAACTAAATTATATGAAATAGATGGGAAGTATATATCAAATATTCCCTCAATTGTAAAGGGTTCATGGGTATGTGCAAGATCATGGTGGGCCAAAAAGTGGTAATGAGGAAAAAAAACGTCTTTCATCGACCGAAAAATGCAAAAATACTGTGTTGACATTTTTTAGGCTCAGGTGTCAGTACGCACCACCATAGCAAACACCAAACCTAGTTTTACAAATCGGATATCGGATATCCGATTTGTAAAAAGCATATATATAAAAACTTTGTCGCTATTTTAAAGTTATTTCACAGTCAACAACTTGCGGGCGCACAATGAATTGATTCTTCGTGTAACAGATATCCGATTTGGCCAAAATCCGATTTGAAAAGGTAATTTTTTCAATTTTTATTTGATTTGATTCAATTTTGAATTAGATTTGAATAATTTTAAATAGTTTTTGTAGATTTTTTTTAAAAAGAAATAGGGTTTTTGATTGAATTTTTATGAAAAATTGGGGGTTAGAATGGATTTTTTGATAAAAAGTGTTTTGTGTGGATTTTCAAAATAGGGTTTTTTGATTGATTTTTTATGAAAAAATTGAATTTAAAGGTAGATTTTTGGTAAAAATAAGATGTTTGTGGATTTTTCAAAATATGGTTTTTGATTGAATTTTTATGAAACAATTGAATTTAGAATGAATTTTGATAACAAAATGAATTTTTTTATGGATTTTGATTTAAAATAGTGTTTCTTATGTATTTGTATTAAAAATTAGAGAATTTTATAGATTTTTGTTAAAAAGTAGGGTTTTTTTGGATTTTTTTTAAAAACTAGAGTATTTTTATAATATTTTCATTTATATTGTCTAATTTTAATTAGATTAATTAGTTTTTAACTTTAATCAGGCATTATACCTATTGAGAATGAGAATGCACAAATTCCACTAGTTGAGAATGAAAATCCACAATCAGAGAATCAAAATGCAGAAATTCCAAATGCTCCACCACCTCCGTAGCCATCAATTGAAGACTTAATTCATGAAAAATTGGAGCAATTGAGGGGCATTTGTGATGTTTATAAGAAAATCCCTCGATTATCCTATATGTCAACCACATTGACAGGAATAATTACAAATGTAGAAACCCTCTCCACCCAACATAATGCCTTTCATTCGTGGTGAGAAACCATGAGAGAATATTATGCATGTGGATTGTCTTATGATGATGTAGAAAAATCTCCAAATAGCAAAATCCCAAATAAGCCTCTTTATTTATTAACCCCAACATTGGTTGTCGGAGTTAATGTTAACAAACCAGGCTTTCCTGCCTCAAAATGGTACATGCAGGGCATAGTAGATAACTTTTGGGATCATTGGTGTATGGTTTTTTATAAACCACACAACAATAATCTTGATGTACCTTTTTACTTTATTAAAAAATTATACGCTGAGTTTTTGTTAGGGCATCATGTCAATTACTTTGGGATTAAACCCTTCGAGGGTGTTGGTGGAGATATGCCCCAAGATAGGCCAGGGGCAACTAGAGTAGTCAAGTGCCCACATGTTCCCCATCCTCCCCTTCCTCTGCCACCTCCAGTACAACATCCAGATATTACGGAGGATGCAACCGCACAAACTATCCAAGCCATTCACTCTTTGAGTGGTCTTTTGGTTTCCCATGCTTCTTCAGTAGCTCAGCCATAGTCTGGTGATCTTGGAAATGGATCTAGTGCTGCTGCATCATCCTCCTCAGGTCCACATATTTGTGTGCCACATATTTGCAATATGTTCCAACAAATATGCTTGGGTCCTATTGTACAACCCCCTGAGCAACCATTAGACACTTCTGATTATGACATCCAGGATGTGGAGATTATAGCAGATCACACGTAGGGGAGTGGAGCACACCCTACAAAGTCCTCTCCTGCTAGAGAGGTGGACATTGGAGTAGTTACACAGGTAACATTTAAGGTGTAAATTCATAACTTGCATTTTTTTAAAAATGAATATTAATAAGAGATAGTATCAAATACTCATATTTTTTTATATGGTCTATTTAACAGTTAATGTCTGAGGAGGAGCTCACACGGGTGACTAATAGCACCCTTAGGGCCATTTCATTTGGCCTCGAGATGCACACAGTATGTATTTTTGCACTCACTCATTTACATTTTTTTATTGTATACTTTCTTGTCATTTGAATTGTCATTAATGAAATTATATATTAACTTATATGTTTATCTTATTCTCTACTTGTAGGAAACACCTAGTGCGAGTGAGGTGTGATGCTCTATAGACTATGGAGGCACAATGTTAGATAAGGGAAAGGTAATTGAACTCAAATTTGATTGAATTAAGATTTATAAGATCTTTTATTGATTATGCATACATTGACATAGATTCACAGTTTCATATGTACTTGTCATTTTTATGTATAGGCGGTTGTGAGTTATACATCATTGTTGATAAGTGCCACAACACCTGAAGGAGTAGGTATTCGAACACTTGAAGGAGGAGGTGTTGAAACACCTAAAGGAGATACAAAAAAAGATCAGCCTAAAGAGGTATGTGTTTATTTTATTTTGTGCTTCGTAAATATGTTCTTATTACTGACAATTCCATGCTAACTTGGATCAATTTCATGTTTTTGTTCACATATATAGATTGATGTTACAAAAGTTGGTTTGGTTAGTTCTTTGAGAGGGGTATATTCTAGGACTCCTGACCCTTCAGAGAGACATATATTTCAAGTAATCAAGATTTCAATTTTAGAGTTCAATTATAATTCAATGTGTATTGATTTTTATGTTAATTATTCGATTTTAAATTATATAGTATAACTAATCTCAATTGTGGTTTGACTTTTTCTTGTGCAGCTACCTTGAG
>VDFB02353493.1:189934445-189950407 GCA_007258455.2 Sequoia sempervirens | reverse complement strand
GATAGAGCAATATGGGCCTAGGGGTGCGGGTTTCCCTAGGCTGGCAACAATATTGGAGAAGGCAACAAGGAAATGGCACAGAGGGCATGACAACCCCAATGTCGCCACCTACATCATGATTTCCACACCATAACTAGGGCCCACCAAGGTGTTAAGGTGTTTGGGCACATGGGTTGATCATTCATGAAGTCTTGGAGGGGCTTGTTTAATTACTTCTCATGCAAGTCAAAGGGGTGTGGAGGCTAGGGATGTCTTGGCCATTTGGAGCTCTATCGTTTGGAATGGCACTAGCATGGCGAAAGCGTGCAAATGAATTCCCACATTGTGGGACCCGCAGGCAGAAAGGCCGACTCATCTTTTATTCAAGGTTTGATTGATCGAGATCATGTGGGAGTAGACTTGTAGGTAGCCATTGAGAGGTGGCTATTTTGTAGATGGCAAAGACAGGATAGCGGCCTGCATACGGCATTTCGTGCCGTTGAGCCAGCAAAAGGCATCGACATGCACTATTCATTCAAGGAGGGTCAGATGGTAGTAGAGGGATCAAGCCGACAAGGCGGGCAACAGGTTAGGCTTGGCTGTTTGGAATAGGTAGTCAAGGGTTAGCGGCCCATAGATGACAACCCACAATAGAATGCATGCTCCCAACTTTACTTAGGCATTGTGTGCATGAGGGGGCTGGGAGGAGATGAACAGCGTGGATTCTGCAACGTAGGCGGACGGGGCTCCCTAGCCATTTGGAAAAATGAAGGGGAATAGGTGGCCTGCAAATGGTAGTTTGCAAAGCCCAACCCGCAAGGAGGCCCAACCTTAGGCAAATTTCAGGCGATTTGGACAACGATAGGAGAAGCGAGGTCCACGAGGTGGAAGGAAGTGAGGGCCCCACTATGTATGATGGGCGTTAAGCTAACGGCGAAGGGACATTGGAAACCCACAAAAAACGTCCCACAAAAAAAGGCTTGAGGCTTTGGTGTTTTACTTAGGATGTGAGCTAGGTAGGGCGCGCCACGCAGAAAGCCAGAAGGAGGTAGTCATGTGAGGAATGAAAAGCAAGCAAGGGCGGCCCATGGATAGAAGTCTACAGGGATGGGCGTGAAACAATCCTCAACTTTAAACTTAGGTTTTTCTTTGCCTTAGTTGGCGACAACAAAAGAAAGGCATTAGTCTGCATTTGTGGGCCCGCTAAGGGTGACAACCAAGGCTTCTGAAGTTTGGCATTTGGTTTGCAAGGTCAACGACAAAGGTTAGCTTGCGGGCCGTAGGGGGATGAACACCCCTGGTCAAGAACGACGAATGTAAGGTTCAGTCCTGTATGGCCCTAAATGGTTGACTTTGAAGGGTTTTCAATTTTTTTAAAAATGGGTTTTGCATGGGATTTCATCCTTAACTAGCTGTTTGAAAATTTTACAATTTTTCTCTTAAGATTTTTAAATTTCGCAAAGAAAACAAACTGAAACAAATACAGCTAGGGCACCGATGAACTCACCTAGAAGACTTGATGAAATGCAATGACGAAGGAAATTGAACTCGTTCCTGAACCTATGTGGGCGTGGAGGCAGTGAAGGCTGGAGGCACACTGACAATTTATGACTGAGTGTTGATGAAAATGACAGGCGAGTTTATACTATTTATAGGATTTTAGTCATTAATTACCCACATTTAATACTAGTACAACAACCGACGAGGTTGGTAAGCACGAATTTTGAAATGATCAGCGATAGGAAAGGCGGATCCCGTGATGTAGGTGGCAATTAGGTGATTGTCGCTTGGCAGGTTGGCGAAGAGGATGACAACAGTTGATGCGGGGCCCACCATGCAGGTGGACGCCCTGACTCGACCGCTACAAAAATGGCAAAGGAGGGACGAAATCCTGCTAGGGGCGACTCGCATGGGCAGACCTGCAACTAGGGAAAGACACCAATTTCAAAGTTTCAAGGAAAACTACCAGGGGAACTCCGCGAAGGCAGAAAGCATGGAAATTTCAAGGGTGGTGAAACTTGGTCAACTTAAGATGATAGCTTTAGGACTCCTTGACCAACTGGGGCTCAAAATAGGGGGCACATAAAATGAGGCGAAGGCAAAAGTGTTCTGGTGAAAGCAAAAAAGAGAGGGTCCCTGTTTCGAACGAGGCGTGTGTGCTATAGACACAATAAAAGGGAAGAACACAAACCATGTAAAAATGAGAGGAAAAAACATAGATAGGATCCATGATAGAGAAGTAGTGAACATGCCCCCAAATTTGCAAGCTTCAAAGTTGCAATATTGTGTCCTTCCTCTTTTAAATGGTGATTGCTTATATACTCTATGTGTTGAGAAGAGAGAGGTTCTAAATTTTCTAAATTTAGTATAGTGAAAAGAGGGAAAAACAAGCTTAAATGTGTACCCATATTAACTTTTTGAAGGAGTGGCCATTGAAAACAATTTGGTTTTAGGGCATAATGGGGTGGGAAATGATGTTTTGCAAAATTTGAACTTGGGCACTAACACTAAGGGGTGCTAATGACCATGACACTAACACCCATGAGCACATGTGACCTTGTTGATTATAGAGTTCGAACCTTTTAGGATGCCTATTGACATATTTCTAAGGCTAGGAATGTTTGCATGGTCCTTTGTTGATAATTAGAGAGACCATAAATAAGTAAAGTGGACCTAAAATCTAATTGGAGAGTGGGTACTAAAATGAGTGCATAAATATAAGATGAAAGTAAAAAAAGTAGGTAAGTTTTGACCTTACATATTGATACATTGTGTGTGATCTACTCTCCCTCATAGAAAATATATCCAATTTGAAACACACTATAATCATATATTCATCTTTAACCTTAAATTTATTGATCACAATTTCACCCCTTATAATAATTTTTTTTATTTAATAAAAATATATTATATATAATATTAATATATCACATTAAATGTTCAATAACTATTTATTAACTCTAATATGAGTCAAGAAAGAGTGGCATGCAATTGAATCCTCATAAAATATTTATATAATTAAATAACCTTTAAATTTTTAATAACTATTTATTAACTCATAATATGAGAACAAAGATTGGCATGCAATTGAATCCTCATAAAATATTTATATAATTGAATCACCCTTAAATTTTTAAGAAATATATTAAAATCCTTCCGTCAAGTCAACAATTATATAATATTACAGTCTAGGCCGTTCCGATTCAAAAAGAAATCCTTAAAGTGGCTCAAAAGTTCCCGTCAAAAACACAGTCGGAACGGCGTACAAGCATTCCAAGCTTTATGGAATGCTTTCCAAACTCGCTGGAATGAATCTGTACCTTACACGTCTAAGAATTTAAAATTGAGATGGTAATCCATACCATACAGATAAAATAAAAACTTGAAACGCACACCCGAAGTACCGTCAAATTACAGAAGATTCCAGAGAGGCGACTATTTCCAGCATCTGCTAAGAAAACGACAAATAAGTATTATTGGATCTTTCCGCGAGGGAAAGACTTTGCGGGTGAGATAACGTCTTTTACAAGACTTTTTGCAGAAAATGACCGCCCATTTCTTCCCTTTTGCCAATTCAACAATTTGTGCGAACTATTCAAATTTAAGAGACATTAGGAGTGTGCTTAAAAATATCGATTTAGAAAAGTCAACATAGTATTTATGAAATACTTTTTAATATATATTTTATTTTTTTCTTGTAAAAATAAAAAAGTAGGTACCAATCAGAAAAATTTAAAATACTTTTTTTTAATCTTTACATATAAGTAAAGGGCACATGCCCAACTATGAGACAACTTTTTTCTTAACTAAATAATTAGTTATATTTTTTTTACTGATATTTTAAAAATCTTAAAAAGTAATTTTTCAACCAACCTAATATGGTTAAAAAAATATGAAATTCATTTTTTTTAAAACCTCTAGCTAATGAAGCATAAAATTTGATACATTGTTTGGATTTGAAAAAGGTGAAACAATTTGAAAGTTATGAATGTTTTTCAATTAGTCTATCAATTAGGACTTTAGACATATTATATGTAAAAAGTTATTAATAAATACCTATTAAATTTATAATCAAGCTATCTTAAATTTTTAGAATGTTGAAAATTTCTTGAATAAACCCTTTTTGTTTCATCAAATTTAGATAAAAAAGTTCGTTAGCACAATAGGTGAAGTCACAAAAATATGTTGAAACCTCTAAACACATTGGATTAGTTGAAAAGTTAGACTTGAAATTTCCAAGCCTAAACCCAATGCATTATTGAGGTTAAAAAGGAGGGAACAACTTAAATTTTCCAAAAAATAATGAATATCTATTTTCAAATAATGGGTATTTATTAATGGATGTTTGTTAGTGGGAAGTGTTGAATAATGGATATCTATTACTTGGAAGTACATTTTTTGTTTTACAAAATAGATATCCTTTTTTGTAAAATAGATATCCATATTATAAAAATGGATATTTGTTAACCTAAAATCCAAAAAAAAAGTCCAAGAGAATTAGAAACTACAAAACATATATACATTTTTGTTCGGTATTATCAAACCAAAATAAATTTATCCTACCCATACAAAAAGTCAAATTCTATTTTAGGATTATGTCTATGTAAAGATACATTTTTTTGCATATTTCCACTATTTTCCCATCATGATCTTGCACTCACCCATAGAGGTGAAAAGACATTGATGGGCCAAATCCCATAAGATAAGAGGAGAGGAGAAGCATTTGGCTTAGGTGGTTCGATAATGATATATTAAAATATACAAGGGAAGAAACATTTAAAGGAGAAGGTTGGTCCATGGTGGACAAATATCTATAAATAGAATTAAAGTTAATGGCCAAACTTAGTGGAGAAGGAAAGAATTTGTTCTAGCCAAATGCTAGAAGAGGAAAATGAAGATGTCTTATAGTGTGCCTATTACAATAGTGAAGCATGCTAAGTAATAACACTCTAGAAATATGGTTCTACTACATAGCTCTATTTTGTGACCACCATGCTCATAATGTTTCTTACCCAACATGTCTAATATTGGGGAATTTAGATCCATGAACAATCTTGTATCACACATAAATAGAACAAAGGTAGCTAAGATATATATATATATATAGATTTTGGGGATGCTTAGATGAGTCTAGAGGTGAAATAATGTTCTAGTTACCTTGAATAACAAAAGAAAACAGTTGCATCTTCAATAACATTAGTTTGTGTTACTTCACAACATCTTTTATATATGACTTTGGCAACATTATGTAAGTCATTTTAACAAAGTTTATCCTTCAATAGAAACTATTATCTTTGACATTGAATCAAATATCACTTTAAAAACAACTATGAATTTAACAATAAGGTAAATTTGGTAGCTAAAAATGACTAGTGGATATCTAATGTTCCTTGTGTTTATATTGACTTGTTTCCATATCCAATCTTTCAATATTGGGTCATGCGATTTTTAATTGCCTCTCATTGGCACTCAAACTAATAGTTAACATTTATAAAAGCTAGAAAACTACACAAAATAATCGATAGTTTTATTTTTTAACAATTAATTATCTTCATCCTAAGATGTGTATGCTTGTTTACTTCTCTTGATAGTCATTGGTGTTTAGTTTAAGTTAATAATTTCTTTTCCTAGGCATAGTTGGGTTTAGATCATTATCATTTGATGGTTAGTCATTATTCTTTTGCTACAAATGTTTATTACTTGGCATGGTAACTGTGCATTTCCTTTGTGTAGATATTTTGTTGATGATACTATTTATTGGTGATTGTTGTTAGAATTGTTAATAACACGAGACGTAGGATCAAATAACGAACAAAAATACCTTCCATACAAGAGAGTTGCAAACAAGAATTTGCTATTTCCTCAACAAGAAAGTAGTTTATGCTATTTTTTGTTGTTGTTATTGTGACATATAGTAATGCAATATTGACTCATTTGATATAAAATGGTGAGCATTATATTTTTAGTCTAGGTTTGTTTTAGCATCATATTGTATTGTATTTCATACTTATCTAATATTAGTAAAAGATGTATAATTGATCAACCATTTGTGAGTCCAATTCATAATCTAGACCTAATCAATGTTTTGTAAGAATTAAGAAGGAAAAAATTGAGTTTGGTTAGATTTGATTAAAAATAATTAAACCTCAAACTTATTTTCTTAAAATATTTGTTAGGGTTATTACATTGTGATGGGAGAAAAATGAGAGATGAAAATTATCACAATATGGATGTAAATAAGGGATCCAGCTAAAAGGTATTATGTAGATTTGTCGTGAGAAATTATGGCAAGAGTTTTGGATAATGGATTAAGAGAAAATGGAGGTTTTTGAATTTCAAATTGGGAAAGGGAAGTCCAAAACCATGTAAAAATGAGAGAGAAAGAAACCTTGATAGGATCTATGGTAAAGAAATACTAATTGTGCCCCCAAATCTGCAATCTTCAAATGTGCCTTTGCTCTTCTAATGATGGTTTCTTCTATTCCTTATGCGTTAATAGGAGAGAGAGGTACCCAATTTTCCAAATTTGGTATAGAATGAAAAATGAGATAAAGAGATTTAAATATGGAACCATACCAAGGTTTTGAAGGAGAGACCATTCAAAACAATTTAGGTTTTAGGGCCACAAAAGGGTTAGACATGTTTTTTTGTAAAATTTGAACTTGGACACTAGTGCTAGGGGGCACATGCAAGATTTCTTGTTGATTCTATACCTCAAACTAACTTTTTAGGATGTCTAGTGACATACGATTGAAATTATTTGTATAGTGTTTTGGTGATTATTAGAGAGACTATAAATATGGAACCATACTAAGTTTTTGAAGGACAAACTATTGAAAATAATTTAGATTTTAGGGGAACAAATGGGTTATAATTAACTTTTTGTAAAATTTGAACTTAGACACTAATGCTTGGCGGCACATGTAAGATTTCTTGTTGATTCTATACCTCAAACTTTTTAGGGTGCCTAGTGACATAAGGTTGAAAATATTTGCATAGTATTTTGGTGATTATTAGAGAGACTATAAATAAGTGAAAGTTGACCTAAAATATAATAAGAAAATTAAAATTAAAATGAGTGAAAAAACATAAGATGAAGATTTCAAAACACGTTATAATCATACATTCATCTTTGACCATGAATTTGTAGTGTGAATCCACCATCTATAATAAACTTCTCCAACCAATCATACATTCATCTTTGACCATAAATTTGTAATGTGAATCCACCATCTATAATAAACTTCTCCATCCAATTAAAAATATATCATATTATATGAAATTCTCAGTAACGTTTTATTGACCCATCTAAGCCGTACTAAGTCAAAAATAAAAAGTCCTTAAAGTGGCTCATACTTTCTATCAATCCTATTGTACAGCACAGCGTACATGCACTGTGAGCTCAGCTGGAATGAATCTGCACCATACACGTCTGAGAATTGAAAATTCAGACGAAGATAAAAAAATAAAAACATGAAACACGCACCCAGTTTCGTCAAATTCTAGAAGACTCTGCATAGACAAATCCGCATAGACAACGCTAGGAAATCTAAATGCCCACTTAAACCCACCTACAACACTAGAAAATCTTCATTCAACGCCACGCACATGACGATTTTGAAAGAACGCTCAGAATGACGGAAGCAATTTTAGCTTTTTTCGACGAGGGGGCTTCCAGGAAAGAGAATCTGGGCCTCAAGAACAACTGTGTGAACCCCATTTTGTATCCCATCAAACCACTTTTACCAGACATTTTGTACCGTTACAGACGCGTGTCCGTATTTCGATTGGAAAATTTTCTGCATAAATGTGCCAGACAACCTGGTAACCGCGTACCTTCGTTTACCAATTCGCGGAAGCTATTGAAATAGTATTCCTCCAACTCATTATATAAACATAGTTTGCGACACAACATAATTAATTTCACAGTACGGTGTGCCACGCTGTGCGGCGTGCTCTGCTCTGATAAACAAATATTCTAATTTCCGATACTGTTCTAACAGCTATTTTTATTGTTCTGTGGTCGCCTTTGTCTTAATATTTTTTTACAAGTTTGAGTCTTCGTTGAGTACAGCATGGCACGCCCTGCAATGCGAGCTGCCCTGCTGCTGCTGGGGTTATTGCTCTGCATCGAGGGGATTCGAACTCAGGAAGTTGGTAAGGCGTTTGCTTTTGTTTTCGGGCTTTTTTAAGGTTTTAAGCTGCATATCTTTGTTTGGTTTTCTTTTGGGGTTGTGGTGAGCTGGGGATGTGAATGAAACAGAGGATGAAAAGGAGTTCACGTACGAAGAGGGATCGGAAACAGGGCCAGAGCATTGGGGAGAGCTTCATGAGGAATGGAGTGCCTGTGGAAATGGGCAACAGCAGTCTCCCATTGATGTGGTGAAAAGGCGGGCTAAAATCTACCCTGATCTGGGCCAGCTGCGCAGGATTTATTACCCTGCAAATGCGACCCTCCTGAACAGGGGCCATGATATCATGGTCTGTTATACAAATCCCGCTCTTTTCAAGATTTTTGGGTGTTTGTTTTATCGTACAGGATATTGATTTTTTGTTCTTGGGTGGTGTTTAATCAGGTGAAGTGGCCCACAGGCGCTGGCAGTATTGAGATAGAGGGGAAAAGATACAGGCTTAATCAAGGCCATTGGCACTCTCCAGCTGAGCATACTGTAAATGGCAGAAGGTAATGTCAAAATTATTTTCTGAAGGATTTGAATTTACAAACAAAAGGGTAGTCATTTCATTGTTTCATCGATGCCATTTATTTCAGGGACGTTTAGCTGTCAATGCTCTTCCACATTTATTTTCTTATGTTTTAGATTGCCTGTTAGATGTCTTTGGTGTAACTGCCCCCTGCCCACTTCTGTCCGTCGTCAATTCAATACTGTTTAGATTCCAGAGACATTAAATTTTGACAGTGACAGATTATGGTAAAAAATTGTTAATTTTTTAAATCAATGTAGTGGATCACATTTTATATCTATTATTAGAAAGGAAAGAAAGTTTATTTTGGATAATGGTTTCTCATCTTTTGTGGGTAGTATTGATTTGAATTTTTTTTTTGTTTTTTCCTTTTTTTTTGGTCTAAGTAAGTGGTTGTATTGATCTCGGTATCCTCTAGAAATTATTTTGGATAATGGTTTTTCTTTTGTGGGTAGTATTGATTTGAGTTTTCTCTGTTATTTTGGGTCTAAGTAAATGGTTGTATTTATCTAGGTATCCTCTAGAAATGCATCTGGTGCATCAATCAGAAGACGAGAAGATTGCTGTTGTTGGAATACTCTACACTTATGGAAGGCCCGATACCTTTCTTGCAGAGGTAATTTGACATACCCACTTCATGGCTATTTTTAATTTTTTCTATAAAATATTTTCTTTTAAAAAAATTCAATAGAATTTAGATTTATAGGTGTATGTGAGCAAACTAGAATAACATCAAAAGTAAAACCCCACTTTCCAAGTAAAGGGTTAGAGTATTTAGAAGGGGCCATAGGCCTATCACCAAAAAGTTTGAGTCATTGACACCTTTGTTGATGTATGTTGTGTTTTTATTCTGTTATAGTTTACAGATGAAATTGCTTCCATTGCTGATAAGGAGCCTGCAGAAGTAGTTTTGGGTATGGTTAATCCCAAGCACATCAAAATAGGTAGCAGAAAATATTATCGCTACAATGGGTCTCTCACCACTCCACCTTGTACAGAGGGAGTCACTTGGAACATTGTCCACAAGGTTTGTTGGGTTTTAAAGCTATTTTCTTTCTTAAATGTTTTAAAAAAATGTCTTTCCCTTCAAAAATTTGCATCCTCATTTTTAATTCTAATCATAGGAGTTAAATTGCCTTTACTAGTTTTGAACTCTTGTTTTAAACCTTTT
The DNA here is from genome assembly GCA_007258455.2 of Sequoia sempervirens. Classification (NCBI taxonomy): domain Eukaryota; kingdom Viridiplantae; phylum Streptophyta; class Pinopsida; order Cupressales; family Cupressaceae; genus Sequoia; species Sequoia sempervirens. The sequence continues at coordinate 189,940,554 of VDFB02353493.1, read as the reverse complement.
TTTAATATCAAACCAAACATGAAAACAGGTGAGGACGGTATCCCGGGAACAAGTTAGAGCTCTGCATGTGGCCATACATGATGTAAATATCTTTTTCTCTACTATTATAATTTATACACATAATTCTAAAAAATAACTATACTCACACTACTTAACAAATATTGTAGGATAAGAAATAAGATTATGATTGTAGCTTGTACAAATTTAACAGATAAATATTTCAAAATATTTATTTTTAAAAATGAGATATTTATTTAGTGATCCCTATTTCATTTCAAATAATATGATTTTATATATATATATATTTTTTTAAATTAAATCTTTTTTCTATAATTTTAATAGGATTATTAGAGCTAATATTATTTTAATCCTATGATTTTTGCAGAAATATGAAAAAAATGCACGACCTCTCCAATCCATAAATGGAAGAATGGTGAAATTGTATAGCCCAAAGCGTAATCCCCAACTACATTGAGTTGGTGGAGCAAAGTTAGAAATATCGCAAAAAATATATTTGTAATTTAAAATATTTGACACTTTTTTGAAGTGATTTAAAAATATTTTAAAGAAGGAATTAGAAATAAATTTAGATGGTAGAGTGATTACAATTTTAATGGGCCCTTCATATCAATTTTGTATTATTTTTGAAGTGATATATGAGAAAATTATTTTAATTTCAATATTATATTCTATTTTGTTACATCTCATTCCAAAAATCTTTTAACAAATTTTAATTTAATTATTCAATAATAATGTTTAATTATTTATTTTTAATATTTTATAGATTAAAACATAATTATGGTTGTGAAAATATTATAAATAAATATTTTTATATTTGATAGACTTTAATACATTTTATATGTAATTGAAATGGATGAAAAATGTTTGTGTACTTTATTTAAATAAAAAACTTCTAAATGCAATTATCAAAATATAAATATACATTTTTAAATATTTGTTTTAATGTGTCATAAAAGTAGAAGAGGATGACTATTACGATAGTGGAGTGGTTGTGGCAGCGAAAAGTGAAGTCTTCTTTTATTATTATCAAACTTTCCATATGTAGAGTAGTGGAGACCAAAAGGGAAGAGAGGGAAAGCTTACTTGCTTAGGGAGAAAGAGTATTAAAAAGGAAAACAAACCGGATTAAGGTGGGGTTATTTGCATGTAAGATGTATCTAGGGTTATGTGGAAGAAGAAATAATGGTTGGACAATAGAGAAAATAATTTTGGTAGATTCAAATAGGTAGTGGTAGGTCAAAGATTCATAAGACAAATATTTGGTGTAGGTGAATGGATAATGGTGTATTAAATATTATAAGAGGAGAAATATTTGGAGGTTGGACTATGGTGGATAGAGATAACATAGATGTAATGAAAGTTAATGGTCAAATTTAGTAGAGAAAGATATGATTTGTTTTAGTTAAATGATAGAAGAGGCAAATGAAGAAGTCTTCTAATTTATCTATTACAATAGTGAAACATGTTAAGAAATAACATTATGGAAGGGTGGTTCTACCACTTAGTTCTATTTTGTGGGCACCATACATAATTTCTTACCCAATGCATCCAAGACAAAAATATTTGGATCCACGAGCACCATAAAGGTAGCTGACATAATTTTGGCTCTCTATGCAAATTTTAGACATGCTTGGCTGAGTCTAGAGATGAAGTAATGTTTTGGCTAACTTAGCAACATCAACTTGTATCACTTCTACAAGTTTAACCTATGTGTGGATTTGACAACATCAACCTAAGACACCCTAACAATATTGTCTATGTGATTTCAATAGCAAAGGAATCTAGTAGCAACTATTACATTCAATAAAATTTGGAATGCCTTTAGCAACAACTATACTTTCAACATCACATGGAATTACTTCAACAACAAGGTAAAATCTAGTAGTTGGTAGTAACTAGTAGACATCTCACATGCCCTATCTTTAGATTGACTTGCTTTAGTGTCCAATCTATCAATATTGGGTTATGTAATTTTTATGTCTCTCATTGAAACTTGAACTAATAGTTGGCATTTGCAAAAGTTAGGTAACTAGATAGAAGGATTGGCAATCTTATTTTTGATTGTTGATAGAAGGATAACAAAAACTTACCAAGTAGTTTTCTACACTGTTGCGACTCTTTCCTCACTTTCTCTTACCATTTCACTCAAACACAAATCATCTTTAGTTTCAAGCTCATCAAATTCTAATTTGTTTTTTTTTCCTTATTGATGCAACATACTTTTCACCTTCCTCATACTCACCCATTCCATTCACCTAATTCACATGCAAATCATGATCACCAATTAACTCACAAAATGCAAGTTTTACCTCCTCATTTACTGTTGCAACTTTGGCGTCCTCTTCTTCAATGTCCTCTATTGCACTCAACTCTTTGTTCCTGTTGCAACTTCTATAATTTCATCCTTCACATCTTTCAATAGCCATTCCTCAGCTTCATGTTCATCAATTTCTTCTTATTCATCTTCTTCTTCTTTCTCTGTGCCACATGCATGGCACCCTGCTACATCTTCTTTCTTGCTTGCAATCAAAATACCTTTAGAAAGATAATCAAAATTACCTTCAAGTCTTCTCTTTTCTTGTTTTCTCCTTTCAATATATTCTCTTAATTCATCCACTTGTTGCAACTCTATCATTCCAAGTCTTATTTCTTCTTGTTATCTCTCTCTACTTTTCTCAAGTATAGGAATCCTTAAAAATCCTCCAATGACAAAATATTTTTTCTATTCTTAAGGCCTCACAAATCCTTAACACAAATTTTCAAAACCCTCAAGTTATGCACATGCAAATTGCCTCACTTAGCAATCTGTTTACAAACCACACACACTCCACCCCAAGTCTTGACGCAAATTGCCTCACATCGGTGCTTCTTCCTACACACTCAAGAACTTCTGCTCTGATACCACTGATGTAGAAGGATCCAACCCTCAATCACAAATCCCAAAAATCTAAAAATGTAACTCAAAAATTGTTTAAAGTAGCACCAAAAAATATGCAAGTAAGGTCTCATGTTTCTCATTCTATTTTTTTTGAATTAATGCAACAACAAAGAATAATTGAAGTACATTGTTTTGTAGCCACATAGGTTGATAAAAACCATTGCAAAACTAAAATAAATGTGTTGTATAATAGCAAATATCAAATGTAGAATGATCTCCTTCAAGCTATCCTCTTTCACCCGATTCTAGCTCCTTCAACTACAATCATCATTAGAAATCATTGTTGCAATCAAAACATGAAATCACCAATCTTCTTGCTATTGTACAATGCCATCAAACCTGCAAGAAAATTTCTTCATGGTCACTTTCAACCCTTCTAGTGAAGCTCTCAAGCTCCCTTCACATGGACTTCACTAGCCCACTATCCTCCAAAAGGTGGAGCTCACTAGCTCCTTAAAACATGAGCTTATATGCAAATAGAAATTTGCAACAATGGAGTCTTCAAATATATTTCTCAATCTGGTAGTATCTCCCTATCTCTACCTACAAAAACTCCAAAAACCTCCTACCCAAACAACAAGGCCTGAATATATAGACTTGTGAATGAGAAAAACCACTATAGTTTTCCAAAACCACAAGCAAAACGCCTCCTTGGAAAATACACATCCCATTTGGAGAATAATCTTGAGAATAAATTAAATTAATTAAATGCACTTAGGGCCCTCACATAGGCGCCCAACTCATGGCCAATCAAAATGGTCAACTCTGGAATCTCCATAACTCCCTAATAGTTTCGATGGTTCCATAAAAGAATATGCTCTAACATGCCAAATTGGGTGCTCAACATGCAAATGCATGCACACCATGTCCACCAACATGTAAAAATCTTCATAAATGAGTGGCCTCGACCCATAAATGGGATGCTCAAGTGGAATATTCCACCAAGATGCCTATACAACGCTCACCAAAGTAAATATCATCCAAAATTACAGTTACAAATCACCATATGGAATAATTACAAATATTTGGAAATTAAAAATAATGAATTCCCCAAACATTAACCCTTATTGAAAATACAAAACAAAGCAAGGAAATATTTTTGGCTGATACAAGATTACTGATGACCATAGATGCTCCTACATCATTAACTCAAGTAATTAATTCATATTATAATTATTATGTTCTTATTTAGGTTGGCCTAAGGCTAATATAGGGTTATCTAGGTCGGTCTAGGTGATATCCTAGGCATAAGTATGGTATATATAAGAGGTATAGGTAGGGTATTATCATCATGTTGAGTTTTGTGTTCTTGGTGAAGAATATTGGAGGTATCCCCTTCGAAGTGACATATTATTATCAAGTATTTTAAGCATAATTATGATCATATCATTCTATTGTGCAAGATATTTCATAACAAGTGGTATTAGAGGATGATCTTGGCGCTATGAGGGCAAGACATTTTTTCAATTTTGGAGGTCATTTGTGAAACACATATCTCCCAGATTTTGGCAAATTTTTGTATGAGTTTTAAAATATTTTTGAAGATAATATTAAAGAAGCTACCTTCCATATTTAAAGTAATTAGAGTATAATTGATTTATTTATTGCAAAATTAGGGTTTCCACCTAGTTTAATTGGAAATCACATATCTTCCAAATCCTACTAAACTGAATCCTAATTTTTAGTGAGGTTTTGAAGAAAGAAGAAAGGAGCCTACAATAAAAATTATAGAGAAATTGGAGCATAATTGAGTGATTTATTGAAGAATTAGGGTTTCCACAAAATTCACTCTTAAGGCTACAAAACACCTAATTTGTCAGAGATTTTTTGGGAAAGTGCAACCTAGGCCTTGATAAGTTAAATAATTTCACAGTATTTTGACATAATTTGTGTGATTTACTGCAAATTTATCTTTCTAGAACTTCTTCACAACAAAAAGTAGCCATAAAAAAAGAAAAAGAAAAAGAAAAAGAACAAGAAGTATAACAAGAAAAAGACCAAGAGCAAGAGCAAGAGGAATATAAATAGCAAGAACATAAACAAGAGCAGGAACAAGAAGAAGAAGAACAAGAACTTGAGAAGCAACGACTGAAGAAGCGTAAGTAAAAAAAGAGGTGAAGAAGAAGAAAAAGTTAGAATCTATGTTTTTTTCCTTTTTCTATTACAATTTATGACTTGGCATGGTGACTGCGTATATTTCTTAGGGTGGATATTTAATTGATGCTATTATTTATTGGTGATTGCATAAGTTATTTTTAACTATTTTTAATAATATGGAAGTTACTTAGGGTAGTGCAAAAACATAATTGATCCAAAAATCATGGGAAATGATTTGCAATCATGGTGGTAGCTCCATGGGAAAAATAAAACCACTAAATTTTTTCTATGTAGAGTGGGGGATAGAAAGGGAAAATAGGGAAAAATTATTCTTTGAGGGAGAAAGAGTATTGTAAAAGAAAAGAGGAAAAGTGCATGGAAATGGGATACCCAAAAGGGGGTTAAAAGTGGCCATGTTTTTTTCTAAAATCACCTAAACTTGATCTTGGATGAGTAAATCAAGATGTGTACATTATAAATTTAAAGATATGATAAAAATAATAATTGTAGTACTCTAAGTTTAGTTTCTAAATTACTAAGGATCTAAAAAATGGATAAGATTCAGAGTATGAAATACTAAGCACACAAAAATTGTTCTTCTTTTTGTCACTAAAATATAAAATAACATCCAATGCACACCCCTCTATTTTTTATTGTGTCAGGTGTTTTAAAATCTAGTTGGTAAAAATATAGCCAAACCCGAGTAATATAAATTATGTATTTTTTTATTAATTTATTAATTTTTTTTTTTAAGTGGACACATTTTGAAAACTCTATCATTGAGTGCATGTCACATAACTTACACATAAATAATTAAAAATATATATTTCTAATGTATAAAGAATGAAACATAAAACAATCTTATATAATTTTTTTTTCAAATCTTTATAAGAAAATCAAAAGTTATGAAAAAAATTAAGGCATTTGTATCTAAGGAATATTAATATATTGATATAAATAAATGAAAATAAATGTGTTAATGCATTCAAAATAGAAAAGAAAATTATATGGGTAGAAACCTAAGAAGCAAAGTGACATTTTGGTGGTACTTGT
>VDFB02353493.1:189833735-189934345 GCA_007258455.2 Sequoia sempervirens | reverse complement strand
TATTATTAGATTAGGCTAATTATATGTATTATTGTCTCATTGTATATGATAATGACACTTTTCACCATCAAATAAAATCCTCATCCAAGGATTTTTGGTGTAGGAAAAGGGATCTAGGGTCTAAATCTTACCTTTCCAAACCTCACATTTGAGAGGACATAAAAAGATCATAAAAGAACACTTGAATTTAATCCTCAAGGAAGAGACAAAATGGTTGATCAAAATTTGGTCCTCTTTGTGGGGTTGAGGGTTGATGTGTTGATTAGGAATTGAATTGATTTGATTTTGTAAACTAACTTGTCAACTATGCAACTACAGTAAACTTATGTGAATATAGAAAAACATAAAACTAGTGAGCAGAAATTGAGAATAGCCAAGCAGAAAGAAACTACAAAGGAACCTAGAACTCAAATCTAGTCTAAAACTATCTAGTTAGGTGCATGAGCACCCTAGACTAAGAATGGTACTTTTTAGAATCTTTGAATAGGTATCAGTGGGTTTCAATCTATAGGTGCTTCCCTATTATCTACTGAACCTTAGAACTTTTTCTATTGATGAATAATTGATCTTTCCCTAATTTGATGAATGAATATACATGAATGCTTCATCTTGATATTAGGTTCTCAATCTTCTCCCAATCCACTTCAAATATTTCACCTACAAGAAAGAGAGGAGAAAGGTTTGTGTCATATAGGGGCTTTCCTAATTCAAACCCAATTTTGGTGTTTCCACCTCCATAACGACTAAGATAATGTCAAATAAAGAGTGCTTACCATAAATCACTAATGTTGCAACTTATCACTCACATCATATTCTTTCTGTGATGGACTGAAGTCATGTCACACATCTCATGCAAGTAGAATTTTATGCTTGATTGAAGGTATTACAAGTGTTATTACTCATGAAACAATGAACATGAAACATGAAACAAATCTTACATGATGCATTTCTAACATGAAACTTGACTAATGATAATGTTGTAAAATAATGTTTATTCTACTCTTAAACTTCCTTGATTTCTTTATTGGATGCTTAATTGATATTCAAATCACCTAGTTATGTCAAATAGTGAAAAAGACATATTTATATATGCATTTTTTGATTTCCCACAATAATTATTTTCAAAAGCCAACAAATAAATTTGGGTTTGTAAATATGAAAAAATTGACAATAATATTAAAACTTGGGCCAAAATAGGGTGGTCAAGGGTGAGGGTGCCCTAGACCAAACCTATTTTGGGGTTTAAATTTTTTTTAAATAAATAGTTTAATTTTAGTTCCCAAGTTTATCCTAATTTTCCAAAAATGATAATAAAATAAGCAAATAATAAGTACAATTAGATCTAAGTACATAACAATGAGCCAAACATAGTGTGAAATTGTTAGGGTCAAAAATTTACAATGCTACATTTAGCCCCTACTTTAATGAGAGTATGAACTTACACTCATGCTCACACCAAAGTAAAGAGAATTCAAGAAGGGTTCTTTCATCAAAACATTGGAGAAGTAAGATGACATTGGATCTAGGGGGTGCTCTAGCCTCCAAGCTCAAAATCCTACTTAACAACAATGTAAATATAAAGTAACACATATATGAGGTGTAATACAAAAAAAGAGACACAAAACATACACAATGAATACATAAAATTAGAAACAATGAAGACACAAAATCATACACAAGAAAATATATGAGGTATACATGAGGCATACATGAGGTATACAAACAATACACAAAGAAAAAAATGTAAAAGACACAAGGAAAACACATAAAATGCATGATTCCAACCTGTCCTACAGATATTAATCCCAGCATTGTCATATAGGGAGCCCTTAAACACTAGGTTAATGTACAAAAGAAAGGATTTTGGATTTAAATGAGGCAAAGGTGCTAATTTTGAAAAGGTTGTCTCAAAATATAAAGCTTCATCCATAAAATCTATGAATATTGGGCCATTATGGGTTCTCTCACTAAGGATAGAAAGTTGTGTTATACTAAGATCATCTATGGATTACATGATCCATTGGCTACAACAATTTAATAGTATGCTGGGTTTCCATTACGTACATGGTTGGTCCTACAAAGGCTACCATAGGATTTTGTTGTCATTTTTAATCCATGAAAAATGGATCTATTGAATAGAAAGTTGTGTTATGCTCGGAGTCCATCTAAAAATGCTCAAGTTCATATACTGGAGCAAGCTCCATTATGCTATATCTATGGACTATTTTTTCCAATCATGCCTTAGGGAGTGTATATAAGTTTAATGCCACAAGGGATAGTTTAACATCACAAGAAAAATCACAGGGGTACTCAAAGAGTTAAATTTTCAAATATGCAGGAATTTGGGAAGTATCTCTTGGGGATTGTGCAATTTCCCTTAATGTCACCCAGGAGTTAGTGGTGACAATACTGGGGTGCATTATAAAAAACAACACCATAGAGGGGGTGTAGAGGGAATTTTCTACCATCAAGATGATGAGATATCATGGAGAAAATTTTATCTCCACTACCTCATTTGACATGACTCAAGTGAACTAGAAATGGAGGGATGTGAATGTTAACAAAGTTCTTAAATTATTTGGACCTTCTATACATTATCTAAACCAGAATTATAGGGTATAGATGTCTTCTAAATAGCTCAGAAAGCTTTTTGTCCAAGATGACATTCTATCTATTAAATGATAGTGCACTATGCTATGTCTTTTACATGAAGAAAATAGGAAGTATCACTAGAAAGACAAAGTATTGTGCACTAATTTCTAGATGTGAAAAGAGTGTAAAATATGAATGTATAAAATTAAAAGTATATAAATAAAGATGTTGAGTGGACACAAGATGAAAATGACAATGAAAGGTTTTAGATATCACCAAAAGCATTTGATGACATTCAATATTTCTTCAAAAATTCCTTCCAGCTACATGTACACATACAAGACCAAAGAGAAATATTTGGGTGTTTGTATAGGAGTTTTCCTTAGTCAAACCCATGTATTGGTGTTTCCACCTCCATGAATAGCCTTAGAGAATATAATGAAAATAGATGTGAAATGATAAAGAAAACCATATACTAATCAAAGACAGAAATAATATTCCCAATAAAGATTCTTGAAGAGTTACCATGTTCAAGCACCAAAATAGAAGCTTACTAGTGCAACAAAGGAGCAAGAAGAACCTCCAAGATGATGATGGCTTCCTTGAAATAAGAGCTCGTGTTGGGCCAATGAAGCTTACTCTGGAATCTGTAGAAGATTTCTTTGAAAGATATGCATGTAGATAGTTGTAGAAACAAAAGAGAAGATATTTGTGTGTATCTTCGAGAGAGAAATAATGAATAACTTCAAGAGTGAATGAATGGATAGTGTAGAATCAATAAACAGTCAAGAATAAATGTGGAAGCTTGCCTAAGTGATTCTCGATGGGGTTGCAAGTTAGTAGAAGCATTGCACTACCAAAACATGGTAGGTGTAACATATCAATGACCACCTTAGTCACAAATTTTTGTGGGATGCTAGTGCATCTTGCATACATCTTCACAACAAGTATTGGTCTGTAGGAAAATTAGACTTAATGGTCAAGGAATTGGGTATGCCAAATGGTGAGAAATGGTTTTAAGCTAAGGGAGAGCATAATCATCTTAGTTTATCTAAAGAGGAAGGCATGTGTAGTGTAAAATTGTATAAGATGCAATTTATGACATTACATTTTTTCCCCACCTTAGTGAGGATATGTGCTCAAGAGAAGATGTGAACTAAAGTAAAAAGGAGAAGAATTTTTTACCCAAGATGCAAAGTAGAATTAGAGTCTTCTATCCATGCAAAGTTTCTCCTACGATAGAGAACTAGGTTAATCCTACATGGAATGATTGATTTTTATCACATGTTAGGAAAAAAGAATAAATTTAGACATCAAAGATTGTATAGACACAAGATGATGTTGATATGTAGGGGTAGAAAGTTGTGTTATTCTAGGGACCATACGAAAATCCAATTAGCCTATGACTGCTACAAACTGCATTTTTGTACAGTCATAGAAAAGAGACATAGACATCCATAAAGACAAATTCTAGTGGGTTACCCCCATGCTAGATGATAGGTTAAGATAGTTGAATGAAAACATATTTTGAAAAGAATCGTGAGATAAGATATTTGTAATACGAATGTGGTTGTCCCCATGCTTCCCTAAATTATACAAAGGAACACAAGTTATTCAAGGTCCCATCCTTAGAGAGACATGAGAGAGAGATGGGGGGATTTGAATATTCAGGGTCAGTATGATTCATATCAACAAAATTTGTATATAAAGACAAAGTAAAAATAAAAATTTGGGTTAACATGGAAGAAGGCCTAAATGCCCCCAACGCTTTGCATCATCCCCAAATGTTGAAAATTGAAATATGACAAAGAGATGAATAATAATACATATATAATAAGTGTACGACAAATCCTCTTCCCTATATCCAATTACCTATGAGGGTATCTTGGGTCCTCCAGGAGAGACTACAACATATACAAGCAAGTACGAGGGAACACAAATAAGAAAAAAATCTCTAATCTAAAGTTGTGAGGGGTATTGCTCTAATCGATTATGTCCAGCAAATCATCCTCCTCCTAGTCTAGATCATAGGGGGAAGGAGGGTGATCTCGCAATGGAATAATGGCTAGGGAAGTACCAGAAAACTCACCTACAATAAGGGATAGAGATGTGGTTGATTCGATATCCCCATCTACTAGTTCCGATGAGTCAAGTGCCAATGACTTTGTAAAATTAGTTTACAAGGTTGAAATATACTCTAGAGAGTTAAACATGCACTGCTCTAAAGAGGAGTGTGGTGACTCAACTATAGTCTTTGAAAGAGTAGGAGCCTCAATGTGAACCTCTGAAAGAGGAGAAGTGACAAACTCTGGTGAAGAAGGGACATCTTCAATGGTCAGGACAAAAGTAGAAAGAGAAGCAGAAGGAGAAAACTTCTCATGATGGGATCTAGGAATAGGGTCCTACTCAAGCTTATACTTAAACAAAAGGCTAGAGTGTTGAGATGCAGGATAGGAAACTAGGGCCACACTAGACATGACCTTCATATAGGGCATCTTTATGAGATGCAAAAGTCAAGAAAAATTAGGCAAAGAAGTGATAAGAGGTGGTTCTAGAGAAGGTGCAATGAATACCTACACCCTCTTGGAGTGAGTTTCATCCACGCCACTTGAAGGGACTAGAAGTAAGAAAAAAATAAGAGAAGAAAGAGAAGAGACTAAGGAATTGAAATGGAAGGCTTATCCTTGACATTCTAAGCAACATCATGTTCCCTCACCATCGCATGTCAACGATGCTTATGCTCACATGGAAGTTGGTTTCAATGGAGATGGGGACCAATAATAGGGGGGTGAGAAGATGCTTGAGCAATTAGTGTAGTTGTCTTTGCAACCATTAATGGTGGAATGATAGGCTCCACAAGAGGGGCCAGAGAGGTTAGGGGTGTTGGATCCTTAACCTTAGTCATGAGTTTCTTTCCTCCTCTTTCCTTTTGGGAAAGAGGAGGTGTTATCTCTCAAAAACACGGGCAGAATGCCTCAAGAGGTTGCCAATCTATTGATATGCTTTAGGGTAACAGACAAGGTTAAAATCATTCAACCTTCTACTCTTCAGGTGCTGCTAGACCTAGGCGGGTGTACCTTTATGAATGAAGCAGACTTGACTTATGATTATCCTTCTTGTAGTAATTTGTCCGCAATGGCATATGGAAGTGAACAAATGAATTCAAGCACAATAGCAATCTTCTTAATCTAAATCCTAAAATGCTCAATTAATAGATATAAAGAAACAGAATGAGTTCAAAATGATGAGTTCAGAGACCAGTGCCTTATTGGGTATGTGGAGTCAAATGAAATCAATATGAGCAACACTCTCTGGAGAAAACTCAAATTATCTAGCATACATTATGTTTACAACTTGTATAAACATGCAATATTGTAACTACTAAGCTCTACTTTAACAATCCAAATGAATCTCTCTGATTACTATGATCAATTAAAATGATTTAATCTTTGCTTGAAAGAACCAATTAATTAATCACACAAATACAACAAATGTGCATTGATAAACTAAACACAAACTTGTTATGTCAATTTAAACAACCAGAAAGCATCAATCTTGGAGACAACTTAGTAGTAATTTTCATTGAATTCAACAGACAATTGACACCATAAAAATGCTACAACATCAACTGATTTTCATAAATACCTCCATTTTGAAAAAACATGCAAACATACTCTCTGATATGATAAATCTATTGTAGTGTATCCATCTAATTTTCCTACTCTATATCGAATAACTAATAGATGATCATTTTACAATTACAAACTACCTATTTATACACTAGTAATAGAAAAATATATCATATTGAGATCCAATGTCATCCCTCCACAAAATTTGGGCTCCTTTCATGTCGGCCTGCAATGGTAATTGAACATCCACATGTTGGCCACAGTATTTGAATTTTATTAATCGACACTAGAATAGTCTCCGAGACAAATCACAGTCATGTCGAAGGCAATTCAATCGCTATAGTCACCCCGCGCTTTATTCACTATTGTCATGACTTATCTGAGTCAGGGAGATATCCTGTAGATCACTTTATGTTTCCCTGAGAGTTCGTTTACCTTTCGCGTGTTGCTATGACTTTATGATATCAGGCAAAGGTCTCACAGAGCATATTGTGTTTCACCAAAAATCTCCCTCCATCTTGTGTGTCACTGTAACATAATGGTTCTCTCACTGATGTATCCTTCTATCTTATGTGAGTCGCTATAACATATCGACATCGGGCAGACCTCTCATAGAACACTTGAGTCATCCTGAAAGCCATCAACCATCTTGTGTGTTGCCGAGAGAAATCAATCATCATGCCAACAAAGTCATTTTGTGTTCTATCGGCAAGACCCACCATACTCGCTAGGACCATACACCGAAGTCACATATGTCCTACCAAGCAGCACCATCCATTCATGCATCACCGATACATATTAGTTCTCTCACCAAAAACCACCAATGAAATGTTGGTGAGACCAAAGGTCACTCGACGAGACCACATATTGATATCACTTAGTCCAGCCGAAATGAACCCTCATACGCTATTCGATGAGACCAAAAGGGTTCACTATGAATTTATACCAAATGCAACAAATCTTGCCGATGAACCTCCACATGTATTAGTTGGTGAGACTCGACCCATTCGAGGAGACCTCACCCCGGTGAAAAATACTCATGCTGATAGACCATTCTGCTGTCTCGAAAACCACGTGAATGTCTTGTTGATTGCCGCCAGTAGATGAAAACCAATCACCATGGCATCAGAAACATCTTGTCGATAGGCAACACAGACGTTTATCAGAGAAATGGATCGGGGAGACCCTGGCCACCTCATGCCGATATATACCCATAGGTAAATGTTGATCGTTGTGACAATTAAAAACTCATGTCGATAAGCCTGCAGCAAACATATGTTAGCAAAAATGCATTGCGGGTTAGGGAGATCAAGATAGACTTATGCCGATTTGGACCACAACGTGAAAAATGCATGACCCGATGGGTTTTAGGATAAATATAGGAAAAATACAAACAAAAAGTCATGATGGAAGGCCCATGTGCTTATAATGAAGACTCATATGGAAACTCAGGGGGATGAAAAATATGTAAAATCATCATATTTTTATAGTTCCAACAAGAGGAACAAGAGGAATCCTCGAGGGATGAGATGTCAATTCCACACACTAAGGGCCACAGAAATAAGGTTTCTCACCCTTACTATATATAGTAGGGAAAGGCATGTCAAGAAGAATTGGAAATTCAAAGATATGGAGTTTCAACTTTATCAATGAGGGGCCTTTCCTTTTCATGTGCTAGGCACATTCGAAGGAGAAAAAGGAACTTCTAAAGGCTGTGAGGTCTTGGAAGAATGGGGGTCTATTCAAGGGAGTTTGTTTTTCTTTAGCCTCTGAAGAAGAATACTTAGAATACAAATCTTGTTGTTGTACAAGAGTAGGTTGAATAGGGGTTGTAGAAGGAGGTAGGACCAAACCAGATGCCAAGCTCTCAGTCTTGTATTTATAATATGATTTATATAACAAGTCACCATGGGGTAGCATGGGTGCCATAGGAGCAAGCCAAAAATCGTAAAGAGAGAAACCCCTATGTAACACTAGTGGTTTGTACCCTGTATCCTAGATAGTTTGTTCTAGCTTCACCTTGAACAAGTTAGACTTTGATATCATGAAAAATATTGTATAGATAGATATAGGTCCCATGAGGACCGACAAAGATATGGATCCCAAAGGGGAGAGAGAAAGACCATCATGCATGTAGATGGTAGTCTTGAACTTGTCATATCTTTCCCTATGGAGATCATTGATGAAGAGGGTCTCCTCAGTTATAACATTGACCCTGCTGGAAAGGTCAACAATAATGCGAATGATGTTATCATTCACCTAAGCTAGAATGTAAAGGGGAGAGTAGTCTCCATGGTAGGGAAAGTCATCAGACATAAAAAACATGTTAGGTATCTCAGGCTTCTGACTCAAAGAGGAGATTGGATTGATAGACACCATATTCACATACATGATATCATCAAATGGCATAGAAGAAGAAGTTGTATTAATGTTGGAAGAATGAGGAAGGGGTCTATATAAATTTACAACTTTGGTTGTTGGCCTTGGCGACAAACTTGTTGGAGTTTTACTTTTTACTATCGATGCAGATGTTACCATTTTCTTGAATTATGTGTCTTAGGTGCACACAGTGCTCAATTTCAATTTCAAAACACTCAATGGTATTGGCATAACTTATACACATCATACGAACTAGGATATGGCTTATTGTTAGGAAGTCTAATCTTTGAAAGGGTGATTTTAAGTTATCTTTTAATATTTTTAGGAGTACACTTGAGTGAGAATTGAATAGTTTTGTAAAGACCTAATTATATTGTGACCTATAATTCATTTATATTTCCTCTACAAAATTTGACCAAGTGACACCAAGGGTTTATTCTTCTTTTGAGCACACAACCATCTATACTAAATAAATTACTCAACTTCTATATATAAAGATACCATATTAACATTTTTTCCACATAGGATTTTATGAATATATGAATATCTTCATTTCGTTAATCTCGGTGACATGATCATTTCAATCAAAATTTATCATGTGTGCTTGGTTAAGAAGTTCCAAGCTCTAGAATGAATGTTAGCATAAGGATTGGCTTCTCCTAATAATCTACCCCAATTGACTGGAACACTAGAATTGGGTGCTATATTAGAGAGTGAGATAAATTATTGTAATTAGAATTTTGGAGAGATCCCAAGGCCATATTCAAGTTAGCCAAATTTCCTTGCATGTTCTACATGCCATTTTCAGATGGCCCACTTTTTCATCTAACTGAGTTTACATCATAACCAAAAGCGACCTAATCCTAATATTGAGTCTATATCCTCTTTATCAAAAACAAATCTTAGTGATTAGGAATTGTTTCCATTGCCTCTGATCTATGCCCCATCATGTTGAGGCTTGATAGAGAAAATTCTAATTTTCTTTATTGACTAAGCCATTTTAGAATTATGTTGGCCCAAAAAATTAAACTTCAAAGAGTAGATCCCTAATGAAATTGTGTGATATATGAAAAAATGTATGGAAATCTAAAATTTTCCACCAATTTTATCCTATAAAAAGAGGGGGGAGAGAGAGAGTAGGAGAAAATGGAGGTGAAGAAAGAGGATAAAGAGGAATTGGAAGGGAAATATTAAAAAAGATGGAACGATCAAGTATGGGTGGAAGAAAAGAGGTTAATTATTTTAGGTCCACTGGATGTTAGCCAAAGACTTATTTGAATGTAGGAAAGTGTGTGAAATGGTTTATGAGAGATATCCAAGAAGGAAATCATGTGTTGTAGAATAAGCAAGTATACAATAGGGAAATAAGAAGATAAATCTAGATTTAGGAACTTAAGGTGGAGAGAAGAAAGAGAAGTGGATGTCATAATAGATATTAAATAATGGTAAGGGAATCAAAAATGAATGATACTAAGAAAGAGTAAGGTAAAATAGGGAATAAAGTAGGTGAAAGGTATGTAAAAGAGTGAAAGAGATGAAGTAAAGGCACTAGTCCACTAAGGTAACTGAAGGGAAGGAGATATGAAAAATAATGTAGATGGATAAATAGAAATATTTAGAAAATGATGTACTTGAGACTTTTATCACAAAATAAATTATCTGAAAAGAGAAGGAATGTATGGAAATATGTGTCCTAAAATAGAGGGAAAATGGATAGGAAAGTAGTTGCAATGGGGGAAGAGAAGGGATGGAAAATGATAATGTAATAGGAAAAAGGAGAAGAAGGATGGAAAAAGCTAATGTGATGAAAATAATAAGCTCGTTGGGTGGTAATAAAGGAAAATAGAAGAAGAAATTGTGCACATGTTAGGTTCACCAAATGAAATATAAAAATTAGTGTTAGCTAGTGTACCATGCAAAAATTTGATTTTTAACCTTTCTAAGTGTCTAATAGCTTATAAATCATTATAAAAACAAATGAAAATAATACAATGTCTAATCTAATCTACAATGTTAGAATAAAAGTTTGAAAACAATAAACATAACTATAAAATATAAGAAAAAATGTTGAAAATGGAACATGTGCACTTAGATAATGACTAATATTGCATGGGAAAGGAATTGAGGTCTAAGACTACCCAAGGTGGAATATAGGTACTATCAAATTATTTTTACAATTATAGGGCAATATTGTAGTGTTGTTAGGAATTTTTGTAATGTAGGATGGTGTAAGAATCCCTCTTATGTGATAGTAACTTTGTCTTTGAAATTTTCATAGTTTTTCATGTTCACTCCAAAACCTTGAATATCTAAGCTAAATTTTGGAGGGGAATGGGGAAAGGGTGTGTTGTATCCAAGAATTTCTCTAGTTAATCCCCTAGATAGTATGCTTCAACCTCCACAATAATAAAAGACCTAGTGAGAAAGCTATCATAATTGGTGTGTGTTAGTGATGGACACATATGAGAGATGAAAGTGATTACAATATGGATGCAATTAAGGAAGAGATGAAAGGTATTATGTAGATCTATTGTAGAAGGATATAGCAAAGGTTTTAGATAATTAATGAAAATAACATGGAGATTTATGCATTCCAAATTGGAAAGGTGTTGATGGGTATTTTTGCACTTCTCAACAAAGGTAATGCATAAGTGCATCACCTCTGTTGAAAGAAAATTTCCTATAAGTGAGTTTCAGAAAACTATCCCAAGGTCTCTCGGATGTCAGGTCATGACTTGCTTGGAATATCTCAGCTGGTTCATGTGATTTTCTAGTAATCACAAGGAAGCCTTACGTATGTTAAGTTTGGTGATATTGGTTCCTTAAATGGAGTTCCTAATACTTTAAAGGTGATGGGAAATAGCTGCAAGTTCAAAACATAGTCTAAAACTCCACTTTTACCATCAGAATTGGCTTTACAATGATGCCAGAAATTTGCCTAAACTATTATAACAAAGAAAGGTCAAAAGGGGAGGGAATGGAGGAAGTTCCTAGACCTACAACTACCGATGAACAGTGATAATGGAGGATGCTATAGTGGACAGCCTTCCTAAAACTAAGTTCTACTTAAGCAAATCAACTAACAGTATCATGAAACTAGTGTTATCTTCTAAGTTCTGTAGATTTTCAACTATTCATTCACCATAAAGCATGACTAAAAGATGAATTTTAAGTGCAACAATGGATTTATGTTAAAACTATCTTTACATTGTTTATCATCAACAAATAGCAAAAAACATGAACAAGGAAAGGCATCAACACAATAGTATTCTTCAGCATCAATGAACAACATTCACTAAACTACTAAAAACATGCAAAATACATAGAACAACAAACTAAATCTACTCAAATCCATTAACTATGAGGAGATAAATCATGAAACATGAAGGAAACTCAAAAATCCACCAAAGACAATGAATTTCTATAAGAATTTCAGTAGCATTTCATTACAACAACTCAGCTCTCTCTTGAAAATGAGAGGAGACCCCCTATTTATAGTTTTCAAAAAGAAAAATGAATGGCCAAGATTTAATCTCATTGTGTGGCCAAGATTCATTACAAATTATGGTCTCACCTACCCCTCAATATTTTATAATTTAAAATACATTGCTTGTATTTTTCTCTATTTTGTCCTCTAGTGCCATATCACTTTGACACTTTTGTCCTGTAGTAATTTTCCTTTTTGGTTGTAGCTACATAGTGAGGAACTCATCATCTATGATAGTATTTCCTTGATTTTTCTGGATAGTTGTGTACTCCATAAATTTTTACATTAGCACCTGAAGTTTGTTCCACTCCATTATACCTCATTGGTGTACTTGGAAGGTCAGCTTTTTGAACCTACTAGTGATCAGTTCCCAATTCTTTGTATACTTAGGCATGTTCTTGATCACCTGCTCTAATTGGGAAAAGGCTCAGACAACAAAATCCATGAAGTCTAACGCTAGTGAATTTGTGGCCCTATTCTCCATTTTCTTATGGAAAAGCAGTCTAATCTTTTATGGATCTAGCTCGACAGCGAGCATTTCGTAATTTTTCATGAGCTTCAGATATTCCTCGTAGTCTATCTTATGTTCCTTGGCCCACTCCAAGGTCAAGCTCTACCTCATGAAGCACCCACTCTAGGACTTCCCTTCTATGGTCCAGGCCCATTTTCCACGTCTCCACCAGCCAATAATCATCCTTTTCCAGGGCTAGCTCCTTCTCCTAGGTCTCTTTAGGCATCTTGAGGATAGCCTCGAGTTTAGGATATGTAATCCTATATAATTTAGGGAAGTTATTGAAAATTATCTATGTTCCCTCGAGTTGCTTTTGTACTTCCTAGAACTTGCTGGCCATTCAGATGGTATGGCCAATGCCCATATCACCATTGTAGAGCACTCATTGGAACCACTCTTTAGTAGCCTTGGTCCACTTCTTTCTTCTTTCTAACTTGCTTATGTGTTCTTTGGAAAGAAGCAAAGGTGGGGTCAACAAATTTGTTGGTAACTCCTCAGTGTAAGACCATAGTTGAATGTAAGCGGTGAGGTCCACCACTTGTTCCTTTAACTCCTCCTTGGAGGATTAATCCTTGTTCATCTGATGAACGATCATGGTGATTGATCCTTGGAGCTAATCAATCTTTTTACCTCTGGTAGTAGTACCCAAGTCAATGGTGGAGATATTATAACTAATCCCTTCTCTC
The DNA here is from genome assembly GCA_007258455.2 of Sequoia sempervirens. Lineage (NCBI taxonomy): Eukaryota > Viridiplantae > Streptophyta > Pinopsida > Cupressales > Cupressaceae > Sequoia > Sequoia sempervirens. Next base: position 189,921,061 of record VDFB02353493.1, on the reverse strand, counting down.
TTGTCCACTACTAGGGTGGAAATTTGTATCATCCTTTATCTAGAGACATCCATTATGATGTGGGATTGGACTCTCAACCTCTTTCATTTTTTTTTCCTATTAGAACTCATGCTAGGATGGCCTCTTTTCTTTCCTTAGGATCCATGAGAGTGGTGGTCTTCTTTTGTAATTGTTTTTCTAGCCAATCAGGTATTTGAGATCCTTCCTTTGGTGATTCTTGATCACCTTCTTCTTTTTTAGCATATTGGATCTCCCTTTCCTCATGGCTTGATTTTTTCTCTGTTTTCTTTTCCTCTTCCTCATTTGAGTCCCAGATCAATATAGTTTTCTTCTCATTTATCTTGGTAGTAGCTACATTTTCTTTAGGGTTTTCATCCCTTTCAAGTGCCCTTTCTTCTTCTCACTCGAGCTCTACATGCTGTTCTAGTTCAGGGCTCTTTTCCATTTCAGCCTCTTCTTCAAGCTTATCTTCTTCTTCTTCAGCTTCAGCTTCAATGTCTTTCTTTCATTCCTCCCTCTTAGTAGGTACTTCTTCTTGATTGATGCCTTCGTCTTGTCCCTTTACTAGAGGATCTATAGATATTTCAATGTCATCACCAATTTCGTCCTTTTCTTGAGAAAACTACCTCTCAACTTCCTCTCTGATGTCCTTGAGTTGTTTGGACAACTCCTCCTCAAGCTCCTCATCAGAGGACTCTACTATATATTTTTCACTGGGGTATTCAACATCTTCTTTGAGGATTGTGACCCTTCCTCTTCATATTCCACCTCATTGATGGTCATGTTCTGATGCTCTGGGTGCTCATGGTAGTCATCCCTACAGGGATCTTTGAGTTCCTCCTCTATTTCTCTAGTATCCTCCATCTGACATCTCTCCATTTCCTGTAAGATTTGCATGGTGTCTTCTATCTTTGGTGGTTTGGTCAAAGGAGGGACAGGAAGACCAGCCATAGCTTGGGCCATCGTAGCTTTTACTACAAGATACATTAATACTAAGAGAGTTCCATGGGTGTATTTTGCATGTTTCAAGTGAAGGCCTCTGGTAAAGTGAGGGTAGGCATTGTATTTGTGGTTGCCGAAGGGACGGCAGTTGAGGGAGACATCAAGGAGGATGAGAATGGCGAGGTTGTAGCATATGAGGAATCTCACACCATAATTGGATTAGTTGACGAGGTGGAGAAAAGGTGAACTGAGATTTCCACCACAAGTAGAGAGGAAATGGGCAGTGCTTGAAATGTGGGAGGGGGAGTAGTAGCAATGGTAGTGGTGGTTATGGCAAGAGTGAAGCCGGTAGGGGGTGACCTTGGTTGCTCGGCCTCTTCCTCTTCTCCTTCATGTAGTGGGTCTTCATGGATAGTGGGCATCTCAGATAATTCACCCGTCTTCTTGGCCTTCTTCAAAGTCTCACCCTCTAAGGCCTTCCACAAATACACTTTATGCTTGGGTTGGCACTCGGTTACCTCTTTTCTCTTTCTCAACCTTGTGGCTGGAGGAGACTTGGGAACTTCCTAAGTTGGGGCAATAGCAGTCCCACTTTCTATCTCACTCTTGAGCTCATCTATGAGCTTGCCATATGTAAAAGTGGCACCCTAGAGCTTCAATTGAGCTATTTGTGCATCAATCCACTACCGCATTTTGTGTTCCATTGGTTTCATCAAAATTTCAAGTTCATTGACCTCTTCTTCATTCAAATATATTAGGGGAAATGGAAATTTAGCGATGGCATCATACCTTAGATATACAACAATGTTTTCATCTTCTACAATTTGATCTAGTACATAAAAAATTGATTGTCTTGAGAAACTGTGCAGTCATACACATAAAATGCCTCATGCGTACCTCCTTTCCATCCTAGCAGTTCTCCCAAAAATCTTCAATGTGGTGCAAGTGGGCATACTCCCTCCCAAAAAAAATTCTTTAACTTACTATAGGGGTCCATCCTTGCTCAAGCAATGTGGAGGCTCAAGTTGTATTCAACAATCTCTTTCTCTAAATATTTTGTACACTGGGTGACTATGAGGGTGTACATTCCCTTCTTGAAGGTGAGGGGATATGCGATGATCCCTAATCGATGCTTTCCATTGAGGAGAGTGTGTGCATGTTCCAATTGCCTGGATACTTCTAGCAAAATCAACCAGTCATTTGGGTACCAAGGTAGCTTGTATGGCCTTTTGAAGAAGCCCTTCGTTCTGATATAAGTAAATTTTGGGAATTTTATGTACAAAAACCAAAACTAGTGAATGAACACATAGGCACTATGTGAAACCCTCCTCTCAAAGTCCCCTCTGAGAAGTTTGATAATATGCCCAATGAAGGCATTGTTCACCCTGTAGTTATCCTTCTTGAAATTTCAATATTGTAATTGCGGGTGCCTGTCATATACTTTCAGCTCCCTTCCTATAGTCGGGCTTTGTACAACAAATAAATCTCTGTAGGGAACTAGATTGGACAAGAGATACACCAAGTAAGAGGTCATGTAGAACTAAGAGGTCTTCTTAACTGCCATGAACTGTTGATGCAAGTTTTCACTAATCATTTTGGCCCAATGAAACTTGGCCTTTCCTCTTATGATCTCTCAATGAAGAAGAACATTCATTCCTAGAAGTAAGCAATAGTAGGAATTCCCATGACCCTACTCAACAAGGTTACCAAGTCATGAAAGTCTTCATAAAATTCACTCTAAAACAACTCTTGAGGCACCTTGTTAGCACTGATCCTCTTCTGTTTTAACCAATATTGGTTAATCAACTTTTTTCATTTTAGGGATTCGACCTTCCACATATTTTTTGCATATCCCTTTTTTGTTTCCTCCATTGGATCAAAGGTAGGGATGTGGAACATTTTTCCTATGGACCTGGTAGACAGGTTGGCCAACACCTTACCCTCATGATCAATGATCCTTTTTCTTTCTACCTGATAGGCCTCCCTGCAAGCCATTACCAATTTTATGGCCACAAGAGTAGATGACAAACCGATTGCTTTAGCCAAACCAATCTTTCTGATTCTCCTTGTGTTATCCATGGTTGGGTTGGTGATGACCCTTTGTCTAAATTCATCTATGTCAACTTGCCTAAGATTGGTATTTGTAATTGTATCCTAGGAGATAGTGACCTTGGAGGTGAATTCTACTCCCTAGAACTAGTATTTCATCTGATCCTTATCTTCTTTTCCTCTAGGAACTTTGGAAGACTTCTTCTCTTTTTCTTTCTCTATGAATGCCCCTGATGGTCCTACAACTAATTCCATAAATCTTTCAAATAGAGGCCCAGTAAGCATATTCATCTATAAAATGAGGGGAGCATTAGTGAAATACTACAAGAAAGTTGTTAGATCAATCCTTTCATCATAAAAGATCATATCATTCATTAAAATTCATCATTTGGATCTTGTTTGGGGAAGATAGAGCAATGCAGGCCCAAGGGTGCGGGTATCCTTGGGCTGACAATCGTTTTGTAGAAGGTGGTAGGGAAACAACACAAAGGGCATGGTGGCCCACATGCAGCCACCCACATCAAGATTTCCAGACCATAACTGGGGCCCACCAAGGTGTCAAGGAATTTTGGCACATGGGTTGATCATTCTTGAAGTCTTGGAGGGGCTTGTATAATTACTTCTCATGTGGGTCAATGGGGTGCAGAGGCTGGGGTTGTCTTGACCATTTGGAGCTTCATCATTTGGAATGACGTTGGCATGGTGAAAGCCCACAAATAGATTCCCACATTGCAGGGCCCGGGGGTAGAAAGGCCAAATCATCCTTTATTCAAGGGTTGATCGATCGGGATCATGCGAGCATAGAATTGTGGGTGGTTTTCGAGAGGTGGTTGTTTTATAGATGGTGAAGATGAGACGACAACTCGTAGACATGAGTCTACACCTTTGAGTCCACAAAAGGCATCCACATGTGCTATTCGTTCAAGGAGGGTCAAGTGGTAGTAGAGGGGTTGAGCCCCATAAGGAAGGCCATAGGTTAGGCTTGGTTGTTTGGAAATGGCGGTCAAGGGTTGATGGCATGTAGATGATAGCCCACAATAGAATGCCTGCTCCCAAATTTACTCAGCCATTTTGTGCATGATGGATCTGGGACGAGATGAACAGCACAAAGTTTGCAATGTGAGCATACGAGGTTCCCTAGCCATTTGGAACAGTGGAGAAAAATAGGCAACCCACAAATGGTGGTCCACAAAGCCGAACCCATAAGGAGGACCAACCTTAGTAAAATTTTGGGTGATTTGGATGATGGTAGGAGAATCCATGTGAGGAATGAAAAGTAGGCAAGGGTGGTACATGGACAGAAGTCCATTGGGGTAGGCCTGCAATAGTCCTCAAATTTAACCTTAGGTTTTTCTTTTCCTTAGTCAACAATGACAAAAAGGAAGTGTCAATCCGCATACACAGGCCCACCAAGGGTGACAACTGAGGCTTTTGAAGTTTGGCATTTGGTTTGAAAAATCAACGGTGAAGGTTAGCTTGTGGGCCGCAAGGGCATGAGTGCCCCTGGTCAAGAATGAGTGTCAGAAGGTTCAGTCTTGCATGACCCTAAATGGCCAACTTTGAAGTGTTCTCAAATTTTCAAAAAGTGGCTTTTGCATGGGATTTCATCCTTAACTAGCTATCTAAAGAATTTACCTTTTTTTCTCTTAAGATTTTCAAATTTCACAAAGAAAACAAAAAAAAGAAAAATGCAACTAGGGTAGTAGCGAACTCACCCAATGGACCTGATGAAATGCAATGAGGAAGGAACCTAAACTTGTTCCTAAAGTGATGCGAGTGTGGGGGCGACGAAGGTTGGAGGCGCACTAACAATTTACGACTGAGTGTCGATGAAAATGACAAGCGAGTTTATAATATTTATAGGATTTTAGTCATTAATTACCTACATTTAATACTTGTACGATAGTCAGCAAGGTTGGTAAGCATGGATTTTGAAATGGTCGATGGCGGGAAAGACGAATCTTGCAATACGGGTGGTAGTCAACCGATTGTCGCTTGGCAGATCAAAAAAGGGGATGACAATGGTTGACATAGGGCTTGCAATGTGGGTGGATGCCCCAACTCGGCCACTGGAGAAACGGAAAAGGAGGGATGGAATCTCGCTAGAGGTGACCCGCATGGGCGGACCCACAACTAGGGAAAGATTCCAATTTCAAAGTTTCAAGGAAAAATGCTAGGGGGACTCCATGAAGGAAGAAAGCATAAAAATTTCAAGGATGGTGAAACTTGGTCAACTTAAGATGATAGCTTTAGGAATCCTTGACCAATTTGGGCTCAAAAAAGGTGGCACATAAAATGAGGCCAAGGGAAAAGCGTCCCAACGAAAGTGAAACCCATTCCGAACGAGGTGTGTGTGAAATAGGCACAACAAATGGTGAATATGCTAGGAGAATGTTGTAAAGAATTCTAAGGATAAAGACTCATTCAGAGCCTAGAATCTTTGGTTTCACAAACCAGGAGCTAGTTTCCATAAGTGAGCTAAGGGACATGAAGAAGAAGAGGAATCCTTAATTGAATCATATCACAAAAACATCTCAGAAGTGTGTGTATGATGCATTCATTCCCTTTCATTAGAAACTATAACAAATGACCATTAATTAGGAAAATCAATCTACATAAATTGTCTAACCCCAAAAGTAACCTAGACATTGCTCTGTTTCCAGTCAAGCGTAAATAGCCCTAATGAAGTTGTCACTGTGACCCCACGAACATTTCTCTACTTCTAGTCGAGCGTCCATAGCCCCGATAGAGTTGTTCACACACCCACATAGTTGCCTTATTTTAATTACTTACTTTCTTTCTTTGTTTTCAAATATTTTCCTTTTGGTGACCTTTCTTTTGCTCAATTGTATAAGCATCAAATCTTACTATGGGTTTGGAATTATAGTGGTCACTGGAGTAGACAAGATTTTTTCACTTGCTAAACTCTCATAATAGCCATTGTACAATTCTTTAAAAACTAAGTAAATCAATATTTTGTGCATGATCTGAGATGAGTGCGATAGGATTCAACCAAGGTTCATGTTCTAGGTTGATCTGGAGTTCAAATAAGGAACCACTCCATAGAAGTGATCAGAAATCAATAGTTGGAAGTGAATATTTATCCAAAGAACATGAAAAGCGGGCCTGGTGCTACCACAATAGTGGTTTACAATTTCTGGGAGATCCTATTTTTACTAAAATCACATAATTTTAGAAAATATAATGATTTAAGCCTTCAAATATTCCATTTAAAGGATTCCAATTGAAGAGGGTTTGATCAAACCACCTTAGACCAAGCCCCCTTGGATAGAACTCCGCTAGTTTTAAACCATACCAATAAAGGAGTCTCCATTACACCTATCAAAATGCTGATAAAAAACCACTTTTGATTTAGCTTTTGGGGGATCAAATGAATTCATTTAAAATTTATTTTTTTGTAAGTTTGTAGTACTTATTATAAGCTGCCAAAAAATTATAATTTTAATAAAATTTAATTTGATTATTATATTTATTTTTTATTTCTTGTGAATGTAGGTTTTTCACTGAAAATAAAGCTCTTTGTTTTGTACATGTGGAAAATAAGAAAATTATCAAAAAAAATTGAAAAATATGAGTGCACCAGATATTGAAGACTTTGAACCAACAAAAAAAGAAAAATTGAATTTCGATACATAGAAAAAAAAAGTTACGCTTTATACAGTCGCATTATCTCTGAATTGTAATTGGTTTGACTTCAAAACTTAATTAAAGAAAAAATATTCAATAAAAAGCTATCTAACAAAGTGGAAGCACTAGATATTAGAGTTAAAAATCTAAATTTGAAAGACTTATAATTTTATCCTTCATGTAAAAAAAGTTATGCGTTATACGGTGAGTGTCACTTTTTACAAATGTTGTTTTCTGAAAAAAATTAGTTTTTGAGGGAGATGGAAAAAGAAGTGAAATTTGATTCCAAAAGTTTTGAAAAAAATATATTTAGAATCTACAGACAAAATTTTATGAAACTCTAGTTTGCATCATCTTCAAAATTCCTCATGGTTTAGCCGCTATAGGTGCCGAAAAGTGAAAATTTAGTTTTAAAAAATTATTTTAGTGTCCAGTTTGGCCAAAAATTGTTAACCACTATTGTTGGATCACAAAGTGAATTTTTTGTCAAACCAAGCATAGTCACCGCATCATAAATAAAGGAACATCCTCAGCAAAACAAGGTAGCTGGGAGAATGAGCAAAATGACAGCGAGCATGAGACAAAAACAAAGGAAACCTAAATTAACCTATATTCAGGTATTTCCAAAAACTGGCTCAAAAGAGCTCATGCAAGAATTAACACTTGAGGTGTTTCCTATTGACAGGAAATGGGACATCTTCACTAGTTAGTGCCTTAAGGTGAAAAACATTATCTCCTAAAATTTCAGAGATTTGAAAGGGGCCAAGTTAGAGCTTTTCAAATTTGTCATGTCCCCCTTTCTTTTCATGGGCATTGTCCCAACAAAGGACTAAATTAGCAATCCTAAAGGCCTTAGCTTTGGCTTGACGATCGAACCCTATTTTAACTACGCCCTAATGTTTGGAAAAAATTTCAATAGCTTGGTCACAAACTTCTTCTAGGTGGAGCAGTTCAACTAAACGGGCTTCTTGATAGTCTCCCTGTTCATAAAAGGTGTTGATGAACTTCAAGGTGGGGATCTCAAGATGCACAAGAAACATAGGCTCCAAACCATAAACAAGGTGGCATGGGGAATCACCAAGGGAGGCCTTGTGGTGTGTACAATCTACCCAAAGGGAAAAATATAGCTGGGTGTGCCAGTCTTTGGGGTTTCTATCGAGGAGCTTCTTAATTATAGTGATCAAATTTTTGTTTGTGTATTCAGCAAGGCCATTTCCGTGAGGATAGTAGTTGGATGAGAACTTAAGGGAAATTCCATAATCAAAGGCCCAGCTATAAAATTTGAGTGAGGAAAAGGCAAGGCGATTATTCCAAACAAGAGCATAGGGGCAACCAAAATGATTCAAAATAAAGCTTTCATGGAAATTAGTAACCACCTCAGTAGTACATTGTCTTCATGAAATTGCTTCTATCTATCTAATGCAATAATCAAAGGTGATTAGAATGTACTTGTGGCCTGCAAAGGGAGGTGGGTTTACTGGACCGATGAAGTTGAGACCCCACTGAGTGAACAGTCTTACCTCCAGAACTGGTTCTAGTGGAACAACAATATTGAATCATTCTCTTGTTGTAGCAGTCTGGCACACGTGGCAAGTTCAAACATGATTGTGTGCATCCTTAAACACTATTGGCCAATAGTACCCCGCCCGCAAGATTTGATGAGCGGTGGAAGGGCTAGATCCATGAATGGTACAAAATTTATCATGAAACTCTTTTAATACTTGTGTTGCCTCATCTTTCCCAAGGCATCTAAGGTTGACCCCTTCATGATTCCTCTTGTATAATATGCACCCTTGCATCATGTAGCTATTACTTTTCAGTCGGAGAGCACATTTTGGGACTCCCTATAGATGAGGTGAGCACTTGTTATTTAATAGGTAGTAGATGATGTCATCATACCACTCTCCAATGGAGACATCTTCAAGTTGATATTGTTGGACAATGAGCTCGGGTCTAGCCTTAGCCAACATTTCAGCTATCATTTAGGTGAGGGCTTTCCCTCTTACTAACTTCATGGGTTGCATCTCCATGTCATATTCCTACAACAAAGTGACCTATTTTTCTCTCCTTTCACCCAACTCATTCTACATCAACAATGTCTTTACCATTGGCTCATGCACTATGGTGAACACCTTGTTCTGTAAAAATTAATGTCTAAATTTCTTGACTCCCCTGAATAAGGCATAGGCTTATTTCTCCACATTATGATATCTCAGCTCGGCATCTTTTAGTGGGGCACTCATGAAAGAAATTGGGTGCTCGCTTAATCATCCTTTTCAATCAATATGCTAGTACAAGAATGGTCTGAAGTGAATGAGTAGATGTAGAATGGCTTTAGATAATCCAGACTGACTAGTATGTGTGCATCGACAATCGCTTTCTTGATTTCCTCAAAGGCTTGCTTGACCTCCGATTTCCACTCAACTTTGGCGTCCTGCTTCAACATTGCACTGAGTGGCTTGACTATCTCAGCAAAGCCAGTGATGAATTTTTTGACAAAGTTTATCTTTCCAAAGAAAGATTTCAACTCTTTCTTGATGCCTCGCAGCTAAATTTTTAGGATAGCCTGAATATGCTCAGGGTCTAGTGAGATTTGTTTCTCTAAGATCACATGCCTGAGCAAATTACCTTTGGTAACTCTAAAGATGCACTTCTTTGGATTCAGGTAAATTCTAAATTCCCTACACTTCTAAAAAACTTTGCATAAATTGGAAACATGATTGTCTCACTTCTTTGAAAACACTGTGAGATCATCCATGTATATTATAATGCACTTGCCAATCAGATCTTTAAAGGTGATATCCATTGCATGTTGGAATGTAGCGCCGACATTTATCAATCTAAATAGAATTCTCCTATAGGCAAAGGTTCCCCATTTGGTGGTGAATGTTGTCTTCTTCCATTTGGTGTATCATTTGAGATTCATTGACTATCTGTAGCACCTCATCCAATGAGGGTAAGCTAGATAATTTTCCTTCTCTGAAGCTCTATTCAGGTTGCAAAAATCTAAACACAATTTGATTTCTCCATTCTTTTTCCTGACCGGGACCAAATTGGCCAACCACATGGAGTGCATGACTAGGAAGATAATTCTGGTGGACAATAACTTTTGAAATTCCTTGTAGATGATGGGTTCCAATAATGCATTGATGGGATGTTGTCGTTGTCAAAAAGGCCACACATCTGACTTGAGGGGAATGATGTGCATGATGATTGAGGTGTCATATGTTTTTAAATCTTTGTAGCTCCAAGCAACCATATCATGGTACTTGAATAAGGTGTTTGGCTCCTACAATGATTCAACAACTAGGTCTTCACACTCATGATTCAAAGATTGAACATATAACCTGAATAGCTATTTCAATCATCATGAAGTCGCATTTAACTTGTCAACCCAAGGATGTGAACTTGAAATGGGTTAGCACAGTATGTGCACTAGGAACCCAAAGTAGCCATTTTCATTCTACAGCTAAGAAAGACACAATGTTGAGAGTAAATTACTTAGAAAGGAACAACATAAATGCTAACCATCAATCAACAATTACACCAAGTTGAAATGCATGATAGAAATGAAAATCTGAGCAACAAATATGGCACTACTTTGTCTACTTTGGCTGCAAGAACAATCACATAATGGAATTCTAGTGGCTATAGGAATAGTTGGTGCCATGTTTTTAAGTAATTACTAAACAACATTTGATACTAAACTAAAGAACAGATTACTCACCAAGTGGGCCCCCTTGGATAAGTATCCTCTAAAACTAAAGAGAACTTAGATGCTCAAACTCATAACTTTATTTTATTCAAGTTGTAGATCACGAGTACAAAAGAGTAATATATCTGTATTACTGAAAAACTCAAGAATGTAAGTACAATATCAAATCACACAACCTCTTAGATAAGGAGCATCAGATCTTTATTTATACTATCAACTAAATGAGGTAGTCAACTCCATGAACTAGGAGGAAGCCATTTAGGGAAAACAAAGAAAGTGGGGTGGCAGTTATGCATGCATGAATCTAGTCAAACTTGCATGTCCAACTATAGATTTAGTGTTGCAGTAATGTGCACGTTTACTCAACATCAATAATGACCACTACAAGGAAGTTATGCTTGGTTTGCATGAGGAATCTCCTATTGTCATCCTCACTTGATCTTTGAATGATTCCCTTGTTGGACATTATGGTGCATGCCCAGCTGGCGATGTCTTCCTCAATTTAGCATCCTCAAATTAAATCTACATGGTAATGTTAGTATGCAAAATAATTGCATATATGTAACCACCTTAAGGAACATTCATTAACCACATGAAAAATTAATATAGATAGTCCATTGAACATGGAATTTATCATTAAAGGTTTGTAGAAATAAGATTAAGCACAATGTCTATAGTTTGAGGAAAATATCATAAAAGTATCAACACTTAATGTCAAATTCCATGATAAATTCAGTGACTAGATCACAAATTCTACCCAAAAATGAGACCATAAACTAGACTTATCGTAAGGAATCAATGATTCCTTCCTTATCTTTTGGTGTAGACACTTTTTCCAATGAATACATTTTTAACCTCCTCAGAAGTTTCAAGATTATGAGTATCACATCGATTATTGATTGAGTCCTTCTTTGCTTGTTGATCCTGGTCTTTGATGTGATCTAAGTCAAAAATTCATTCAAGTTGGACCATACCCCTAGGAATCATGTTGGTTTTGACGTTAATGACTCCTATATCCAATTTAGCCTCTTCAAGCTCAGCCTCATCAATTATTTGGGTTACAAATACGTCTGATCTAGTAATGAAATCTAAGATGTGCTTGTCATCATTGAACACTTGAAAATTGGTAACATTTTCTAGCACCGACAGGATGGAAGTAAGCTCAACAATAAATTTCTTCAGGTCGGACAAAGAAAGGGGTTGCAGTGTGTTTGCTTCCTGAGCTAAAGCATCAGTCATATGGTTTTGGGAAAGAGGGATCAGCTGAATATTAAATGAATCTAGACTCTCTAAAAGATCCCAAACCCTATGCATGTAATTCACTAGCCTTTTGTCATGGCAGGAATATACTTTCTTGACTTGCTTTACTACTAACTCTGAGTCTCCAAAGACTTGTAGCATTTTGACCTTCTTTCTTAGAGCCATCAAAACACCATGAACTAGTGCTTCGTACTCCGCTACATTGTTTGTGTAGTAAAATTGAAGCCTATGAGCAATGAAGTATGGATTACCCATGGGGTTGATGAGTTCAAACCCAACTCCCGCTTCTTTCTTGGACTTAGATCCATCAAAGCGCAATGTCCAAAACTTGGAGGATTCTTTAACTCCAAGGTTGGTCATACATTCAACCTTCTTTAGTTGCACACTTGCATCTACAACTTCTGGGAAAGTTATGGATTCACCATTGTTGTGGTCAAGTTGTCCCATTCAGGGTTCCTTCTTTGGTAAAATATGGCTGTTGATATGAGCAACTGTTGTTTGACAAAGGAAATATTCAAATTCTAAGTGGGTAGCATTGTGGACCTTGCACCAATTGGGCAACAAGAGCTCATGGAAATTCATCCTTGTTCTCGAGCCGAGCTAATCTTGCACACATTTTTTGATGAATTCCTAGAATCCATCCAATAATCCCAAACTTCCATCGTCATTGGATTCCTCATCATCTGACACAACCATCATTTTTGTACTCTAAGGCATATAATTTAAATTGGTAGGGGGACCACACAACACCAAAAGAAATTCTTCAATTGCCTCATCTTCTTAAGACTCCAATTCTTCTTGACTGGCCATGAGAGAATAATTACCCAACTTCGTTTAAGAAAAAAACACCTCATTGGTGTTGTTGTACTCCATGATCATAAATTTCATGTGTAGCCCCCGATCAATACAAATTTGATTTGGTAGCCCCTTCCATGGCCACCACATCTGAGAAAATTCAATCGAAGCATATCCGTTCAATGCCCTGGTGAAGTTCCTTCCTAATATTATGCCATATGTGTTTGAGATATCCGCAACTTGAATTTCAATGACCTACTGTACCCTCAGGTCAATAGTAATCTGCATAGGGATCTGGTTGATTTCACCAACAATGTTTACCTCTTTCTTATCCAGTTTGGTCACCTTTCGCCTGGAAGGAGTGGGGACTATCCCTAGAGCCTTGCATACGACCAGTGGCATGACATTGCCCGATCCTTCTGAATCAAGCAGAAAGTTGTGCAGGTTCTTTCCAAATATCCTGATGGTGGTGAGAAAGGGTGGTGTTTCTAACTTCCCAGGAACAAACCCATTGGTGTGTCTACCTGAGCTACCTTATTTTTATCTTTCCAATTGGTCTTGTCCTTGGTTGGTACTTGGATTTTCTCCTTCGTGGCTTGTTTTCCCATTTATTGATTTAAACACGTGTATGTTTTCTTATCTAATATTTCTTTGACTACAGACTCATTTTGTGATTCATCAAAGGAGACTCTCTTGGCAGGTACCTCTTGTGTTGACTTGGAAGAGATAGTCCCATTAATCATCTAGAAGAAAGCATTCCTAATTGTTAGTACTTTAAGCAATTCAAAGGTAGACAAACTTATTTTGACCCTTTTGAATTCCTCAGTGACATATTCACCCATTTGTTCAATTTCTACCTCAGAGGACTTGCTTTGGGAAGAGCTAGTGGACTGGTTTTGCATTTGACTTGGCTATTTGTTTCTATTGAAATAATGGGTGGGCACATGAGGGTAACTCAGATTGTTGCTAACATTTGGGTCAGGTGGGGTGCTAAAGTTATTAGGTGGAATAGAGGTAGTGAATGGGCCACCTACTTTCCTATTTCTTAAGTTATACGGGGTTGCTCTTTGATGAAACAAGTAAACTTCATCCTCACGTGACTCCTCTTCATCTACTGGACCATTATCTATCAAAGTGAAGAGATAAGATAGAGTTTCTTCATTACTTACCTCTTTTGCTTCATCATCCTTTGAGGCAGTGATCTCTTTTTAGGCACATTTCTTTCACTTCGCGAGAACAAAGCTTGATTGACTATGAGCACAAAAGAATCATACGACTCGGATGGGACTGTCCCTACAACCAACACTGTCAATGGCATTCTAGACCTCCACTTGAAAGATCTCTGTAGCTATCTAGAACTCAGGGTAGTCCAATTTATAGTTCTTATTTGTTTTATGGATCCGACACCATCCAAATAGCACTACCTCAGCTAAATATACCCCATTGGTTGTCTTTTCTACTCTGGTAGGTTGATCAAGAGGGGTAGGAACACCTCCATTGTTTAGTCTTGTATTCCATGTCTAGTTTTTTCAATATGAAGGCCTCCTTTCGATGTTCTAGTTGGAGTTTTGTCCTCTTTTATAATTTTTCCTAGATGAGGTACCCGCATCATGGTTGTCCCCATTATCCTTGTTGAGGTTGGCATAAATGCTTCGTTGGGAAGACTACAGTTGGTTGTTCTGATTCCCTAAGTGTGTCATCTCGGTTGACATTTTCTTGATCATCTCCATCAATTCATCTATCTGATCCTTTTCTGTGTTGTTCAGTTGTAATGCTTGGTTTTGAAGAAATACCAGTTGTACTACTAGCTAGTTTTGTTTGATGAGTGGAAACTCAGGCCCTTATAGATATGTAGGCAATTGGGGTAGCTGAGGATAGATCTATTGTTGTTGCGATTGTAAGTAGTGAGGTGTTGGGGGCACCTGATTCATTAGTTTTCCTAGATGAGGAACCATGAGCAGTTGTGGAACTTGATTCATAATTGGTGTCTAATGTGTCAAATCTTGAGTAACTCCCTAAACTTGCATTGGATGAGCCGGTCCCTAAACTTGCATTGGATGAGCGACCGGCCCTAAAGAAGGCAGCGGGCTAGAAATATTTTCCCCCAAGTCAATACTTACTATGACCACCTCAACGTACGTGTCTACCAACCTGGTGGGTAGTGGGTGCATTCTTTTCACCAATGCAACAATGAGGTTGTCTAGGGTAGCATAATAAACCAACAAGGTTGAAGCATCGTCAACCACATATGGAGCATGTAATCTCACGTATGCCCTATGAAACTTATCATTGAAGGAGTTGATTGGTTCATTGACTTCCCTATGAATGGACATGAATTTTTGATATAACTCTAAAGGGTTGATTGGGATCTTGGATTTCTACAAGAAAGAGTTCTTCAATAGGTTCTAGGAAGTGATGCATCCCGTTAGCAAGTTGATGTACCAATAAAAAGCATCTTCCCCTAGGGAATAAGGAAAGATTCGGCAAGCCACATCCTCATGATCGATTTGCATGTCTTTCAATGTTGTTTGAAATATTTTGATATGTTCCTCTATTGTCCTCTACGGATCGCAAGGATGAAACTTTCTGCAAAATTCCTCTAGATTCTTTGGCATGTCATGATAATCATTGAAGGATAGTGGAGAAGGAATGTTACCCAACCAAGCCATGGATACAGAGGTTATTCATGTTGTGAAATCTACACAGGGGTAGTAGTAGTTCAGATTATGCCTTGGACTTGAAGGGTTGGAGCAAGGGAAGGGGCAACGCCCTAACCGTGAGAAGTGAGCAATTGGAATGCAGTTTCGGGCGGCTGAAAAGATGAAGTGGATGCCGAGAAGGAAGGATGAGTTTGGTGTGGAGGCATGGAAGGAAGAGTTGATGATGAAGAAGAGGTGGAGGGAGTGGATGAGACTAATGAAGTTGCTTCAACTCTTTTAGCTCTCTTAGCCTTGGTAGGGAGTTGTAGCTCTTGAAATTCCCCTTTATTTGGTGTGGATCTTAAAAATCTATGGAATCTTTCAAGGGAGAATGAACCAATTCGATCCAACTTAACACAAGGAAGGCCTTCCTTCTAGCGCCAATTATGTTGATGGGTTTTTTTGCACTTCTCAACGCATGTAATGCATAACTGTATCACCTCCCTTGAAAGATAATTTCCTACAAGAGAATTGTAGAAAACTATCCCAAGGTCTCTTGGATGTCAGGTCATGACTTGCTTGGAATATCTCAGTTGGTTTGTGTGATTTTTTGGTAATCATAGGGAAGCCTTACATATGTTAAGTTTAGGGAGATTGGTTCCTTAAATGGATTTTCGAAGACTTTGAAGGGGATGGGAAATTGCTGCAAGTTCAAAATAGTAGTCTAAAACTCCACTTTTATCATCAAATTTGGCTTTACAATTTGATGCCAGAACTTTTCCTAAACTATTATACCAAAGAAGGTCAAAAATGAAGGGAAAGGAGGAAGTTCCTAGACTTGCAAATACTGATGAATAGTGATAATGGAGGATGTTATAGTGGATAGCCTTCCTGAAACTAAGCTCCACTTAACCAAATCAACTAACAGTGTCATAAAACTAGTGCTATCTTCTAAGGTATATAGATTTTCAACTGTTCATTCACCATACACAATGACTAAAAGATGAATTTTAAGTGCAACAATAGATTTATTTTCAGACTAGCTTTACATTTTTCTTTATCATCAATAAACAACAAAAAACATGAACAAGGAAAGGCATCAACACAGTAGTATTCTTCAGCATCAATGAACAACATTCACTAAACTACTAAAAGCATGCAAAATACATAGAACAACAAACTAAATATACTCAAATCTATTAACTATGAGGAGATGAATCATGAAACATGAAGGAAACTCAAGAATCCACCAAGGACGATGGATTTATATTAGAATTTCAACAGCATGTCATTACAACAACTCAACTCTCTCTTGAAAATGAGAGGAGGACCCCCATTTATAGTTTTCAAAAAGAAAAATGAATGGCCAAGATTCATTAAAAATTAGGGTTTCAGCTACCACTCAATATTTTACAATTTAAAATAATTTCCTTGTCTTTTTCTCTATTTTGTCCTCTAGTTCCCTATCAATGTAGCACTTTTTTTCCTATAGTGATTTTCCTTGTTGGCTACAGCTACACTATGAGGAACTCATCATCTATGATAGGATTTCCTTGATTTTTCTGGATAGTTGCATACTCCATGAATTTTCCCATTAGCACCTAAATTTTGTTCCACTTCATTATATCTGACTGGAGCACTTGGAAGGTCAGCTTTATGGACCTATTAGTGATCAGCTCCCAATTCTTTGTTCACTTAGGCATGTTATTGATCACTTGATCTAATTGGGTGAAGGCTCAGGCAACAAAGTCCATAAAGTCCAATGCTGGTGAATCTTTGGCCCCATTCTCCATTTTCTTGTGGAAAAGTGACCTAACCTTTTATGGATCTAGCTCAACAGTAGGCATGTCATAATCTATCATGAGCTTTAGATATTCCTCACAATCTATCCTATGATCCTTGGACCACTCCAAGGTCAAGGTCTACCTCATGAAGCACCCCCTCTAGGACTTCTCATCTATGGTCCAGGCCAATTTTCCACATCTCC
Organism: Sequoia sempervirens; assembly: GCA_007258455.2. NCBI lineage: Eukaryota > Viridiplantae > Streptophyta > Pinopsida > Cupressales > Cupressaceae > Sequoia > Sequoia sempervirens. The sequence continues at coordinate 189,904,026 of VDFB02353493.1, read as the reverse complement.
ACTAGCCAATAATCATGCTTTGCTAGGGAAAGCTCCTTCTCCCAGGTCTTTTCAGCCATCTTGAGGATAGCCTTGAGTTTAGGATATGTAATCCTATATAATTCAGGGAATTTATTTTAAATTATCTTTGTGCCCTTAAGCTACTTTTGTACTTCTCTGAACTTGTTGGTCATTCAGATGGCATGGCCAATGCCCATATCACCATTGTAGAGCACTTGTTAGAACCACTATTCAATAGCCTTGGTCCAGTTCTTTCTTCTTTCTAACTTGCTTATGTTTTCTTTGGAAAGAAGCAAGCGATGGGCTGACAAAATTATTGGTAGCTCGTCAGTGGATGACCACTGTTGAATGTAAGCGATGAGGTACACCACTTGTCCCTTCAACTCCTCATTGGAGGATTGATCCTTGTTCATCTAATGAATGATCGTGGTGACTGATCCTTGGAGATGATCAATCTTTTTCTCTCTTGTAGAAGTACCCAAGTCAATGGTGGAGATATTATAACTAATCTCTTCTCCCTTGTTCACTATTAGGTTGGAAATTTGTACCATCCTTGATCTAGAGGCATCCATCGTGATGTGGGATTGGACTCTTAGCTTCTTGTCCTTTTTTGTTCCTATTTGAGCTCATGTTAAGATGGGCTCCAGTCTTTCCTTAGGATTCGTGAGAGAAGCGGTCTTCTTTTGTAACTATTTTTCTAGAGAATCAAGCATTTGAGATACTTCCTTTGGTGATTCTTGATCACCTTCTTCTTTTTGAGCATATTGGATCTCCCTTTCCTCATGGCCCAAGGCTTTTTACTTTGTTTTCTCTTCCTCTTCCTCATCCGAGTCCGAAATCAATATAGTCTTCTCCTTGTTTAGCTTGGTAGTACCTACATTTTCTTTAGGGTTGTCCTCCCTTTCAGGTTCCATTTCTTCTTCTCGCTCGAGATCTACATGGTGTTCTGGTTTAGGGATGTTTTTCATTTCAGCATCTTCTTTAGGCTTATCTTCTTCTTCTTTAGCTTTAGCTTCAACTTCTTTCTTTCCTTCCTCCCTCTTGGTAGGTGATGAGCCTAGTTTTTGGTTTAATTTTGGGTAAAATCTATAGTATATTTGCTAATAGATGTCATGGACTTTGATGCTTAAGTGTTGGTATTGGCATAATGTTTCCCTCAAACCATTAACATTCGACAATATCCTATCTCTGCAAGCTTTAATGACATTTGGCATAATATGTGGGTTATCTATATTGATTTTTCATGTGATTAATGGATGTTTCTTAGAGTGGTTATAGATGTGTAGTTATTATGTGTACTAACTCTATCATGCAGATTTAATGAGCTAAGTTGAGGAAGACACCGCCAGCTAGGAATGCACCATAATGTCCAGCTGAGGGATCGCTCCAAGTCAAAGGCATCTGGAAGCAAAGATTCTTCATGCAACTAAGCATAACCACCTTGTAGTGGACCTTAATGATCGAGCATGCATGGGCATTACTGTTGTGTTGAATCTGCGCTTGACTTGCATGTCTGGCCAAATTCCTTGCATGTGTAACCGCCATCACTCTGCTTTCCCTTGTTTTCCCTAAATGGCATCCTCCCAGTCATGGAGTTGACTACCATATTTAGTTGTAGTATAAATAATAATTTGATGCTCCTTCCTCAAGAGTTGCACGATTTTGCATTGTACTTGCATTCCCCATTTTCAGCAATACAGATACATTACTCTTTGTATGCATGATTTACAGTGAATGAAATAAAAATTTTGAGTTCAAGCATCTAAGTTGTTGTTAGTTTAGAGGATACTTATCCAAAGGGACCCACTCAGTAAGTAATCTATCTTCTTAGTTTAGAATTAGCTTGGTATTACTTGAAGTTTAGTGCTTAGTTATACATCTGGCATCAACTATTCTTGCAGCCACTAGAATACCATTCTGTGATTGTTCCTGTAGCCAAAGCAGACAGAGTAGTTTCATGTTTGTTGTTCATATTTCCATTCTTGTTCTGTATTTTAGCTTAGCATAGTTGTTGGTTGATGTTCAACGTTTGTTTCATTTCTTTCTAGCAATTTACTTTCAATATTGTGTTTCTTAGCTGTAGAATGAAATGGCTACTTGAGCCCCTAGTGCACATACTGTGCTGACCCATTTCAAGTTCACGTCCCTAGATTTACAAGTTAAATGCACTTTCATGATGATTGAATAGCTATTCAAGTTAGATGTCCAATATTTGAATCATGGTTGTAAAGGCTTAGTTATTAAATCATTGTAGGAGGCCAACATTTTTGGCGTTGTTGTTGGGGATGGTGTCAAGCTAAGAAGTCTTTTGGAGTCATTGGTAGTTTTTCTTGCTGTAGTATTTTTGGAGGTTGTTCTTAGCATATCCTCATTCAGGAAGTAATGACTCCCCTTATTCTTTACCAATTCTTTGTGTGAGCTGACTGATAGTGGGTGATACTGTATGCATAGAGGAAGGAGAAGGGATGCTTATGGGAGATTTCTTCCTAACAATCCACATCCATTCTAGCTAGTTGAGTACTAGTACCTATCGGAAGAAGAAGAAGATCCACACCCCTTTGTTGATACATATTCTAATCTGACTAGCTCTGAACTCTCGTCTGAAGATCAAAATCAGCTTGAAAACCCCTTTGTTTTGGAACCACATCAAGTAGGAATGGGTGATGCAAATAGGAATAGACATAACCAACCATCTTTTCCTTTCTCCATTCCGCATCAAAATGAAGTTGACAACATCAAGAACATTCTTGCCTTAGCACTCCCCAAGTTTTATGGACTTGTGATAGAATATCCTAATACATTCTTATTTGAGTTTGATATACTCTACAGGAGTTATGATTATACCTCTGATTCCCTCAGGCTTAATTTATTTCCCACCACTTTGAAAGAGGTTGCATTAAGATGGTTCATGATGCTAGGCAGAGCTACTATGGAAAATTGGGAAGACATGAAGAAAAAATTCCTTGAGAAATACAAGGAATATTGCAGAGGCAGTGACATGAGAGGAGGTGACATTTTCAGGTTGCAGCAGAAGGAAGATGGGAGCTTGGAAGACTAAATTGCAAGGTTTCTATTTTTCTTACAAAAATCTCCAAACCATGCACTTAATGAGGACTCGCAAAAGTTTCTTTTCCTGAGAGGAATTAATGGTAGTTGCACTGATGCTTTGGACCTCGTGGTAGGAGGAGATATCTCTCAAGTCCCTTGGGAGGATATCAAGAAAATATGCTAGAATTACTCTAGGGCAGCTTCAAAGAAAGGGAGAGCTTATCAATCTTCCATGGGTAAGTCAACTACCGGTGGAGTTTTAAGAATGGAGATCACTCATTTGTTGGCTGACTTCAAGCAAGACATTATCAACAATCTAGCTACTCAGCTGAATACACTTCAGGCCAAGAAGAAGCAAGAGGAGGCAAAGACAATGTTAGCAGAGTATTTCCCTCACTACAGACAAAATAAGAAGAACTGTAGATGCAAGATGATAGCTAATCTTGAAAGCAAGTAGATCACACCTGAGTTCAAGCCAATTTAGATTGAGGAAGACCAAGACATACTATGTTGCACAAAGGAAGCCTTGGGCTCCTAGACAAGGTATGCCACTAGATCCATTATCCTATGTTGAGCCATATTTTAACTCTTATTCATCTGGTAATCAATGGAAGCCCCCATATCCACCCAGTTATGGAGAATATCCACCACAACCTTGGAGTAACCCTCCAAATGCTTGGCCCAGTCATCAGAATTCTCCACCCGAGTGGCAGCAACCTCGAGGAAATTGGCAACAATTTCAAGGGCACTGGAAACCACCTCCAGGAAATTGGTAGCAAACAAATCAATGGAGAGGAGGACAACAATGGCCTACCCAGAAAACTGGCTAGATGCAGCCAACTTCTTAGCCCCAATAACTTTCTATAATGCCTCCACCTACTAATCCAAGCTAAAAGACACCTAAACCCACTCAGCTACCAACTCATCCCACACCCAATCCAAATAACAAATCATAACAACACCCTACATACTCTGCTAATTCAATTCAATTCCCTGCCTATGTTGTGAATGTAAGTGGCATCCACTTGCGTTCAGGAACTACTCTATCAGACCCTTCCAAGCTCATTATCACTGAACTTCTTGTGGAAGAGGAAGAGGAGCCTCTAAATGATCCCATTCAGCCAAATGCACCTAAAAATACTTAATCAATTCAAGTCAAGAAAACTGAACAAGAACCACCATTCCCTTAGAGGTTGGAAATTTCCAAGAAGAAAGAAGAAAAGGAGGATACCACTTTTGACATCTTGGATCAGCTAAAGCATATATGTGTTCAGATCCCCTTATTTTAGGCCATAAAGGATGTTCCAATCTACGACAAAGCTATCAAGGAAGCTTGTCTCAAGAAGCCTGGAAGAAAGAAGAAAGACCCAACTATAGTCCATGTGGTGGGTCAGTTAGCTGACATCATGTTGGGAAAAGTGACTATTCCCAAGAATAATGACCCAGGCAGTCTTGTGGTAGCAATTGTCATAAATGGGATTCAGGTAAAGAATGCTCTGATTGATTTAGGGGCAGTAATAAATGTAATGACAAAAGACGTCCTACAACAACTAAATATTGCAAGCATGAAATCTACTCCTACTATCCTGCAGCTTGCTAATAACTCTACTATTAAGCCTAATGGTATAGTGGAGGATCTTGTAGTAGTTCTAGACTCTTGGGAATACCCAGCAGATTTTATGATTCTTTCTCCCAAGGCTACACTAGGCGGGTATCCCATTATTCTTGGAAGACCTTGGTTGGAAACGACAGATGCATACATTGGATGTCGGTCAAGTGACATGACCATTTCAAATGGTAGGAGTGCTAAAAAAATTTTTATTTATCTATGTACTCAGCCATCTCATAATGAAGATGATTTTGTATGGCCACAAGTTGGTGAGGAGGCCAAGGAAGTTCATTCTATGGTGCAACTTATGATGCTAGGAAGAAGCTCTTTCATGCAACTCCAAGATGAGGATGAAGTATTGGCTAACATCATTTAGAATCATTGTGAAGTAGAGGAAGCATCATCATCTCATCCTACTACTTTGATCAAGACACTTTTGCATGCTCTTCTTCCAGCCACTCTTCCTATAGACATTCTTCCTGCAGACGTTCTTCCTGCAGCTATTGTCTTTGTAGATAGATTTCTTGTAGCCACAGGTATGTCCCATACATTCCTACCATATGAACTAAAGTTACCATGTCTGAATGAAGTAGCCATGATAGAATTAACTACATGAGTATAGGTGTCAGAAGGACAATATCTGAATGTTAATAGTAAATTGAATGTGTTGGTGTAATTAATATTTAATTACACTTTGCATAAGTTTACGTAGGAATATTTAATTCCTAAGTTTTAGGTTCTTATCTTTATCTTTTGAGCTATCTCGTTGCTCAAGATAAGATTAGGGTTTTCATCTTTTCTTTTATAAAGCAAATCATTATCATGTAATTATTGAATTCTTGAATAATATTATGTTGCACATTATTTTGTAACCTCTTTGCTTTTTTTGATTTTCTTTTCTATGGACGGTCTATTCTGGTTTACAAATCTGATCTTGGTTTCTAACATGGTATCAAAGCCTTGATTTGCGACCCCTTAGATTTTTTGAGAAAATCATTGCAGGGTTCATTCAGGATTCCTCAAGGATATCATGCCTTGAGTTCATCTATGAGGTGTTTTGGATCAGATCAGGCTTCACCATTGGATTTAGAGCTCTAGAAAAAGTCAGGATTGGCTTTTATTTTGCAGATTTTGGCCATCATTTGCCAGATCTGTGAGGGTTTCAAGCTTGGAGTTTTTTTGCAAGCTCTGGGAGTAGCCAAATTTTCAGAGCATTTTGGGCACAAACGGAGGCCACCATCGCATTCGTAGTGGCCAAAAACCCTAAGATCACCTTTCATTTTGTCAATTTTGGAGAAAAAAATTTTGAGGCAAAAAAAATTTGCCAGGGAGGCCATACAGCCTCCCCAGCACGCTTCCCAATGCACAAAAAATTAAAAAATGGCATTTCTTAGGATTCAGGCTAGCGCGTGCAGTTCAAAAGGTTACCACCACCCAGCGGCCACCGAGTGGCCACCGGCCCGCCACCACCGCTGGTGCCCTTGGGCTGAGCCAGCCCCCACGGGCCCCCAGCAGCATCGGTTGCAGTCGTATGGGGGATCGGGCACTATGCGCCCAACCCTCACCCGACCACCCAGCCCCCTCTGCAGGGTCGTCGGTCCCATGGAGGACTAGGGGCTCCGCCCCAACCCCCAAACTGCAAGCCCCTAGTCGCACACAGAACCAGGGGCCAAAATTTTTTTAGCCCTTAGGGCCCCTACAGCACTCATTGGGCCTTCTAGAGCTATTTTCACCAAATCAGGCGTATTTTTTGCATACGATCTCTATTTTTCGTAAACAAGATACCATTGGAAAGTTGATTCTGACACCGATCAATTGGTGTAGGTTTTTTTTCCTGATTTTTCTCCATATTTATTTTGCAGGCCTTTGAACTCATATGTTGTTGTTTTCACTCCGGAGGGCATATCTTTTGACTCGGTGATCCATTATTCATCATTCTTGCGACGTTGGAAAGTTGATTCAGTCCTCTACACAGATATGAGTTCTATTTTATTTTTTTATTTATGCATGTTTAGGATTCTCTCCTTTTACAATCTTTGGGTTATTGTAATAAATGAACTGAGATAAAGTTCCATTCAGGGGGGTTTCTTGCATAGTAAATCTGATTAGAGTGTAGTTTTCACTTTGATCTCCATTTTCATCTTGATTTGTTGGCAACTCATATGGGTTATCTAGCTACCTAGTTTCTTTTGGCCATATTTTTTGCTATTGCTTGACACATCGGATTCATTGGTTCACACTTTAATTGAGAGATTATGTTTCTTGATCTGCATTGGTTTAGATTCTTCTCAGTTTGAGGGCCATGTTTTTATGGTTCATGTTCCAGAGTCTATTTTTGGTACTCCTTCCCATGGAAGAGTTTCAATCACAGTTTGGCATTGGCATCGAGATACACAGTTTCCAGATTATGTCATCATCTCATCTACTGTTGCTTCTCAGATTCCAAGGTTGTTCCAGTTTGTGAGTTTTTCAGTGTTCTATGGCATCGGGTCTATTGTCACATTATCATGATTCTAGTTTTGGTTTCAGTTGTAGATAGAAGTATCTTTCCTTTCTTGTCATATTGTGGTTCCAGTGTTACTCCACAGTGTTCTTCCAGTGCTTCTTTGCAGCATTCATCTTATTGTAGGGGGGTTTTGTCCCACAAGGCTTTCCTTCTCTACCTCATATTGCATTTGTACATGAGTACCTGATCAGGCCTTATTGTCAGGACTCATATTTGCATAATAATCTGCCTCTCCCTAAGTTGCACTTATGGGGGGGTGTTGGTGTAATTAATATTTAATTACATTTTACATAGGTTTACTTAGGCATATTTAATTCCTAAGTTTTATGTTCTTATCTTTATCTTTTGATCTATCTTGTTGCTCAAGATAAGATTAGGGTTTGCATCTTTGCTTTTATAAAGAAAATCATTATCATGTAATTATTGAATTCTTGAATAATATTATGTTGCACATCCTTTTGCAACCTCTCTGCTTTTTCTAATTTTCTCTTCTGTGGAAGGTCTTTTCGGTTTCTATTATTGGAAAATCTATTGCGGACCCATCAACATGCATTCACATGGGATTATCATGATATGAAGGGATTAGATCCTAAACTTTGCACCCACAAAATTTATATCAGAGATGATTGCACTCTAGTAAGATAGCCACAAAGAAGAATTAACCCTACACTAAGAGAAATTATGAAAGGAGAACTGAAAAAATTACTAGATGTAGGATTTATTTACCCCATTTCAGATACTCAATGGGTATTGTAGGAGTTTAGGTGAACTCCTCAAACCCTCTAGAATCACCTGCAAGACAAAAACTTCCACAAGAGAGAAATGGCAGAAAAATCATGCTATGATTAAGATGCAAGGATGTCAAATTGATTATGACATGACATTATTACAAATGTACAAAATGCCTAAATAAATAGGCATGAAGGAAAACCTAAGATACATAAGATGTTGCCATGTGTCTTGATCTAACAACATGTGACAACATGTGAACCCTATCTAGATAATTATTAAATGTTGAGATAAGTTCTAGAACGACAACTCATCTTCTAGAAGGAATCTTATCCCACTAAACAAGGAAGGGAATATTATCCCATTTATTAAATGATTGCAACCTAGGACTAAATGATTTATGACCTAAGTTAACTTATGTTAGTGTAATAATTAATTAATAATTAATTAATTACACCAACACCCCCCCATAAGTGCAACTTAAGGAGGAAAATGCAATGATTATGCAAGATGATGATGGGTCCTGGCTACGAGGCCATGTTAGGTACCCATGTACATGAAGATGCAGAAAATCTCCCACAAATGGAGAAAAGAGGAAAACCCAATAGGAACAAAACCCCTCTCCAAAAAGGAGATGAAAAATAAAAAAGTGTGAGATAAGATGGGAAGGATGGAGGACTCCCAAATACCCCCTAAGTACACCATCTGTCACATGGATACAATATATTAGCCCCCCATAGGGAGGAGATAGAAATGCTTCCCATTTCGGATAAGAATTGAGGGAAGGATGTATGCTGATGATGATGTCTTTGAACTCTACTCAAATGTCTCCTTGCCCGAAGATGAAGATGTCACAATCAATGGTGACAAACCAGGATGATGCGGAAACTGATGTTGAACACTACCATCATCTGCTGTCGTCGGTGTTGTTCCCATTCACCGACCACTAGCTTCCAGTTACCGTAATTGCCACTCTCTGCTCTCCGGCCGACGCACCCGCTGAAGACTTAGCCCCCACCCTAGTCCTATCGGTGACCGAGGGCTCTTCTATCTGGGGTGGTACTATTCTCCTCGCCACCTCCGCTGGCCGTGCCACCTAACCCGCCGCTCCGACGCCGCCCGCCTAGCGGCGCAATTTTTTTTAAACTGCCAATAGCCCCCTAGTCATATCAGCGACCAGGGGCCGATTCTCTTTTGCCCCAGGTGCTTGATTTTTGCGCCCAGTTAGCTAGCATCAGATCAAATTGTAGTTTTTCTTCCGGAGGCCATATCTTCGTGCCACAATATCAAAAATTCAAAAACAAGATATCGACGGAAAGAGAATTCAGAGCACTATCTAGTGGTGCCATCTATTTTGTAGGATTTGTCTGCTATAACTTTCTATAGTCAACTAAAGTCAAACCTTCCTTCTGGACTTAAACGCGCACATCTTCGCATCAGATTGTTGGATTTTGGAGATTCCAGTGGCATTCGAGATATTTTTTAGTGCATTCTTTTCATCAGTCCAGTCATCTTCTTTGGTTTCAACTCCAGGTATCTTTTTTTTGGTTTTTTTATTCCTAAGACATCCTGAAGACTAAAGTAGAATTTGTTGATCTCGAAGGCATATTTTCAGTTGCATATCCATTTGGAAGTCTTCTATTTTTTGCTGAAGGTCATTGTCTTTGTTTTCTTGGAGAAATTTCATTATGGGGCTTGCATGTTCTCCTTTGACTATGTTGCACAAGGGTAACTATTCACAATGGCGAGATGGGATCTGCCACCATCTTCGATCACTTGATTTGTTGCCACATCTATTTGGTATAGTTCCTCATCCAAGTGCAGGTATTCTTGAGTTTGCTTGGAGTTGCATCAGATACACTATTTTGGAGATCATTTCTATGCAAGTTGATTGTGATGTTTTGAGATCTATTAATCATTGTGATTTTCCTCACATTCTTTGGACAAAGCTTTGGGAGCTCTATGGAGATTCAAACACTCCACCATTCCCCGATGATCATGCTTCAGAATGTCTTGCTTCAGATCTAGTACCCCATGATGCTATTGTTATGTAGGAAGTTGATTGCCTTGATCTTTTCGAAGAGGTTGACAAGGTTCCTTTTAGTGCTTCTTCTTCATCAGAGATAGTTGGTATCCCTTCACATTCAGTGATTCCTTGTCCAGAATCATTGATTGAGGCTTCCACTCTCATCATCCATTAGGACACAATCAGTTTTTCAGACTTGACATCACATGATGGCTTCATTTCAGGTATCATTGCCTTGGCCACTTCTACAAGTTTGAAGGACATTCTTGAGAGGATATCACTCCTCTATTCAGATCACACTTTGGAGAGTTGTTTTGAGTCTCCTCATTCTTTTGTCTCAACCTTAATTGGGAATTCAGAGACCATCTTGGAGGCGCTTGGTTTCTCTTCAGATATTTCATATCCAAGACTTCTTCCCTGTCATTTTATTCAGGACTTGAGGTTTCTTCAGCATCCACCATTGGATTTGCTTCTTCCTAGCAGGATATTTGTGGTTTGGACACCTTCATTGCTTCAGACTTCTTTCAGTGGTTTTGAGGACACTTTATTCAAGGAGGGCTATCAAGTCTCCATCACATCCATCATATTCATTCCATCTTTGTCTTTGGATATTGTTCAACATCAGTTTCTGCATTGTCCTGATTTGTCACCCTCTTCATTGTTTGGGAATATGGCATCTTCACCATCAGGCAAGGAGACACTTGAGCAAAGTTCTGAGGCATCATCATCCATGTTAATCCTTTCTTCCTTCAATTCCTATCCAGAATGGGAAGCATCTCTCCACTTGCAGTTGGTTTTGTTTCTTCTGAAAGGGAGACAAGTTGTTTGTCGACATTGGATCATGTTTTGTCTTAAGACACTTACCTTTTTTGCAGGTGATATCATCTTTTGGGGGGGCTATATTATCTCTCTCTTTCCTCCCTATGGGGGGGAATTGATTGCATTGTATCCATGTGACAGATGGTGTACTTGGGGGGTGTTTGGGAGTCCTCCATCCTTCCCATCTTATCTCACATTTTTTGCATTTTCATCTCCTTTTTGGAGAGGGGTTTTGTTCTTATTAGGTTTTCCCCTTTTCTCTGATTGTGGGATATTTTCTGCATCTTCATGTACATGGGTACCTAACATGGCCTCATAGCCAGGACCCATCATCGATCATCATCTTGCATAATCATTGCATTTTCCTCCCTAAGTTGCACTTATGGGGGGGTGTTGGTGTAATTAATTAATTAATTATTACACTAGCATAAGTTTACTTAGGTCTTGCATTTAATCATTTAGTCCTAGGTTGCAATCATTTAATAAATGGGATAATATTCCCTTCCTTATTTTTAGGAGATAAGATTCCTTCTAGAAGATGAGTTGTCCTTCTAGAACTTATCCCCTCATTTAATGATCACCACCATTAGGGTTCACATGTTGGCACATGTTGTTAGATCAAGACACATGTCAACATCTCATGCATATTAGGGTTTAGCTCTTGCCTATATAATCAGGCATCTTGTACATTTGTAATCAATCAATATATCATCATATCAATCATCATATCAATATAGAATCTTTAATCAGCATTCCATTGTTGCAACACTTCTTTTGTGGTTGATTATCTTTCATGGCTAAAGTCCTGCATTGAAGATTCTGGAGCTTCAAGGGCTATGCAATTCATCATCTCAACAACAGGTATCTCCATTAATGATTGTTCCCAAGAAAGGAGGGAAATAGGGAGTTTTTGTTGATTATAAGGAACTCAATGTTGCCACCAAGAAAGATCACTTTCCTTTACCCTTCATTGATCAAATTTTGTATACACTTATAGGGAAGCAATACTTCTCTTTTCTACATGGATTCAGCGGCTACAACCAGATCTAAATTGCACCAGAAGACCAGGAGAAGACCACTTTTACTTGTCCCTTGGGGACCTATGCTTATTCACTACTCCCATTTGGCTTGTGCAATGCACCTACAACTTTCCAGAGGGTAGTCATTAGCATATTCTTAGACATTTCTCATGACTGCATGAAGATTTACATGGATGACTTCACCACTTATGGTGATGATTTTAATCAAGCATTGGAGAATCTCAAGAGAGTCCTACAAAGATGTGAAGACCAAAACTTGTCCTTAAATAGTGAAAAGTGCTTCATGATGATGCAAGAGGGTGTAGTTCTTGGCCACTACATCTCCCATAAGGGAATCCAAGTTGATCCTACAAAGATTCAGGTAATCACAAATCTTCCTACACCTACAAAACAAAAGGATGTTAGAAGTTTCTTGGGTCATGTAGGATATTATAGGAGATTCATCAAGGATTTCAACAAGGTAGTAGCACCATTGTATACCCTTCTCACTAAAGATGTTGAATTTCAATGGACTGAAGCTTGTGACAAAGCCTTTTCTGACTTGAAGGAAGCTTTAACTCACACTCCTATACTCAAGGGACTCAATTGGGAACTCCCTTTCCAAATCCACATTGATGCATCAGATTATGCCATAGGAGCAGTCTTAGGACAGAAAGAGGGAGTTGTTGAACATGCTATTTACTTTGTCATCAAAAATTTGCAAGGAGCTAAATTCAATTATACAGTCATAGAGAAAGAAATGTTGGCAGTAATCTATGCACTGAACAAATTTAGACATTACATAACAGGCTACCAAATATTTTTCCACACTGATCATGCAGCCATTACGTACCTTATGAATAAACCTTTGATCACAGGTAGATTGGAAAGATGGTTATTGTTGATGCAGGAGTTTGATATAACCATTGTAGATAAGCTAGGGAAAGCTAATGTTGTTGCAGATTTTCTTTCAAGGCTAACTACATTTGAAGACAATCAGACCATAGATGACTCTTTCCCTTATTAGCATCTATTCTCTCTCAGTGTACAGACACCCTGGTATGTTGATATAGCCAATTAATTGGTCATAGGTATAATTCCTTCTCATTTCTCCCCAAAAGAGAAAAGGGAACTTATTAAAAAATCTTTTCCTTTCTCTTGGATTGCTAGATGTTTATTTTATACTAGACCAGACTATGTCATAAGAAGATGTGTAAGAGAAGATGAGACATATGACATTTTTCATGCATGTCACAACGAACCATGTGCAGGACACTTTGCAGCTAAGAGGACAATAATGAAGGTTTTGAACACAGGGTATTACTGGCCAACACTCCACAAAGATGTAGGAAGGTATACCAGAAAATGTGATAGGTATCAAAGAATGGGTAGACCAACCAGATCTAATGAAATGCCACTGTTCCCTCAACTAGTAATCACTCCCTTTGATAAGTGGGGATTGGATTTTGTATGACAAATTGACCCTCCATCAAATGGTAAGTCTTACATATTAGTACGCACTGATTATGTAACAAAATGGGTAGAGGTTAATGCCATAAAGCATGCAAGAGATCACAAGGTTGCAGAGTTTCTTTATGAAGAGATTTTCACAAGATACAGAGTCCCCAGAGAGATAGTAACTGATCAAGGAGCTCAATTCACATCAACTCTTATTGCAGCACTAGTTAATGAGTACAACATAAGGCACAAGAAGTCTACCCCTTATCACCCCCAAGGTGATGGCCAAGTTGAAGTGACAAATAGATATATTGAAGACATTCTAACCAAAACAGAAGCCATCCATAGGAAGGATTGGGCAAATTGATTACCATAAGCTGTTTGGGCCTATAGGACAACATGGAAAACAACTATAGGCTTCACCCCATTTGAGTTGTTATATGGAAAGATAGCTATGATGCCCATTGAATTTGAATATAAGAATCTGTGAACTACAGTGGATTTGGGGATGGATATTTCTGAAGCATAGAAAGAAAGAATCATGCAGCTAAATGCTTTGGATGAAATAAGAAGAGCAGCCCTACAACATACAAAAGTAGTGTAGAATCAAAGAATAAAATTGCATGACAAATTTATCAAGGACAAGAAATTTAAACTAGGAGATTGGGCCTTGCTCTATGATTCCAGATACCAGGAAAATGTAGGAAAATTACAAACAAGGTGGATAGGACCATATGAAGTTTTTGAGGTCTTTCCCAATGGAGTTGTCCAACTCACCACCATTGACCCTGTAAGGTTCAAATTACTTTTCAACGGTCATCGCCTCAAATTATACCACAAACCAGCCTCTAAAGAAGAGTTCCTGGAGCAATTCACTTAGTATTCAACATCTGAGCTTCCTGCAACCAAAGGAAATGGACCCAGTGTCCCTCCTTCTGCCTAACTAAGGTGCATACTTTTCATAATAAATACTTTCACTTATGTGGAAGTCCATTTCTTCGTCATCTGCCCATCCACCCATCCATCACCACCTTTCTCTCTCTTTCATCACTTCATTCCACCTCACCTCATTCCACTTCATTTTCATTTATTGCTTAATTCATTCTCCAACAAGGTGAGCGTTACTTTATCTGCAATCTTTACAACAAATCTTCCACACATTCAAGTATGTGCGCATTAATTGATATCTTTAATCATCTTTTAGAAGTGTTCATTTAATCACTATATGTTAGTATAGATGTTCGCATAGATGTCATCATTACCTGTCAATAATCACTCCCATCTCACATGTCTGGACACATGTCCAAATTTAGGTTGGGGGGAGGGGAACAAAAAATATGCAAATATTTTGTAAATTTATTTCCCATGTGTCAATTCATACTAGGCTATGTCTGAAATTTGAAATGAGCTAATTTGAAATTCGAGTGAAAGGATGGCTTGCATGTGTGAAGTGATAGTAATTGCAGCCGCCATTTCTTCCTATCATGACTCTCCATCATCACCCCTTTTCTTTCCATTATTGACCCTATCAAAATCTTGAGTTGAGGAGCCATAGTTGAAAAACAAAGTGGAATTATAGGAAAATAGTTGCAAGGGGAATTGCAGGAAAAGAAGTTGTAGAGCATTTGTTTGATTGCAGACAATGGGAGGTGGGTTAATTTCAAATAAACCCATGGTGCATGGTATTTTACTATAGGATGCATAATGCCTAGCTGAATTTCAAATCTGTGGATGGATATATTACTTTCTGAAGTTGGATGGGTTTGATGAAGGCATTACCCTTGAATTTTCTTAGACGTTTTCAGAGGGAAAAGCCACAATAAAAGGGTTGGAAGTTGTGGCAATAGAGGAAAGAATTGTAGAGGTTACAAGGTTACCTGCTGATGGTGAAAATTACCCTACTTCCAGAGATGCCAGGTTAGCTAGGGCTGAATTTATAGATCCAAATGATTCCCCATTGAGCATAGACAAATAGGGCGCAAAGAGAATGTCTCTGCCTGAGTTGTGGAAGCAGATAATTGTGTATGTCATCAAATACATCACCTATGAGGGTCACCAATCAAACTTGCACTCTGTCCACTTCAAGATTTTGAATCATATGAGGCACAACAAAAGGATGAATGTGCGTAACGTGTTGTACAATATTCTCTCAATCATGGTGGCTAAAACTCAAAAAGGTAGGGATAATTCTATTTCCCACCATTACCTGATTAAATTTCTAGTAGAAAAATCTTTGTGTGATGTATCTGGAATGACTTGGGAAGATTTTATCAAAATCGATCATTTGACACCTAGGGCTATACCTCAATCCTATAGGTCTAGCAGGAGGGTAAGCATGGCTGAAGCCATTCCTAGTGCTTCAACCTCTGGTGCTAGCTCTAGTGTGAATCTTCCTACAATAGAAGAAGCTATAGAAATCAGTTCTTCTGAAATAGAGCATGTAGAAAAAGAAATCCCTTCCTCAGGTTCTGATGATTAAATTCCGCTTGAAACCCTCATGAAAACTAGGGCACAGTAGAGAGAAGTAGAGACGAGAAAAGGGAACACTAAAATGCAGCCTATAAAAAGAGAGGTGCCAAGTTCTAAGAAGAGGAAGGTTGATGTTGTTCATCCTACAGCCAAAGGAGAACGTGAGATATCTCCAAGGAAATCAAGACCAGCTGGGCTTGCATTTGGTACGCCTCCACAAGAAAGCCTTAAACCTAGTGAGACCTCACTTGAGGACCCTGAAGCTCCAATAGAGCAATAGAATGTTGAAGGAGAAGAAGACATATTTAAGAAAGCAACAAATATAACACTGGTTGATCTTGCTAACATTGTAGAAGAATTGGAGAAAAATCAAGACTTCCTGTAGCATGAGCAAGAAGTCCTGCAACAAGAAGTCCTGTAACAATATCCAGAACCAAAGTAAGAGTTCATGCAGCCACTGCAAGAGCAAGAACAATAGTCCCTACAACAAAAGGAAGAAGAAATAGTACATTTGCAGCCCAAGATAAATGGACAACCTAAGTCCATTTAGATAGTACCATATGAGGAGCCACCACCGAAAATACTAGTAGGAATCCATAAACCTCCTGATTTTACAATGCATGCAATTCTTTTGAATTTATGGCAAGAAATACAAAGAAGAGAGGAAGAATGGAAAAAGGAAAAACAAAAATTAAAGGAGGAAATTCAAAAGAGGGATGAAGAAATTGAGGATAAAAATGTAGAAATTTCCACCCTGAAGCAAAGGGTATATGATATTACAACCTTGGTGCCAAAGATTCTAGAATGTAGAGATCCTCCAAGAGTCTATGCTTTGCTCCTGAAGGAGAGGTATCTCTCTTTTAAGATGTCAAGAATTACCTCAACTTTTAATCCTTCTATTGACACCCCCATGGAATTCTTCAATGCTTAAAGGATTACCTCACCTGAAATGAAAAATTTTCTATGTGAATTTTATTTACATAATTATGTTGTCACAAAAGACCATGATTGGAATCCACTGTTGTATGTTGGAGATATTCAATTGAGAGTGTATACACCTAAAAATGGTCACATCACAATAGTCTGGTAATTAATTAAATATTTTTAATATTTAATTGAATCTTTGAATTCAATCTACGTATAAATAAATTTAAATAATTTATCTATATTGTTCATTCTTTCATTTTGATTAAATAAATAAGTTTATTTAATCACTTTTCTTATCCATTTCTTAATTAATTAAATAAACATTACGATTTATTTATATTAATTATCATTTAATATTGGCTTGAATATTTTATTCAAATAAAGATTAAGTATTCTTTTCTTCTAAAGTCCATTCACAATTAAATATTCTAAATATTTAATTAATTCCTCTGTTCCATTCACAATTAAATATTCTAAATATTTAATTAAATCCTCTAAAGTCTATTTGCAATTAAATATTCTAAATATTTAATTGAGTCTTCTATAGTTCTAAAATTAAATATTTCAAAAATATTTAATTTCCTCAAAACTCACACAAAATTAAATAAATTTATTTATTTAATTAATTAATTTGGGATTATCTTCAACAACCGTGAAACAAACTTTAAAATTAATTTCTATGTTCCTATGCAAGCTTGTTCCTGTGGGTTGAAGACAAGCCTCCATTCTTCTCTCCAACCTCCCAACATTCTCCATCTTCCTCTCAACCTCTCCATCTCTCACCATTCAAATCTACCAGACAATCTCATAGCCATTGATCTTTGCCAGTCAGGTTCTTGCCTGCAAAAAGCTATAAAAAGGACTGCCGGGTCTTTGAAATCACATGGAAGCTTTCATATAGGAAAACTATAGTCAAATAGCTTTCAAGCATCCATAGCATTGTCTTTTAGCATTCATAGATTGTAGAATCATTCCATATCATGGCCAATCATCCTCATAGTTTAGTGTCAAAAGCATCCATAATCCACGGCCACTGTGCATAATCTACAGCCCCTGTGCATATCCGTATCAGCATTTTCACTCCACCAGCATATAGCATAGAGAAGTACTTTCCTTTTTGCACACTCGTTCTATAGGTTGCCACTCTAAGAAGCTTTGCTTACACAATCTGAGAGCAACAGCTTCAAAGAAATCCCTGGAGATAGAGAAAAATGGAAAGGTTTTGAAGAAGCTCTATTTGTTTCCTTTGAATTCAATTATCTTGCTTTCTTTAGTTTAATGTTTCATTTTGTGTGATTTTTTTATCTTATTTTGATACACATCTTTCTATCACACATTTTTGGCACCCACTGTGGGGCTCTTGCCCTAATTCTAACATCTTTTTGTAGGTTTTTTCTGATAGGTCAAGGCTAAAACAATGTATTAGCGCAATAAACACACTTCAGCACAATTCACACCTAGTTCAGTGCCCGTGACTCATTCTGCAGTGCCCGTGACTCATCCTGTAGCGTCGGTGACTCATTCTGCAGTGCCCGTGACTCATCCTGCAGCGCCCGTGACTCATCCTGTAGCGCCCGTGACTCATCCTACAATGCCCGTGACTCATCTTGAAGCACCTGTGACTCATTCTATAGTGCCCGTGATTCATCCTACAATTCCCATGATGTCTATTATAGCGCACTTCTAAAAAGGCTGCAATTGTAATCTGTAACTTAAATATAATTTGACTAGATCTGACGTGACCATGGACAGTAAGAACTTTAAAAGAATGAAGTGATCCTAGGATAGTCACATAATTCAAAATGAAGCAATCCTACGATAGTCACATGATTCAAAAATCAAGCAATCCTAGGATAGTCACTTCATTTTCTATTTTGGACTAAAAAGAACTTCGTGTTTTTGTGAAGCAACATCTTTGCCTAGCATAGCAAATTGTTTATTTGGGCTTAAAATTGAACTCTTGTTTTGCTTTGCTTTAAATGGTGATAGGCCTATGCTCTCCCCTTAACTGGGTGATCAAAATGCCAAACTCATCTATTTAATTTCATGCAATTTTATTTTTTCATAATACCTTTTAGAGAGCCTGCTCTTGCAGGAAAAAGTACTCACCCAAGAGGAACGACTCAAGTGGGTTCAAGCCAAAGCCAGGCTATTCCACCCCACTATAAAATTTAAAGCAAATTTGGGGAAACCCTCTTTTGATGGTAGTGTGCAAGATAACCATCCCCAAATCCTTTGTTCTAAAGGTAGGGAGGTCTCTCGAGGGAGTATATCATTTGTCGCACCAAACGGAAACCCTTACTACAAACTTAGTGTAGTATCCAACCGAAGTCAGTTTCCAAACATCATAATAATCACAGTGCAGGGGAGGGAAGAATCTACCCCCAAGATACTCACCATATAACTGCCAAGGACTGTTTGCTTAGGGGATCCGATATCCACTTTCGTTACTCTAAGTACGCACCTAGAAAAGACAAAAACATAGGCACCCTTTCGGGGGTGACACGGTTGTGTGAATCGATGCAGTTCTAAGATGTGGGTTGTTGTTTACTATGATGACCTACTTGAGTACTAAGAGTGAGTCTATTTGAACTATCTATCATGTGTAAAACCTGTTAAAACAATTTTTGAAAAATATTTTGATCATACACTTGATGTTTAGCATAGTACTTAAAACAACTATTCTAAAAATTGCTTGATGTGTTTTCAATACATTAATTCAGTAAAGATCATCCAAAATTCATAATTACATTGATTACTCTCATGTTAAGAGATTGGAAATCCACAACCATCATTAAGAAATCCATTCTCAAAAGGATCAAAAAGCCAAAGAAACCCCTTAGCTACAAGAAACTATTGAAGCAAAGATGATTATTGTACCAAAGTCAAAAGGTTTTACTTAAACATAGAACCTTTATCAATCAATATCATGACTATGTTAGAGGTTTCAATGATATTATGCTATAGAACCTTTATACTCACAAGCTTTCTTTCAAAGAAGAGCCCTTTCTCAAAGGCACAATCATATTCAACATATTCATTTTTGTTATATTCCCCAACCTGCAATTGAATATTCTACCTGTCCAAATCAATTTCTGTAATAGAGAACTCAATCACATTAGGAATTCATCACAAAATCCATCCTTTTACGAAGCTATGATCAAAACTTCATAAAGTGAAAAATCATACTTTTCTTGATCTTTTGCTTAAATTCCCACCAATAGGATTTTCATCCTTTCAATTAGGGAACAACACAAGCTAAAGGTTAGAAATCTTTCAAGTCATAGAATCTTCATTCTATCCTGACTTTCATATCTATCACAAATTGCACTATTTCATTCTTTTGATCAAAAGTGAGTAGAATTTGGAACAAAGCTTATGCCTATCACCTTGATTATTCTCATGTTAAGAGATTGGAAATTCACAACCTTCATTAAGAAATCCATCCTCAAAAGGATCAAAAATCCAAAGAAACCCCTTAGCTACAAGAAACTATTGAAGAAAAGACAATTCTTGTACCAAAGTCAAAAGGTTTTACTTAAACATAGAACCTTTATCCATCGATATCATGACTGTGTTAGAGGTTTCACTGATGATTATGCTATAGAACCTTTATACTCACAAGCTTTCTTTCAAAGAAGAGCCCTTTCTCAAAGGCACAATCATAGTCAATGTATTCATTTTTGTTATATTCCCCAACCTACAATTGAATATTCTACCCATCCAAATCAATTTCCGCAATAGAGAACTCAATCACATTAGGAATTCATCACAAAATCCATCCTTTTACGAAGCTATGATCAAAACTTCATAAAGTGCAAAATCATACTTTTCTTGATCTTTTGCTTAAATTCCCGCCAATAGGATTTTCATCCTTTCAATTAGGGAACAACACAAGCTAAAGGTTCTAGAAATCTTTCAAGTGATAGAATCTTCATTCTATCCTAACTTTCATATCTATCACAAATTGCACTATTTCATTCTTTTGATCAAAAGTGAGTAGAATTTGGAACAAAGCTTATGCCTGTCACCTTGATTATTCTCATGTTAAGAGATTGGAAATTCACAACCTTCGTTAAGAAATCCATTCTCAAAAGGATCAAAAAGCCAAAGAAACCCCTTAGCTACAAGAAACTATTGAAGAAAAGATGATTCTTGTACCAAAGTCGAAAGGTTTTACTTAAACATAGAACCTTTATCCATCGATATCATGACTGTGTTAGAGGTTTCACTGATGATTATGCTATAGAACCTGTATACTCACAAGCTTTCTTTCAAAGAAGAGCCCTTCTTAAAGGCACAATCATAGTCAATGTATTCATTTTTGTTATATTCCCCAACCTGCAATTGAATATTCTACCCGTCGAAATCAATTTCTGCAATAGAGAACTCAATCACATTAGGCATTCATCACAAAATCCATCCTTTTACGAAGCTATGATCAAAACTTCATAAAGTGAAAAATCATCCTTTTCTTGATCTTTTGCTTAAATTCCCACCAACAAGATTTTCATCCTTTCAATTAGGGAACAACACAAGCTAAAGGTTAGAAATCTGTCAAGTCATAGAATCTTCATTCTATCCTAACTTTCATATCTATCACAAATTGCACTATTTCATTCTTTTGATCAAAAGTGAGTAGAATTTGGAACAAAGCTTATGCATGTCTTCACGAGATCTTGAAAACACATGGAAAAAGACGAAGGAGAAACCACTACAAGCAAAATGGGTGACCATAATGAGAAAGAAGAGGATACATTTAATATTAAAGAATTAACAGAAGAAAAGCTTCAAGAAGCAGAGAAAGATCCCCAATTCCATACTCTTATGGAAAGGATTTTAGAATGAAACAAAGAAAGATATTTTATTTCATTAGCTAATCAAGGAGCTAAGTTACCTTACAATTTTGATATAGAAGGGATTAAATAGAATCCTAAAACTCCTCCTAATGACTTTAGTGCCCTTACTCAATAGATAAGAGAATTATAAGGGAAAATAAAGGAGATGCAAGGGGGTGCAACAAAGAAGTATGTTTTGGATGACATATCTCCTTATCCATTCGATAGGAGTCTTCAAATGATCCCTTTTCCAAAACATTGTGAAATCCCTAAATTTGATAGGTACAATGGAAAAACTGATCCCATTGAACATGTGAGGGATTTCCGAAATATGAATCTAAAATTCGCTTATGATGATACCTACTTAATGCGATTGTTTCCACGAAGTCTGGGTGGACAATCCATGGAGTGGCTTTCCAAGATCACTCCCCCCATCAAAACCTTTGAGTTAATAAATCAATTTATATCACAATATGCCTACAACATCCAACACCAGATAACAATGCTTGATCTTTGTAAATTGAAACAAAAAAGTAGGAGAATCCTTCACTACGTTTTTACAAAGGTGGAGAAGGTTGTTTGCGCGATATTCCCGTCCTATTCCTAAAAAGGAAAAGATGGATGTCTTCATCAATAGCCTAGATCAAGAATTAAGTTACAGGCTTAATCTTCATTGTCCTCATAACTTTGAAAATTTGATTGAAAATGCAATCACCATTGAAGGGGCCTTGGTTAAATGAGGAGTGATAAAACTTGATAATCCAAGTTCATCCAACCAAAACAACAACGATAAAAACAAGGTTTTGGAACATAAATAAAAATGTTGTCAATGATGGTATAGTAGATGCAAATAATCTACGAACAAGACCATCTATCTTCAACCTATCAAGTGGTCTATGAACCAACCAACAAGGAAATACCAATCAACAAGGAAACACCAACCAACAAGGAAATAGCAAACAACAAGGACAAAACTCCAATCAAGAGAGCATGACCAATCAAAACACCAAGGATAATCGTGGTAATTTCAATAACAATCTTGGCAATACCCAAACATCAAATCTGTCCAGACCTTCATTCTTTTCAAATCGACAAAATTTTACCACTTTGGGTCAATCTCTTGAGTCTGCTCTCAAGGAGCTTCTTGATAATAAGGTTATCACCTTACCACCACAAAGAGATTATGAGCCACAAGTCAAACCACCATCATGGAATGACTTGTATTATTGCAATTATCATCAATGTAAAGGTCATAGAACGAATAATTGTCAAGCTTTGCGAAATCTAGTACAAGATTTAATTGACAATGACACCATTACAATTGAAGGACATCATACCAATGACGATCATCAAGCATTCAAAGATCCTTTACCAAACTATCAAAAGGGGGAAACATCAGATACCAAAGCCAAAAGCATACATAATGTTGAAGACAATATAATCCATCACATCTATGTAGATGATCAGTGAGTTAATGTTATTAAAATCAAGGGAAAACAAGAATATCAATAGGTTAATGTGACTATGAGAGGACAAGAAAAAGTTGTTTTAAAAGGAAGTTCATCTAAGGAAACTATTCCTTCTCCAAATCATTATAATCTAATTGATCAATTGAGAAAAACATCAGCTCAAATCTCCATCCTCGAACTTCTCAAAATATCCCCCATACACAAGAATATTTTAGAAGAAGCTCTTGTAAACACAACTATTGACACTGATCTGGATGTAAACAAATTTCAAGCAATGGTGGGACATTTGTCTTCCCCCACTTGTCTTTCATTTTCTAAAAAAGATGATGCCTCCATGACACATCTACATAATTCATTGCTCTATCTTGAAGTCATGATCCATAAACACCAAATCAGACGTGTCTTAATAGATGGAGGAGCCAGTTTAAACATTTGTACCTTAAAGCTAATACATGCCTTAGAAATATCAGAAAATTCCATTGATCCATGAAGGAAAATAACTATCAAGGCATGTGATGATGAAGAAAGAGCTTCTAAAGGATTAATAATGCTACCTATCAGAGTGGGACCTATTGTGAAGAATACATTTTGTCAGGTCCTAGATCGTGATCTATCTTATAACATACTTTTGGGTCGCCCATGGATTCATGATATGCAGGTAGTACCATCAACGTATCATCAATGCCTCAAGTTTCCATATGATGGACATGAAATAACTATACAAGCTGATTACAATAGCACCCAAACTTGTTCAAATCTTCGAGCAACTCAGGATGCCTTTGTGCCACACAATAGGGAGGCTCTTACTACTTCTTCTTCTAATCTACAAGGCCAATTGCAAGAACTGACAAAGAATCTTGACACTAAGCTAAATTTTAAAGACAAAGGAGTAGGTGAATATTCGCTATCTCTTTCTACCTTACCTCCTTCTCTGAGATCACATGGTCAGCCAACCTTATCAAATCAAAAGATTGCAACAGCCTCTACATCCGAAGCTTCTGTGCCAATCACAAAGTTTGATGGAAAATTCATTAAACCCAACACCACTGAAGAAGAAGCTAAATATAGGGACATCCTAAGTTGGCTATACAAAGATGAAGATGAATCTCTCTTGCACATTAAGTTACCTACAGAACAATATGGTAAAGGGTACACTATCATGTAGAGAATGGGCTATGAAGGAAATGGTCCTATAGGAGAAAGAAGAGAAGGAATCATGGAACCAATTCAACCTATTTCAATACATCCAAATGATAAAATAGGATTGGAATATGGTAAGGATATAGAAGAGTCAGTTTTATAGCAAGCTCAACAAACTCATGAAAGAGAATCAATTTCAGATAAACACAATGAAGATGTCACTCTACAAAAATCTTATGGATCGGTTTTCCAATTGAAAAACAGTTCAGATACTGATTCTAATGAATATGAATGGGACACCATTTATAATGATGAATTTTGGAGAGACAAACAAGTTGATACCATACACAAATATGCACCTGTTCTCATACAAGGAGAAAGCTCGGGAACACAATCACTTGAATTTGGTTCACGATATAACGATGACTCAACTGACGATGATTCAGATTTTCACGAGATTAATAATCGATAAGAGAATACCATCATAGACCTTGTCTACCATGAAAATGACAACCACATCATGACTTTGACAACTCAAGACCTTACCCAACCTAATGATCCCATGCCTTTAGTTTATCCAGAACTTATTGATTGGGACAATGATGCACCTATCCATATCCCTACATTTCATGATGATGAGGACATTATAAATTTCCTTTGTTCCTCTAATGAGGAAAACAATTGTTTCATCCAAGAATTTCATACTCATGATTTTGATAGGGAGGGTGTCAAGTCTCTTAGCTGCAAAATAAATGAAATAAAAGATGGATCTATCGGTGAAAACCAAAAAATGGCAGTGGTAGATCACAACAAGAGAAAAATAAAGAGTGAATCTGATAGTGAAAACCTTTCTGAGGCACTAAAGGATGAGAAAGTTGACACTCTTCCCAAGCATTATCATGAAAGATATTTTGTTTTGATCGAACCAACAGAATCAATCAACATAAGTATAGCAGAGCAGCCAAAAATATTGCAACTTGCAGCGTCATTAACAGTCGAAGAAGTATTGAAATTCATGGAGTTCTTGAAGGAGAATCAAATCAACTTCGCTTCATCATATGCTGATATGCCAGGGTTAGATCCTAATCTGATAATGCATCATTTATCTATAAAGGCAGGGGAAAAACTCGTGAAGCAAAAACTTAGAAAAATGCATCCACATGTTGCGTTGTTAGTTAAAGTGGAATTAAAGAAGCTTTTAGATGTTGGATTCATTTGGACTATTGACTATGCAGAATGGATTTCCAATATTGTGCCTATTTCAAAGCCAGATGGAAGGATTAGAATTTGTACAGATTTCAAAGATTTGAACAAAGCTTGTCCCAAAGATGACTTCTCTTTGCCAAACATAGATATGATTGTTGATTTAACTGTTGGCAATGCAATGTATTCATTAATGGATGGATTTTCAAGATACAACCAGATAAAGATTGCACCAGAGGATCAAGATAAAACATCGTTCACATTCCCTTGGGGTACCTATTGCTAGAATGTAATGCCATTTGGGTTAAAGAACATAGGAGCTACTTATCAAAGAGCAATGACAACCATTTTTCATGACACGATGCACACCTTCATGGAAGACTATGTGGATGACTTATTGGCCAAATCTCACACAAGAGAAGGACATCTAGAAATCTTGTCAAAAATATTTATCAAAATGGAGAAGTTCAATGTTCAACTCAATCCAAAGAAATGTGTCTTTGGCATTACATCTGGAAAACTCCTAGGATACATTGTTTCAGAAAAGGGCATAGAGGTTGATCTAGAAAAAGTAAAAGCTATAATGGACATGCCACCACCATGAAATATCAGTCAACTTCAATCATTGCAAGGATGACTATAGTCCATCAGGTGGTTTATAGCTCAATTGGCAGACAAAAGCTTACCATTTACACATTTATTGCATAAAAATGTCCCATTCAAATGGGAAGAAAAATGTGAAGCAACATTCAATCAGATCAAGCAATATCTTATGAACCCACTAGTTTTAATTCCACCCATTCCAGGAAAGCCACTCATACTCTATATTTCAGCAACAGAAGTATCCTTGGGAGCATTACTAGCACAAGAGGATTCTATAGGAAAAGAAAAGGCCATATACTATATCAGCAGAACTTTAAAAAGTCATGAATTAAACTACACTTTCATTGAAAAAGCTTGCCTCGCAGTGGTGTCTATTTCTCAAAAATAGTGACACTATATGTTGGCTCATACAGTTAAGCTGATAACCAAAATTGATCCACTAAAATACCTTTTAAGTAGAGCTACTTTAATAGGAAGACTTGCAAAATGGGTAATGATCTTAAGTGAGTTTGACATTCACTATGTAGATCGAAAAGCTATTAAAGGATAGGTCATCGTAGATCAGTTGGCCAAAGCACCTTTACAAGAAGAAAATCCAATGCACATTGAGTTTCTTGATGCAGACGTCTTCACAGCAACAATTAAGAATTCATGGACATTGTACTTTAATGGATCTTATATGCAACATGGCTTGGGGGCAGGGATTCTTTTTGTCACACCTAAAGGACATACCATTCCACAATCATATCGATTGACGTTTCCTTGCACAAATAACATAGTTGAATATGAGGCATTGCTCATAGGGATAAAGATAGCCTTGGAATGGTGGATTACAGAGCTGCAAGTCTACGGTGATTCACAACTTTTCATTAATCAAATCAATGATGATTATCAAACTAAAGATGATAAGTTGCTACCTTACAAGAACATGGTGGATGATTTTAAAAAGTATTTTGTGACAATCAAGTTTTCACAAATCCCAAGGATTGATAATAAAGTTGCAGATGCAATGGCTACAATTGCTTCCTTGTTACAATTATTAGAAAATAAAAAATAGTACGAATTCTTGGTGGAACAATTGTTTTCTCCCGCCTATGATAATCCTAAGACCCAAGTCATATGCCATTTAATCAGTTCTGATTCACCTTTATATGGTAAGACTTATA
This sequence comes from Sequoia sempervirens, assembly GCA_007258455.2. Lineage (NCBI taxonomy): Eukaryota > Viridiplantae > Streptophyta > Pinopsida > Cupressales > Cupressaceae > Sequoia > Sequoia sempervirens. Next base: position 189,876,997 of record VDFB02353493.1, on the reverse strand, counting down.
CCTATTTGAAAGATAACATTTTACCTCCGGACTTACCTCAAAACCAAAAAAGGAATTTCATATGCCAATCATCCCATTATACATTGATCGCCGATATCCTTTATCGACATGGTCTTGATGGTACGCTCCTTCGATGTCTTGAACATGACAAATCTGAAAAAGCCTTACAAGAGGTTCATGGTGGTATTTGTGGAACTCATTCAAGTGGTTTAACCTTAGCCAAGAAACTTGTCAGAATGGGATATTATTGGCCTACCATGGAGCGAGAATCTCTTACTTTTGTCAAGAAATGTTCTAAATGCTAGATCCATGGGAATCTTATTCATGCACCTACACAGGAACTGCAACCTTTCACTCCGACATGGCCTTTTTCTCAGTGAGGACTAGATCTTGTTGGAAAAATTCATCCTTCATCATCAAATGGGCATAAATTCATCATCACAGCTACATAGTATTTTACAAAATGGATCGAAGTTGTTCCTTTGATGACCGTGACTGGTAAACAAATCTCTTCATTCATCTTGAATTACATCATTTGTAGATATGGAATTCCTAATTCTATCATTACTAATAATGGGAGGCCTTTCAAGAATCAAGATGTTGATGAACTTTGTGAAAGATTTCACATCCAACATAGGTTCTCTACACCTTACTATCCACAAGGTAATGGTCAAGTAGAAGCTTCTAACAAAACAATCTTGAAGATCTTGAAAAAGATAGTAAATGATGTCAGTCGTGATTGGCATGTCCAATTAAATCTAGCTTTGTGGGCATACAAAACCAGTATTCGCACACCAACAGGAGCTACCCCATATGCCTTGGTCTATGGGGTAGAAGCAATCTTTCCACTAGAGGTTGAAATACCTTCGCTTAGGGTCTCATTAAAAGGATTGATAAATGATGAATACTATAAAGTTTCTCGTCTGCAAGAGCTAGAATTGTTAGATGAAAGATGTCAAAATGCAGTCGATCATTTGAAGGGTTACCAACAAGTTATGTCTCGTAGCTACAATCACAGAGTTAAACCACAGAAATTTCAAGTAGGTGACTTAGTCTTGAGAGAAAATCCACGTAATCAGCAAGATAGAGAAAAGAAAGGAAATTTTGAACCAAATTGGCTTGGTCCATTTGTCATCATTGCAGCATACGGTTCTAGGGCATATCAGTTATCTACATCAGAAGGGGACCTATTTGAAGAGCCGATCAACAGCATTCATTTGAAAAAGTTCTGTGTATGAATCATCAAAATTCAAAAATCCATAAAAATTACAAAAATTCCTAAAAATTCAAAAAAATCAAAAAAAGTCCTGAAAAAATCATAAAAATTAGAAAAAGTCCTAAAAAAATCATAAAAATTAGAAAAAGTCCTGAAAAAATTTTAAAAATCAGAAAAGTCCTTAAAAAGTGCAATAAAGACAAGTGGTGAAAACCTGGCAAACAGGCGTTACTTGTGATCAAAATAGGCTCCTCCATCTATTAGCTTATGTCTTGCATTCACTTTTAGCATCATCCATCCATATCTATCATTTGTATAGATCCTTCATATCCATATCATACAACGGGAATCCTTATGTTTCATCATGGCTTGATGAAATTTGTACAAATCCATAATCTTTAGGTTGTGTTTACACTGGGGGCAGCAATATAGACTGAACAAGAGAGGGGCAAAGAGCTTTTCAAACTTCACAACTAGACACAAGACGGTTTTTCCAAAATGCAACAAACATTTCCGTATCAAATCAACTGCAACATACTTATTCAATGCCAATTGAAATCAAAACAACAGGATCCAAACAAATATCACAACAAGAACATAAATGTTGACAACCAACTTGGATGATCTTAATTTGAATAATGTTTGAAATATTTTAGGCAAGATTTGAATGGTTGTTTTATTTTCTATCATATCTTTGGAGCAATTCAATGATGTACTGAACTAGAAAAGCAAGGAAGGACTATGATTTTTCTGTCTATTGTTTGTGAGCGAATCATTAGTACTATGAAAATTGGTCGCGAGACATGCTCTACTATGTATCATTGATGACATTTCAGAATTTACAAAGGAAACAGGTTAACTCTTGTCTATTTATGCAAGTGATACTCAGGTCATCTCGGTTCAATTATACCTAGATGCTTGTATTATCTTGCTATATCAAAATTCATGAAAGCAATACTCAGGTCATCACTGGTGCTAACATACCCTTTGATGCTTGTATTAACTTTCAACATTTCAATGCTCTATGATGATACAAAAAGCACAAATAAGCTCTCAAAAATGGCAATATTGTATGAATATCCTACATGGTCAGTATAGCTTGCATTCATGTTAGAATCTGCATTTTGCATTTATAGATTTTCCCAAAAGCTGGCAAAGTATCAAATGTTTCATATCTTTTCAAATACATGACTAAGTACATTTTGACATTCACAAAAACATCATTTCATACATTTTTCATACATGTTTGCATCGGAAAAACATAAAAACAAAGCATAAATCATATTCACAAACATTCGCATACATTCATAAATGGTACCATCCATTATTTCAAAATTCATATTTATATAATCGTTCATCAATAGATTGCAATAATATCATAACATTACACTTTCATAAATCATATCATAAACATCATGCATATAGAAAATAGACACATTCATCACATAACAAATCATCATTGCATATCATATATCTCAAAAATGAAGGTCAAAATGTACAAAGATGTCAGCTATGCATGACATAACATCATCCAAAATGGGACCATATCATTGTGTATACAAATATCTCAAACGGGTATCAATAGAATATCATGTACAATGCACTAAGTAGTGCTATCCTTTGATGGTGCTGGTCTAGGACCTGTCCCACCTGCACTTGATGGACCTGTCCCACCTACACCTGATGGACCTGCCCCACTTGTCCCTGATGGCCCTCCTAGAGGTAATGGTTGTGTCACACCCCTGCTAGTAGTCCGAGAGCGACTATGAGTAGACTGAGACTATGTATAACTCTCCCTCCGCTCAGGTGGCACCACATCATGATACCTGGTCCTATAGAACTCTACCTCCTGGGTGGCTCTAGTCACCTCTCTCATCATGTCACTAGGAAAGGTACCGGCTACTACTCTATGTAGCCTATCAGCTAGAGCGATGGCCTATCTCTCTCAATAGTAAGTGTCATCAACTGTCCCTAAAGCTGTGTAATCAGGGTCTGTGCATGCGCTAACTGACCCTATAAGCGCTGCACTGTACTCTGCAAAGAATATATCTGAATTGACACCACTGGATCTACTGAAGATGATGGATCTATATGTCTCATCCGCAGTCCACCTCTCCTATCGCCTCTATCACCACCTCTCCTACCACCTCTATCACCACCTCTACCACCACCTCTCCTACCATCTCCACCACCACCATCACCTCTACTCTCCTCATCATCACTATCTCCCTCTGACTCATCATCACTACCTCCACTCTCCTCATCATCATCATCTCCCTCCAAATCATCACCCTTTGAAGTTGTCTCTCTTTGTCGTCTCTGATCACCTCTCTGTGGTCTTTGTACAACACCTAGAGCAACAGGCTCATCAGGATCAAACAATCATGGTGCAGGATGCTCTAACACATACTGACCATACTCTGGCGTCGTTCCTCCGTCAAGGATATCAACTCAGTAATCCCACATCTATACTCCTAAACTAGTGAACTTTGCCACCGCTGCCTCATAAGAAATCCGTGGACCCCATACTGCGATCTCCTATTGTCACTGTGCATAAATAGCAGAACCCATAGGCATACCTTAAGGCTGACGATACTACTGACACACTCGTCCAACAAGAAATTTCTCAATAATCCATGAAGTATGGCCAATAAGATATCTGGAAGTAAAGACATAGGGCATCTCCCTCGCATCCTGTGGCCATGCCTCACAATCTACATATGGCCGCCAGTATACTATATCCAGATCATCTAAGAGACGCTGCCAATGATCTAGTTTGCCCAGTCTTGGCTGAGCAATAATATCGGTATATCCTCATATGTACAATCGACCAACAGGTCATCATCCACAAGTCAATGGTCGCATAATGGCAAAGTGCTCCCATGCCCATATCTGTAATAACGAACAACCAACAACAAAACTATAGCCTCTACCATATACAATATGATGTAACTCATCATACAAATACACAAGCATGCACGACCCCCACACATACCGTGTACCCTGCATCACCATCCTCTCCAGAACATGACCCCACCCGACTGTGAACCCCTTTGACCTATGGTCAAGGCACAAAACACCTCCAATGAAACCTGCAAGTACAGATGGTAGGGGTGCATATGAATCTGTCATCTCTCTCATGGGATATAATATCATGCAATCTCATCATCTCTAAATATTTGTCTCAAGGCATCCGTACCTCCCACCTCTCGGACATTGAAACTCACTATCTCCCCCATAACTGGAATCCACAAGATGTGATACACATCCTTTGGAGTCGCTGTAATCTCTCCAGTCGGTAAATGAAAGGTGTTTGTATCACTATGCCACCTCTCTGTAAGTGTTGTCAATAAAGCTCTGTTGAGACGCACCTCGGGCATCTCAAGTAATGAAGTCAGGCCACATGCCTTGATAATATCTCTATCCACCTGTACCAGCTGTGGAATCAATCCCCATGTCTTTGGGAATGTCTCCCATAATTGCAAAATGCCCAATCTCTCCTATTGACACATCATCATGACAAAGCAACATCAATATCAAATCATCAGGACTCATCAATCAAATCTAAATATCAATCAACTATTTGTTTTTCATCATCATAGAAAGCAAATAATCAAAATCATGTTTGTTTTTAACAACCTTAGAAGCAAACATATCAATCAAACAATTTGTTTTTCATCATCATGGAAAGCAAATTAATCAACATCATGTTTGTTTTTAACAACTTTAGGAGCAAACATATCAATCAAACTATTTTTTTTCATCATGGAAAGCAAATTAATCAACATCATGTTTGTTTTTAACAACCTTAGAAGGAAACATATCAAACTACTATTTGGTTTTCATTTTCATGAAAGAAATTTTATCAACATCCTGTTTGTTTTTAACAACTTTAGAAGCAAATTTATCATTTATTATTTGTTTTCCAACAATTTTGGGAACAAATTTATCATTCACAACAACATGCAATCATGGGCGCTATGAAAAACATCAAGAGCGCTATGAAAATCATCAAGGGCGCTACAAAATCAATGGCGCTACAGAAAACATCATGGGCGCTATGAAAATGGTCATGGGTGCTATGCAAATAATCAAGGGCACTAAAACACACTCTTTTACAATTAAAACATGGATAAATGTGTTTCGAACGGAAAATTTTCAAAAAGAAGAAGTTTAACGAGGTACATACCGCGGGTCCATAATGTACCAGCCGTTGATGTCGTTAGATGTGCTCGAAATGGTGTTGGTGAATCGGAAGTGCCATGTTTCTCACTCTAGAGCTCAAAATTTACAATTTTTACTAGGTTAAAATGGAAAATGACATGGAAAATGACATTTTTAACCTATTTAAAAGCAAAATTGGGGTATTTTTATCACATTTTATCATAGCAGGGGGAAATTTAGTTATCAATTTTTCATCTCACATCTTTCCAAGTCATTTTCTTCACATCATCATTTTCAAATGATGAATCGACATCATCAAAATCATAAAAATCTAAAAATTCCAAAAAAAAAAATCACAAAAATCAAAATCTTATCGATTCATCGTCCAAGGGGGCAGATACTTATCAACATTTGACAGTCAACATCTTGGGCAAATTTCAAAATTCTTTGAAGCAATGCGTAAAACACATCACTTCAAAGAGGGGCAAAATGTATACACCTAAAAATGGTCACATCACAATAGTTTGGTAATTAATTAAATATTTTTAATATTTAATTAAATCTTTGAATTCAATCTACGTATAAATAAATTTAAATAATTTATCTATATTGTTCATTCTTTCATTTTGATTAAATAAATAAGTTTATTTAATCACTTTTCTTATCCATTTCTTAATTAATTAAATAAACATTACGATTTATTTATATTAATTATCATTTAATCTTGGCTTGAATATTTTATTCAAATAAAGATTAAGTATTCTTTTCTTCTAAAGTCCATTCACAATTAAATATTCTAAATATTTAATTAATTCCTCTAAGTTCCATTCACAATTAAATATTCTAAATATTTAATTAAATCCTCTAAAGTCTATTTGCAATTAAATATTCTAAATATTTAATTGAGTCTTCTATAGTTCTAAAATTAAATATTTCAAAAATATTTAATTTCCTCAAAACTCACACAAAATTAAATAAATTTATTTATTTATTTATTTAATTTGGGATTATCTTCAACAAAAGTGAAACAAACTTCCAAAACAGAAAATTAATTTCTCTGTTCCTATGCAAGCTTGTTCCCGTGGCTTAAAGACAAGCCTCCATTCTTCTCTCCAACCTCCCAACATTCTCCATCTTCCTCTCAACCTCTCCATCTCTCACCATTCAAATCTACCAGAAAATCTCACAGCCATTGATCTTTGCTAGCCAGGCTCTTGCCTGTAAAAAGCTATAAAAAGGACTATCGAGTCTTTGAAATCACAGAGAAACTTTCATACATGAAAACTATAGTCAAATAGCTTTCAAACATCCATAGCATAGTCTTTTAGCATTCATAGATTGTAGAATCATTCCATATCATGGCCAATCATCCTCATAGTTTAGTTTCAAAAGCATCCATAATCCACAGCCCCTGTGCATATCCGTATCAGTATTTTCACTCCACTAGCATATAGCATAGAGAAGTACTTTCCTTTTTGCACACTCATTCTACAGGTTGCCATTCTGAGAAGCTTTGCTTACACAATCTGAGAGCAACAGCTTCAAAGAAATCCCTGGAGATAGAGAAAAATGGAACGGTTCTGAAGAAGCTCTGTTTGTTTCCTTTGAATTCATTTATCTTGCTTTCTTTAGTTTAATGTTTCATTTTGTGTGATTTGGTTATCTTATTTAGATACACATCTTTCTACCACACAGAGAGAATTCATGTCTTCGGTACAACATGATATTAGTTGGGGACAGCAAAATAGTGCTTATAAATAACTAGAATCCGATATTCCCCTATATGTTAGAGTTGAATCAAGCAACCCAAGGGACATTTACAAGGAATGGCACATAATGCTACTCAGACCAAGTTATGCCAATAAAATTATGCCTTGGATTGAGGCAGTTTATAGTGAGTATGAGGTAAAGACATCAACAAAGGAAGAGGCCATGAGGAGATGTTTATCCCAGAGATCGAATAGTTTGACTAATGAGCTAAAATAGGTTGAGCCTCATTTCATCCATAATTATGTTGCAGCCCTAAAAATAATTGAGAGGTATATTGAGATTGGGAGAGCACATTAGTGAGACTAGCTTCCCCTAACTTTCCAGCCACCCATGCTCATGTGGCCCGTGCCAAATTTTATATTTTACCAGTTTGATGTTGTTGCATAGAGGTAGAGATGGAACAGGTTTGATAGATTGGGAGGATTCTATTGGGACCCAGACTCACACACTGTAGCCACTCATGTTGGATAGCTCTATTTTGCAAATTTTGAGCTTTGACCAAGTAGAAGAACAACCCTTCCCCTACTGGAGGACCAACAAAATGTTAGGTTGGGGGGAGTGATAAGCCTAGTTTTTGGTCTAATTTTGGGTAAAATCTATAGTCTATTTGCTAATAGATGTTTTTGATGGTGTTTTCTACACAACTCAAACAAGATACAAGTATCCTATCTGTCTTGAAAGGTAAATCTCTATTAGTAAGCCTCAAGAGATAACCCCAAGGTCTCTAATGTCAGGTCTTGACAATGCATAAACAACTCAATGATAAATGTGAAAATGTTGGTAATCACAAAGGGACCTTACTACAAGCAAATATTGAATCTTAAGTTTATCAGATCTAGCAATATGATGATATTTCCAATCCTAGATTTAACCCAAATGATAAAAGAAATAACAAAAGGTATAATGTTTCAAAGAGATTCCTAAATTTTAAAACTACTCCTAAGATTAACAATGAAACTAACAAAACACTTGAGATGGACTAATCCCTCAGAAACTATTTCTACTTGACTGAGATGGATCTATAATCTTATAGAAATAGTGCAATCTTCTAAGGCATTAAATATTTTTAGATCATGAACATTCATTCAAACCAACCCAATTTGCAATTGAAAATGAACAAATATCCACAATTGAACTAAGCACACTGAATATAAGGTCCAAGCTAACTTTTCAAAGCAACTAATAATCAGCTAGCTACAAAAAGTATGGACTAGGGTTTGCTACAAACACTTCAAGTGTTAAACCATAAACACCATTGAATCACATCTAAATCTAAATCTAATGTATACATCAACTAACCTTGAGCAGTTTCAAAAGATAGAATCATCCAATAACAACAACAATTCTAGTCTTTCGTCTTACAGCACTTGCTCCAAAATGGACTAACTCCTAGCTCTAATTTTTGCTTTACTACCCTACTTGCTTCTAAATCTAATTATTCTAATCTTTTGACTTCTACTACTCCCCTTACAAATGAGGTGAAATTCCATATCTATAGAAACCCCCCAAGATATGTCAGCCAAATTAGGGTTTACAATAATAAAACGGCCACAAACAAGTCAACCCAAGAAGTTCTAGAACAACATGAAATAGTATTAAATGCTTGGGACTCATCTAGGTCAGCCTGGGTCCAATGTAACTCGATCCAATGCATGTAAAGGATGGAAGAAGCAGGGTAGAAAAGGCTCCAGATAAATGGAAAGCACAACTCCCAATGCAATTGGTCATTAGCTAGTCCCTTCATCCCTATCTCGATCCAATTTATCTGGCACCTTAAGAAAAATCAAACAATACCCCTCTAGGTCAGCCAAAGGTGGAGTAATAAATACTTTAAACCCTCCTTCAATCGATTTAATCTCCTCCCTTGATTCCTTGATGACTTTGTTAAATTCAGCCTACACTCAGCAAAAACCACCATCAATATCCATTATAACATGAGGATTAGAATTAGCCCATCACCAATAATATATTCATCATTCAAATAAATCCAAACAAAGATCAAAATCCCCTTGAAATATCGTTAAACCATAATTTTTTCAAAGTTCAGGATTTTCACCCCTTCGCAAAATTCAGGCCAGAAGGGAATTTTGGGGAAATCCCAGCCAAGCGGAATTTAGCGATGAAAGCACAATAAACATCCAAAAATCACTCAATCAGCATCCTTAATTAAGAAATACCATGATACATCTTTAAATCACTCAAATCGACCATATAATGCGAAATCACTAACGAATAACTCACACTATCCCTTAATTCTTCATTTCCAATAGGTTTTTGGGGAATTCCGTTGGGGACGAAAATCTGTGAAAATGACAAGACATCACATATTTTCAGAAAATGAAGGAGCAACAAAAATTTGAGGCTTTCCTAGGGTAATGGAATTTTGTGAAGCATTCAAAATCCCGAAATCTCCAATCCTTCACAACTTGGCCAAATTGATCAAATAATCATTAATTTGGGACCTGTGCTCAAATGTTGTTTATCTCAAATCATTCATTGATGGATCCAGACTCAGAATTCATTCAAGGGAAATTTGATCGGTATCGGTGATGGCTCCAAAGTCGAAACCCTAAGGTTCCACCATAAACACACAGTCCCAACCTTGATTCACTTCGTTTGTTTCACTAAATCATGATAAATTCACCAAGGGCAAGCAATCGAGCAGATACAAGTGAGAAGTGATAACTCAAATTTGTATTTGGATGGCTAATCCATCAATCACACAAAACCCTAGTTTTAAATGCAGATATTCAAGCATGCCAAACCCAGACTCAAGACGCACCCTAGACATCATAAAACCATTCATACGCATCAATCAAGGCAAGGGAACTATGTACATAGCATCCATCAAGAACAATTCAAGAGGGCAGCGACTGGCATGATATCCAAACCTCCAGCAAATGCAAAGACACAAGGAAAACTCAATCAAATCCATCAATTCAAAGCTCTAACACCAAATTCACACACAACACTCAGAGGTTAAGCTCTTCTAGATTCAAAGCAAGACAAATGACATAAATCATCAGCACAAACTCCCCTAAGAGATCAATAAATACGAGTTGTAGAGTTCATACGAGAACATAAATGCAATGACAAGACAACAAACTCGGGGATTCGAGGTTGGGAAGGAATTTGGAAATTCAGAGGCCTAGCGGAATTTCGGGAAATTTTGAGGAAGACAAAATTCCCCGAGGATCTAAAATATCTTAAAATAGTGTAGAACTAGTCTCCGTCAGGTTTCCAAGGCATTCGGGGAATTCCAAGTAGAGGGAATTTTCCCGAAAACAAAGAAAAACCTGAAATTACCTCAAAGACCTAGGATTTTCAAAATGTTTCCTCAAAAGGGACATTTGCACAAGCAAGATAATCATTCACACACATGCCAAAGCAACCAAATCCAAGGTCCAAGACACCAAAAACTAAAGCAAAAGAGGGTCCCCGCCTCCGATGGGGCGTGTATGCAAAAACTTCACAACAGATGTCATGGACTTTGATGCTTAAGGGTTTGGTATTGGCATAATGTTTCCCTCAAACCATTAACATTTGACAATATCTTATCTTTGCAAGCTTTAATGAAATTTGGAATAATATGTGGATTATCTATATTGATTTTGCATGTGATTAATGGATGCTTCTTAGAGTGGTCATAGATGTGTAGTTATTATGCGTATTGACTCTGTCATGTAGATTTAATGAGCTAAGTTGAGGAAGACATCGCCAACTGGGCATGCACCATAACGTCCAACTAAGGAATCTCTCTAAGTCAAAGGTAGCTGACAGTAAATATTCTTCATGCAACTAAGCATAACTGCCTTGTAGTGGACCTTAATGATCGAGCATGCATGGGTGTTACTGTTGTGTTGAATCTGTGCTTGACTTGCATGTCTGGCCAGATTCCTTGCATGTGTAACCGCCATCACTCCACTTTCCCCTATTTTCCCTAAATGGCGTTCTTCCAATCGTGGATTTCACTGCCCTGTTTAGTTGTAGTATAAATAATAATTTGATGCTCCTTCCTCAGGAGTTTCACAATTTGGCATTGTACTTGCATTCCCCAATTTTAGCAATACAGATACATTACTCTTTGTATGCATGATTTATAGTGAATGAAATAAAAGTTTTGAGTTCAAGCATCTAAGTTCCTATTATTTTAGAGGATACTTATCCAAGGGGGGCCACTTGGTAAGTAATATGTCTTCTTAGTTTAGCATTATCTTAGTATTACTTGTTGTTTAGTGCTTAGTTAGACATCTAGCATCAACTATTCCTATAGCCACTAGAATTTCATTCTATGATTGTTCCTATAGCCAAAGAAAATAGAGTAGTTTCCTGTTTGTTGTTCATATTTCCATTCTTGTTCTGTATTTCAGCTTAGCATAGTTGTCAGTTGATGTTCAATATTTTTTTCATTTATTTCCAGCAATTTACTTATAGTATTGTGTTTCTTAGCCATAGAATGCAATGGCTACTTGAGCCCCTAGTGCACATATTGTGTTGACCCATTTCAAGTTCACATCCCTAGGTTGACAAGTTAAATGAACCTTCATGATGATTGAATAGCTATTCAGGTTAGATGTCCAGTCTTTGAATCACGGTTGTAAAGGCTTAGTTATTAAACCATTGTAGGAAGCCAACAATAGGTACTTCTTGATTGAGACCTTCGTCTTGTCCCTTTATTGGAGGTTGTGTAGATATTTCCATGTCATCACCAGTTTCCTCCTTTTCTTCATAAGACCGCCTCTCAACTTCCTCTCCAACATCCTTGAGTTTTATGGACATCTCCTCCTCAAGCTCCTTGTTAGAGGACTCTACTATATATTTGGCACTGGGCTCTTCAACACCTTCTTCCAAGGACTATAACCCTTCCTCATCATATGTCGCCTCATTGATGGTCACATTTTGATGCTTTGGGTGCTCATGGTAGTCATCCCTAAAGGGATCTTCAAGTTCCTCCTATATTTCTTTAGTAGCCTCCCTTTGATGTTTCTCCATTTCCTCTAAGATTTGGATGGTTGCTTCCATCTTTAGAAATTTGGTCAAAGGAGGGATGGGAAGACCAACCACAACTTGGGCCATCATAGCTTGTACTATAGGATTCATTAATACCCCAGAAAGCTCTATGGGTATATTTTGCATGTGTCGGGTGAAAGACTAGTAAATTGAGGGTAGGCATTGTAGTTGTGGTTGTTGAAGGGACAACAATTGAGGAATACATCAAGGAGGATGAGAATGGCGAGGTTGTGGTGGATGAGGAATCTTACACCATAATTGGAGAAGCTAGTGGGGTGGAGGCAAGGTGAACTGAGATGTCCACTGTGGGCAAAGAGGAGGCGGGTAGTGCTTGAAATGTGGGAGGGGGAATAGTAGCAGTGGTAGTGGTGGTTATAGTAAGAGCAGAGGTGGTAGGTGGTGACTTTGGTTGTGCAGCCTCTTCTTCTTCTCCTTGGTGTAGTGGGTCTTCTTAGATAGTGGGCATCTTAGAGAATTCGCTTGTCTTCTTGGCCTTCTTCGAAGTCTCACCCTCCAAGGCCTTCTGTGAATACACTTTATGCTTGGGTTGGTGCTTGGTTACCTCTTTTCTCTTTCTCGACCTTGTGCCTAGAGAAGACTTGGGAGTTTCCTTAGTTGGGGCAGCAACAGTCCCACTGTCTATCTCACTCTCGAGCTCATCTTTGAGCTTTCCATATGTCAAAGTGGTACCCTAGAGCTTCAATTGAGCTATTTGTACATCAATCCACTACCTCATTTTGTGATCCATTGGTTTCATCAGAATTTTGAGGTCATTGACCTCTTCTTCATTCAAGTCTATTAGGGGAAATGGCAAGTTAACGACAGCATCATACCTCGAATCCACGATAGTGATTTCATCTTCTACAATTTGATCCGGTATCCAAAATAGATTGATTGTCTTGATAAGGTATGTAGTCATGAACATATAGTTCCTCATGCATACCTCCTTGTCATCATGAAAGTTAGCCCAAAAATATACAATGTGGTGCAAGTGGGCATACTCCCTCCCAAAAAACTTCTTTAACTTACTATAGGGGTCCATCCTTGGCCAAGCAGTGTGGAGGCCTAGGTTGTATTCAACAATCTCTTTCTCTGAATATTTTGTACATTGGGTGGTTGCGAGGGTGTATATTCCCTACCTGAAGGTGAGGGGATATGGTATCCCTACTCGATGCTTACCACTAAGGAGAATGTGTGTATGTTGCAATTGCTTAGATACTTCTAGCAAAATCAGTTGGTCATTTGGGTACCGAGGCAACTTGTATGGCTTTTCGGAGAAGCCCTCCATTCTGATATAAGTAAATTTTGGGAATTGTATGTACAAAAACCCAAACCAGTGAATGACCACATGGGCACTATGTGAGATCCTCCTCTCAAAGTCCCCTTCGAGAATTTTGATAATGTTCCCAATGAAGGCATCATTATTCAACCTACAGTAATCCTTCTTGTAATTTTCATATTGTAATTGTGGGTGCATGTCATATACTTTCAACTCCCTTCTTGGAGTTGGGATCTGTACAACAAATAAACCTCTTTAGGGAGCTGGATCGACCAAGAGATATGCCAAGTAAGAGGTCATGTAGAATTGAGAGTTCTTCTTAACTGCCATGAATTGTTGATGCAAGTTGTCGCTGATCATTTTGGTCCAATGAAACTTGGCCTTTCCTGTTATGATCTCCTAAATGAAGTAAAACATGCAATCTTGGAAGTAAGCAATAGTAGAAATACCCATGACCCTAATCAACAAGGTTACCAAGTCATGATAATCTTCATAAAAGTCACTCCATAACAACTCTTGAGGCTCCTTGTTAGCACTGCCCCTCTTCTCCATTAACCAATATTGGTTTATCAACTTCTTGCATTTTAGTGGGTCGACCTTCCACACATTTTCTACATATTCCTTTGTTGTTTCTTCCATAGGTTCAAAGGTAGGGATGCAGAACATTTGTCCTATGGACCTGGCAGACAGGTTAGCCAACACCTTACCCTCATGATCAACGATCCTTCTTCTTTCTGCCAAATAGGCCTCCCCGCAAGCCATTACCAATTCTAGGGTCATAGAGCGAGTAGGAAATTAGTTGCTTTAGCCAAACCACTCTTTATAATTCTCCTTGCATTGTTTATGGTCAGGTTGGTGATGACCCTTTGTCTAAATTCATCTATATCTATTGGAATTATGCCTTAAACAATACAGGCTGAAACCTCCATTAGAGAAAAGTTGGTATGACATCTATCATGTCTGGCCGACTAGCAGATTGGTAGCATCATATTTTGTATAGGTCACTGTGACCTTGTTTCTATCTTGTCAAATGCTTTCTTTGTGGAGCTATTGCTATGACAAGGAGTGTTCGGTATGACCTCTTAGCGCTTGGGAGACCTCTAGCCGACAAGCCATTCAATCGTGTATCGGGGAGACTCATGGCAACCACGGGATTTGAGGTAGCTTATAGCAGCTCGGTGAGAAGTCCCAGCAAAGTGTTAGAGTCTCGCCAATAGTATGTTACATGTTGGTCTTCGACGTAGCTTATAGTCTATCGGTAAGAAGTCTTATCAATGTGCAAAGGTCTCATCGACGGAGGTTCAAATGTTGTTCATCGGTGTAACACAAAGGCTTTCAGAGAAACATCTTAGTGATTGAAGGATGTCTTGCCGATAGCCTATGGCTATCGGAGTAACCCGAATGATCTCGGGAAGAAGTCCCGGCAAACTATGTAAGTCTCGCCAATGATAAGGGATCTTCGATATAACTTTTGGCGATGGATGAACACTTCGGGGTAAGTCCTAGAGCTCGGTGTGATGTCTTAGCAAAAGTAACATGTCTCACCGACAATGCTTTGTGTTGAAGCCTTCGGAGTAAGTCTTGGAGTTCGGTATGTTCCCTCGGCGAAAGATGTAAATCTTGCCAACTATTCTTTGGAGCTCGATATGACTTGTGACTTCGGTAAAACCTTTTGTGACTTGCTATGATCTCTTGGAGAAAGTGATAGGTCTGGGCAACTGCTTGGTGATTGGGTGTGACACATGAAGCTCGATGGAATGTCTTGGCGATATTGGTTACTCTTGGCGACATCGATATGAAGGTTATGTGGCATCAGCGAGACACTATTAGTGCCTCACCAAGATGCCAATATAGTGCGAATTTTGTTGATAGTTTCACCATCCTATGTGGAGTCTCATGGACCAATAGGAGGAGCTGAATTGGAATCGTTGGGTGATAGTTCGTTGTGACGGTTCTGTGAGGAAGCTCAACGGACATGGAACAATAGGGATATACTCTGTGATTGCAGATTGTGATCGATTGGTTGGTTCGAAGGCTGATTCGACAGATTGTTGTATGATCAATAAATGTATTCTAATTTGTAAAGGTTGTAACTTAAAAGTTTTTGTTCGAAGATTGTTCATAGTGAATGCTGTTGTAAACAGACATCAGAAAGATAAGTCTGAAACTTGTATGTAATCTTTATTGCTATAATAAAAAGTGACTTCTCTTGGTGTGGTGGGTTTTTCTCCCATAAGGGTTTTCCCATGTATATCTGGTGTTCATGTGTGATTGTCAAATACTCTATTTCTATTATTTGTTTCATAGTGCATCTTAATTGGACTGTAATTGAAAATTTTAAAAGTATATCTGCATTCTTTCCTGAGGTATTGACATTAGGAGAATTGTTTTTGCATCTGATTTTCCTTACAAGTGGTATCAGAGCCTAGCCAGTTGTGTTATCCTTGTGGGTACGTTGGGTTTTTTGAGTCAATTCTGTTCAGTGGGAGTCTTGTAAAGTTTGTTATTTTTGTTTACAGGCTGAGATGGCTAGCATGTCTAGAAAGTTTGAAAGAGAGAAGTTCAACGGCAGTAACTTTGAGTTGTGGAAACTCAAGATGGAGGATCTTTTAGTTGATCGTGATCTTTGGATTGTTGTGGCTGGAGTGAAACCTACAAGAATGAAGCAAGAAGATTGGGACCTTGCAAATAGGAAGTCTAAGGGGATGATAAGGCTTTGTTTGGTAGACTCGTTGCTTCTGAATGTGCATGAGGAGAAGACTACCTCTTCTTTGTGGAAGAGATTGGCGTCTATTTATCAGGGGAAGTCCTTGGTGAATAAACTGTTCCTAAGGAATTTGTATTCTTTGAGAATGCAAGAAGGAGGGTCTATGGCTGATCATTTGAATGCATTTAATATGTTGATTGCTCAATTGACATTTGTTGGTGTGAAGACTAAAGAAGAGGATCGTTGTATGCTATTGTTGTGTTCTTTGCCAGACTCATGGGATCATTTGGTGATGGCTATTGGGAGTACAACATCAAATTTCAAGATGGAAGATGTTGTTGCATCTTTGCTGTCAGAAGAGATGAGAAGAAAATCTTCTAAGATGGAGAAGGAAGCTCTTGCTGTCAAAGGAAGACTGAAAGAGAAAGGAAAGAAGAAGGACAAGAAGTCCAAATCGAAATCAGAGGGGAGATCAAAGTCTCCCGGCAAGAAGTCCAAGGTGAAGTGTTGGAACTGTGGGAAACCTAGTCATGTTCGAAAGGATTGTAAAGAGGAGAAAAAGAAGAAGAAGGCCTCTTCTGATAATGGTTCTTCTCATAGTGATGGTGACACCTTCATTGCAGCCTTGGCTACTCAGGCATCAAATGATGTCTGGCTGATTGATTCTGGAGCATCTTTCCACATGACATCTTATAGAGAATGGTTCACAAAGTATGAAGAATACAATGGTGCAAAGGTGTACTTGGCAAGTGATTCAACTTTGGAGATAGTTGGCCATGGAAGAGTCATAATACAATTCCCTGATGGCAGAGTGAAGGGAATCAATAATGTAATGCATATACCAGGTCTTCCTCGAAACTTACTTTCAGTAAGTATGCTGAATGATATTGGAGTACAAGTCACGTTCTCTGGAAATGGCTGCAAGATGACTAGAGGTTCAATGGTGTTGGCTAGAGGTGCTCGAATTGGTACCCTGTACAAACTGGATGCACATGATGTTCAATATAACAGTGTCTCTAGAAAGTCACTAAAAGCTGCTCATGGAGGTAAAGAGGGAAATATCCCTAATTATGTAAACTCTATGGAAGTAAAACTTCCTGCAGAGAAGACTATGCTTTGGCATCATAGGTTAGGCCACATAGGAGAAAAAGTTTTAAAAACCTTGAAGAACAAAAACCTGGTTGAGGGGCTTGAAGATTGTAATCTCAAATTTGAATTTTGTGAGCATTCTATATATGGAAAGCAGCACCATGTTTCATTTTATTCAAGTCCTCATAAATCTTCTGGTTTGCTTGATTATATTCATTCGGATGTGTTTGGTCCAGTAGATGTTCCTTCTTTGTATAAATCAAGATACTATGTGTCATTCATTGATGATTATTCAAGAAGAGCATTTGTTTATTTTTTGAAAAGTAAATCAGAAGTGTTCAGTCGATTTAAGGAATTTAAGAACCTTGTTGAAAATTAGACTGGTAAAAAATAAAATGCTTAAGGACTGATAATGGCGGTGAATTCTATTCGATGAATTTGAAAGATATTGTAAAGACCATGGAATTAAAAGACACAAGACTACACCTTATACTCCACAGTAGAATGGAGTTGCAGAAAGGTTCAATAGGACAGTGATGGAGAGAGCACAAAGTATGTTGAGTAGTGTTGGCTTGGAGGAGAAGTTTTGGGCTGAGGTTGTATCTACTGCATGTTATCTAATTAATCATTCTCCAAATTCTTCTCTTGTTGAGAAAACACCTTTGGAAGCGTGGTCTGGTAAGAAGCCCTCACTTAGACATGTTCGTGTTTTTGGCTATGAGGCATATGATCATGTGCCGGATGTGAAAAGATCTAAACTAGAGAACAAGGCTGTCAAATGTATTTTTATTGGCTATAGTGCTATCATAAAAGGATACAAGCTTTAGAATCCTGATATAGAGAAGGTTGTATACAGCAGAAGTGTAATCTTTCATGAGCTGAAACCTTCCACTTTGGATCTACAGTCATAGACAAAGTCAGAAAACAATAAGGATGTAGCATTAATTCCTCCAACACCAAAGAAAGAGGAATTCAAAATTCAAAATGTACCTGAAACTGAGGAGAGCTCAAGCACTTCAGATAGTTCTAAAGAAGAAGAATCTCAGCCTTAGCCTCAGCAAGTGAGGAGGTCAACCCATGAAAGAAAACAACCAGATAGGTATGGGTTCTCTTTGATAGATTCTACTTGTGCCTATGCTTTAATTTCTAGCACTGATGAGCCTAGGACTATGAAGGAGGCATTTAAAATGTCTGATTCAGACTCTTGGTTGGAAGCCATGAATGAAGAGATGGCATCATTAGAAAAGAATGAAACCTAGAGTCTGGTACCCTTGCCTAAAGCTAGAAAGGTTGTTGGCTGCAAATGGGTGTTCAAGAAGAAAATTGGTCTGGATGGTAGTGTAGAAAAGTACAAGGTGAGACTGGTTGCAAAGGGTTATTCCCAAGTAAAGGGAATTGATTATGGGGAAAAATTTTCTCCTGTAGCAAAGTTGACATCTATCAGATTTCTATTATTACTTGCAGCTTCATATGACTTAGAGGTTGAACAGATGGATGTGAAGACAGCATTTCTTCATGGTGATCTTGAAGAAGAAATCTATATGTCCCAGCCTGAGCACTTTGTTGAGAAAGGTAAGGAAAAACTAGTATGCAAATTAAGAAGTCTTTGTATGGGTTAAAGCAGTCACCTAGAATGTGGTACTAGAAATTTGATACTTTTGTATTGTCTTTATCAAAATCTGATCACTCCATATATTATAAAGCTGAAAGTGATCAAGTACTTGTTATTGCTCTCTATGTTGATGATATGATGTTCATAGGCAATAGTAAGCTAATGATTTATGATCTTAAGTCTCAGTTGTCTACTAAGTTTGAAATGAAAGATCTTGGTGCAGCAAGGTATATTCTACAGATGGAGATAACCAGGAACAGGAAGAATAGAAAACTATGGCTCAGTTAGAGTAAGTATATCAGGACTATTCTTGAGAGATTTTGTATGAATGATTGCAAACAGCTAGTGGTTCCAGTCATGCAAAGAACAAAGCTATCTATTAAGGACTATCCAAAATCTCCTACTGAGATGGAGGACATGACCAGTGTACCCTATGCTAGTGTGGTTGGTAGTCTCATGTATGCAATGGTCTGTACAAGGCCAGACATTGCCCAAGCAGTGGGAGTTCTTAGTCAATTTATGGCTAATCCAAGAAGAATGCATTGGGATGCTATGAAGAGAGTGTTTAGATATTTGAAGGGGACTTCAGATTTTGCTTTGTGTTATCATGGGAACCTAGTTGAATCATAGAGGACTCTCAGCATTCATGGTTATGTTGATTCTAATTGGGCAAGGGACATTGACAGTAGCAGATCCACCAGTGGATACATTTTCATGATGAATGGTGGTGCAATGAGTTGGATGAGCAAGCGGCAGGTTGTAGTCACTTTGTCCACTACGGAGGCTGAATACATGGTAGCTACTCATGCTTGTAAAGAAGTTGTATGGTTGAAACGTTTGTGTTCTAACATTGGTTTTGATGCAGGGGAAATAACTATTTGCTGTGATAGTCAGAGTGCAATTTTTCTGGCAAAGAACCCTACTTCCATGCCAGAACGAAACATATAGACGTACAGTACCACTTTGTACGAGATATGGTGGAGGATGGAAAGGTCAGTTTGGAAAAGGTTGATACTCTGGAGAATGTTGTAGATTCATTGATGAATCCAATGAGCACAGAAAAGTTTAGGTGGTGCACCAGTTCGATGGGCCTTAGTGCTCATTATTTTTAGTAAATTATGTTGTGCTTTGGAGGTGCCTGTATGATCTTCGTCAAGTGGGAGATTATCGGAATTATGCCTCAAACAATACAAGCTGAAACCTCCATTAGAGCGAAGTCAGTATGACATCTATCATGTCTAGCCGACTAGCAGATTGGTAGCATCACATTTTGTACAGGTCGTTGTGACCTTGTTTCTATCTTGTTGAATGATTTCACTGTGGAGCTATCACTGTGACAAGGAGTGTTCGGTATGACCTCTTAGTGCTCGGGAGACCTCTGGCCGACAAGCCATTCAATCGTGTATCAAGGAGACTCATGGTGACCATAGGCTTCAGGGTAGCTTATAGCGGCTCGGTGAGAAGTCCCAATGAAGTGTTAGAGTCTTGCCGATAATATGTTACATGTTGGTCTTCGGCGTAGCTTATAGTCTATTGGTAAGAAGTCTTACTAATGTGCAAAGGTCTCACTGGTAGAGGTTCAAACATTGTTCATCATTGTAACACAAAGGCTTTCAGAGAAATGTCTTAGCGACTGAAGAATGTCTTGCCGATAGCCTATGGCTATTAGGGTAACCTGAATGACCTCGGGAAGAAGTCTCGGTGAACTATGTAAGTCTCACCGATGATAAGGGATTTTCAATATAACTTTTGGTGATGGATGAACACTTCGAGGTAAGTCCTAGAGCTCAGTGTGATGTCTTAGAGAAAGTAACATGTCTTGCCAACAATGCTTTGTGTTGAAGCCTTCAGAGTAAGTCTTGAAGTTTGGTATGTTCTCTTAGCGAAAGATGTAAATCTTGCCGACTATTCTTTGGAGCTCGATATGACTTGTGACTTCAATAAAACCTTTGGTGACTCACTATGATCTCCTGGTGAAAGTGATAGGTCTGGGCGACTGCTTGGTGATTCGGTGTGACACATGAAGCTCGATGGAATGTCTTGGCAATATCGGTTACTCTTAGCAACATTGATATGAAGGTTATGTGGAATTGGCGAGACACTGTTAGTGTCTCACTGAGATGCCAATATAGTGCAAATTATGTTGATAGTTTGATCGTCCTATGTGGAGTCTCATGGATCAATAGGAGGAGCCGAATTGGAACCGTTGGGTGACAGTTCGTTGTGACGGTTTTGTGAGGAAGCTCGACGGACATGGAATAATAGGGATATACTTTATGATTGCAGATTGTGATCGGTTGGTTGGTTCAAAGGTTGATTCGACATATTGTTGTATGATCAGTAAATGTATTCTAATCTATAAAGGTTGTAACTTAAAATTTTATGTTCGAAGATTGTTCATAGTGAATGCTGTTGTAAATAGACATCAAAAAGATAAGTCTGAAACTTGTCTGTAATCTTTATTTTTGTAATACAAAGTGACTTCTCTTGGTGTGGTGGGTTTTCCCACGTATATCTGGTGTTCATGTGTGATTGTCAAATACTCTATTTTTGTTATATGTTTCATAGTGCATCTTAATTGGACTCTAATTGAAAAATTTTAAAGTATATCTACATTCTTTCTTGAGGTATTGACGTTAGGAGAATTGTTTCCGCATCTTATTTTCCTTACAATGTCAACCTACCCGAGGTTGGTATCTATAATTGTATCCTAGGCGGTAGTGACCCTAGAGGTGACTTCTACTCCTTGGAATTGATATCCCATTTGATCCTTATCTTCCTTTCCTCTTGGAACTTTGGTAGAATTTTCCCTTTTTTTCTTCTCTATGGACGCCCCCGATGGTCCTGCAACTAATTCCATAAATCCTACAAATAAAGGCGCAGTAAGCATATTCATGTATAAAATAAGGGTAGTGTTAGTGAAATCTTATAAAACATATGTTAGATCAATCCTTTCATCATAAAAGATCATAACATTTGTTAAAATTCATCATTTGGCTCTTGTTTGGGGAAGATAGATCAATGCGGGCATATGGATGTGGGTTTCCCTCGGCTGGCAGTTGCTTTGGAGAAGGCAGCAAGGAAATGACACAGAGGCCATGGTGGTCCACATGCCACCACCCACATAAATATTTCCACACCGTAACTAGGGCCCACTAAGGTGTTAAGGCATTTGGGCACATTGGTTGATCATTCATGAAGTCTTGGAGGGGCTTGTTTAATTACTTCTCATGCGGGTCAAGGGGGCGCAAAGGCTAGAGATGTCCTGGTCATTTAAAGCTCTGCCATTTGGAAGGGCTTGCATGGTGGAAGCCCACAATCAGATTCTCGCATTGCGGGACCCGTAGGAAGAAAGGCTGACTCATCCTTTATTCAAGGTTTGATTGATCGGGATCATGTAGGCATAGATTTGCAAGTGGCTATCAAGAGGTGGTTGTTTTGTACACAAAAAAGATGAGATGGTGGCCCACAGATGGCAATCTGCACCATCGAGCCCACAAAAGGAATCAACGTGCACTATTCATTCAAGGAGGGTTAGATGGCAGTAGAGGGGTCAGGCCCCACAAGGTGGGCGGTAGGTTAGGCTTGGTTGTTTGGAAATGGTGGTCAAGGGTCGGTAGCCTATAGATGGCGGCTCGTAATAGAAAGTTTGCATTAAAATTTACTTAGCCATTTTGTGCGTGAGGGGACTAGGAGGATATTAATGGTGCAAAGTCTACAATGTGGGTGGATGAGGCTCCCTAGACTTCTGGAACAATAGAGGGGTATAGGAGGCCCATGAATCACATTCTACAAAGCCCAACTTGCAAGGAGGCCCAGACTTAGGGAAATTTCAAGCCATTTGGATGGCAATAAGAGAAGCAGGGTTTGCGAGGTGGAAGGAACTAAGAGCCCTGCCATGCATGATGGGCATTAAGCTGGCAACAAAGGCACAATAGAAACCCACAAAGAACATCCTACAAAAAAAAGGCTAGAGGCTTTCATTTTTTACTTAGGACGTGGGCTAGGCAAGGCATGCCATGTGAAAAGTCAGAAGGAGGCAGTCGTGTGAAGAACGGAAAGCAGGCAAGGGTGGCCCATGGACAAAATTCCATAGGGGTGGGCCCACAATAGTCCTCAACTTTAAACTTAGGCTCTTCTTTGCCTCACTTGGTGATGACAAAAGGGATTCATCAATCCGCATTCACAGGCCCGCCAAGGGTGATAGCTAAGGCTTCTAAAGTTTAGCATTTGGTTTGCAAGGTCAATGGTGAATGCTAGCTTGTGTGGCACAAGGGCATGAATGCCCCTATTCAAGAATGGTGGCCAGAAGGTTTAGTCCTGCACAGCCCTAAATGGTTGACTTTGAAGGGTTTTCAAATTTTCAAAAAGTGGGTTTTGCACGGGATTTCATCCTTAACTAGTTGTCTGAAGAATTTACAGTTTTTCTGTTAAGATTTTCAAATTTCACAAAGAAAAAAAACTAAAACAAATACAGCTAGGGCAACAGCGAACTCACCTAGTAGACCTGATGAAATGTAATGAGGAAGGCACTTGAACTCATTCTTGAAGTGATATGGGCATGGAGGCGACGAAGGTTGGAGGTGCACTGACAATTTCTTACTAAGTGTTAGTCAAAATGACAAGCGAGTTTATACTATTTATAGGATTTTAGTCACTAATTACTTGCATTTAATACCTGTATTGTAGTCGGCGAGTTTTGTAAGCACAGATTTTGAAATGGCCGGTAGTAGGAAAGGAATATCCTGCAATGTGTGTGGCAGTTAGGTGATTGTTGCTTGGCAAGTCAATGAAGGGGACAACAACGATTGACGTGGGGCCCGCCATTTGGCTAGATGCCCCGACTCAGCCGCTGTAGAAATGGCAAAGGGGGGATGGAATCCCACCAGGGGTGACCCACATGGGTGGACCCACAACTAGGGAAACATGCCAGTTTCAAAGTTTCAAGGAAAACTGCAAGGGGAACTTCGCGAAGGAAAAAAGCATGAAAATTTCAAGGGTGGTGAAACTTGGTCAACTTAAGACGATAGCTTTAGGACTTCTTGAACAATTGGGGCTAAAATAAGGGGCACTCAAAATGAGGTGAAGGCAAAAGCATCCCAACGAAAGTGAAAAAGAGAGGGTCCCCATTTTAAATGGGGCATGTGTGCTATAGGAACAACAAATGGTGACTTTTTTGGGAGAACGCTCTCAAGCATTCTAAGGATAAAGACTTATTCAGAACCCAGAATCTCTGGTTTTGTAGGCTAGGAGCCAGTTTCCATAGGTCAACTAAGGGACATGAAGGAGAACAAGGATCCTTAACTGAATCAAATTAGAAAAACATTTCAAAAGTGTGTGTATGATGCCTTTGTTCCCTTTCTTTAGAAACTATAACAAATGGCCATTAATTAGGCAAAGCAAGCTACATAAATTGTCTAACCCCAAAAGTAACCTAGGCATTGCTTCACTGCCAGTCAAGAATCCATAACCCTAATGGAGTTGTAGTGACCCAACAAACATTTCTCTACTCGATAAATTTGTTCGCACACCCACATAGTTGTCTTATTTTCATTACTTGCTTTCTTTCTTTGTTTTCAAAAATTTTCCTTTTGGTGACCTTTCTTTTGCTCAACTGTGTAAGCATGGAAGCTTACTGTGGGTTTGGAATTACAGTGGCTACAAGAGTAGACTTAAGATTTTTTCACTTGCTAGACCCTCATAATAGCCACTATACAGTTCTTTAGAAACCAAATTAATGTGTATTTTGTGCATGATCTGAGACAAGTGTGACAAGATTCAACCAAGGGTCATGTTCTAGGCTGATTTGGAGTTCAAATAAGGAAACCACTCCACAGAAGTGATCAGAGATTAATAGTT
The DNA here is from genome assembly GCA_007258455.2 of Sequoia sempervirens. Lineage (NCBI taxonomy): Eukaryota > Viridiplantae > Streptophyta > Pinopsida > Cupressales > Cupressaceae > Sequoia > Sequoia sempervirens. The sequence goes on along the minus strand of VDFB02353493.1, from coordinate 189,852,291 downwards.
GGGAGTGAACATTTATCCAAAGAACACAAAAAGCAGGTAGCAAAGTGAATTGTTCATCAAACCGAGCATAGTTACCATATCAGAAACAAAGGAACACCCTCAACAAAACAAGGCAACTAAGAGAATGAGCAAAACAACAAGGAGCGTGAGAGAAAAACAAAGGAAACCTAAATTAACCTATATACAGGTATTTACAAAAATTGGCTCAAAAGAGCTCAGGAAAGGGAGTAATGCTTGAGGTATTTCCTGTTGACAGACAATGAGACATCTTCACTAGTTATTGTCTTGAGGTAGAAAGCATTATCTCCTAAATTTTTAGATATTTGAAAGGGTCCAAGCTAGAGCTTGTCGAATTTGTCACGTCCCCCTTCCTTTTCATGAGTCTTGTCCCAACAAAGGACTAAGTCAGCAATCCTAAAGGCCTTAGCTTTTTCTCGATTATTGAACCATATTTTAACTACACCCTGATGTTTGGAAAAAATTTCAATAGCTCGATCACAAAATTCTTCTAGGTTGAGCAGTTCAACTAAGCAGGCTTCTTGATGGTCTCCCTGTTCATAAAAGGTGTTGATGAACTGGAAGGTGGGGATCTTGAGATGGATAGGAAACACAGGCTCCAAACCATAAATGAGGTGGAATGGGGAATACCTAGGGAGGCCTTGTGGCCTATATGATTTTCCCAAAGGGAAAAATATAGCTAGGTGTCCCAGTCTTTGGGGTTTCTATCGAGGAGCTTCTTAATTACAGTGATCAAATTTTTGGTTTATGGATTCAGCAAGGCCATTACCTTGAGGATAGTAGTTGGATGAGAACTTAAGGGTGATTCCATAATCAAAGGCCCAGCTAGCAAATTTGAGTGAGGAAAAGGCAGAGCCATTATCACACATGAGAGCACAGGGGCAACCAAAATTATTCAAAATAAAGCTTTCAAGGAAAATAGTAACCACCTCAGTAGTACATCTACATGCAATTGCTTATGTCCATCTAGTGCAATAATTAGAGGTAGTTAGAATGTACCTGTGGCCCACAGAGGAAGGTGGGCTTACTGGATCGATGAAGTGGAGACCCCATTAAGCGAACGGTCTTACCTCCAAAATTGGTTGCAGTGAGACAACAACATTTCATTCTCTGGTTGCAAAATTCTAGAACACATGGCAAGTTCGAACATGATTGTGTGCATCCTTGAACACTACTAGCCAATAGTACCCCACCCGCAAGATTTGATGAGCGATGGAAGGGCTAGATCCATGACCAGTACCAAATTTATCATGAAACTCTTTTAATACTCATGCTGCCTCCTCTTTCCCATGGCATCTAAGGTAGACCCCTTCATGATTCCTCTTGTATAATATGGACCCCTGTAGCATGTAGTTATTGCTTTTTAATCGGAGAGCACATTTTTGGAATCCTTGTGGGCGAGTTGAGCACTTGTTATTTAACAGGTAGTAGATGATGTCATCATACCACTCTCCAAGGGAGACATCTTCAAGTTGATATTGTTGGACAGTGAGCTCAGGTCTAGGCTCAACCAACATTTTAGCTATCATTCGGGTGAGGGCTTTCCCTTTTACTAACTTCATGGGCTGAATCTCCATGTCATATTCATGCAACAAAGTGACCCATTTTTCTCTCCTTTCATCCAACTCATTCTGCATCAACAATGTCTTTACCACCGGGTCAGGCACTATGGGAAACACCTTGTTCCATAAAATGTAATGTCTAAATTTCTTGACTCCCCTAACTAAGGCATAGGCTTGCTTCTCCACATTATGGTATCGCAGCTCAACATCTTTCAATAGGGAACTCATGAAAGCAATTGGGTGCTCACTTCCTTCATCATCCTTTTGAGTCAATATGTTGGCACAGGAATGGTCTAAAGTGGATGAGTAGATGTAGAATGGCTTTAGATAATCCACATTGACTAGTACAGGCGCATCACTAATCGCTTTCTTGATTTCCCCGAAGGATTTCTTGGCCTCTAGTGTCCACTCAACTTTGGTGTCCTACGCATTACATTGAGTGGCTTGACTATCTCAACAAAGCCAGTGATGAATTTTCTGACAAAGTTTATCTTTCCAAAGAAAGATTTCAACTCTTTCTTGTTTCTTGGCAGCTGAATTTTCAGGATAGCCTGAATACACTCGAGGTCTATCAAGATTCCTTTCTCTGAGATCACATGCCTGAGCAGCATTCCTTCAGTAACTCTGAAGATGCACTTCTTTGGATTCAGGGAAATCTCGAATTCCTTGCACTTCTAAAAAGCTTTGTATTAAATTGCAAACATGATCACCTCACTTCTTTGAAAACATTGTGAGATCATCCATGCTGAGGATAATGCATTTTCCAATCAGATCTTTAAAGATGATATCCATTGCATGCTGGAATGTTACACCGACATTTATCAATCTGAACCTCTAGGCAAAGGTTCCCCATTCGGTGGTGAATTTTGTCTTGTACCTATCTTCGTACTACACCATCACCTGATTATAACCAAAGTATCCATCCAAGAAGGACATCGTTTGAGATTCATTGACTATCTACAACACCGCATCCAATGAGGGTACTAGATAATTGTCCTTCTCTGAAGCTCTATTCAGGTTGTAGAAATCTACACACAATCTTATTTCTCCATTACTTTTCCTGACCGGGACCAAATTGGCTACCCATGTGGAGTGCCTGACTAGGAAGATAATTCTAGCAGACAACAACTTTTGAACTTCCTTGTACATGATGGGTTCTAATAATGCATTTATAGGACATTGTCATTGTCAAAAATGTCATGCATCTAGTTTGAGGGGAATGGTGTGTGTGATGATTGAGTTGTCATATGTTTTTAAATCTTCGTAGCTCCAAGTGACCACATCAGGGTACTTGCGTAAGGAATCAATGATTCCTTCCTTTTCTTCTGGTGTGCACACTTTTCCAATGAATACATTTTTAACCTCCTCGAATGTTCCAAGATTATATCACATTGATTATTGAGGAAGTCCTTCTTTGCTTGTTGATCCTAGTCTCTAATTTGATCTAAGTCAAAAATTCGTTCAAGTTGGACCATACCCCTAGGAATCATGTTGGTTTTTAGGTTAATCACTCCTATATCCAATTTAGCCTCTTTAGGCTCAGCTTCATTAATTATTTAGGTTGCAAATACGTCTAAGCTAGTAATTAAATCTAAGATGTGCTTGTCATCATTGAACACTTGAAAATTGGTAACATTGTCTAGCAACAATAGGATAGAAGTAAGCTCAACAATGAATTTCTTCAGGTTGGACAAATAAAAGGGTTGCAGCATGTTGGCTGCCTAATCTAAAGCATCAGTTGTTTGGTTTTGGGAGCGAGGGATTAGCTGAATATTAAATGCATCTAGACTCTCTAAAAGATCCCAAACCAGGCTATGCTTGTAATTTTCTAGCCTTCTGTCATGGCGGGAATATACTTTCCTATCTTGCTTTACTACTAACTCTGAGTCTCCAAAGACTTGTAGCATTTTGAACTTCTTCCGTAGAGCCATCAAAAGACCATGAACTAGTGCTTCGTACTTCATGACTTTGTTTGTGTAGTAAAATTGAAGCCTATGAGCAATGAAGTATGACTCACCTATGGGGCTAATGAGTTCAGACCCAGCTCTTGCTCCTTGCTTGGACTTAGATCCATCAAAGTGCAATGTCCAAACCTTGGAGGATTCTTTAACTCCAAGGTTGTTCATACATTCAACCTTAGTGAGTTGCACACTTGCATCTACAACTTTCAGGAAAGGTATAGATTCACCATCATTGTGGTCAAGCTATCCCATTTGGGGTTCGTTCTTTAGTGAAATATGGTCATTGATATGAGTAACCTGTTTAATAAAGGAAACATTCAAATTCTAAGTGGGAAGCATTGTGCACCCTGCACCAACTAGGCAACAAGAGCTTATGGAAATCTATCCTTGCTTCCAAGCTAAGCTAATCTTGCACACATTTTTTGATGAATTCCTAGAATCCATCCAATAATCCCAAATTTCCATTGTCATTGGATTCCTAATGATTTGACTCAACCATCATTTTTGTACTCTAAGGCATGTAAGTTAAATCAACAAGGGGACCACACAACACCAAGAGAACTTCTTCAGTTGCCTCATCTTCTTGAGACTCCAATTCTTCTTGGCAGGCCACAAGAGAATAATTACCCAACTTTGATTCAGTAAACAACACCTCATTAGTAATGTTGTACTCCATGATCATAAATTTCATGTGTGTCTCCCAATCAATATGAATTTTATTTGGTAGCCCCTTCCATGGCAAGTACATGTGAGAAAATTTAGTCATAGCATATTTGTTCAATTCCCTGGTGAAGTCCCTTGCTAATATTATGCCATACATGTCTGGGATATCCACAACTTGAATGTCAATGACCTACAGCACCCTCCGGTGAACAACAAACTGCATAGGTATCTGGTTGATTTCACCAACTATGTTTACCTGTGTCTTATCCAGCTAGGTCACCTAGAACCTAGAACCTAAGTGGGGACTATCCTCAAAGCCTTGCATATGGCTAGCAGCATGACATTGTTCGATGCTCCTAAATCAAGCAGACAATTGTGCAGGTTCTTCCCAAATATCTTGATGGTGGTGAGAAAGGGTGGCGTTTCTAACTTCCCCTAGAACAAACCCATGGGTGTGTTTGTCTGGGCTACTTGATTTTTATCTTTCTATTGGTCTTGTCCTTGGTTGGTACTTGGATTTTCTCCTTCGTGGATTGTTTTCCCATTTGTTGATTTGAAGGTGCATCTATTTTCTTGCCTAATATTTCTTTGATTACAGGCTCATTTTGTGATTCATCAAATGAGACTCTCTTGGCAAGTACCTCTTGTGTTGACTTGGAAGAGACAGTCCCATTAATCATCTAGAAGAAAGCATTCCTAACTATTGGTACCTTAAGCAATTCAAAGGTAGACAAACTTATTTTGACCTTTTTGAATTCCTTAGCAATGTATTCACCCATTTGTTCAATTTTTTCCTTAAAGGGCTTGCTTTGGGAAGAACTAGCAGACTGGTTTTGCATTTGAATTGGATGTTTGTTTCTATTGAAGTAGTTGGTGGGAACATGAGGATAACCTGGATTGTTGCTAACATTTGGGTTAGGTGGGGTGCTAAAGTTATTAGGTGGAATAGAGGTCATGAACAAGTTTCTTGCTTGCCTATTTTTTACATTATACAGGGTCGCTCTTTGATGAAAAATCTGAACTTCATCCTCACGTGACTCCTCTTCATCTACTAGACCATTATCTATCGAAGTGAAGAGCTGAGATAGAGTGTCTTCATTACTTATTTCTTTTGCTTCTTCATCCTTTGAGGAAGTGATCTCTTTTTCAGGTGCATTGCTTCCACTTCGCGGGAGTGGAGCTTGATTGACTACGAGAACAGAAGAATCATATGGCTTGGATGGGACTATGTCCCTACAACCAGCACTGTCAACAATGTTCTAGACCTTCACTTGAAAGATCTATGCAACTATCTAGAACTTAGGGAAGTCCAATTCAGAGTGCCTATTTGTTTTATGGATCTTACACCATTTGGACAGCACTGCCTCAGCTAAATATACCCCATTGGTTGTCTTTTATGCTCTGGCAAGCTAATCAAGAGGGGTAGGAATACCTCCATTGTTTGGTCTTGTATTTCATAGCTAGTTCTACCACTATGAAGGCCTCCTTTCGAATTTTTGGTTGGAATTTTGTCCTCTTTCATAATTCTACCCGAATGAGGTACCCACATCACAATTGTCCCTATTATCTTGGTTAAAGTTGGCTTGAATGCTTCATTGGGAAGCCTGTAGCTGGTTGTTCTAATTCCTTAAGTGTGTCATCTCGGTTGACATTTTCTTGATCATCTCCATGTCAATTCATCTATCCAATCCTTTTCTATATTGTTTGGATGTGATGCTTGGTTTTTAAGAAAGATCAGTTTTACTGTTGGTTGGTTTTGTTGGACAAGTGGAAACTCGGGCCCTTCTAGGTATGTAGGCACTTGGGGTGGTTGAGGATAGATCTGCGATGCTGTTACAATTAGTGAGGCACTGGGGGTGCTTGATTCATTGGCTATCTTGGATGATGAACCATGGGCAGTTGTAGAACATGATTCATAATTGGTGTCTAATGTGTCAAAGTTTGAGTAAGTCGGTGTAAGCGTCTACCAGCCTGGTAGGTGGTGGGTGCATTTTTTTCACCAATGTAGTGGTGAGGTTTTCTAGGGCAGCATAATAAACCACATATGGAGCTTGTAATCTCACATATGCCCTATCAAACTGATCATTGAAGGAGTTCATTGGTTCATCGACTTCCCTATGAACAGACATGAATTGTTGTAATAACTTTGAAGGGCCTAATTGGGATCTTGTATTTCTACAAGAAAGAGTTCTTCAATAGGTTCCAGGAAGTGATGGATCTCGTTGGTAGGTTGATGTCCCAATAAAAAGCCTCTTCCCCCAAGGAATAAGGAAAGAATCAGCAAACCATATCCTCATGATCGATTTGCATGTCTTTCAATGTTGTTTGAAATATTTTGATATGTTCCTCTGTTGTCCTCTATGGATCATAAGGATGAAAATTCATGCAAAATCCCTCTAAATTCTTTAGCATGTCATGATAATCGTTGAAGGACAACGGAGAAGGATTGTTACCCAGCCAAGCCATGAAGGGAGGCGAAGGTTGTGCTTCATGTGCAATAGTAACTTGTGGTTGCCCAAGGGCAGCAGTAGTTGGGACTGTGCCTTGGACTTGAAGGGATGGGGTAGGGGCAGGGGCAGCGCCCTGACCATGGGAAGCAAGTAGTTGGAAGGTGGTTTGGGGTGACTAAGAAGAGGAACTGGATGTCGAGAAGGAAGGATGAGTGTGGTGCAGAGGGATGGAAGGGAGAGGTGAGGATGAAGAAGAGGTGGAGGGAGTAGATGATATTGATGAAGTTGCTTCCCCTCTTTTAGCTCTCTTAGCCTTGGTAGGGGTTTGTAGCTCTTTAAATTCCCCTTTATTTGGTGTGGATCTTAAAACTCTGTAGAATATTTCAAGGGAAAATGAACCAATTCGATCCAACTTAACACAAGGAAGGCCCTCCTTCTAGTGCCAATTTTTTTGATGGGTTTTTTTGCACTTCTTAACATAGGTAATGCATAAGTGCATCACCTCTCTTGAAAGATAATTTCCTACAAGCGAGTTGCAGAAAACTATCCCAATATCTCTCGGATGTCAGATCATGACTTGCTTGGAATATCTCAGTTGGTTCGTGTGATTTGTTGGTAATCACAGGGAAGCCTTACGTATGTTAAGTTTGGGTAGATTGGTTCCTTAAATGGAGTTCCTAAGACTTTGAAGGGGATGGGCAATTGCTGCAAGTTCAAAACAACACTCTAAAACTCCACTTTTATAATCAGATTTGGCTTTACAATGATGCCAAAAATTTGCCTAAACTATTATACCAAAGAATGGTCAAAAGGGAAGGGAAAGGAGGAAGTTCCTAGACCTGCAACTACCGATGAATAGTGATAATGGAGGATGCTATAGTGGACAACCTTCCTAAAACTAAGTTCCACTTAACCAAATCAACTAAAAATATCATGAAACTAGTGCTATCTTCTAAGGTTTGTAGATTTTCAACTGTTCATTTACCATAAAGCATGATTAAGAGATTAATTTTAAGTGTAGCAATGGATTTATGTTCAAAATAGCTTTACACTATTGTTTATCATGAACAAACAACAAAAAAGATGAACAAGGAAAGGCATTACACAACAGTATTCTTCAACATCAATGAACAACATTCACTAAACTACTAAAAGCATGCAAAATATATAGAACAACAAACTAAATCTACTCAAATCTATTAACTATGAAGAGATCAATCATGAAACATGAAGGAAACTCAAGAATCCACCAAAGTCGATGAATTTCTATTAGAATTTCAGCAACATGTCATTACAACAACTCAACTCTCTCTTGAAAATGAGAGGAGATCCCCTATTTATAGTTTTCCAAAAGCAAAATGAATGGCCAAGATTTAATCTCATTGTGTGGCCAAGATTCATTAAAAATTATGGTTTCACCTACCCCTCAATATTTTACAATTTAAAATACATTCCTTGTCTTTTTCTCTATTTTGTCCTCTAGTGCCCTACCACTGTAGTACTTTTGTCGTATAGTGATTTTCCTTTTTGGCTACAGGTACACTGTGAGGAACTCATCATCTATGACATGATTTCCTTGATTGTTTTTGACAGTTGCATACTCCAGAAATTTTCCCATTAGCACCCGAAGTTTGTTCCACTCCATTATATCTAATTGGAGCACTTTGAAGGTTAGCTTTTTAGACCTGCTAGTGATCAACTCCCAATTCTTTGTACACTTAGGATTGTTCTTGATCACCTACTCTAATTTGGCAAAGGCTTGAGCAGCAAAATCCATGAAGTCTAGCGCTAGTGAATATGTGGCCCAATTCTCCATTTTCTTATGGAAAAGCAGACTGATCTTTTCTGGATCTAACTCGATAATGAGCATGTCATAATCTATCATGAGCTTTAGATATTCCTCATAGTTCATTCTATGTTCCTTGGCCCACTCCAAGGTGAAGCTCTACTTCATGAAGAACCCGCTCTAGAACTTCCCTTCTGTGGTCAGGGCCCATTTTCTATGTCTCCACCAGCCAATAATCATCCTTTGCAAGCGAAAACTCCTTCTCCTAGGTCTTTTTGGGCATCTTGAGGATAGCCTCGAGTTTAGGATATGTAATCCTATATAATTTAGGGAAGTTATTGCAAATTCTCCCTATGCCCTTGAGCTACTTTTGTACTTCTTGAAACTTTTTGGTCATTTGAACAGCATGGCCAATGCCCATATCACCATTATAGAGCACTTGTCGGAACCACTCTTTAGTAGCCTTGGTCTAGTTCTTTCTTCTTTCTAAGTTGCTTATGTGTTCTTTGGAAATAAGCAAGGGCGGGGCTGACGAAGTTTTTGGTAGCTCCTCAGGGGAAGACCACTATTGAATGTAAGCTATGAGGTCTGCCACTTGTGCCTTTAACTCCTCCTTGGAGGATTGATCCTTGTTCATCTAATGAACGATCATGGCGACCAATCCCTGGAGCTGATCAATATTTTTCTCTCTTGTAGCAGTACCCAGGTCAATGGTGGAGATATTATATCTAATCCCTTCTCCTTTTTCCACTAATGGGGTGGAAATTTGTACCATCCTTGATCCAGAGGCATCCATCATGATGTGGGATCAGACTCTTGGCTTGTTTTCCTTTTTCATTCCTATTTGAGCTCATCCTAGGATGGCCTCCAGTCTTTCCTTAGGATCCATGAGAGTAGGGGTCTTCTTTTGTAACTGTTTTTCTAGCCAATCAGAAATTTGAGATCCTTCCTTTGGTGATTGATGATCACCTTCTTTTTGAGCATATTAGATCTCCCTTTTGTCATGGCTCAAGGCTTTTTGCTCTGTTTTCTCTTTCTCTTCCTCATCCAAGTCTCGAATCAATATAGTCTTCTCCTCATTTAGCTCAGTAGTAGCTACATTTTCTTTAGGGTTCTCCTCCCTTTTAAGTTCCCTTTCTTCTTCTCGTTTGAGCTCTACATGGTGTTATGGTTCAAGGCACTTTTTCATTTCAGCTTCTTCTTTAGGATTATCTTCTTTTTCTTTAGCTTCAGCTTCAGCTTCTTTCTTTCCTTCCTCCCTCTTGGGAGGTACTTCTTCTTGATTGATGCCTTCATCTTGTCCCTTTATTGGAGGCTCTGTAAATATTTCCATGTCATCACCAGTTTACTCCTTTTCTTCAAAAGACTACCTCTCAACTTCCTCTCTGACGTCCTTGAGTTGTTTGCACAACTCCTCAAGCTCTTGGCTAGAGGACTCTACTATATATTTTCCATTGGGGTCTTCAACATCTTCTTCTGAGGATTGTGACCCTTCCTCTTCATATCCCACCTCATCAATGGTCACGTTCTGATGCTCTGGGTTCTCACGGTAGTCATCTCTAAAGGGATCTTCAATTTCCTCCTCCATTTCCTTTGAGATTTGAATGGTTGCTTCCATCTTTGGCGGTTTGGTCAAATGAGGGACGGGAAGACCAACCACAGCTTTGGCCATCGCAACTTGTACTGCAGGATTCATTAATTCCCCAGAGAGTTCCATGGGTATATTTTGCATGTGTCAGGAAAAGGCCTTTGGTAAAGTGAGGGTAGGCATGTTGTAGTTGTCGCTGCCAAAGGGATGGAAGTTGAGGGAGACATCAAGGAGGATGAGAATGATGAGGTTTTAGCAGATGAGGAATCTCAAACCATAATTGGAGTAGTTGGCGAGGTGGAGGAAAAGTGAACCAAGATGTCCACCGCAAGCAGAGAGGAAGCGGGTAGTGTTTGAAATGTGGGAGGGGGAGTAGTAGTAGTGGCAGTGGTGGTTATGGTAAGAGTAGAGGTAGAAAGTGGTGACTTTGGTTGCTCAACCTCTTCTTATCTTTTGTGTAGTGGGCCTTCTTGGATAGTGGGCATCTTAGAGAATCTACCTATCTTCTTGACCTTCTTCAAAGTATCACCCTCTGAGGCCTTCTATGAATGCACTTTATGCTTGGGATGGTGCTTAGTTACCTCTTTTCTCTTTCTCAACCTTGTGGCTGGAGGAGACTTGGGAGCTTCCTCAGTTGGGGCAGCAACAGTACCACTATCCATCTCACACTCGAGCTCATCTTTGAGCTCGCCATATGTCAAAGTGGCACCTTGGAGCTTCAATTGAGCTATCTATACATCAATCCACTGCCTCATTCTATGCTCCATTGGTTTTGTGAAAATGTCGAGGTCATTGACCTCTTCTTCATTCTACTCTATTAGGGGCAATGGCAAGTTAGCGGCAACATCATACCTCAGATCCACGACAGTTTTTTCATCTTCTTCAATTTGATTTGGTACTGGGAATAGATTAACTATCTTGACAAAGTATGCAGGCATACACATATAATGCCTCATGTGTACCTCCTTGTCGTCGTGACAGTTAGCCCAAAAATATTTAATGTGGTGCAAGTGAGTGTACTACCTCCCAACAAACTTCTTTAACTTACTGTAGGGGTCCATCCTTGGTCGAGCAGTGTGGAGGCCTAGGTTGTATTCAATAATCTCTTCCTCTTAATATTTCATACACTAGGTAGCTGTGAGGGCATACATTCCCTGCCCGAAGGTGAGGGGATATGGTATCCCTGCTCAATGCTTTCCACTAAGGAGAGTGTACAGTGGGTTACCTTAGAATAGTGGTTTACACTTTCTAAGAGGAAGGAAATTTCAATTTTTTTCCATTCACCATACTGAATGGGTTCGGCAGAACCAATGAAAGCCCAAATAAAAAAAATATTCAAATGGGTTTGGTCGAACATGGGTTCGACCGAACCCCTTCAATATAGCAAAAAGAAAAAATTATTTCATTTTAACTATCACTTTTACTTTGTTCTTTTACCAGTCACTGTCCCTGGTGCACGCTGCGAACAGAGTCCGTGACGGTGACCAAACAAGGTTTCTCTCTCTGGCGAAAGAAAATTTCCATTCGTCTCTTCAAAGTTCATCATTCCAATTTGCATATCGAGCACTATTGAGCACTAGGTATTTAAAATTCAATTTTTTTAGAGTTCAAAATGCATCTATTTGTTTAATTTTGAATCCCTAAATGCAAATTTTTTTAAATTTGTTGAATTCAAATTGCACTTGTTTGAAATTTTTTAAAGCATTTTCAATATAGTATTTTGCTTCCCCGTTTTGCATATATTTTTGTCTTGTTAAACACCTTTCATGAGAAAAATGAATATCAAAACTATCAACTATCTGTTAGGGGATGAGAGGTCTATAATTTCAATGCATCTACACCTTTTCAATGCATCTACAACATTATTTCAAGTCTCAAATGCTCCAACATCACCTCCCCATCATCTACCATTTCGTAGTGGACACCTTAACTATCATCCAACTAATAACACAACAAATAAACTAAGCACATATGTCACAAAATAATTTTAAAACTACAAATTTAGGGTCAAACTTGTAGATGAAAATGTAAATTCCATACATGTAGGAGTGAACCATGAAAGTCATATCTTGGTTTGTTAAGGTGTCATAATATTAAATCTTATAAAAAATCAAGAATCATATAATTGATTATGTACATTACAATAAAATATCTCCATATAACAAATGAAGCTAAAAACCCTAACCCTCTTTGTCAATTCTATAGTGTGCTTGTCTAGTATTTTTAAATTCAATTGTATGTTCAAAGGTAATTTGTGTATTTACTTATTGTATTTATTTATCCTAGCTAATTAGAAAAGAAAACTCTAAAGAAATTATTTTCTTTTCATTTTGGCAAAGCCATTTAATTTGGTATGTCCTACGATTTGGCCATAAAGGTTTTCTTGAATCTTATTTAGTTTTTAGATTTAAGTGCTTTCTCATTGTCTAATTTCTTAATCAAATCTAAACATTGTTTGATCCTTATTTCCTTCTAATACCAAAATCATCCTCTTTTCCTAGTAAGAAGTCATAGTTCAATCCCACCATGGTTGTGAATCAAGCTAAAATTGGTATGATTGGGAATATGCATGATACTAAATTTATCATAATGGAGAAGAATCATTTGACCATGAGGCCCTTGTTGAGAAAATGGTAATCAAGATATAGCTTTGATGCACACAACCTTTCTTTGGATCTTGCAAATTTGGCTAGTAATATTAATCCTAGTACAATGATTGATCTCCTTCATATACTATGTTGATTAATAAGCCATGTGGAAAGAAAGTACTTAAAGTTAAATAGGTAAAAGGATAAGCTCAACAATCCCTTTGAGTGATGTGCCATTTTCCCTCCATCCCAAGCTTCTTCTTCATGTATTCCTCCTTATTGTTTTACTCCTATCTATCTTATAATGCAATTTATTTCTCCTTCCACCAAATCTCCCCAAATTTATCCTCTCCTTTTTCCTAGATCTCATCTCATGCTTACTTATTATGATGCACATAGTTCTCTTGTCTCCACATTAGTTCTCATTAGTTTTGTTTACACTTCCCATGTTCCCCTCCTGTGATATTCCTACGCAAGTCTTTGTCACTCCACACTCATTTATTATGTCACGACAAATTTATACACCACCTTCCATTTCTCATCTTGCCACTTTCATTCATGTCCTTAATCCTAGTGTGCCTCTATCTACCCTTGACATTAATGTTTAAAGTCTTGTTGAGATGAAAAGTAATGTTGATTCCTTACCTAATGGAAACAAAAAAAGACATGCATATAAAAATCAAACACAATTCAATTTCTATTGAAAATTTTACATATCCATTTTTTGTTGGATTTTTGGATCCTAGATTTGAGATGCACAATGTTAAAGGAGATCCCATGACACATTCAAGGTTCTTTAGTGCTACATATTTGGATTTTTTGTATGATGATAAGTTATTGGCTAAGTTCTTCCCATGAAATTTAAAATATTATGCTATTAAATGATTGTATTATCTTCCATTTGGGTCTATTTTTTAATATTGAAATTGGTCAATGCAAATATTGGGAATGTTGGATTGAAGTTTATTATTTTAGATTTTTTGACTGTAAACAAGGATCTACAAAGTATATACATTCTTAACATTTGCATGTGCAAGTGAGATGAATGTTAAGAACTAAAGTTGTTAGAGGCTACCACACTTAATTATGGATCTTCTAATGCTTCATCTACATCATCCTACCCTTGTAAATTTGAAAAGAAAAATTATTTCCAAAAGGATAGTAAAAAATAATGGAAATGACCATTGTACAAACTATACATTATAAATGTTTCTAATATTATGACTCTAAAGCCTCCAACTTTTTCCTTTGTAAAATGTGCTTCAAAATTTACTTAGTGCAAACATGATTACACTTCCTCCTATTAGGCCATTAGATAAATCTAAGGTTATTCCCAAAAGATATAATGAGAAAGAATTTTGTTATTAAATTGTAGAGTTAATTGTAATTATACTCAACATTTTATGGGATTAAGGAATAATTGATTAAGGATTTGATTGATAAAAAAAAATTAGGTTGAGGGGGTTAATATTGGGGTCAATCCTTCAATTGTTCCTCCTAATGAAAATTTAAATATTTTACACTAAATAAATCTAATAAAATGGTTTTATATGAGGGTCATGAGATTGAGGTACATATACATGTTGACGAGCTTGAAATCATTGATTCACCTACATGTGAGGAATGATTTGTTGGTATTAATAAAAATTATAAGGGTACTTATTCTTCTTCTTATGTACTAGTGATTGACTTTTATAGAAATTTCTATGGACTAACCAGTATTCAAACTTAGGACCTCCCATTTGGTGTTAGGATGCTCTACTATTGAGCTAATGGCTCACATTGTGATGAGTCCTTTTATGGCTTAGGTGTGTATCATTTCTCCAACACACTCCCTTGAGCCACAACATAGGTGTCAAATGCACCTAGCTTGGCTCTAATACCATGTTGAAATTTCCATGAACTAGTTAGGATGCAAATTTCCACCACTAAGCTACCCACCCACTTTATGACAAATCAATTTATAGTTTAGGTATGCTAATTTTTTTGACACCTTTTTCACATTGTGAGATATTACCAAATAATTATAATGGTCCTTTTGGTTTTGTGTGGATCATGAACCATGTAAGGGTGTGTTTATTAATCTTACTCACCAATAAAATGTATGCATTGAATAATTTTTGTTTTATCATCATTTTATAAACAAGCATATGCATATTTGAGGGTTTATTTAAAATTGATTAATGATATGTTGATTGAAACTATAGGATACATTATTTTACCTTAATTTTTTGGTCTAAAAGATGAGGGAAGTTCTTATTCTATGTCATATTATTTCTTCTTTAGATGTATCTCATATTTTACTTGGGTATCCATGGATAAAGCAATATCAAGCAACATCATCTATGTCATGCCATCAAGGTATCAAATATGTTCACTAGTAAAGAGGTTACAATTGCAAGAGATACGCATATGCCTTTATTTTAGATTAAGTAATTTAACCTTCAATAATTTTAAGAACATACCTAAGGATCCTCTATATAAGTGCAAGGATTCTTTGCCTAATTTGTAAAAATTTCAAAAGGAATAACAATGGTGGGAAAATCAAGACAAGATGCAACAATTTAGAATTCCTAAAGGGTTTACAATTATTAGAGCCAAAGTAGGTTATATGTAGGTTTTATATTATAAAATGATTCAAGAATCTATAAGGCCAAAAGAACCATAAGCATTGCAAACTTTAGTTCAGAAGCATAAGGGATTGGATATTTTCATTCCTAAACATGGTTTTCATAAAAAAAATTACTCATGTAGCAAGGAAGGATGAGGATTACAAATGATAAATCTATATTTTCTTCATCTTAAAAGGGTCTTCAAACTACTTGGGTATCAAAGAATGATTTACATAATAAAAAGTTGAAAATCTACAAGTAGAAATACCAAGTTACAAAAACAAGAATAATCGTTATGGTAATAGAAAGAGAAAATGCTTCCTCTTAAAAAACATGTTTATTAAGAGTTCTAATTTACATAGTGTTGAGGAGCACATAATATAATAAACATGATTCAAGTACCAAAACATTAAGTATGATGATTGGGATGAGAGGATCAACTTGGGGAGGATTATTATAACATCATTAGTTAGAACTTTTTAATTTTATCTCTTTGTGTTGGTGTTGTTTTTAATGTTCTTAATTAGAGTGCGGATGATGTTAATATACATTTAATGATGCATTTTGAAATCTATTTAGTAAAGGTCTCATTTTTCACATCTTTAGTAATTGTATAAAAATTTGGAATATTTTGGTTAATACATCTTATTGGAAAACCATTCATTGAAAATTTTTGAAGCCCACAACCGAATGGTTTGTGATGACCTCTTGCCTTCAGGAATTTCTATTATGCTCATCAATTTCAAACCACTTTGGGGTTCTTGAATATTTTTAAATTTTAACAAACTCATTACAAAAAGATGGATTTTGAATTTCTTTTTCACATTTAGGTTCTCTCTTCTTATGTAATTTGGAGACACGTTGAGTTTCATTGGTTCATGTGAGATATTTATAACAAGTATGCAATGAAGTCAAACTTTATTAGATTTGATTCAAGTAATATGACATATTTATTTTGCTTTCCAATCTATAATTTTTTTATGTTCTTGGCTATATAATTGAAGTTCATTTGTTAACAACTATTAGATTAAATATTTTTATCCCCAATTATTTTCAAATGATTTTATACTTTAATCTTTGTATTCTTATTCTTTATTTCATCGTTTCATTTAAAATTTGAACCATTTAAGGATGCTATGTTATAGATTATAGTTGTCTTCCAATTCTTTTAAATTAAGTTAATAATATGAAAATATTATTGATGAGTAGATGAATTATTACAAGTTCTATTTTAGATTTGTATTCTCTTTATCTAGATATATTATTTACCAAATTCTCATTGTTTTTTTAGGTGTACTGTATATATATATAACATGGAAAATGTAGATCATGTTCCACCTATGCCAGATTCTTTGTTTGCAAATACTAGTAATGATATTAAAAAAATTGAGAGATTCATTAGCACATGGTGCAAACCCGGGGATATATAGTGAACCATGCATGTTAATATTGCATAGTCTAGAAAAACTAAAAGATGAACTTGGGAGGACTAGTGCATATTCCCCAGACAGAGTGACTACTATTCTTTCTCACATGCGGGAAGAAGAACATGGTGATGTTCCCCTTAAACAAATACAAGATAGTGTCACCAAAGAAATGATAAAAACCACTTGTTTTCCATTTTATCAAAATGTGCATAAGGTTAGGGGATACCAGGTCACTAGATGTGTCGATCATGCTATGGCCTCATTGATCTACCCACGATTTCTCACAGCACATGGTCTATACCCAAACAATGACCAGATTCTATTGTATTTTGTTCAGCAGTTGTATGTTGAGGTCCATTTGGGCCTCAAAGTTAACTACCTGGACATTCCACCATATGTTGGTTAGGGGCGTGGTAGGATTGCTAATAGGCCCACCTATCGTCGAACAGATAGACCACCCCCAATTTTTAGGGTATTGGTTGGTGACAAGTCTCCTGCTCTCACCCCAGCTCTAGCCCCCATAGTAGATGAGGTTGTTGTTGCTTCCCAAAAGGAAGCAATTGACACTATAGGTGACATTACGACTGCCACCACTAGGATATTTGATGATCGTGTAGGTCATTATTTGATATCTAGACATTCCTGATCCAGACCATTTTCAGCACAGTGGCCACCATGGATCCTTTTACAGTGGTCGGCATCCCTACTCCTACATAGCTTGATGCACTTACAGGAGATATGTCACGCATGACTCTACATTGTTTGGCTGAGGACCTGTTGGAGGCATATGCCCACATTGCATCAGACAATGGGATTGATATAGAGCATGTTAGAGATCATTTGAGACATAGAGGTCGTTCAGTTCTAGGATCCCATCACTCTCAGTCGAGCACTAGTGCGCATCAGAATCCACCTACAGTTCATACAGTAGCTACACATACTATGGGTTTTACTGATATGTTGATTGGTTTTGGTTCATCATCACCGATGCCATCTCACCTTCATAGTCCTCTACATTCATCATTTCTAGCATGACATGGGATAGATCAGATGGATGCAGATGTTGATTCATCACTTGATCATTTGGTGGATATGGTGGAGGCGAATGTTTCAGAGGACTTAGGTCATCCGATATCAGATGATGTGCATATATGTGTGCATGTGCATGTTTCAATTCTTTTTTCATTATTTTTTAAATTTATTTTTAACTAGATTTTCATGTAAGTTGATATATATGTGTATATATATTGTTACAGGTGGGCATACCTCATATAACTCCTAGCCTTGGTCCAGATCATGTGCATGATCGATGTGACTCTATGGATGATGTCAGTGGACATGTGAGTTTTACATTTTTATATAATCACACGTGTATATGTACATGTAATATATTTATGTATGCATAGATAAATACAAGTTGTAGATTGATATTTAAAAATACAAGTTCATTTAAAAATAACTTTCATAAAATTTATTTAATAAAAATTATATGTATTTAACACATCTTGTACACAATTTTATTTGCAAGGCTCAGCACATCCATCAGAGCAGGACCGTTCTCATTCAGATGGCTATTTGTCTAGGAGTAAACATTCATATTAGGCCATGCATTCTAGATTTATGATCTTTACCACATGATGTGTATTTGATTATATGATGATCTTTAAAATTTAGTATTTGATATTTGATGATCTCTAACTTACACTTGCTTATATGATATACATACATTTGCTTATTTTTTGATCCTTAGTATTCGACATTTGATGATCTTAAATTTATATTTTGCTTTTATGATATATGCACATATATTTTCTTATATGATATATACATACATTTGCCTCTTTGCTTATAATATGTGTTATGTTTATATGTATTGAATCCCTTTACATATATGTACATGT
>VDFB02353493.1:189649814-189833635 GCA_007258455.2 Sequoia sempervirens | reverse complement strand
CTACATATCATTGTAAAATGTGATGAAAAACCTATTGATAAGAGTAACATCATATACAAAGAAGAATAAAAAAATCAATATTTTCTTTATGAACGTGGATATTAAGTGCATGAAACCAAAAATATACTCCAATGTCCACTCATTAATAGAATTATTGAAATTGATAACAGACACAAAATAATGAATGCTAATGTATCTCCAAATTACATAAGAGGATCCTTGTGAAGAAGAAAATGAAATCCTAAATCCAATTTTTTTTAATAAGTCCAATAAAATTGCAAAACATTCAAGAACACCAAAATTGTTAGTTAAAATATGTGAGAACATAATAGATAAGCTTGAAGGAAAAAGGTCATCATGAACTACTTGATTTTTAGATACCTAAATTTTCAATCAATACTTTTCCAATAAAACATTAACTAAATAATGCCAACTTTTTGTACAATTTCTAAACTCATGTAAAATGAGACCATTACAAAAGAAATTGAAGATTCGTGTAAACAAAAAGTATGATCGAAATAACATTATTGTTAAAAATGTTTTTAATACAAATAGTTCTAGATTGGAAAGAGTAGTTAGGAAAAAGATAACAGAGTTTCTCGTAGATTAATACCAACCTCTTTAGTAAGAAATCAATTAAAAGAAAGGCTCAATTATTGAGGCAAACATGTTTTGAATTAAGGCTAAGTCATAAAATATTTTCAAAAGAACTATCAATAAAATCAAGACTAGATAGTCCTCTTGAAAATAATACTTAAGATTTTAGTGGTAGGATTCTATGAATTGATAAGAAGCTAATTAATACACAAAGGATGAAATTCAAAAATTTGGGCACTCTAACTCTAAAGTATTACCAAATATAAAATATGTTTTAAAATTAAGAATTGGTGATCAAGATCACACACCAAATCCTAAACATTTCTTAGAACATAGTCAATCAACATTATATAAATTATGTTGTGAAACACATCTCAATCTGAAAATATCAAAAAGGGCATTCAAATCATGTAAGCCATTTTATTGTGTGCATCTTAAAATTCATAATAATTGTTGTTACAAAAATCATATGTAGTTTTCTATGTATCATGAACTATTATGCACTATTCATTCTACTTTGCATACTAACAAAAAAAATAGGAGTGTTTTGCAATGTAGCTACCAAGGTCATCGAGGGAGTTATTAGATTTATTTTTATGTGCTAGAGATGATTGTTGTATTTTCTATAAAAAAATGATTGTTTAAATTAAGGTGTTTTCAAAGTAGTGGGTTATCAAATTTTATATCATGTATTATGAGAGAAGCAAGTATATGATTTTGGAAAGAAAATGGTTGAGGAAAAGAGATTTGAGATAGTGAAATACAATTTGAAGAGTAGAGGTGAAGGTTCTAGATGTGATTTCGTTATAAGAGAAGTAAGTGTTGCTGATTTTATTTCATATTTTAAGAAAAATATTTTTTACAAGTATGGAAGATACAATCACATGTATACATGGTTAGATTAACATTATAGTATGTGTAAGGAATTTTTTGCCAATTAAAACTATTATCTTTGTAGTTGATTTTGCAAAATACTACACATTGCAACCACAAAATGAAGTCCACTATCAATATTACAATTCAATTCAAATTGTTATTTTTGTTCACATCACATATAGACATGCCTAAGATAATAAATAAGAGAATAGAAATAAGTTAGGGAGTACCACTTTTACATGAGTGATGATCAATCTCACTCATTAGAATATGCATACAATATTTTTTAAAAAAAATATTTATTTTTGGAGGAAAAAGATACTACAATGGTTCAACATCTCATTTGATCAAATAATTTCATTGTTCAATTTAAGAATGCTTGTATATTTGAATAGTTGAGTAGAATGCATGTAGAGAGGGGAATACCTCATATTTGGATTTTTTTCAAATTTGAGCATGGAAAAGGGGAGCATGATGGAGTAGTTGTATGTGTAAAGAGGGCTCTACTTAAAAAAAAAGGCTTAGAGGTGTTACTACATTAATTGATACATATTCAATTTTGGAGTGGTGTAACTATGTATTTTCACAAGGAGAGACACTTGATTGAGAAGTGTGTAGGTTCTTCTGGTTGGTTGATGAAGGGATAGTGGGAGAGAGGTTGGATATTTTAGATAGTCAAGGAATTGTCAAGGATCCATTCATTTCAACACTTAGATGCAAGTACATTGACTATTTGTTCATGAGATTGAGCTTTTTTTATCAAAGTTGGATTAAATGTGAGTGGGATAATTGTGGGTAAAGTGAGTGGTTAGATACATGGATTCCAAAATATCTAACCCCTTTATATCAAGCTTGTTCATCTTTACTCAATGAAATGGAAAGTTCATTTGACTATGACAATATTTCATACCTTGTACAACCAAGACATGTTTATGCAGTTGTTGCACCCTATGAGAATGAAGAGAGATCATAATATTGGTTGGAATGATGTGTCTAAGGAAAAAAATTCTAACAAAACTCGTGATAGATGATGATGGGTTCACATATCCTATAGGATAAGTTGTTATTGATGGAACTTGGTTACAAATATATATGATTGGAAAGAATGTCATTCCTACATTTGAGGAATTTGAGAAGCACAAAACCATACTCATGTATTCACACCTAGTTGTAGCAACAAATATTAAGTTATTCAAGAATCATACAAAACCAAGAACAAAAGAACTATGGATGATTAAAAATATTGATCATGAAGCAATATTGGAAAATATAAAGGTAAGAGATGATCCCTCAAACACACTTGACTAGCGGGTCTAGTTTTTCTATGGGACAAGTATGATATTGTGCATCTTAGTTAGATTTTTTTTTTAATCAATTTGATTAAAAGTACATTAAAAGTACATATAGCAATTCACTAGTATATAAAAATGTAGGTTTTTCAGAGAACAAATGTATATTTTTCAAGTGATTTGGATCAATACATCCACCATTATTCTATGAGTACAATGAGGTTATGATCTGGTAATGCATCCACATATAATTCATAAATAGTGATTCTTAATCTTGCATCATATTTGGTTTGAGAGAATGTTCAGTTAAAACTTTATAGTTCACATTGCTTATGCTCAAATTTTTTTCAATAATTATATGTAGGTCTATTTCAATAAAGCTTGGAGCATGACGAGGTTAAAATGACAATAAATCAACCATTTTTGAGTTTAAAATAGGTATTCTAAATTATTTTTCTTAACAATTTACTTATTTTTATATGTAGTTTTTTTAGAGAATAAAGCTATTGTGGATAGGCAATTAAGATCAATATTTATATAGTTGCAGTGGTCACATATAATTCATAAGGTGACCTCTACGATAGAATTCTAAGTAGTTATTCTTAACCTCACATCATATTTGGTTTGAAAGAAGGGTATATGCAAGATCATCATGGAAAAAATAGGCCCTTAAGTAGAAAAAAATTCAAAACAATCAAAGTTAGGAAACTTGACATAAAGATTTGAACAAGTCATCTATATTATTTCAAAAATATGTAAGAATAGAATCTATAGCAAATTGAATGTAGTTTCTAAACTACTAGGTTTGTTTAAAAAAAAAAATCTATTTGGTGAAAATTGGAAATTTCAATGCAGTAGTACTTAAATTTTAGGGAAAAAATAAGAAGTAGGTGTCTATCTGACCACCCTAACCACAATAAGATGATAATGTTTTTTTTATAATATTTAGATATAAGTAGAGGACTCATGTCCCCGATGTGATGCATATGTTTGTAATTTTTTCCAAGTAAATAATTAATTATGAATTTTTATTACAACTTTTAATAAATATAAAAAACTCGTATGTCTGACCACCTTAACTTGGTCAAAACTTCATGAAATTCATTTTTTTTTTTTTTTCATCCAATATTATGCGATGCATGTTTTGGATTCAAAAAATGTGATACCGTTTCAAAGTTATAGATGTTTTTCAATCAGTCTATCAATCAAGACTTTAGTCGTAATTTGAATAGAAAATGAATAATAATTACTTATTATATTCAAAGTAAAGCATAATTTATATTGGTGGAAATTTGAGAATCTCCTTTAAAAACCCTTTCTATTTCATCAATTTTGGGTAAAAAAAAAGTTGTCAGCTACATACCCATCATATTGCCACTTTTTGGCCCATCATGATCCTGCACATACCCAAAATGTTCAGTTAAAAATATGTAGTTCAAGTTGATTATGCTCAATAATTTTTTAATATTTATATGCATGTTTACTTCACTCAAGTTTAGAGCATGACGAGGTTGCAATGCCAAAAAATCTATCATTTTTTAGTTCAAAATAGGTATTCAAGATTATTTTTCTTAACAATTTACTTTTTTGTATATGTAGGGTTTTTGGAGAATAAAAATATTGTGGATAGGTGATTGAGGGAAATAGTTGCATCTTTTGTAGTGGTCACATATAATTCATAAGGTGACATCTACGATGGAATTCTAAGTAGTGATTCTTAATCTTGCATCATATTTGGTTTGAGAGATTGTTCAATTAAAACTTTATAGTTCATGTTGATTGTGCTTAATAAATTTTTAATATTTATATACAAGTCTATTTCACTCAAGTTTGAAGCATGAAAAGGTTAGAATGACAAAATCCACCAACGATAAGTTTAAAATAGGTCTTCAAGATTGTTTTTCTTAACAATTTACTTATTTATATATGCAATTTTTTTGGAGAATAAAGATATTGTGATAGGTGATTGAGATCAATAGTTATATCTTTTGCAGTGGTCACATATAATTCATAAGGTGACATTTACAATAGAATTCTATGTATTGATTCTTAATCTTGTATCTATTTGGTTTGAGAGAATGTTCACTTAAAAATTTGTAGTTCATGATGATTATGCTCAATAATTTTTCAATAATTATATGTAAGTCTATTTATGGCATAGGCTTAATAATTTTGAGGTTTATTGATGACCTATCTCATTGAACAAGGATGAGTGACTGCTAAAAGGAAAATGATAAGGATCACCATAGTGTGGTAGAGACGAGAATGACATGTAGCCATATAGAGGGAAATATGATATAAATACAATTTGTACACCTTAGGGTGCTAGAGATGTGAATGGCATGTAGCCATAGAGAGGGAAATATGATATGCATGCAATTTGTACACCTTAGGGTGGTAGAGATGAGAATGACATGTAGCCATAGAGAGGGAAATATGATATGGATACATTTTTTACACCATTAGGGTGGTATATTGATGAGAATGGAATATAGCCAAAGAGCAGGTGATTTCTATAAGGGAAACAACATGGATCACCCTAGGGCAGTGCATTGATATATTTGCACATGAGGACATGAAAAATATGATATGAATGTTATTAGATATTTCGATAATGGATGTGATGTTTTATGTGTATGATAACATTGCACATGGTATGTAGCTAGATTAATGATGGATATGTTGGAAGAATGACTAGATTATAGAATATATGTTGTCATTGATGTTACCATGTTGGTAGGTTGGTATGGTACTCTAAACTGGTACATATGATTGTCTTACCTTGAACGGTGGCTGATTTGGTATTTTTGGTTGCCCGTCCAGTATTCTAGTCCACACTTTTCAACAGTTGACAGTTTCTGGTTGCAGTTTTGGGAAACTATTGATGGATGTTAAAGACATACATGATCAAGTTATTTCATGTTTTCTTGCTCATACAATGAAGTAACATTATTCTGTTGGTTGCATTGAAGACTATTCCTCGATGACCTTTTAAGATAATTTTGATATGATATGAAAACTTATGTGTAATCTATTTCTTGGTTTGAGCCGACATAATGTAATGTGCTAAGGATTAAAGAATTTTGAAAATACTTTGTGGAGCCGACAATTTATAACCTTTATAAATGAATTGCATCTAATTAGGCTGACCTAATTAGTGCTTGCGATGGAGATTGGGTGTGTATGTATATGGCGAACAATTTGATAGAGTGCATGTGAATGTGTGGAAGTGTAGTGAGTCCAGGTAGAAAGGTGACAAAAGAAATAGTGAAGAAGTAATGAATTTGAAGGTGTGATTAGAAAGGCAGTAGTTGTGAGCATATCCAAAACTATATTAGCACATAATAGGTGCATCTTTCCAATTCATTTTTGGCTATAAAGCTTTATACTATTTTTGTATAATTCTGTGTAGGTAGTGAGCCTCTTTGTTGGATAGTGAGTCCTTTTGGCAGTGAGCCTCTTTTGAAAATACTGTATAGTGTGAGTTAAACCTCATCGTGGTTTTTCCCTTATTGGGTTTTCTACATAAAAATATGGTTTTCATTGTGTTGATTTGCTTTCTGTTAGATGTGTTTCATGCTCATATTTAATAACAAAATAGTGTGGTTGAAGATTTGATAAGTGATAAAGTTTTAAGTTTGAATTTGTGTGACAACTGATTCACCCCCCCTCTTAGTTTTCTTGCACCTGTTTAATAGGATATGATGCTTTATGTGTATGCTAGCAATGCACATGGTATGTAGCTAGACTGATTACATTTTGATGGTCATGAGTATACATGTTCAAATGTATGTATATTCATTAACATCATGTGTTTATGTTCATGATGTATGTAATGTCATGTTTATATATGTGTGTATGTTTAAGGTGTATATAATCTTTTGTGTATGTATGTATCTATGTTCACAATGTATGTAATCTCATGTGTATGTATGTTTATCTATGTATATTTATGGTGTATGTAATCCCATTTGTAGGTATGTGTATATATGTTCATAGTGTATGCAATGTCATATTTATGTATGTGTGTTCATGCTGTATGTAATCTCATGTGTATGTATGTGTGTATTCATGATGTGTGTAATCTCATGTGTATGTATGTGTGTATGTTCATTATGTATGCATGTTCATGTGTGTATGTTCATAGTGTATTTAATCTCATATGTATGTATTTTTATAGTGTATGCTCATGGTATATATAATGTCACGTGTATGTAGGTGTCTATGTTCATGGTGTATGTAATATCATGTGTATGTATTAGTGTATGTTCATAGTGTATGTAATCTCATTTGTATGTATGCGTGTATTTTCATGGTGTATGCAATCTCATGCATATGTATGTGTGTATGTTCATAGTGTTTGTAATATCATATGTATGTAATCTCATGTGTATGTATTTGTTTATGTTCATGGTGTATGTAATCTCTTGTGTATGTATGCTCATGTGTATTCATGGTGTGTGTAATATCATGTGTATGTATCTCATTTGTATGCTCATAAGGCTCTTAAGAGACTACATTAGAATAGTGCACTTCACAATGATTAGATGACTTGGAAAATTAATCGAGCCCTCACCTAGAATTTACCTACCCACTTGGACATGTTGGCATAGTTAGTTTTGTTCCAAGACACATGAAACACAAAATATGCTTATTACCAAATTTGCACTGCTCTCTGATAACAGTTTTTGCAAGAATCATTCTAAGTTGGCATGGTCAAATGGTGTTGAGTTGACCAAAACTAAGAGTGTTTAATGTAGAGGGATTCCATATGGACTTGTATGTGTAGATGAAACATTCTTAGGTGTCACAAGATCTAAGAACCAATCCATTATAATTTATGTTTTCTAAATACTCTTATCACTCTTAAGAGACTATCTGAATAGTGCACTCTGAAATGATCAGTTGACCTGGAGAATGAACCGATCCATTCCATAGCATTTACCTACCTACTTGGACATGTTGGTGTAGTTTATTTTGGTTTAGGTCACATGAAACAAAAATATTCTTCTTGCCAAATTTGCACTGCTCTCCATAGATAGTTTTTGCAAGAATGCATTCTAACTTGGCATGGCCAAACAATGTTGAGTTGACCAAAATTGAGAGAGGTTAATGCAGATGAATTCCATAAGGACTTGTATGTGCAGAAAAACCATTCTTATGTGCCTTGAGCTCTGAGAACCACTTCGCCATAGTTTGGCATTTTTCTCTTAGTGCTCTTAAGAGATTATGCCAAAATAATGCACTCTAAATGATCAAGTGACTTAGAGAATGAATTGAGAACTTCCCTATAATTTACCTACCCACTTGGACATGTTGGTGCAATTAGTTTTGGTCCAAGACACATGAAACTAAATTTATGCTTCTTTCCAAATTTTCACTACTCTCTACTATTAGTTTGTGCAAGAATGCATTCTAAGTTGGCATGATCAAATGGTGTTGAGTTGACCAAAATTATGAGAGGTTAATGTGGATGGATTCCATATGGACTTGTACATGTAGAAATATTTTTAGGTGGTACAAGCTTTGAGAACCACTTTGTCATAGTTTGATAGTTTTTTGCTCTTAGGGCTCTAAAGAGACTAAATTGGAATAGTGCACTCCAAATTGATCGAGTGACTTGGAGAATGAACAAAGCCCTTCCCTATCATTTACATACCCACTTGGAAAATTTGGTGGAGTTGTTTTTGGTCTAGAATGCACGAAACAAAAAAAATGATCCATTCCCAAATTTTTAAGTTTTATAGAAATACCTGCTAGACTAGGGTGCCTTGAGCACCATTGCCTTGTCATTTTTGGCTAAATTTTTCTATGAAAATGCCTATGTGTGTCCTTTTTTCAGATGTGGTTCCTATTCTAGAATTCTATTTTTCAAACCATTCTTATTATGTTATGCATCACTCATTTGATCCATAGAGAAAATAACATGTTTCCTTTTCAAATATGTGGTTTTGATTTGGTGACACATGGCTTGTATAACTATAATTTTTCTACCTATGAGAACAATATACGGAAACAAAATGAAATCATTGACAATCATGATATATCTTCTCCCAATGTATCTCCTACTTGTAAGAGTGTCTTGGCACATGAGGATCTAATTATTGAGCATCATGAGAATCATGGTTGGTTCCCTCCCAATACCTCTCCTACTTGGGAAGATATTGTGGCACAAGAGTGAAATTATTGACAAATTTATTAATATCACTTTACCTAATCTTCATTCATCTCCCAACATATCCCCCACTTGTGAAAATTTTTTGGTGTAAGAGGATGAAATCATTGATACATTTCTTTCCAAGGATAGTAAGATGGATTACAGAGATGAAGATTCTAAGGTGACATTAGATCCCACATCGATAGAAGATCATCAAAAAGTAATTAACTCAGCTAAGGTTATGAATGCACAATTGACTATTATATATCCTTTAATTATTGGACCTCCTAAAACTCCTATAATAATTGGACCCCCTAAGTTAACTCTCATTATAGGACCTCCTAAACCTCATGGCCATATCTTAAAATTTACAACATAATTCACTAGTAATCATATGTCACAAAAACCAAGTTTCATGCAGTTGCTCACACATATAACACTAGAAATAATAAGGAAGCAAAAGAAACACCAACATCCATCCCATTACCTCGACCATATCTTCCACCCCTACCTAATATTCCTCAAAATAATGGTAAAGAATATGATCTTGTTGAGAAAATTTGTAATACTCTAAGCCAAGATCTCCCGTTGAGACTTGATTAAAACATCACCTACATACCACAGTATGCTCTAAGAGGCTTTGTAGAAGATTGATGTCTCAACTTCTGTTAAGCCAAATGATGTAGTTGTCTTGTTTGATTATATGAAAGTGACAAAGTTTGGTATTAAATTTGTTCAACATGAATTACCCTTGCTTGAGATCAAAAATTATTATGAAGCCTTTATGATAATGATGGTCACTAATAAAACTCAAGCTAGGAATACCCTCATAGATAATGGATCGAGTCTTAATGTTTGTAGCATTGAGTTTAAAGATAAAATTGGTGTGGATAAGAATCTTATAGAATCTACTGATGTTAATATTTGTGGCTTTGATAATGTTAATAAGGAAACATTAGGGATGATCACACTACCCATTAAGGTAGGGCCCATGGTTTTCCCTTCCCCTATCCATATCGTGCTAGGACCTCTTTCATATAATCTTCTCCTAAATGGACCGTAGATTCATGCCATGAAGGGATTCATGTTTACTCTTCACCACAAGATGAAGTATGAATATAATAACAAAATATATACTATATAATCAGATAAAAAATTTATAATTCACAAGTTGAAGCAAAACATAACAATTCTAAGTCCCTTTTTACTTTAATCCCAAATTCAAAGGTAGAACCTATACATGATGATGATAATCATGATTTTTCTTCATCTATAACAAAACTCATAGATGATGATTTTGGTTCATTAGATTTTATACCTTCCTTTAAATGGGAGAGTATAAAATTTCACAATCTACTCCTAAGGAGTCTTGTGTTTCCTTTGTTCAATTTGGTTCTATATCAAAATATAAAAAGACATCATTTGATGATGGTGATGAAGGATCTTTAACTTCCACCCCTCATGCGTGGAAGATTCCTAATGTTAAGAAACTTAAAAATGATTTGCATCCTCACAAAAGAACCAATTATTCTCATGATCGTGTAGATACAATTTCTTCATATGAGTTGGAAGAATTCTATGGGCTTAGATACACAATTTCTTTTTAAAAATGGATATTATAATGTAAACATGGAATAAAATGATAAGGATTAGGTGAAGTCTATAGCATACTTTTCTAAACAAGGTCTATGTTTCCAACCTTTGTCCCCATCTTCATCTAATGATTTATCATCTACTATATTTATGAAATCTTGCGGTAAGAGAGATTTTTTTTTCTTTACAAGAGAAAGGAATGTATCCTACTACTAAGCAAGAGCATATTTTGTTGAGGCTTCTCAAAGCCTGCTTGATTACTCTTCCTCCAAAAACACAAATGAAATTTTATCTCATTTGGTGAATATTATCAAGTCCATGGTCATTCTACCAATGAATGTCAAGCCTTGATTAATAAAATACAACTCAGTGATTGTGGTGCTCTCCTATGTGCGGATACACCTAATCCTTTTAAATAATATTGATATCTTGTATGGTGTTTCTCATCACTATGTGGCATTTGTAGTTTGATGTGTTTAATCATTTCCATTCATGGTGGTACAATATTAAGTGCAACCATATTATCCATGGAAGCAACATGATAGTCTCTTGTGTGGTTATATTTTCCTTTTACACTTGGGGGAAAGGATAACTAGTTTTGGAGGTGTTTATTCCTTTCAAGGATTCCCTCTTCCCCTTTTCTTCCTTAAAATACCAACATAGCAAGTATGTTGACATTTTGAGGGGGGGCATATCCTCTAGCCATTTCATAAACGTCTTATGAGATTTGACTTATTGGCATACCCCTTTAGTGGTGATGTTGTTATAATGTCCCCTGAGTAATGGTTATCAATTTGTACCTTGTGACATTAAGCATTTTTTTGTCCCCCATGACTTTGAACTTTGTGCAACCCCTGAGGTGATTTTTGTGTGCTCCCTAAACTATGGTTTGTATAGTCCTAATAATTGATGTAGGAGCATGCAGTGGTGTAGGACAATCTTGCATCACCAAAAAAAATGTTTTTCCTTATTTTCTTTAGTTGTTTTGAGTCTCATGATGGAACTTAAGGGGTGTAAGATAGTAAAAAGTCAAAAAAGGTGAAAAAAGATCACTTACTATTTGTAGTAAGTTAGCCTAAATGAGCTCGTATAGACTTGAAATTTACCCTAAGGAGAAAAATTGAAAAAAAATCTTGGTCTCAAAAGAATCATTTCAATACCTTGTATGGTTTGAGAGATATTCAAGTTTCCATCTTCAGAAATTTCTTCAATGCAGCTTCAAATTCAGATATGAAAACCTTAGGGGCCCCAAAACAACTTGAAAAGTTGATGAACTGATCTCCGATGGGTTTGGCGTTGTAAATCTCTTTGAGAGCTTTCCAACAATATGTTATAATAGCAAACCAGACACCTGAATCAAAAGTTATGGCCCCATGAAGCTACCCCACCAAAAGGTGAATTTCATTAAAATTTCTTCCTAGGCAAGAAATCAATTAGCGATACTTCTGGTGCCAAAACAAAAGGGAAATTTACACTTTCTAGAAGATTCTAGGGCAGTTGTTGGGTAAAATAAAAAGGGTTAAGTGGGGGTTATAGAAGGTGGCTCCATTAGTGTAGATTATGGCTCCGAATAATATATTTTATTTTCAAAGTGGATTTTGTTGTAATGATTCGAGCATATGAGGTTGTAGCATTGTAAGTTTTGAATTTGTAATTTCATTTTCTAAAAATATTTGAAAGTAAGTTATTTTCTTTCTCGCATCTTCTGTGTTGGTACCTATTGTTGTAATTTGTGAAGGTTTAGGGTGGTGGGCACTCATCAAGTGGTATCAGAGTAGGTTTTCTTGAGTGTGTAAATAGATCACCGAACTTGAGGCAGTTCACACTAGGAATTATGGTTGTGGGTTTCTGAGAAAGGTGATCAAAATGCCTCCATGATGAAATCATGGTGGTGGAAGGAATGCTATTGTACTAGAAGAGGGTTTTAGAGCCTTGCAGAGACAAGTTCAAGCACTACAAGAGGAGCTACGTCGAGGGTTTGAGCCAAGAAGAGGAGATGAAAG
The DNA here is from genome assembly GCA_007258455.2 of Sequoia sempervirens. Classification (NCBI taxonomy): domain Eukaryota; kingdom Viridiplantae; phylum Streptophyta; class Pinopsida; order Cupressales; family Cupressaceae; genus Sequoia; species Sequoia sempervirens. Next base: position 189,821,120 of record VDFB02353493.1, on the reverse strand, counting down.
TGAAAATGAAGCTAAAAATGAGGAATAATTCAAAGAAGAACAAGATGTAGTAGTTCCAAAGAAATTCATATTATTTAAGGCCATATCTAATATTGGGAAAAGGCCAAAGATTGATGTTTCTACTTTTTTTGGAAATCTTAACCTAGAAGAGAACTAATTGATTTGATCAAAAAATGGAGGAATACTTTGAGTATGAGGTGGAAGATCCTGAGAGGGTCAAATTTGCAAAGACCAAGCTAAAGGGTCATGTGAATATTTGGTGGAAAGAGGTAAAACTAGAATGAAATTGAAGAGGAAAAGAGAAAATAACAAGATGGGATTGTATGGTGGACAAATTAAAAATACAATTCATTCATGTGGATTATGAGCTATATTTGTTGAAGAAGATGCAATGGTTGAAACAAGCGGGAAAATACGTCAAGGAGTATATAGAAGAATTCTACCATGTCTTGATTAGAACATGCCATTCTAAGGCCAAAAAGGAGAAACTTTCCTGTTACATAAATGGGTTGTGCAAGTTGAGTATTCAAGAAGAGTTGTTTCTAGTAAGAATGTCTACCATTGAAGATGCATATCAATTTTCTTTGAAGGTAGAAGAAAAGTTTAATAGAAGATTTGAAAGTAAGCAAAGAGGTGGGGGTCATGGTGGAAAGACTAGTGGATGTTCATATGGAGTTTGAAATGAAGATCAAAAGAAGGGTGGAGGATCTAGTAGTAGCCAAAACTAGAAAGGAGATAACACCTACCATCCTCATGATTAGAATAATGGAGAACAAAGAGGAAGAGGAAGATCTAGATGAGGACTAGGAAGAGGATGTTTTCATGGAACCTGTTTCTAGTTTGGAGAAGAAGGACATAGAGCCTATGAGTGTCCTTAACATCAAGGAAGGACAAATAGAGTACTTGAGGGTAATGCATGAGTTACACATGTAGATGAAGATGCTAAGTCTTCACATTTTGAGAATGTAGAAAGAGGAGAGGTTCTTGTTACTAGAAGAGCCTTGCTGAATGAGGAGAAGGAACCAACTCAAAGGAAGAATTTATTTCACTCCAGATGTAAGTATGAAGGTAAAGTTTGCAATGTTATTATTGATGGAGGTAGTATTGATAACCTTGATACAGAAGAGATGGTTAGTAAGTTGCAGTTGGAGATCAGAAGGAATTTGAATCCATACCGGATTGCTTGGTTCCAGAAGGACCCTAAAGCTTTGGTAAATGAACAATGTTTGGTAAATTTCAAGATTGGAAATTACCATGATGAGGTATTGTGTGATATTATGCCTATGGATGTTTGTCATATGTTGCTAGGTAGCCCATGGTAGTTTGATTAGTGAATAGTACATGATGGACATGCCAACACCTATTCTTTGACAAAGGATGGTGTTCATCATAAGTTGAAGCCCTTGAAAGAGGCAGAGGAAAATGTATGTAGTAATGAGAGAATTTATTTGGTTGATGGAACAATGTTCCTAGAAGGTATGAGGCACAAGCATATGTGTTTTGCATTGATCCCTATAGTTGATAAAGAAGATACTAATGAGGTACTTGCAGAGGTTTCAGATATGTTGAGTGAGTTTCAAGATATTGTTTTTGACAATGTACCTGAAGGTTTGCCTCCCGGAAGAAAGATTAGTCATCAGATGGATCTGATTCTTGAAGCCAGTTTATTGAATAAGAAAGCTCATCATATGACTCTAGTAGAGAGTGAAGAGTTGAACAAACAAATGCAAGAGTTGTCATAGAAGGGATTGATTAGAGAGAGTTTGAGTCCATGTGTAGTACCTGCAGTACTAGAACCAAAGAAGGATGGAGAATGGAAAATGTGTATAGATTCTAGAGCCATCAACAAGATCACAATCAAGTATAGATTTCCCTTGTCGAGAATGGATGACATTACAGATTGTTTGAGTGGAGTTGAGTACTTCACAAAGATAGAGTTGAAGAGTGGATACCACGAAATCTAGATTAGAGAAGGAGATGAATGGAAGAAAACCTTCAAAACCAAGGAGGGCTTGTATGAGTGGTTAGTCATGCCTTTTGGGTTAAGCAATGCACCAAGCACATTTATGCAACTTATGAATGAGGTATTGAAAGAATTTTTAGGAATTTTTTTTATTGATTATTTGGATGATATTATGAATTTTAGTAAAATATTGGAGGAACACCTGATGTATATCTGAAGAGTTTTTTAGAAGCTAAGGGAGGAGAACCTATTGATTAATTTGAAGAAATGTAGTTTTGTGAAGAGGGAGTTGGTGTATCTAGGATTTGTTGTCTCAGAAGAGGGTCTTAAAATGGATCCAAAGAAGGTGAGAGCTATCATTGAATGACCTACCCTAAGGAGTATTACAGAGGTAAGATCATTTCATGGTCTTGTAAGTTTTTACAGAAAGTTTTTTAAGAATTTCAGTAGTATTTGTGCACCTCTAATTGAAGCAATGAGGGGGGATAGAAAGGATTTTAAATGGATGATAGGAGAAAAAAAGAGTTTTGATACATGTTGAAGAAGAAAGTCACAAAGCAACCTATTTTGGAACTTCCATATTTTAATAAGGTCTTTCAGGTAAATTGTGATGCTAGTGTCATTGCCATAGGAATTGTTTTGAGTCAAGAAGGTAGGCCTATTGCCTACTTTAGTGAGAAGTTCAATGATGTTGAGAAGAAATATTCTATCTATGATAAGGAGTTTTATGCTATAGCTCAAGCTTTGAAGAAATGGAGACACTATTTGTTTCCAAAATATTTTTTTTATATACTGATCACCAGGCTTTGCAATATCTCAATAGTTAAGGAAAGTTAAATCAAAGGCACTTAAAATGGGTTGATTTTTTGTAGAGCTATACTTTTGTTTCAAAGCACAAGATTGGAAGGTCAAACAAAGTTGTAGATGCCTTAAGTAGAAGGAAAAAATTATTGATAGAGATGAATATGGAGGTTGTTGGGTTCAATGAACTCAAACATTTGTATCTTGAAGATCCAGACTTTGTAGAAGCTTGGAAGGATTGTTTGGAACCTGTTACATTGGATAGGGGAAGATAGTTGAATTTCTTAATCCAAGATGAGATGTTGTTTAGAGGAAGCTAATTATGCATTCCAAGGAGTTCTATGAGAGATAATCTAATCAAGGAAAAACATAGTGGAGGATTGGTTGGACATTTCAGTCGAGATAAGACCATTGCTCTTGTTAGTGAGAATTATTACTAGCCATAGTTACAACAAGATGTGAAGAAGGTTGTGCAGAGTTGTAGAGTATGTCAAATGGCAAAAGGAACAAGTCAAAATACTGGATTGTATTAGCCATTACCTATACTTGAGAGGCCATGGGAGGATATCAACATGGATTTTGTTCTTGGCTTGTCAAGGACACAAAGAGGGTATGATTCCATATTTGTGGTGGTGGATAGATTTTTAAAGATGTCACATTTCATTCCATGTCATAAGACGGGTATGTGCAAGATCATCATGGAAAAAATAGGTCCTTAAGTGGTGAAATTTTTTGAAAAATCAGAGTTAGGCAGCTTAATGTAAAAATTTGAATAAGTTATCTATATTATTTCAAAAATATGTAAGAATATAATTTGTAGAAAATTGAATGTAGTTTCTAAATTACTAGGTTTTTTTTTTTTTTAATCTGTTTGGTGAAAATTTGAAAATTCAATGCAATAGTACTTAAATTTCAGGGAAAAAATAAGTAGGTGTCTGTCTGACCACCCTAACCACAATAAAATGATAATATTTTTTTAATAAGATAATAGATATAAGTAGAGGAATCATGTCCCGATGTGATGCATATTATTTAATAATTTTTTTCCAAGTAAATAATTAATTATGATTTTTTTATTACAACTTTAAAAAAATATAAAAACTCATATGTTTGATCACTTTAACTTGGTCAAAACTTCATGAAATTCATTTTTTTTTAATCCTATAGTATGTGAAGCATAGAATGTGACACATGTTTCAAATTTAAAAAATGTGATACCGTTTGAAAGCTATAGATGTTTTTCAATCAGCCTATCAATTAGGGCTTTAGTCATAATTCAAATAGAAAATGAATAATAATTATTTATTAAGTTAGTAAAGCATAATTTATATTGGTGAAAAGCTAAGGATCTCCTTTAAAAACCCTTTTTGTTTCATGAATTTTGGGTAAAAACAAGTCGTTAGCCACATACCCTACACATACCCATCATATTGCTAGTTTTTGGCCCATCATGATCTTGTACATACCTAGACGAGTGACGCTATTCATATTGAAAAGTTGTTTATTTAGAGACGTAGTGAGACTACATGGTCTACTGAAGAGTATAGTTTTAGACAGAGATACCAAATTTGTTGATTATTTCTGGAGGACATTATGGAAGAAGTTGAAGACAAATTTGAAGTTTAGTTCTACAAACCATCCACAAATTTATGGACAAATAGAGGTGGTGAATAGGAGTTTGGGTAACTTGCTAAGATGCTTAGTAGGAGATAAGCCCAAGGGATGGGATTTTATTATACCACGAGAAGAATTTGTTGCAAGTATGAGAAAGATTGGTGGTGTTGTCATTGATGTCAACACAGTTCAATATGTTGCAGATTGTACATGTATAGTTGAGATGCTATGAGTACATGGAGCTATCTTCATGATGTTGTAGATGTGTTGAAATGATGAGTTTCCAAGTGCTTTTGAGAAAATTAATAAAGAAGAGAAGTCTGAGTGATGAATGTGTTCAGAATGTGCTCTGGTATGTGCTTCACATTTTTTTGTGTGTTGATCCTATGCTTGTATAGATATGAAGGTTTTCTAATGGTGATCTAGTGGTGACATCTCCTAAGTTGAAGCTTCTGGTTTGATGGGATGTGAAAGTTACATTCATCGGTGTGTGAACTGTTCTGGTAGAGTTGGTCTTCTATGGACTGGGAGAAATGTTTCTACTTTGTAGTCCTTCATTATTCTATTTCAAATCTTGCAGATCTAGAATCTACCTTATAATGGTGTTCTCTTGGTTATGGCAACAAAGTTTATGGTTTGGTGATCTAGAAGTCAAGTTTCAGAATTGTTGTATGTGTTTGCACAATCTGGATGGACTGATGGAAGGAGTTTAGTGTTCTAAGACTATTGCACTTGCTGCAGATGTATCTGAAGGAACCTAAGATGTGTTCTCATGCATAATGAAGCATGTTGCATCGTTTGTGTGTCATCTTCATGTTGGGAAGTGTGTGTATCAATTTTCATTTGTGTTTTCACTAGGTTTGGCCAACCTAGTGTTTACACTTCATTTAAATAATTTAATTTAATTGAGGAAGCATGTGGTTGATGCAAGCCATTATCTTTTGGTCTTGGATAAATGTTTTATTGGTCCACTCTCATTCTTTTCCACTATGGAAATGCTGACTTACTGACCTAATTTGAATTTTATCAAATGAAGCTTATGTGGCTGATCTTGTAGAAAGTTTCTAAGGTTGAAGATGGTATAAATGCAAGTTAGATTGCAAATATTTAGATGTAGATGCAAATTGATGAAATAAGTCAGAAATCAAAAGAGAAAAAGTGTGTGAAAGTGAGTTGAGGCAACAACACTTCATTGTGTTAGATTCCTAAAGGTAGTGAGTTGAAGGTTTCTACAATATTTTAATCAAGGTTGTAGATGTGTGTTAATTGTTGTGGTGGAACTTTTGTTCTCTTTTGTATTAGTAGGAAGTGAGCCTCCCTATTGGACAGTGAGTTCTTTCTATAGGTAGTGAGCCTTTGTATTTGGACAATAAGTCCTCTTTTGGGTAGTGAGCCTCTGTATTCAATTTTATAAAAAAATTATATTGTGAGTTAATCCTCACCATGGTTTTTGCCTCATTGGGTTTTCCATGTAAAAAAAATTGGTGTTCATTATGTTGATTTTACTTTCTATTATTTGCATTTCTTGTTCATACTTAATAATAGAATAGTGTGGTTGTGGGATTGATAAGTGTTGAAGTTTTGAATTTGAATTTTTGTGACAAATGATTCATCCCCCCCTCTCAATTGTCTTGCACCTTTTTAACAATTGGTATTATAGCTTTGGTTCCTTGGTGTAGAGATTAACCACTTAAGGAAGAACCAATGGTGCATAAGTTGGTGATCCCTATGTTCAATGGATTTGATTACAGTGATTGGAAAGTGTAGATGAGATGATATATTGTTTCTCTTGGTTACAAGACCTAGAATGCTATTGAGACAAAGTATGTTGCTCCAGTGAGTGGTCCTTCTACTGCATATGATGCTTTTTCTTATGAGGAGAATGAGAAAGTGAGGTATGTCATTTATAGTCCTTTATCTAAAACTGAGAAAACTAACGTTCTTTCTTTAGATACTACTTATGAAGTTTGGAAGAAGTTGGAAGAATTGTATGAAGGAAATGAAAGAGTAAAGTTGACAAAGAAGCTAGTAGCAAAGCATAGATATGAGAATCTAAAAATGGAAGAAGGTGAAGAGTTCATAATCTATTTCCAAAGGGTTGAGATGATAGCAAATGAAGTTAAAAATCAAGGGGTAAAAATGATAGATGAAGATATAATTAAGAAGATATTGATCACCATACCAGATTGCTACAGTGATAAGATCTTAGTTATTGAAGAGATGTATGATCCTAAGAAGTATACTAAAGAACAATTATTCGGTACCTTGCAAGCATTTGAGATGATAAAGTTCAAGAAAATAAATGAAAGAAGAAAAGATAGAAACAATATTTAAGGCAATGAAGATTGAAGATGATATGGAGACTGATGGTTCTGATGAGTTGGAAGAAAATTTCACCAGAAAGTTGAAGAAAGGTACCAAAAATTATAAAGGTATGTTTCCCTTTAAATGTTTTAGTTGTGGTAATATTGGTCATTATGCTTCAAGATGTCCAAATAGAGTTGTACATAAGAAAACCAAGAATTATAAAGATAAGGATAGAAAGGATAAGGAATACAAGAATTTGTATTATGTTAAAGAAGAAGATGGAATACTTGATGATGAATCTAATTATGAGGGAGATGATAGTGAATGCTTATTTTTAGCTTTGGAGAATAATTTTGTGTCTGCTAACCTAGGAAAATGTGCAAGGAAGAATGCTCTAGAGAACAAAAAGAATAAGGTGGAAGGTAATTTGGTCACCACCTTTCATGAAAGAAATGATGAAGACTACTGGGTGATTGACAATGGATGTTCTAATCACATGACTAGAGATAAGAGTAAGTTCACTAAACTTGAAAATTATGATGGTGGTTTGGTCATGTTTGGTGATGATTCAAGAGCTAAGATTTGTGGGAAAGGTACAATTAGTTTTGATGGAGTACACAACACTGATGATGTATATTATGTGAAGGGTTTGAGGCATAACCTTTTGAGTGTTGGATAGATGTGTAGCAATGGTTTTAAACTTGTGTTTCAGACTAATACCTATGAAACTAGAAAAGGGTCCAGAGATATGGTTGCTGCTGGAAGGAGAACTCATGGAAACATCTATCAACTTAAGGGAGTTGATGGTTAATTCCTTGTATCTCAAGTCACTGAAAGTTGGTTATGGCACCAAAGGATGGGACATGTAAACTTTGATAATCTAGTCAAAATCAGTTCAAGAGATGTTTTATGAGGTCTTCCTAGAATCAAAAGGCATGCTAATATTATTTTTAGGAGTTGTCAGTTGGGGAAATAGACAAGATGCAATTTTAAGGGAAAAGAGCAATGTACTCCTAGAATGTTGGAATTAATTCATACTAACCTCTATGGTTCGACTAGAACATGAAGCTTGAATGATGATAGGTATTTCATGCTCCTTATTGATGATTATTCTTAAATGACATGGGTCTCTTAGAGAAAAGACTCAGGCTCTAGACAGGTTTAAAGTGTTCAAAGCAAGAGTGGAAAATAAAGTGAATTTGAAAATCAAATGTTTGAGATCTAATAGAGGTGGAGAATTCACTTCTAGTGAGTTTAATACATTTTGTGAAGAGCATGGCATAAAAAGATAGTTTTCTTCTCTGAGAACTCCTCAACAGAATGGGGTAGTTGAAAGGAAAAACTGAACAGTACAAGAAGCTGCAAGAACCATGATGAAAGAATCAAATGCACCAGATGTATACTGGAGAGAGGCAATACACACTAATGTTTATATTCTTAATAGAGTTTAGATTAGAGGCAACAACACAAAGACTCCTTTTGAGTTATGGATTGGTAAGAATCCTAATGTGAAGTACTTTAAGGTATTTGGAATCAGATGTTACATTAAAAGAGATGGTGAAAATCTTGGGAATTTTGATGCTAGATGTGATGAATGAATTTTTCTTGGGTAATCTACTACTAGTAAAGCATATAGATGCTTCAATAAAAGATTGAGGAAGATTGTTGAGAGTGCTAATGTGAAAGTTGATGAAGAAATACACAAACCTATTGAGATAAGTGAAGTTGAACTTGATGACCCTATCTGTGGACAAGTACCTGAAGAGAATAAGGAGAAGGAAGAAGAAGAAAAATAAGAAAAGACTGAAGAAGAAGAAGAGAATGAACCAGAACCTACCGTTAAGACTCCTAAGTATGTGCAAAAGAATCATCCAGAGGAATAGATAATTGGAAATAACAGTGAAGGTGTGATGACAAGAAGTAAAGTAGCAGTTAAGGTAAATCTGTGTTTACTCTATAAAATTGAACCTAAGTTTGTGAGTAAAGCACGTGAAGATGAGAGTTGGATGAAAGCAATGAAAGAAGAGCTGCAATAAATAGAAAAGAATCAGACATGGGAATTAGTTCCTAGAGCTATGAATAAGAATGTAATTGGTTCAAAATGTTTTTTCTAGAATAAGCTAAATGAAAATGGTGAAGTTATAAGAAATAAGGCAATACTTGTATGCAAGGGATACTCACAAGTTGAAGGCATAGAATTTGAAGAAGCATTTTCCCCTATGGCTATAATGGAAGCTCTGAGAATGTTTTTGTAATTTTCTACCCACAAGGATTTCAAAGTGTATTAGATGGATGTCAGGTTAGCATTTCTAAATGGTGAATTGGAGGAAGACATATACATGGAACAACCTAAAGGATTTCAATTATCTGAAAAACCAGACATGGTTTGTAAGTTTAAGAAGGCATTGCATGGATTGAAGTAAGCTCCCAAAGCTTGGTATGCAAGACTGGATAGATACCTAACAAAGAAAGGGTTCATCAAAGGCTCTGCTAACATCAATCTTTACTTCAAAGTGAAAGGTAACAAAATGCTGATAGTAGTTGTATACATTGATGATATCATCTTTGGTGGAAATGAAGGCATGTGTAAAATATTTGTAGAAGAAATGCAAAAAGAATTTGGAATGTCCATGATTGGTGAGTTGAATTTATTTCTTAGTCTTCAAGTAAATCAAACTGATAAAGGGATATTCATTTCACAATCTAAGTATGTGAAAGAGATGTTGAAGAAGTTTGGAATGGATGACTCCAAACTGGTTAGTAATCCTATGGTAGCTGGATGTAAGCTGATTGAAGATGATGAATCTACTAAAACTTATCAGAGAAAATATAGATCTATGATTCGTGGACTGCTGCATCTTACTACTACCAGACTAGATATTGTGCATGCAGTATGCCTAGTTTCCAGATTTCAAGCAGATCCTAAAGAGGCACATGTTACAACTATAAAGAGGGTATTTAGATATCTTAAAGGTACACCAGACTATGGATTATGGTATCATAAGGGTTCCGATTTCACCTTAAGTGCTTATACCGATGAATATTGGGCTGGTTGTGTGGATTACCAGAAGAGTACCAGTGGAGGTGCTTTCTTTCTTGGTGGAAGATTGGTTTCTTGGTTGAGTAAGAAACAAGACTCAGTTCCTTTATCCACTACAGAGGTAGAATATATTGCTGTAGCATCCTACTGCATATAGTTTTTGTGGATGAAGCAAACTTTGGAAGACATTGGAGTGATATGTGATGAACCTATTCCTATTTTCTATGACAACACAAGTTCTATAAACATTTCAAATAATCTAGTTATGCATTCTAGAACAAAATACATATCTATCAAATATCATTTCCTAAGAGAAAAAGTATTGAAGAATGAAGTTAGGTTGGAGTATGTGACAACAAAGGAACAACTTGTAGATATATTTACTAAGGCTCTTCTAAAGGATAAATTTTAGCATCTTAGGGAGAGGTTGGGGGTCATTGGCCCTCCAAATTAGGTGCACATGAAGGTGCATCAGTCTAGTGAATTCAAAGATTTTTCATTTATTTGGATTGATGAATGGGTCTACTCTGCAAGGGGAGTAGAAAAAGTTTTCATTGTTGCAATATGAATTGAATGGGTGCACTCCTATGGGGGAGTAATCAGATTTTTTGATCTTTTCCATTGATGTCAAAGGGGGAGAGAAAGTCATGTGAAAAATAGTTGTAGAGGAAGAGAAGGTGTTCTCTTGGAATATTATGCAGGATGTTATCTTTGATGGTTTTTTGCATCATGTGTTGCCATCAATGAAAACGGGGGAGATTGTTGCAAGTATGAGCAAGATTGGTGGTGTTGTCATTGATGTCAAAACAGTTCAGTATCCTATATATTGAACATGTATAGTTGAGATGTTGTGAGTACATGGAGCTATCTTCATGATGTTGCAGATGTGCTAAAATGATGAGTTTCCAAGTGCTTTTGAGAAAATTAATAAAGAAGAGAAGTTAGAGTGATGAATGTGTTCAGAATGTGCTCCAGTATGTGCTCCACATTTCTTCTATGTTGATCCTATGCTTGTGTAGATCTGGAGGTTTGCTAATGGTGATCTAGTGGTGATATCTCTTGAGTTGAAGCTTCTGGTTTGATGGGATGTGAAATTTATGTTCACTGGTGTGTGAACTGTTCTAGTAGAGTTGGTCTTCTATGGATTGGGAGAAATTTTTCTCCTCCGTATTCCTCTGCTATTCTATTTTAGATCTCACAGATCTGGAATCTATCTTATAATCATGTTCTCTTGGTTCTAGCAAAGAAGTTTGTGGTTTGGTGACCTGGAAGTCAAGTTTCAAAATTGTTGTATATGTTTGCACAGTCCGGATGGACTGAAGGAAGGATTTCGGTCTTCGAAGACTATTGCATTTGCTACGGATGTATTTGAAGGAACCTAAGATGTGTCCTCATGCATAATGAAGCATGTTGCATCATCCACATGTCATCTTCTTATTGGGAAGCATGTACATCGATGTTCATTTTTGTTTTCATTAGGTTTGACTGACTTGGTGTTTACACTTCATTTAAATAATTAAATTTAATTGAGGAAGTGTGTGGTTGATCTGAGACATTATATTTTGGCCTTGGATAAATTTTTTATTGGTCCACTCTCATTCTTTTCCATTGTAGGAATGTTGAGTTGCTGACCTAATTTGAATTTTATGAAATGAAGCTTATGTGGCCGACCTTGGAGAAAATTTCTAAGGTTGAAGATGGTATAAATGTAAGTTGGATTGTGAAGATTTAGATGTGGATGCAAAGTGACAAATTAAACCACAAATCAAAAGAGAAAAAGTGTGTGAAAGTAAGTTGAGGCAACAATACTTCATTGTGCTAGATTCCTAAAGGTAGTGAGCTGAAGGTTTTTGCCATCTTTTAATCAAGGCTTAGGATGTGTGATAATTGCTATGGTGGATCTTTTGTTCTCTTTTGTATGAGTAGGCAGTCAGCCTCCCTGTTGGACAGTGAGTCCTTTCTATAGGCAATGAGCCTTTGTATTTGGATAGTGAGTCCTCTTTTGGGAAGTGATCCCTTGGCAGTAAGCCTCTGTATTCAGTTTTATAAACTCTTTATATTGTGAGTTAATACTTATTGTGGTTTTTCCCTCATTGGGATTTCCACATAAAAAATCTGGTGTTCATTGTGTTGATTTTACTTTATGTTATCTGCATTTCTTGTTCATACTTAATAACAGAATAATGTGGTTGTGGGATTGATAAGTGTTAAAGTTTTGAATTTGGATTTGTGTGACAACTAATTCACCCCCTCTCTCAGTTGTCCTACACCTTTTTAATAGAATTTTCTTACAATAATTCTATCAACAAGAGCACTGGTAAATCACCATTCCAGATTATGTATGGGAGTAGTCCAAGAACTGTATTTGAATTGAGAAAGATGGATAAGGGGGAGAAGAGTAGTGTTGAGGCTAAAGATTTTAGTGAGTACTTGAAGGATTTGCATGAAGAGGTGAAGAAACATATCAATAAGACTAACTCAGAATATAAGGCTAACATAGATTAGAAAAGGAGGTATAAGGAGTTCTCGGTAGGAGATGAAGTTATGGTTCATTTGCAAAAGGAGAGGTTTCCAGTTGGTACATACAACAAGTTAAATATGAAGAAGTTTGGACCATGTAAGATCTTGAAGAAGCATGATTTAGGAAATGCATATGAGGTAGAGTTGCTTGATGGAATTCAGATTTCACTTATGTTTAACATAGTAGATTTAACAAAATATCATGAAGGAGGAATTGATGAAGAAATAATGGAAGCACAGTGGAATATTCCAAAACCATCTTCAGAAAAGGAGGAGATAGAAGAAATTTTGGATAATCATGTGGGTAGAAGCACAAGAAATAGGTAGTATGTAGAGTACTTGGTGAAGTGGAGAGGAAGGCTTGTTGAAGATTCATTGTGGTTGTCTGAGGTTGAGGTTAACCGTTTTGGTTTCCCTCTAACTCCTGAGGAGTGACAGGGTCATTTTTCAAATTACCTTGAGTGTTTGATGTAGGAGCATCCAGTGGTGTAGGGAAATCTTGCTTCACCCAAAAAAATGTTTTTCCTTATTTTATTTAGGTTTTTTGAGTCACATGATGACACTTAAGGGGTGTAAGACAGTCAAAAGTCAGAAAAGGTGAAAAATGGTCACTTAATATTTTTAGTAAGCCAACCTAAAAAAGCTTGTATGGATTTGAAAATTTAACCTAAGGAGCAGAATTGAAAAACATTCTTGGTCATGAAAGAATTGTCTCAATACCCCTCACGGTTTGGGATATATTCAAGTTTTCATCCTGACAAATTTCTCCAATGTAGCTTCAAATTTAGATATGAAAATCTTAGAGTCCCCAAAATAGCTCAAAAAGTTGATGAACCGATCTCCAATGGGTTCAACATTGTAGATCTCTTTGAGAGATTTCCAACAATATGTTATAATAGAAAATCACACACTCAGATCAAAATTTATGGCCTCACGAAGCTTCTCCACTAAAAAGTGAATTTCATTAAAATTTCTTCCTAGGCAAGAAATCAATCAACAAAACTTTTGGCACCAAAACAAAAGGGAAATTTACACTTTCTAGAACATTCTAGGGCAGTTATTGGGTAAAATAAAAAAGGGTTAAGTGTGAGTTGTATAAGGTGGCTCTATTAGTGCATATTGTGGCTCCAAATAATATATTTTGTTTAGATCAAATTTTGTTGTAATGAATCAAGCCTATGGGGCTGTAGCATTGTAAGTTTTGAATCTGTAACTTCATTTTCTAAAAATAATTGAAAGTAAGTAATTTTCTATCTCCCATCCTCTTTGTTGGTATCTATTGTTGTGATTTGTGAAGGTTTAGGGTGGTGGTCCCTCATCAATAATTGAGTTTTCATGTCTATGAGTTTAGATCATTTTCAAATGGCCACCTAGCATAACACAACTTATTTTCCAATGGATCCATGTGTTTCATGAGATACCTAGCATAATGCAACTTGCTAGGCATATGGAACTCATCATATCACATGGAAACCTAGCATAACATAGCTTGTTAGCTAGTAGATCTATGTATCTCATAAGTGATTTTACATCTTTATGAGAGCATTCTCTTGTCTAACATGTATTTGAGGTATGACATTTGGTATTTGAAATAAATTTAAGATTGAGGTCTCTTTGCCCTACTAACACAAATCCCTTTTAGTACTAACCTTATGTTTGTGTTTATGTCTTTTTATGTTCATATTATGTTTTTATTTTTGTATTATGTTGTGTTAGTGTTGTGTTCTTGTCATGCATGTTTTGTGTTGTCATATTGCACTTCATACATGTGTGTTCATTTTCCCTTATGTTGATTTTCTATGGGATCTTGAATCCATGGGGCTTGCACACTTGCATATATTCATTTCAATCCTATCTCTTCAATATTTGAATAATTGAGCCCCTCTTGACATATTTCTACTTTAGTGTGATTTTGAGTGTAAGTTAATACTCTCACTAAAGTGGGTGCTAAATGTAGCGTCATAAATTTCCACCCTTGACAATTTGACAATATATTTTTCTCCCTCCTATATTCTTAGACCTAATTGTGCTCCTAATTTCCAAAATTATGCATTCCATGACCCACTTTATCATTTATCAAGAAATAAAATGTATAAAACCAAAGAAGGCATTTAATATTTTTCACGCAATACTTCACATCTTGAAAAATAGGGCCTGGACAAGGGCACCCTTGTCCTCCTAATTTGTCACCAAATTTTAGTATGTTAGGGTTAACAATTTATTGTTTGAATTTCAAATCCTAAATGTTAGCTATTGATATTTAATTTATGAGATATTAGATTAATTGCATATAAATACCTAGTCATTTCATTATTTGAAAAATAACTGGCAAGAACTAAGAATATTTTTGAATCAAGAGAATTATCAAATCAAGAGCAACCAAGAGAAAAATTGTTGCAATATGTCGTCATAAAAGCATCATGTCAAATTTTATGCAACTTTGTCCATTTTGATATGCATATATTTGTTAGTGAGGACTAACACTTGTAGGTCTTTAAATCAAGCCAAGCCAAATTGCAATCAAGCCTTGATGAGATGTGCATGAATTCAATCCTTCAAGAAAATTGTATTTGAGTAGCGAGTGAAAAAAAATTGTTGACTCATTATTCATTTATCATTTAGCCTCTATCCCTCAAAAGGATAAGCTCTTTTTCATTACCCACACAAGTTTTGACCAAGGAAAGACCCTATATAGCACAACAATTCCTCTCTCTTTGAATGTGCAAGAACTATAGATTTGAAGAAGATTGGAGGAATATTGAAGACTATTTTTTCATTGATGCATTCAAGCCCTACAACTTGACAAGATATGGAAACTCAGTTATCTCAACAATAGACGAAGATCCAACAACAAGATTCAAAAGGGAGAATCCTTTGATTAGGGACTTGAGGACTATGAAAGTAGATTGTAGTTTCAGATCTCCAAACAAGGGTGCCCTAGGTAGCCTTTTCCAGTCAAATGAAGTCCAAATTCAAATCACAAGTACACACAAATATGCTTTATCTATTTTTAGTCATTAAATTTATCTTTCAATTTCCATATTGTCTATTTTCATATTAGAGTAGTGTATTTTCACGGTTAGGTAGTTGCATTATTGAATTTCATCAAAAATACATTTCAAACCCCTAAAAGAATTCATATCTAGGGTAAATTGACTCATTGTTTAGGTTGTAATTCAATCTCATATCCTTTCCAATCTAAATTCTAATGTTTTGTAGTGAAGAGTAGCTAGATCCTAGTTCAATCCTAGGATCACTTTTAACAATATATAATTCTCCTTTTATAACATCTCTTTGATTAGGGGATGATCCCACAATACCAGTTTATAATTTTTGGCCAAACTTGACATTGAAATGAATTGTTTGAACTTTTTCTTCACTTTCATACACCTATAGCTGCTAAACTATGAGGAATTTGAAGATTATGGAAACTAGTGATTTGTGAAATTTTTTCTTTAGATTTTAAATATATATATATATATATATTTAAAAAAAAATGGAATCAAATTGCATTTCTTTTTCCATCTCCTTTGATTTACTAGTTTTTAATAGTAAACACCATTTTCAGAGAATGGTGTGTACTTGCTAACACATAACTTTTTTCCTATGAAGGATAATTTTTTTTTTTTTTCAAATTTAGATTCATAACTATGATATCTAGTGCATGCAATTGGTTTCATAGTGTTTTATTGAATATTTTTTTCTTAATTAAGTTTTGAAGTCAAACTAGTTACAATTTAGACATAGGTTTACTTGCTAACACAACTTTTTTTGTATGTATCAAAATTCACTTTTTTCTTTTTTGTTGGATCAAGGACATCAATATCAAGTGCATAGATATTTTTTTAGAATATTTTTTTGGTAATCTACTATTTTTCCACATGTGCAGAACAAAGAGCTTGATTTTCAATGAAGAACCTACATTCAAAAGAAATAAAAAATAAATATAATCATCAAATTAAATATATTTAAAATTATACTTTTTGGGAAGCTTATAATAAGGACTACATACTTACAAAAAAAAATTAAATAAATTCATTTGATCCACTGAGAGGTAAATCAAAAGTGGTTTTTTATCAACATTTTGATAGGTGTAAAGGAGACTTTGTTATAGGTGTGGTTTAAAACTAGCGGGGTTCTATCCAAGGGGGTTTGATCTAAGGTAGTTTGAAGAAAACCCCTTCAATTGGAATCATTTAAAGGAAACTTTTCAAGGCTTAAATAATTATATTTTATAAGAATATGTGATTTCAGCAAAAATCAAGATGTCCTAGAAAGTGTAAACCATTATTGTGGGATCACCCTAGGTGACACTCTTGTGTTATTTTTATAAAATAATCAATTAGGGATCTCAAGGCTTCAAATATAACTTTATATTTTTGTAGGATTCTCCAAAATAATTCTGATAGTTCATTACTATTTTTATCATTAACTCTTTCACACCTCCCAATGGATTTTCTTAGTATTTACTACTTACATTTATTGCTTGGCTTGTTTTACTTATTAGGAAGTATTTCTTTGTTTGATTGCTTACTATTGTTGATGTAATTACACACCATGTAAAATTACTATATTTGGTGCATGAAGTGGAGCTCACATTTTTATCTACATTCATTAGACTCTTTATCCTTTTTTTTTCACTATTAGTATATGATGTTCTTAGGACAACTATCTTCATTGTAGATATAAACTTGAAATTTCTCATCTTGTCGATCAATAAATGATATATTTCCATTTGATTTAATTTATAAAAAAATAATTTGCATAATTTATTCATATTTTTTTGACAAGTACATTTGGAATCTTATCAACCATTGATTTTAAAGCACTCTCATCAATTTCAATAAAAACTTAGGTTTTTTATTTAAAATTCTAGGTCTCCTTAATGGTAAAATTTCCTCAATATTTGGAGTGTTTATTGTGTTTTCAATAGGTGAAGGAGGAATTTTCTCAATATCATCTTGAGATGGGAAAGGTGATGTACCTCTAAAACCAGGACTTGATTTCCTCATTGCATGAATATTGTGTAATCATTGCATTGTTTTTCCAAATTCTTCCTCTTCATTCCTTGAGAAAATGCTTCATGATCACCTTCAATTGGAAAAGATGATATATATTATTCTATAGTGTTCAATTTCTTACTTCATGAAGTAGCCTCATTTGTTGCCTTTTCTTCATATTCTCAGCTTCATGTTCCTCCCATGTTTGAGTCTTTAGTCATTTCATTAGCATGATGGTGAATTCTATAACAATTGAATAAATAATACATGGATATTAGTTGAGAAAGATATGATAAAAAATCAAACCAAAATCATACAAATATTGAAAGAACACATAAATTTCTCAATACTTATCAAAATATGATCTACACCACTCAATTGAGAACTCTAGGTTAGGATAGAGTGCAATCTCGTACCCATTCACTTTTATGGTAAGCTATAATGGGGTAAATGCAAGAAGATGAGTGCACTTCTAGTATAAGTTTCAAACTTAGAAAAAAAAAAAATTTAGGAAAAATGAAATGAGATGCCATTATTTAGCAAATGGGATCCCATTATATATATATATATATATATATATATGCTTTTATGAAACAAGATCTTGTTTTGTAAAATGAGATCCTGCTTCATAAAAGCATTAAAATTTTATTTTTTTATGCTTTTATGAAATGGGATCCCATTTTGTAAAATAGGATCCCATTTTCAAAGCAAGATCCCATTTAGTAAAAGTATTAAAAAAATATTTTATGAAACATCATCCCTTTTTTAAAAATTTGAATTTTGGTTGGGTTTATGCTTTATTTTTCAGTTCAAGAAAAGGCTTGGGGACCTGAACCGAAGATTTGGACTTGGTTTGACCTACAACTTGAAGATCATATCAATGTCACAATAAAATAATGACTTTGGACATATGTTTGAAGACCTTTTTTTGCAATTTTTTTTGAAAAAATTAAAACCCATTATATATGAGACCGTGTAGATTCCAGATATGTATTTTTTTACAATTGGATTATCTTTTTCTATTTTTTAAATAATTTTTTATGAAATTGGTCCATAAATTTGAAATATCAAGGTTTTTTAATATTTTATTTTTTTATTAAAATATATTTTTGAAAACGAATTATATGTGAGCATTCTCCAGATAATTATTTTCAATTTTAAAAAAATAAATGATAAGTTTAGGTCATCTTATGCAAGATGTACATGACAATTTTTCAAAATAGTAAATATGGCCAAGAAAAAATTAACAATAAAAAATATTCAAAAAAATTACAAAAAAATATTGTGAGCATTCTTCAGTGCATTACAAATATTTTCCAAAAAGGATTCATAAAAATATGATCATTTAGGTCAAAATATGGATGACGTACATGTACATGGTATGGTAAAAAAAGTGACTTTTAAATGGTGGTTTTTAAACATGCCTATTGAAAATCAATTTATATCATTTCGGTATTAAAATAAATTACATATTTGGAAAGTAGACTCCAAGTACAACATCTTATGATTAGTTACTTTTTTTAAGATTCCATCTCTAAGTGCTTCAAATTTTAAGGTCAAATGTGACAAATTTTGAAAATTAGGGAAAACACCCACTTTTTTGCCAAAAAGCAGACTCAATGTCTTGCACACACCCAATGAGGCAATGAGAGATTAAGGAAATTTCAATTGCTTTTCTTGACTAATATAATTGCCACCTATTCTTTTAGTAGTGGGTTTTTTCTCATAAGGGTTTGTTGCATAAAATCTTATACATCACATGTAAGTTTTTATACGATTTCATTTTCTTTCGTATTTTCTACTATATTATTTTTTAACAAATATAACTTTGTTGATCACATAATTATAAGGTTTCATAATATCATATATTATTAATTATCTAAATTAGGACTACTTTCCCAATAAGTATGTCTCATGTGATACAATATGTATAAATAGAAATATAAATCACCTCTTTATTAGTATCTAGGGAACATGACTGTATAGGATTCACAAGACAATTCTCTCATGTAGTTGTAGCACAAGGACTAAGATCTTTCTAAGGATCAGACATTGACACCTAGTATATAAATGTAGCATCATAAATTATCACCCTTGAAAATTTCAAACTATGTTTTGCTCCCTCCTAAGTGCATGGACCTAATTGTACATCTAATGTAAAAATTATGAAGTCCATGGCCCATTTGGACATTTATCAATAAAACACATGTAGAAAAACAATGAATACAATTAATATTTTGCTCTTGAAACTTTACACATTACAAAATAGGGCCAAGACTAAGTCACCCTAGGTAACTTGGTCCCCCTATTTTTCCTCCAAATTTTAATATGTTAGAGGTGGCATTTTATTATTTGAATTTCAAATGTCAAATGTGACCTATTAGGATTTAATTTTTTGGAAATTGGATCAAATGTCTATAATGACCTAGTCATTTAATCATTTTGAAATCTAAGGAGCATTAAGAGCCAATTTTGGAGATCAAGCAATTATCAAGCAAGTCAAGAGCATCATTTCAAAGATCCATTGCAATAATTCAATATCAAAGGATCATGTCAAAGTGTATGTGAGTTTTTTATATTTATATTGTCATATTGTTTATGAGATCTAACCATTGTAGGTCTTGAATCAAACCAAGCAAAAAAAAATCAATCCTCGAGGAGATTTGTATGACTTCAGTCCTTCAACGAATCCATTTTTGGGTGGTGAGATGTAGTTCATTGTTGATTCATCATTCAGTTTTCATTTTTCCATATCCATCAAAAGGATAGGCTCTCTTTCCTTGGCATTACCATTGTGGACGTGGAAACACCAACACGGGGTTTGACTAAGGAAAGCTCTATATGGCACAACCCTTCCTCTCTCTTTGAATGTGCACATTTTAGATTTAAAGAATATTGGGTGAAGTTTGAAGGTCATTTGTTCATAATTTTATTCCAACCATACACCTTGACAACATATGAAAACTCTGTTATCTCGACACTCGATGAAGATCTAATAGTAAGACATAGAGGAAAAGAAATATTTGATATGTCTCTAGAGGACTATGAAATCAAATCTAAAACTCAACTACAAGGACAATGATGCCATAAGTCACTTATTCCTCCACAATAAGGCTTAGATTCAAACCAAAAATGTATAGTACTCTACCTAGTTTATTTCCAAAGTCTATTTTTTTCTGTGATTTTCTAGATTTGTATTTTTCATTAAAATAGTTAGTTGCATCATTAACCTAGTCAAATCATCGAACTCATTCCAAAATCCATTCCAAATTTGGTCAAGGCAAGGTTGATTAATAAGTCAGCCTCATACATTGTCCAAATTCATTGAACCCCCTCTACCTCAACCCTCTAAATGAAATGTTAGGAAAAGAAAACCATTGAAATCATAGGGTAAGAGTATCCATAGGGTTTCACTTTTCTTCATTTCATTTTGGTGAACCCAAGATTTTAACATTGTAAACCTTCTAAAATTTGAGGTAAATCATCCTAGATCTAGGTTTAGTATTGCATTATTTTGCAATTTTTATTTAGGTATTCATCTTCATCATAAAAAGCATAAAAATTCAAAGATTGCATATCATATTACATTACAGGTTGCAATAGGGTTAATTTCAGTAATTATAGGTCAGATTTACATTTTAATTCCATTTAAAAATCTACATTAGGTCATTTAAAACTTAAAAATAGATCTAAAATTGTTCATTGCATTCATTTAGGAATCTTGCATATAGCTCAAAAAGTGGAAAATTATTGTTTTGTTTCAAAAAAGGGCATTAATATCATTATTTTTTAGATTTGGCATATTAGAATCAGTCAACTATTGTATCTTAGATTTAGAAATTGCATTTACAATTGTCTTTTTTTGCTTGAACATTTTGCAAATTATTGCACACTTGCATTTGAAATTTCATAATCATAAATTGGGAAAATTCTAGAAAAATATTTACTATCATATCTACACACAAACAAAAATAAAAACATTAAACTATATCATAGACAATCAAACTTTAAATTTTGCAAAAAACCTATGCAAGAAATAGTTTCCCTTGGCACCTTTGTTTAGCCAAATTGAGCCCAAAGCTTGTGTACATAATCTTGTCTATAGTTCCCAAATTTGTCCTCAGTCTCTAAGGATTAGTTATGTGAAACAATGAAAAATAGTTGTTGTTGAAAAGGAGGGTTCACTAATATGATAATAGATAGACCTATCTTCATTTATTTCATTTGAAAATGAGATCCACATAACAAATTGATTAAGAACCCTTAGGTGAATCAAGTCAAAGTGAGAATCTTCATATTTTCTTATGACTAAAGGATGGGGGTCAAGGTCAAACAACATATTGGGGAGAAAAACTAAAAATAGCAAATCAAAACCAAAATGCAATTGTAAGGTAGGGGGACCAACCACACTAAGGCTCTAGGTCATAGAGAGCTGAGCGCAGAGGGTTGCCCTATCTTACCTCAAGTTAAGAGGGTGTTCAGGTCAAGGATAGAGAATGAAGAACACTCTCAAGTGCTTCTATCACTCTATTGATCTAAACACTTGAATGGGACTAGATGAGCCAGTTTCTAGAATTTGAAAAGCACCTCAGACAACTCTATGTTCAAGGATGACAGTGCGGATCTGGGATGAAAGTGTGGCACACTAGTATCTCTTTGGGGCATTTGTGTATGTGTGACTAGAAAGTGAAAGATACCATACCAAATTCAAAGAAACCTACTAATGGCCTAGTAAATAAGATTTAATGAACTAAAAAAACTAACAACGTATGAAAAATAGCTATAAAAATGGTAAAGAAGGTAGATGAAAACAAGGGTGATGAAGTTCAACTCACTGAGAGTCCAGTTCGATAGAAAGCTCCACACACACATACACCTACACACAGCCAAGAGAGGAAATTTTTTGGGGTTGTATAGGGGTTTGCCTCAGTCAAACCCCCTCTTTGGTGTTTCCACCTTCATAGATAGCCAAGAAATCCACAATGTAGAAAATGTGATATAGGAAATAGAAAGAAGAGTATTGAACACTGCATAAGATACAATGCTACTCTATCAAACCACAACAAAAGAAGGATAGTGAAGCAGTACCACCTCCACTCAAAGGCACTCAAGGTTAATGAAGGGAGAATGCAAGACTATGAGCTTGAAAAAGTTGACATGGCCATAGTGGTGATGAAGGAGGTCTCGCAAGACTCCAAACTTCCAACTTCTATGGTAGCACAACACATTCTAAGTGAATTTGATGGAGCAAAAAAATGCTATGTAATGCTCAATGGATGCAAAAAAGATCAAGTGAATGTCCACAATTGTGAAGAAGATGGAGTGATAGTGAGAATTATTTTGAAGGAAGATTAGGAGGGAAAGTGTCATTTTTGGGTCATCTAGTCGACACAGAGGTGTTACACTTCATGCCCAATGGAGAATGTAACGTCCCTATAGACTCCAGGGGAAAGAATCTATTAGGGATAGCAATGCATCATGTAGACATCCACACACCACACTCGTGTCCCTAACAAAAATTCCTCCATCGACACAGGAAAAATTCGAAGTGTATGGGAGGGAGGTGAGTGATGTGGAATTATCTAGTCGGGTTTGATTTTTCTAAAGTAGGGGATGAAAAAAGGGAATTTACATGAGGGGTGGAAATTCACTCCTATACAAAAACCTGACACTTGAAACAATAATATTAAACTCAATACTAGTAGAACTAGAGAACAAATTGTAGATATGAGAAGGGTAGAAACATGTGTACCCATCACCAAATGTTCTTTTCAAAATAAAATCTAATACTCATTCACCCATGGAAAAATGGGTCCAAGTGTAGGGTTAATTTGTAGCTTTTAGGGCCTCTGATGCAGATGTGAATCTTCCAATTTGCATAGGTTTCATAGTTGGAATGTTGGAAATGACTTTAGGATCTTAGTTTCCATAAGATGACAACAAATTTGACAAATTTTGCAACTTTGACAACTTTATAAATCTTGTTCTTCAAGATTTCTTCAATTCTTCTTCAACCTAAATCTACAATCACACATACAAGAGAGAAAACATGTTTGTTTTAGGTGAATAGGGGTTTTCCCTAGTCAAACCCCATTTTGGTAATCGAACCTTGAATGGAAATGAAACATGAAAGAGGGAATGAAGAATGAAAAAGCTATGTTACTACTCAAAAAATCCTTGTATGAAACCTTGATAATGGAGATCTTAGGAGGTCTACAACTTGCATAAAATGTCTGAATTGGATGTAGATTTTGATACTTGAATCTTGCTTGAAATGATACTTTGAATGCTTGAATTGATCATGAAACCTACATCACAATGTTAGCTCCAAAAACATGCATGATGCAAGAAGACTTTGACATGATGAATGGATCTTGAATGCTACAAAAAGACTTTGATATATCTGCTCTTGATTTCCCTTAATTTCTCTTGAATGTGCTCTTGAAATATCATAAAATTGTTAGGTGAAACATAGAAAATAACCTTGTATTTATTGGTATGTATCCTTAATTTCAAAAAATTCAAATGTCACAAGCTGAAATTGAATTATGGATTTAGAAATGTTAAAACACTACTAAAAACATAATTTAAGTTTAGGTCCTAGGTCCATAAACCTAGGACACATGTTGCTCAATGTAAAGTGTTATGTTTAGGCATTAACTATTGCTGGGTTTCCCCTTTGAAAAGTGTAATTTGATAGGCTTGTAAATGAATTAAAGGTCCAATTAAGGCATAATTGAGCTCAATTAATTACGAGGGCCTGAATAAGTGTGCAAATGTAAAGAGGTACATTTAACAATACTAAATTGAGGAATTATTAAGTCCATTTTAATTAGGAGGGCCCAAAAAATCGAGAAAATGTAAAGGGATATATTTTTCTACACTACATTTAGCCCCCACTTTAGTGAGAGGATGGTGTTGTGTCAAACTCACAATAAAGTAGACAATCAAGAAAGGTCTAATTGTACAATCATTGGAAAGATAAGATGACAAAGATCAAGGAAGGTGATCAAGCCTCAAAGATCTAAGGTCTCATGGAAAAACCAACAAGATGACAAAGATCAAGGAAGGTGATCAAGCCTCAAAGATCTAAGATCTCATGGAAAAACCAACAAAGGCACAAGGAGAGACATGCCTACGTTAAACATATATATGTATGCAACAATGACAAGATACTCAATCATGCAATGCCAAAGACTCAAAGAAAAAGAAAAAGGAAAAGGAAAAGGAAAAGAGACAAATGGTGGATCAAGCCTCAATTGTCCAACACGATGTGGAACATGCCTTAGCTATTTGTCCAAAAATGTTTACAAGTGGAACCAGC
This sequence comes from Sequoia sempervirens, assembly GCA_007258455.2. Lineage (NCBI taxonomy): Eukaryota > Viridiplantae > Streptophyta > Pinopsida > Cupressales > Cupressaceae > Sequoia > Sequoia sempervirens. The sequence continues at coordinate 189,796,551 of VDFB02353493.1, read as the reverse complement.
TATCTACTTTGTAAACAACAATTCATGCTCACATAGGCTAGTGAAATTCCATTGTCCACTAGGTGAGCCCCCAAGGTTGGAAAATGAGAGAATCTTATTAGGCTCCCATACCATACCAAAGTTATACCTCTGATAACTTTAATAAGGCACCACACAATACGAACTTGAGCTCCATAAGGCTTAGCAAGATGTGTTATGCTAAAAACTTATGAACAAACAAGGCACCATGGACAAGTAAAGTGTGTTATGCTTGGTGGCCATGAAAAAGGGTTGTAGATTTGAGCTTCATAAGGTTAGCAAGCTGCATTATGCTAAATACTTATGAAAAAAATGCAAATAGGATAAGACATGCTCAAAGGGGTTTTGCTTAGTTCATAAAAGGTTTCCTCTTAGGGAACATCATGCCTAATCTTTCCAAGAGAGGACAAGTACAAGATAAAATATTCCTAGCTTAGGGAATGCAATGCGTAGCATCACCACTAAGAGGAAAGTCATGCCAAGAAAGGTCACACTCTTGGAGGACATCGAACCCAATGACGCCACCAAGAAGAAGACACATTGCAAGAAGTAAGAAGACCACACAATGAAACATGAGAAAATAGTCAAAGATCTCCAAAATGATAATGCTAATGTATGCCCCCACTTTAAAGAAATTGGTAACACCATGCTATGAGAAGTTACTTTAAAGTAGTAAATGATATATGCTAACAATATAAATAATACATGAGATCTTATTTTGAAAGCCCTATTCTAAGTCATGTTTTGAAATGAAGCTACATCATGAAGAAGGAAAGAGTTGTAAGGAAGCTAAGGTAGCATAACAACTTCCTACAATAATCTTGAGAGGAGAACAATGATTTTTTTTATATATATTTAATAGTTATAGAAACTTACAAAGAATAAACATAAATATCATGCATACCACAACACGGTGATTTATGTGGGGAAAACCCTTTTGGGAGAAAAACCCCACAATCGAAAATATGTCCAATATATTATTTAGAAATCACAAAGATTAAAATATACTTGTAGAGAAACCTTCTCACTAGAGTATCACCACTAGAGATCAAGAGAGACAATGTCTACTATTAGACTCTTTGAAAACATCACAGTACTGCAGCCGTAATACGATTCCCTCATAAAATAGGGTTACATTCTAGGGCAAGATAGGCTGACAAAATATTTTACATTAGATCTAAAACCTAATAATGAATGATATAGATTTACAATATATCATTATTTAATGTATGTTGACCATTTAGGAGTTTTTATTAACATTCTCATAGTTTTCCCTATGCTACAAATGTATACACCTATCGATGCAACTAGGAAATATGTATAAATATATATATATATATATATATATATATATATATATATATATACATCCTATAAAAAATAAACCTTATATAATTGCAAGGTTGAGAGACATTTTTCCAAAAACTATCCCACTTGTCGAACACCTTGCAAGAACAACAAGAGGGTGTAAACATTGTCTCTTTAGTTGTTAGGGGCTGAAAGACCCATAGTCTGTAAACACCATATGAACTTCTCTACACTCATAGGCTTAGTTAAAGAATCAACAACATTCATCAAAATCTCTACCTTAACTAGATTCACCCTGCCATCTTCCACGATATCTCTAACAAAGTGATATTGTACATTAATGTGCTTGGTCTTGGCATGAAATTTTGGGTTCTTAGCTAGACATATCACACTTTGATTATCACTGAACCTAGTTTTATTCCAATATCTAAAAAACAATATTTTAAGCCAAATGGCTTCTTTACAAGCATGAGTAGTTGTCATATACTTTTTTTTAGTAGTGGACAAAGCAACCATATCCCATCGCTTACTCATCCAACTAATCACACCACCAAATAACGTAAAAACATAAGCAATGGTGGATTTTATGCTATCAACATCACCTGCCTAGTTTGAATCCACATAACCATGTATATCAAGGGAAATATCATCTTCAATCATATTACTATGATAACACAAGGAATAATCTAAGGTTCCATGCAAATGTCTAAAGAATATTTTAACTACATCCCAATGAACTCTACTAGGATTAGACATATCTAGAAAGAAATCCCACTGCTTGGGCAATGTCTAGTCTTGTACAAACCATAACATACATTAAACTTCCAACTGAACTTTGGTAAGGAGCTTTACTCATGTCTTCCATCTCTGATGGAGATGTTGGAAAATTTGAAATAAACAAATTTGTTCCAACTGAAAAGGGAACACACAATGGTCTACAGTCCTGCATGTTAAATCTCTGTAAAATTTAATTGACATACTTACTTTGGCCAAGCCATAGCTTTCTATTTACTCTATCTCTTTTAATTTCCATCCCAAGAATATGTCTAGCCGCACCAAGATCTTTCATTTTAAATTTAGTAGCAAGTTGAGATTTTAGTTCTAAAATAATACCTCTTCCCTTGCCAATAAATAACATATCATCAACATATAATGCAATAAATAGGAAATGATCACCTTTAGTTTTATAATAAAAACAATGATATGATTTCGAATGCTCAAATCCCAAACTAAACACATATGTATCAAATTTTTGGTATCACATCATAGGACTATGTTTTAAGCCAGAAAAAGATTTCTTCAATTTGCAAACCAACTTACTCTTACCTTTCATCACATAGTGCTTTGGCTGTGTCATATAAATATCCTCCTCCAAATCACCATGAAGGAAATAAATCTTCACATCTATTTGCTTGACCTATAAATCATAAGCAGGAGAAATAGAAAGGAAAAATATAATGGATGTCATTTTTGCAACATGAGAAAATATCTCACCATAATCAACACCCTCAACTTGAGAGTAACCCTTCACAACCAACCTTGTTTTGTACTTCTCAATACCTCCATTTGAACCAATATTTTTTCTTGAACACTTATTTGCAACCAATAGGTTTTCATCCTTTAGGAAATGGTACAAGATCCCATGTATCATTCTTTTCCAAAGATGCCATTTCTTCATCCATAACAATCTTCCAGGATTCTGCATCATTCATACCTAGTGCCTCTTCTATAGATCTGGGTTCATCCATGCTATTATTCAAAGGAAAAATACATGTCTAATCATTATGTGAATACCTTTCAAGTGGTTGCCTATGTCTTGTAGACCTATGAACAAGTTGATTTGGAGGTTTTTCCTCCTATTCTAAAGATTTAGAGGTAGATGAGCTATCCTCAACTTCTTGTCTATCCATGGGCCTTGATTCAACTTTCTCAAGTGTAGAAGGAAATTAAATTTCATCTTATGGTTTGCTTTATTTTGGCTGCAATGTAATAGAAGAGGGCTCATTTTCTCTAAAAATCACACTTCTACTATATATTACCTTTTTCGCAACAAGATCCCAAAGCTTGTATCCTTTCACACCATAACTATATCATATGAAGATATATTTCATATCCTTGTTCTCCAATGTTGTTCGCTTCTCCTTTGGCACATGTGCATATGCCTCACAACCAAAAACTCTAAGATTTCTTAATGAAGGCTTGTCACCCAACCATGCCTCTATAAGCATCTTATCAACAAGAGCTGATGTAGGAGACCAATTAATTAGCTAATAGGAAATGGCAACAACTTCAACCCAAAATATTTTTTCTATACTAGCATCACTCAACATTCTCCTAGCCTTCTCCATCAGTGTCCTATTCATTCTTTTTCCAACTCCATTCTGCTGTGGAGAATACAAAGTTGTCTATGAATACCACAATCTTTACAAAATTTATCAAAATCATTAAAGAAAAATTTGTGCCACCATTATCAATCCTCAAATATTTTATTTTCTTTCCATTTTGAAACTAAGCCATTTCTTTACTTTAAATCAACTAAAAGCTTTAGATTTACTCTTTAGAAAGTACACCCATATCCTTCTACTATAATCATCAATAAATGAAACATAATATGTGGATTTACTAGTCGAAGCAACATCTATAAAACCAAACACATCAAAATTAATAAGATCCAATACACCTAAAGATTTATGAGAACTTGAGTAAAACTACATGTAGTTTTATTTTCCATAAATAGAATGCTCACAAAAATAAAATTCAAGATTATAATTAGAAAAATCTTCAATAAGGTTTTTCTTTTTCAAAGGTCCTTAGACATTTTTCTCCAATGTCACCAAGTCTCTAGTACCATAATATAGTTTTCTCTGTAGGTAACTTTGTTTTAGAAGAAAGAGAACCCTTGGGCACCCAAAAGACATGACCATCTTTTGAAGGTGAAACCCTCATTTCTTCCACTGAATTTCTTTCCAAAGAAGAACTATTTCACTCGATAGTGCATGCATCAAGCTCATTCAATGTGCCATATTTGACACCTTTAGAAATCACCATAGCACCTCTAACCATCTTGCATCCTACATCATAAAATACTACATGCACACCCGCTTCTATTAGTTTTCTCATAGATAATTTTTTTTGTTCTAATCTAGGGATATGCAACACACTATTAATCCTTTTTATTCTACCATCAGGAAACCTAATTTTATCTTTACCATGACCAACAATATTTAAATAAGAATCACCACCCAAGTACACCTTACCTCCACTGAATTCTTCATATTCAAAAAACTCATCTCTATTAAATGTCATATGAAAAGATGCAATTGAGTCAATTAACCATGCATCACTACCTACACAAGTTGCCAAAGCTGAAATAAATGTGTCACCATATTCCTTCTCACACTCAAAATAAGAATAAAATCTCTTATTTTTCTTTTTCTTTTCTTCTTTGCATTCCTTACAAACATGTCTAGGCTTACTGCAGTTTCAACAAATAACTTTGGGCTTTCTAGGAGATTTAGATCTCCCCTTGGACTTGGATTTGTCACACTTCTCATTCTTCTTTGCTTTTTCCTTAGGTATTCCATGAAAATTTAGGGCCTCCTTGGTAGTGGTGGATACCTTCCTCCCCATCTCTTTAGAAAGCAAAGAACCCACCACATCTTTAATATTTAAAATGACAAAAGTACTCCCAATAGACATAACAAGAGAATCCCAAGAATTAGGGAAAGAAAAAGAAAGATATGAAATTTCTCCTCCTCATCCATTTTGAAACCAACTAATCCCAATTGAGCCACCAACATAGTGAATTCTTCTAGGTGGTCTGTTATTTGTCCACCCTCTTCCATTCTCAAGGAATACAATTTCTTCCTCAAGAAAATATTGTTCACTAAATATTTGGATTGATACATCTCACCAAGTTTATTCCATAGTTTTTGTACAAAGGTCTCCTCATGGACATTGATTAAGACAGAGTTTGCTAAGAATTTTTTTATTAGATCCTAGGATTTAAAGTTCATAGCATCATATTGAGCAACCTAAGTAGGATTTTTAGGCCTTGAAACATTCTCATGAAAAGCATCCCGCACAACTTGATCTATCAACAAATCCTCCATATTTAGCTTCCACATCTCAAAATTATTTCTAGAAAATTTCTCCACCTCTATTCTCCCTGATGAACTTTCCATCTAAAAATTCTTGCAACAAGATCACAAAGTATCTTCTAGACAAGATCCCACTCAAATTTGGATTAGTTCAAAAAACCCAATAACCCACAACTGAAACCAAAGGTGATCAGGCTCTGATACCACTTGTAAGGAAGTAGGACAACTTTCTACACTAATCTTGAGAGGAGAATAATGCAAAAATTAATAAATCTTTAACAGTTACATAGAGTTAAAAATAATAAACATAAATATCATGCATACTATGACACAATGATTTATGTGGGGAAAACTCTTTCATGAGAAAAACCCCACTCCAAAATCTACCCAATATATTATTCAAAAAACACAAAGATGACAATATACTTGAAGAGCATGCTTCTCACAGGAGTATCACCACCAGAGATCAAGAGACAACATGACTAGTATTAGACTCTTAGAAAAAATCACACTACCACAACCATAATACAACACCCTCATAAAATAGGGTTACATTCTAGGGCAAGATAGCCCAACAAAATATCTATCATTAGATCTAAAACCTAATAAAGAACAATCCAAATTTACAATATATCATTATTTAATGTATGTCAACCATTTAGGATTTTTTGTTAACAAGCTCACATTTCTCTCTATGCTACCAATGTATATACCTATCGGTGTAACTAGGAAATGTATATGGCAACAAAAATTATACTTCATTCTTGGAGATAGTGCAATTTCTTGCTTAATTTGGACCTATTTTGGTACCCTTGTACTAAATACCCTTTTAAATCATTTTTAATAGGCCCTTAAGACCCTTTATTTTGGATCTCGAGGCTTATTTCAACTAAAAACATGAAAAAATCATCAAAAGCATTAAATTTTTTAAGAAACCATCTGCAATATTTAGGGTGGAATTCATATGCCACCTTGGGCATATGAGTCCCACTTGGGCCCTTTTTAGGGTTTGAGTAGGAAATGCAAGTTTTTAATTCAAAATTTTGGTTGATGTTGGCTTTTGAGATCTAAATAATAGTAAATTAGCTCTAATGCCTATATAAACAAGCTTAGAAGTCATTATTTTCAATCTAGAAGAGCAATTTCAAGATCTAAGAATTTACAAGCACTCAAGCATTCTTTCACAAAAGCATTCAAGTTTTAAAGAGAAAGAAAAGTTGAAGTCTTGGAGTAGAATTATAGTGTTTTTTCAGGTCTTCAAGCTCACTTTCATTCAAAATCTACCATTGTCAAGGGTTGATTATGGTTGCCTATGGTGAATCATGATGGAATCTAGGTTGGGGAGATGTAACTAGCCATCAAACCACACCTAATGACTTATTTTTCTAAGTGATTCCATCCTCCATTATCACTCTACTTTTAGCTTAAGGAAGGTGCATGTCTTATTGTGGATTATTAGGGTGATTAGAAATCTCCCAAAGTGAGTCATTCATCCTTATGCTTCATACATGCATCTCATTCTAACACATTCGAATAGGGTTATATTGCATTTCTAGTTTCCTAATCTTTGAAACACTTAAGTTTAGGGTTTAAATTCATATTTACATTCATGATCCATTGTATCTATCAAGGTTTAATTACCAAACTAGGGGTTTGATTGACACAAACCCCCCATAAGAAAATCAACACTATATTTTGTTTTGCAAGTCCTTTTGCAAATCCAAATATGGAAAGTAGATTAGGAAGGAAGAGTTGCGATTGGAGCATAGATTTGGACCTTGAATTCCCAAAAAAGTAGGACAGGACTGATACACCAAAAGTGGCATATGAGTCCCACTATAGGAAATTTTCTAGATTTTTGAAGATCTTGAATCTACACTGCCAAAAACTTGTTCCAGTCTAGAAACTCTAGATTGGGACTGATATGCCAGCAGTGGCATTTGAGTCCTAGTGTACCCTAAAAACAAAAATTTCAACATTTTAGAGTGGATTCTAGGCTCTTTTAGGTTTCCAGGTGCACTTTTATGTTTTCCCAATTTGTTGCTCAAATTTATACTCTTTTCTAGGTCATTTATTGAAACCTTGCATATCATTAGGTTTAGTCATTAAGTCTTGCATGTCATTTGTCTTTCCAAGCCCTAGCTTTGTGGTGAACCCCTCTTTAGTTTCTATTCAGAACTTAGGACAACCCTATTGTAAGATCTCTTTCTCCTTTGCATACCTTAGATTGAGATCTCTAGGGTTTTCCTCAAATGAGAGAGTGAGGAAGATTGCAATTCTATCTCCCAAGCATAGAACTACAATTTTTCACCTTTCATTTTAGTGAACCTGAATTTAGAACATTATAATTTTGATTTGGAGTGCATTATGATCTTATGTCTAGCTTGCATTAACATTGCATTAGGGTTTGCAATAGTTAATTGGAATATAGGATTTCTAAATCTTGCATTAGTGAAAGTGCATATAGGTTGCATTCTTTCATCTTGCATCATTGAAATTGACTTAGAATATGCATTTTCAATTAGCTTATACATCATTCAAACTAGAAAACACAACACTAATGAAATATTTGCTAAAAATAGTGCAAAAACCCTAAACTGGGAGTCATACGCCCCTCTGGGTGATTTAGTCCCAGTACATGAGATTTTGTTTTATTTTTGGGTATTTTGTGCTAACATTTTTTCACTGTTCAAAACTTTAAAAAACAATAAGTGGGACTCATACACTCCTCTAGGTGATTTAGTCTCATTTCAAATTTCAAATTATATTTTACAACATTAAATTTTGTATTTCTATGTTTTAATTTGTTGTTAGTTAACTATTTTAGTTTGTAGAGTTTCTGTTACATTCATTTCGTTAGATCTAGCTTAGTTTACATTCATTTCAATTATGGATAGAATTAGCTTACTATAATTTCCATTCTCATCATTAGTTCATAGTTTAATTAGATTAGATTACATTTGGCATAATTTTTTAGAATTTTTTTTGAAAAAACCTATAAACTGATGAACCACTTGGAGAAAGCATAATTATTTGACTATGCCAAATCTCTTTGTCCAAGTTAACTTAAACCTCAAGAGTTTTATTAGTGATGACTCTGACATGTTAGATGAAGCCCTTGAGGACTTAATCTCACAAGGTTCATCCACTAAGGATCGCTATGAGAAACTGAAACCAAGAGAAGTTAACATGATTCAACCTCAACTTATCCTTTATTTTCCTTCACACAAACCTCAAACTCAAAAAAATCTTGAACTTATTCTTTACCCACCTAAGAATAATGTTTTGTAACAATCTAGTTATAATACCATATCTCATACATATAATACTCGAAACAATCTGCAACTAAGGCAACCAACCCCAACAACCTTACCTTTTCCTAATCCTATCTTTCCTAGTTCTCCTCATTTTCCTTTGCATAGTGGGAAGGAGTATGATCTTGTTGAACAACTTAAGAATACTCCTACAAAGATATCTCTATGGGATCTAATTCAAAATTCACCTAATTATCACACTATGCTTCAAATTTCCTTGCAATAAGTAATGGTTCCCTTTGGTACAAATGAAAATGATGTGGTAGCTCTAATACAAGGAATGAATAAAGTTAATCTATACATTACCTTCCATCAAGATGAGTTGGCTTCTTTGGAAATGAGAAAGAGAAATGATACCTTCATGATAATCAGTATTCATAATAGGTTAGGAATAAAAAAACCCTTGTTGATAATGGTTCCGCTCTTAATGTGTGTAGTGTAACCATTTTGGTCAAACTCAGTATGGATAAGTCAAAAATTTAACCTAATTCCTTGTTGATTCATAGATTCGATAATATAGGAAAACAACTGCTTGGTGTGATTACTTTACCTATTATAGTTGGAAAGGCTACCTTGCAAACTCCTATTCATGTAATGCTTGATAATCTTTCATACAATCTTCTTTTAGGGTGACCTTGGATTCATGAGATGGATGCAATACCTTTAACTCTTCATCATATAATGAAGTATGTTTACAAAAATAAAGTATACAAAATTGAAATAGACCATGAGCCTAAAAGTTGTTTACAAGTTGAAAAAGGAATGAAAATACCTCTAAAAACATTAATTCCAATATCCAACATAGAGCCTATGGAAGACAATAAGAAATAAATGGAAACGATGTCAAAGTTATTGGAAGATGATTGGGGTTCATTAGAGTTCACACCTTTGTTTATGGGAGAATACATAATCACAGGAAAATAAGATGTAAAAAAAAGCAACCAATGGTAATGTCAACATAGAATTTAGAAGAAAACTCACAAGCATCTACCTCATCTACTCTTGAAGATGACATAAGCTATACAACTAATTTGGTGAGATAGATTATTAAAAACCACCAAAACCTGAAAGAAATGGAAATAATTTATGGGAGAGGTTATGAGCTTATGAAACAATTGGGTTATAGTAGAAAAGGATGTGGAAATAAAGAAAAAGGAATCTGTGTTCTTATAGAACCTAACACGCAAGAAACAAAATGTGGTTTGGGATATTGTCCTTCTAAGATAGCACAAGTAAAAAAAAGACCATCGTTAAACATCAACACCATCATGTGTAAACCTAAAATCAATCTCACCTTGAAGCATCTTGAATTGCTTGATATGACTTGTGAACCATCATGGGAATACTTCAAAGATGATGAAGCCTTGAAAGAAATGCTAGGAGTTTATGGTAAACCTTCTACTCCTTAAAAGAAATGGGTTACATGCTCTGTGATTAACACCAAACAAAAATATGGAGAACAGGAAAGTAGTGAGATTGACATGAACAAAGAATAATATAACCCTAAATTTCTAAAACAAAGTGCACTTCCTTTAGGAGATACAATTGATATATCGATGGAAGTCAAAAATAAAGAGAAAGTGATTAAGATAGTAAAGTGCCTTGATGATGAGGAGCAAGAATACCATGCAACTTTGCTTCAAGACTTTCCTATGCCTTTTGCTTGGAATTATTCAGATATGTTGGGAATTGATGATAATGACACACAACATAGTCCTTGTTGAAAATGCTAAAATGGTTAGAAAAAATATATGAAAGATGAATCCTAAGATAGCCTTTCTCGTTAAGGGTGAGATTGAAAAACTCTTCAAAGCTGGTTCATAAGACCTATATATTATTCTCCTTGGATCTCGAACATTTTCATAGTCATAAAATCGGATAATCGTTGATGTATTAGGATGTGTATGGGTTTTTAGAATTTGAATAAAGCATCTTTAAAGATGATTTTCCCCTTCCTAATATTGACATGATAGTAGAATCAACTATAGGACAAGATTTGTTGTCATTCATGGATGGATTTTCTAGATATAACCAAATCTTTATCAACCCTCAATATTAATACAAAACAATATTTACAACTATTTGGGGAACATTTTGTTGGGTAATGATGCCCTTTGGATTAAATAATGTGGGAGCAACATATCAATGAGCTATAACACTTATATTTCATGTTTACACACATAAGATTTTGGAAGACTATGTTGATGATATTCTAGCCAAATATTTAACCAAACAAGATAATGTGAATATTCTTATGAAGATCTTTGAGCGAATGTGAAAATAAAACATGAGATTGAATTCAAAAAAGTGTCTTTAGTGTCTAGATAGTGGAAAACTTTTAGGTTTTATTGTATTGTTGATGCAAAAATTGTAGGGAAGCAGCCTTATGGGAAACTTAGTTGTTGGGGGATGTATGCACACAAGTAAGTGACCTCTGAGATTCTATCGAAGCCGTCTCTTCATTTTTTAATGGGGGGGAGAAAAGGGAGCAAGAAATTAACATAAAACAAACAAATCTACACTAAGGCGATGCACCAGATCATTGATGAAATTAACAAGTACATTGCAAGAAGAAAGGCTCAAACAATCATAAGTGTATATCAAATGAACGATTCCCAACACCACAGACATAAGAACATCAAAAACCTTTGCATAATATAACCCTTATAGCATGAGAATAACACAAAAGAGCAACAACATGATTTTTATTATGCTAAGATATGTATAAAGATTACGGAAGCTTGAAATAGATGTCCATATATCTCAGAAATTTCTAGCATAGTCTAATGTTCTATCAAATACTTGAAAATAGAGAGGCCGAGAGATAATGGCACAGTTTGTAAGTCCAGATTTAACAATAAAAAGCTACAGAGGCTAATTCCTAATGCTCAAGAAAGTCTTTTCACTCCTCTAACAACAGCCAAGAAATGAAGAAATGGCTCCTTAAATTAGCCAGCCCACTGCCCAGAGGTTCCAATGGAAAAGATACTCCAGCGAAGACATCAAAAATAAAGATTCCTTAGCACAAGTAACAACTAAAATATTCTTCAGCGTCAACACCAAAAAAAAGGATGGAAGATCAACATGCCAACAAGAACATTTTGGGGAGATATGGGCTACACAACAGTAAGAAGGAAAGGACACGTGGTGGAAAAATGAAAGCCGTTGCAACAATCATCAAACAAAAAGAACTGGTGCCCGAACTAACGCCACGTGGAAAGCTCCTGGTAGAAGAAGTTGCAATGCGGGTCCCATCCGAACATAAAGTAAACTAAGGCAACGTGTCACATAGTTGGATCCTAGCAAAAAGTAAAGGAAGCATCTTGAAGGAAAACTCCAATATGATGACACGTTTCGACAACTAGAAAGCTATGAGTGTTATTCAAAAGTGAAGCCATAGACAAAGAAAAATGGTGAAGGAAAAGAGTGGTGCGTGAATAATTATTCATAGCCTAGCAACTCATAGGGGCATTTCACCTGCGGAATGAGAACCTCCAGATCATGGCCTCGTAGACCAGTCCCACCTTTACAAGAGAAAAACTCATAGTTTGGAGAGAGAAGCCTAAAGGAAAGTCTAGAATTCGTCTGATGGTGTAGTGAGATTGCGTAAGCCTTCATGCACCAAATTCAAATAAATAATTCCGTTAAAAGGAAATCTGCTAGATATTTTCACCTTGGACTCGAGCTAGAAAAGGAGTTACACCAACTGATGCACCATGTTCTCAATATTAGCGGCAGTCAAAGGTTGATCAAAAGACTAGAACACAGATAAATATTGCTTCTTCTCTTCAATCTTCTCAATAATGTGTTCAATTCCCGTTGCTATTTGGTCCACCATGAAAGGTGACAAAAGTCCATGCTGAGTCAGTCGGGAAAATTGAGCTCTAATATCACTAGTAATTTGAGTTAGCCTTGCTTTGCACTCGTCGACATGATGAATGGCCTCATGCATGGCAATGAGGATGTTCACACTGATGGCTACTACTGTCTGATCTCTGACTTCCACACTACTCAAAAATTCATCAGAGGCTATATACAATTTGCTTAGTAGTTGTCTAGCATATGGAACTATATCCAAAATAATCTCTTGCACCTGTTGCATTGATTCGCCAACAAATCTGCACAAATTGATAGCCTGCACCATAAATTTGAGTGTGGGCTATAAGGAAAGGCATAATGACTTTACCTTATCCCAGTATGATGCATGCAGTTCTTTTACTATTTCCAACAAGTTTATTTGAGATACAGGAGGTCGAGATCTCAAAATGTCTATTTCCATAGTTTTTCTACTTAGTTCCATTTTCAACTCTGTGGTGCTTCCTTCCAAGACCAAAATCTTATTCCTCAAAGCAACATTTTCTTCTTCCTTCTCTTTCAGGGCGAACTCGGTCTGCTTCAACCTTTTAGTTTCATGCTCGAATGCGACATTCATCTCATTCACTTCATCATTAGTACTCTATCGGAGCTCTTTCAGACCATCATTTGTTTTCTTTAATTCATCTCAGATGGATTTCTCAATTGCCCAGAGTTGCTCAATCTCCTTCCGCATGGCTGGAGCAACCTCTGCACTTAGAGTCTGAAGTTTAGTGGCCTTGCCTTCAAAGGAAATCTTCTCATCCTAGAGCTGATTGAGTTCAATTTCTTGAGCTTTATACTTATTTGAGAAAAGGCTCACCTTCCCCTTGAGGTCACTTATTTCTTCATCTTTCCTTTTCATTTGGTGGTTGAGCTTAAGGAAATTTGTTGTCACCACCCTTTGGGTTTCCTCCATCAATTCTACTTTGTCCTGTGGATGAGCTTGTTGCAAGTGAAGCTGAACATTGACAGAATAGTCAGTTGGCTGTATCTCTCTGAATGACCTGATGACATTGGGTGTCAAATATGCGAGCATCAAGGAATTTTGACCCTTGTTGAACACAGTCTACATATGGGGCTTCGCAGGTTTGCTTGCATTCTTTGCTCTTCTTTCCTGAATTTGGTTAGCTTGGGAACTTTTGGAAATATCCACCTACAAGAAACACTCCTGGGGAAAAATACCTAATTCACCAGCAAAAGGATACTCCGAGGGAACTACCACTGGGAATGACATCATGCTTATCATATTGGTGGATTTACAAGGTCTCGTAAAGGTTGCAGGGGAAAAGGGCAGGAGAAGTTGACTACTCTGGGTTGATGAAAGCATAGCAGGGAAAAAGGTCAGAGATGTAGCCACCTAATGCTGAGGCATCAGAGACATAAATTCTCGACTCATTGGGCTAAGATGCATTGTCATTACTTGCACTTCAAGGGAAATAGATACATGAGGGGGTGAACAGACACCACTAGGAGAACTAAAGCTGACCTGCCCTGGGTGACCAGTGAGAGGAACATTTGATGCAAGTGACATGGTAGAAGCAGGTATAGAGGAAACTAGAGACATAAAAGAGAGAGAAGGGGAGAAATGTACCTGAGTTCCTCGAAGATTGGTGGTAGACGCGACTACCTCCTCACACTGATCTTCTTCTCCTTTTCCCACCTCCTCTGTTTGGGGTCTCTTATCTAGTGGGGAATCATCTAGGTCCAAAATAGCCTTTCTATGGTGCCTAGCAAAGCCTGATCTTTTCTTGCTCAATCTTGAGGAGCTAGTTGGCTCTGACAGTTGTATATTTGAGGATTCCTCATGCAACAATTGTTGTCCACTGACAACCTTTTCCTGCATAGGGCCTTCTTGAATTATCAGAGCCTTTTGTGCTACTTCTTCTTCATGCCCCAGGGTAGTTCTTTCTGCTTCACAATATCTCTCGGACTCTGAAGGACTTGGAGAATCATCACTGTTTAGGTGTTCATGGTTCTAGACTTCATCAAACTAGTCGTCCAAGCCCACCTCTTGATAGAGCCCATTAGTTGTTTTAATCTCATGCCTGTAGATCTAGAAAGATTTAATTTTCTTAGGTTTCCATCCAAGTCTTGCAAATTGGTTGTAAAGGAACTAATTTATTACATGATTAGGGTTAGGCTTAGCCAATATATGATAGAAATTTAGCCAAAGAGGTCGGCCCGTGCTAGAAGGTAAGTGCTCGAGGCTGACACATAATTTCCCATCTCCTTCATTTGCATTCCTCTAAGGATCCCAAAATGGTTGAGGCTGGTGAAGGATTTTAATTCCTACCTCTGCTAAATTACCTACTGGATTATATCACCATGTATCACTGATAAGCACCAATCTGAGATGGGCCAATTTGGAAAACAATACCTCAACACTATTAACCTTCAAACTCTTTTTCTTAACCAAGGTTACATAACCAAAAGAAACTGGCAACACTAGGTAGGAAGTCAGATGCTTACCCCCACAGTAATCATTTTCAATGTTGCACAAATGTCTGAGGACTTCCAAGGCTAGCACCCTATCAGAAACAAACAACATGAGCCAGAAAGACTCCTGGATGAAACCCTACATACAAAGCATTGTAAATTCTATACTAAAAAACCAATCACAAGGCAATACCAGGCCCCCCATCCATGATATTTTATTTTGTGTCAAGTTCCTAGACCCTTGACCTCCCATTTTATCCAAAGCTCTCAAAGTCGGAGCTAGGAAGGCATATGAAAATGCACAATAATCATAGGTTTTTGAAAGGACCAGAGTCCAGGTCGAAACTGGTTTTCTAGCACCATTCTCATCAAATACTGCTAGGGGCATAAACTACTGGAAATAATCAAGGTTCTAAAAAAAAATCATATAGGCCAAGAAAGATGCATACTAGAACCTAGAGCTTGGCTCGAACCCCTTCAACTGTTGACACATTCCTTCTACAATGGCCCTTGCAAAGTCCATTAATGGAGGCACTTTATTCAATTTTAGCATGAAGCCTATGCTCATTTTGAAATCTGAGACTTCCTTGTCAGTGTATAACCCACATATCAATGACAACATGGAGAAAACAGAAGTTGTACCTGCTTTGAAAGTTGGTAGCTTAAGAGGAAAGCTAGGCATAACTAAGTAATCTGCTGGCTTATTAGTCTTGGCGTTGAAAAATTGTTGCACCGCTTTAAATCCTCCCCAGGCCCTCTGTAATATGGCAATATTGAAATCTTCAAAACCCTTGAGACCATTAAGGGGGACACACAACATGTCCTGGAGGGCCTGATGACTGATCACCACTCTGAAATCATAGTCGTTCACAACTCCTGACTCAACATCAAAATTTTTGGCATAAGTAGCCACAATTTCTGGACAATAGTGTACCGAAGGAACCATATATTGAGGAAGACCACAATTCCATAGCCGTTCATAAAAATGATCATTGAGATTCTTCATTTTTTCACACATGGCTTCTATTAGACTCTTAGGATTTTGGGATAGCTCTGGATCCCGAACATTATCCCAATCCTCTACAAAATAAACTTGGTTCCTCAGAAAAATTGCATTTAACAATTTTTGGTTTGGTGGCTGAGTGTGAGGCCACAAAGGATTAACTGAAATGCTTGAGGTTGCATAAGAAATATGCTCATGAATGTCCATGCAAGGCGCCTGCATTCTTCTTTCTTCAACGCTACTAGCGATGATGACCTGGGTTGAGCTTTCTGCAATCTCAACCATTTTTACCTGTATTTTGCTGCTTGATTTTTTGAAGTCCTTCTCTTTGCAAATGACTGAGGTGGTTACATGCTTTTCCAACCTTGCAAGATTAATTCCTTTTTCACGAAATTCTTAACTACCTTTTTGATTTTCAAAAATAGCGGATTAACAAGAGGACACACTATCTCTCACATTAATTATGCCATGCACCACTAACCTTGACACTTGTGCGAAGAGGCTGCCAACTTGCCAAAGGATTCCAAATAACAAGTGATGTGACCCCATATATGGTAGCTCTAGTTTTTCCTTGGAAAAGGTACCAGATCATCAGTGCCATATCTTTTTGCAAGCCTTTACATTTAATGATCACTTGATTGTGATGGGGCACATCAACCAATGGCTTAATCAAAAGATATTTGCTTTGATTTACTTGGATAGAAGTATTGTTGTAGCAATAGTTGGATCCTTTTTCCTCCTCTGAAAAGGGCTTAATTTGAACAATTTGAAACTGCATTTTCTTATTTTCAATATTTTGCATTTCGTAATACAACTTGTTAGGACTCTCTCTCATACCACTTGCTTCTGATGTAAGCACACCTTGCCCGATTAGAGGATCTTCTTCCCATCTATAAATAGACCCTTTGGATTATGGAAATTCACATTTGTACTAAGTGATTTCTTAGCAAATAGCCTTAGGAAAAAGTAAGTAGCTTTATTACTTAGCAAAAGTAGCAGTAGTTATGGAGACTCCCATTAGGATTACATGGAAAAAGAATCAGTCTGTCGTTTTTGGGAAAATTAGGTGCAGGCGTTTAAAACACATGACCGGCATGAAAAATATTTTATATGTGAAAGTTGTTAAGTGGGTTCTTGGGAAAGACTGCGTGGAGTATGAGGACCAATATAGGGTAAACACCAACATTACCTCTCACTTTGTAGCTTCCTTGCTAGATATTGGCATCTCTAAGAGGAAGGTTCTTAGGCTAACCAAGTAGGTGTTCCCCAAATGCTATCTGGAGGTGTTGGAGGTCGTTATAGTAGCTGTTGAGATTGGTTGTGGGATTTTTTTTGCTCACAACCTACGTCTACTTGCTGAGGAAGGAGGACCTATGCCAAAAAATCCCTTTCTTCACAGCTTTGAGCTCGAAACCCAAGAGGAACACCACCATAAGGTTTGTGTCGCTTGCCACTTTCTAATGAGGATGCATAACATTGATCCCTTCAACCAGGTACAGTGGTATGAGAATTTCGAAAGAATGATGTTCCCTCATCATGTGCCACCTGTTGCTGTCATTGGTCCTTCAAATTCCTAAAGAAATGCCCTGAAGACCCTTTTTCTCTTTTTGTGTATGAAACGGTTTATGCAACACCTATCAGTGATAATATATGTATTTTTGGAACATGGCCATGGGCCCCATAGCACTAATATGTATACAGATGTAAACATCTATATACTCAATATAATACATATATTTTCTATAACCTAACTATTTTCTTCATTTTATGTCATTTCATGTGTCAATGTGGTTGTTGTTTTTCTAAATAAAGCACTAAGAATGGCCCAAAACTAACAAAGCAGGGAAAATATATACATATTTACATACCCATAGAAAAAGTTGAATTAGTTGAATTTTTTGAGGTGTATTCCATTCATTGGAATACCCAGAGCTTCACCTTCCATTATTTCCAAGTCAAATGAACTGTGCTGCTTGCACTAAGTGAGCTTGAATGGTCCTTCCCAGAGACTATCAAACTTGCCATGTTGACCGGGTTTCACTCCACACTCATTAAATTTTAGCACCAAGTCTCCACATTGTAAACCTTGGTCAGACATTTTCTTCTCAAACCATTTCTTTACCACCTATTGGCTGTTAGTTGTTTCCTTGAGAGCATGCTCTCGTTTCTACTAAACCTCCAATAATTTTTCCAGCCACACCTCCATTGCTCTGTTTTTCTCAATTTCAAGGGACTTGAGCAATTGGATTGCAGGGATTTCCATGGAAATGGGTAACAGTGCTTCCTTCTCATAAGGAGATGTTTTCAATATTTTCTTAGGCATGGTGTGATCCACCCATAGAGCTATACGGAGGTGTTGATGCCACTCCCTTTAAAGTTCCAAACCTATCTTCTTGATAATTCAGATAAGATTCTTGTTTGTAGATTTGGAAAGACCATTCCCTTGTGGATAGTAGTTGGAAGATGTCTTTAGGTAGAACCCATATTTTAGTGCAAATTGACGAATATTGGAGCCGAGGAAGGCTCTGGGATTGTCTGATATAATTTTTTTTGGTGGCCCAAATCTGGCTACTGATTCTTCTAGGAAGTTTACAATTTCCACTTCAGTTGCATTCTTCAAAGGTAGTGCTTTACTCCACCTGGTGAAGTAGTTCATTGCTCTTAGGATCCATTTATGTCCTATGGATGAAATTGGGCTGATCATGCCAATGAAGTTGAGACCCCATTGAGAAAATGGTTCTTCCACAAAAATTGGTTGGAGTGGCACAGTGGCATTTTTCCTTTTTCCAACAAAAAATTGGCACTCGTTGCAACATCTTACCAATGAATATGAGTCCTTGAAAAATGTCGACTAGAAATATCCATCGTGCATGATCTTGATTGTAGTAGTTTTTACTGAAAAATATCCTCCGGTTGGGCCACTGTGATACTACTCTAGTATCCTCCTCACTTGTTCTTGTGTCAAACACCTTAGCAAAATTCCATCGAAATTCCTCTTGAAAATAACTTCCTCCAAGAGTACATAGCCATTAATTTGAAGTCAATAAAAACATCTTTTAAAAGAGGGGAGGCCAACTAGGTACCTTCCTATTTGCATGAAATTAATTATGTCATTTAGCCAGTCATCTCCAGAACTTTCCTCATTCAACAGTATAGATTTTGGGACTTCAACCTTGGTCATTGCTTCATTGTTTCCAACCAGATATTCACACAGTCCTTTCCCTTTGACAGTTTTGACGAGCTTGATTTCAATGTCATATTCCAGGATCTTGGTTATCTAGTTTACCTGCTTCTCAATGATCTCACTCTCCATAATATATTCATGCATGATAGGGTGCGACACATGAACAATCACCTTGTTACATAATATGAGGTGCCAAAACCTCTTCAGTCCCTTAACAATAGCAAAAGCTTGCTTCTCCACAAAGTTGTACTTCACCTCGTAATCCTTTAGGGTGTGCAAATAGAAAGCAATGGGTAGTTATTTCTTATCTTCATCATCTTTCTGCATTAGGACAGTAGCGATACTAGTGCTACCACCAAAGACGTACATGAGGAAGTCCTTGGAAAAATCTAGATTAACCAACATAGGAGCTGAAGAGATGGATTCTTTAATCTGTTCAAAATATTTTTTGGCTTTCGCTGTCCATTTGAAAACTTGGTCCTTTTTCAACATCAATGTGATGGGATGAACAATTCTCGCAAAGTCTGGTATGAACCGACTGATGAAGTTAACCTTTCCCAATAAGGATTGAACTCTCTTTTTGTTGATGGGTAGGGGGAGTTCCTTGATCACCTTAACTCTTTCCGCGTCAATGGAAATGCCTTATTTTGAGATGGCATAACCCAATAGCTTCCTCTGTGGAACCCAAAACACACATTTCTTTGGGTTCAGAGAAATTCCAAACTCCTGGAACTTTTGGAACACAAGCTCGAGATGATCAAAATGATATTCAGTAGATTTTGAGAAAACCATCAGGTCATCTAGATAAAAAAGAATGATCTTATGTATCAAGTCCCTGAAAGCAATGTCCATAGCTCATTGAAATGCGGCTTCAACATTTGAGAGTTTGAAAGGTATTTTAGCATAAGAATACGTTCGCCACTTGGTGGTAAATGCCATTTTGTGGTCATCCTCCTCTTTCACCTGAATCTGATTATATCCAGAGAAACCATCTAGCATTGAAATTTTTTTAGAACCAACAACTATTTGCAAAATCACCTCCATAGAAAGCAGAGGGTAGTGGTCCTTTAGAGACGATCTATTTAGGTCTTGGAAATCAACGCACAATCATATATCACCATTCTTCCTCTGAACCAGAACCAAGTTGGACACCCAAGTACTGTGTTTGATCGGGAATGCTATCTGAGATTCAATCAACTTCTATAATTCTTGGGCCATTAAAGACTCGACCTTTGGATTTACTGGCCTCTGCTTCTGCCGCACAAATTTTCCCCCCTCTAGTAGCTCAATGGTTTGTTGGATGATCTCGGGATCATATGCCCTAAGATCATCATATGACTATGCTACCACATTTAGATACTTCTCACAAAGACCTTTCATCCTTTCTTTGTTCTACTGCAAGACTCCTTTTCCAAACTTAAGCTGCTTATCCTCTCTGATGCGCAGATCGACATAATTGCCTTTATCAGCTACAAGCTTTCTCTTGTCTTTTATTGCATCATTGGAATCAAATAGATTCTCAAGAGTAACCAAACCTTTGGGGAGCTTGTTAGACTTAAGATGAACCACTTGATCTTCATAGGCCTCAACGATCTTTAGCTATAATTAGATGGAAAAATATCTGGACAATTAAAGAAATACTGCAATATGAGTATCACTATCAAACACCTGCTAGTTTTGAACATTATCTAGGACTGCAGGCCACACAATCATTCACACTAAATTCTTGTTATCAAATAATTCAGAAGCTGGCTCAAATTGGGATCTGATAGTTGCCATTCAGTTCGCTTCAGAGTTTTTGTCTCTAGGTACAATTTGGATGTTGAATGCTTCAAAGCCCTCAATTAGGTCTTAGATCCTATGTTGGTATGATTGCATATAGGCATTCTTGGTGGCTGATAGCCTTTAGATTTGGTTAACCACCAAATCTAAATCTCTGAACACCTGTACTTGCTTTGCACCCATTCGTTAAGCTAAACTCAAGTCGTGGACAAGGCCCTCATACTCTGCTTCGTTGTTCGAGCACATGAACTAGAAATAATATGACCTTAAGGTTTTTTCTTTGGATGGAGATACCAAACATATTTTGATGCTGGCTCCTATTCTGCATCTTGCTCCGTCAAAGTGCAAGGTCCATAACTCAGAGGCCCCTTCACTTCTGGACTCCTTAGTCACTCTGGGCATAATTTGATCCTCCTCATGTATGACGTATGTCCCTAGCTAGTTTGCATGATAGTTTCCAAAAGGATCTGAACTTATAAACTCATTTAGGAGAGCTTCTTCATTCTCAGTCTAGAAGCTGCTTGCTTCCTTATCTTCTAGAAGTTTGACATGGGACATCTCTTCCAGGGTAATGGAGGTGTGTGTTGCCTCAAAATTGTTCATGGCTTCATTAGCTACATGCTCAGAATGCAAAGGTTCTACCAATATCTTCATCTTAGCTCCATGTTTGGTTCTTAATATCAAGTGCGCCCAGTCCAACGAGATGTAACCTCGAATATTAGTAGTGAATTTTCGGGACATACATATCCCAAAAATAGGAGGGACATCAATAAGCATAATTTCTTGGTTCACAATAATGCTGGGGCACACAAACAATGTCATAGGTAATCCCTTGATTAACCCGATAGTTTCAACCTTGTTCCCATCGAGTTGTATAACTCCCCTCTTAGGGGGCTCATACTCAAGTCCTAGAATCTACTGAGAAGCATAGGGATGACTTCCGAAGTTGGGCATGATGCCTTGACTATGTTGCTCTGTTATCTTTTGTTATAAATTCCCTTGCAGGAAATTTTGGGGCATGTGTGCATCATTGCAAGGGAAGCACCATGGGTTAATCTCCTCAACAAGATTATTTTGTCCCATTGTCAACTCTTTACTTGTACTTGGATAGAATGTCTGCATCAACATAGTCATGGGCACCATCTGAGAGTTTTGTTGGGCTTGGGTATTGCTGCATGATTTATCCTCCTATTGATTCTACTGAAAAGGAGGTTTTCCGCCTTGGTAGTTTTGGTAAGCAGGCTTCTGGTAGGAATACTATTGCCGCTTCATACTAGTTAACTTGTTTTGTCATGTTTCACAGTATCTCTCTCATGTCATTCATGTTAGCCACTAAGGGGTTAGGCATTGGAGCCACGGTCGACATCATTCCTAGGTACACATACATAGATTGGGGGGGCGCGGGAGTGCTAGTCGAGGCTACTTCTTGTTCTACTATGGTCGACTCTAGAAACACTGACATGATAGGTCGCGGTGCCAACTTTCTGGTGGCAATAAGATTGTTCTCTATGGTGATGACAAGGCTATATGCACCAGGTAAGGTATTCCCACTAAGAGATTGTAGCATCACAGAGATATCAAGATTTATAGACTTTAGATAGAACATGAATGCTAGATCCAGAGGTGACTGATTGCCGATAGGGACCCTCTTCCAAGTCGAATGAAACAAAGCATTGAAATCAGCCAAAGCTTCATGAGGAGTCCACTTTATAATAGCCAGCTGGTGAAGTAGTGAAGATTTGTCACCATTATTTGAGAAGCACTCGTGGAAAGGATTCCTGAGCTGATCCCAATTTGCAATTGTATTAGCCTGAAGAGTGCGGTACCAGTGTAACACCTTTCCTCTGAAAGAGGTCGCAAGCAACTGCAAAGCCACATTTTGGTTAGTAATTCCATGAACTAGGCATACACCAGCCACATCTTGCAAGTGCTCCGCTGGGGTTTTTGCATCATCCCCAGTGAATTTTGGGACAACCTTTAAAGTAGAAGCTGGGATTGGAGCCCAAACTGTGGGTGGTACAGGGGCTATCAAAGAGCTACTAGCATCATAGGCTACAAAATTTCTAGGTGCCTGTGCCATCTATGCAAGGGGCGGAGGAGAGGTAGGAGGTGATGTATTAGCTTGTTGACCTTATGCTCTGATTGAAACTAGCGGTAGTACAAGCAAGCTACGGGTTCTTACATTTTGAGATCTAGTGATGAACCTATGGATCATACACTCTTTTGACTATTAGACATTTCAGTTCATCCCATGGGGCATGCTAGAAAAAGAACTGTTGATGCAAAAATTGCAGGGCAACAACCTTATGGGAAATTTAGCTGTTGGGGGACATATGCGCACAACTAAGTGACCTCCGAGATTTTATCGAAGACGAATCTTCATTTTTTAGTGGGGGGGAGAAAAAGGAGCAAGAAATGAACATAAAACAAACAAATCTACACTAAGGCTATGTGCCAAATCATTGATGAAATTAATAAGCACATTGTGAGAACAAAGGCTCAAACAATCATAAGCGTATATCAAATGAACGATTCCTAGCACCACAAACATAAGAACATCAAAAACCTTTGCATAATATAACCCTTACGACATGAGAATAACACAAAAGAGTAGCAACATGATTTGTATTATGCTAACCTATGTATAAAGATTATAGAAGCTTGAAATAGATGTCTATATATCTCAGAAATTGCTAGCACAGTCTAATGTTCTATCAAATACTTGAGAAAAAGAGGCTGAGAGATAATGGCACAGTTTGTAAGTCCAACTTTAACAATAAAACACTACAAAGGCTAATTCCTCATGCTCAAGAATATTGTTTTTCTCCTCTAACAACAACCAAAAAATGAAGAAATGGCTGCTGAAATTAGCCAGCTCACCGCGTGGAGGTTCCAACAGAAAATATACTCCAATGAAGCCATCAAAAATAAAGATTCCTTAGCGCAAGTGAGAATAGAAAGATTCTCTAGTGTCAGCACCAACAAGTATGGAAGATCAACACACCATCAGGAACGTTTTAGGGAGATATGGGCCATGCAGCAATAAAAAGGAAAAGACACATGGCAGAAAAATGGAAGCCATTGCAATAATCATTGAACAAAAAGAACTGGTGCCCGAACTAACACCACGTGGAAAGCTCTCAGTAGAAGAAGTTGCGATGCAGGTCCCAGCTGAATGGAAAGAAAATTGAGGCGATGTGTCACATAGTCGGAGCTTGACAAAAAGAAAAGGAAGCGTCCCAAAGGAAAAATCCAATATGATGACACATGTCGGTAGTTAGAAAGCTATGAGCGTTATTCAAAAGCAAAGCCGCAAACAAAAAAAAACCATGAAGGAAAAGTGAGGTGCATGAATAATTATTCACATGTATCTCACAAGGGCATTGAGGTAGAAATGAAGAAAATCGATGCTATAGTTAACATGCTACCTCCTATAAACATTTTTTAATTACGCACTTTACAAGGAAGAATTTAGGCTATTCATCATTTTGTCACATCCTTAGTGGATTGAACATTAGCTTTCACACATCTCCTTAAGAAAGAGGCTCAATTTATTTGGAATGAGAAGTGTAAACAAAATTTTGAGAGTTTGAAAGATTTTCTTGCTATTCCACCTATTTTACAACATGATATGCAAAACAAACCATTCATCCTTTACATTGCAACATCGACCCATGCTCTTATAACATTGTTGGCTCAACAAGAAAAAAATGGTAAAGAGCATCTTGTTTATTATATTAGTGAAACTTTGATGGATTACGAGAAGCGATGCACAATGATAGAGAAACAATGTTTGGATCTTGTATTCACTACTAGTAAGTTGAGACATTACTTACATAATGTTGAAATACATGTAATGACAAAATTCAATCATCTAAAACATATTTTCACTAATTTTTTTTTATTAGGATGCTTCTAAGCTAAGTGGGTTATGCTGTTAACCACGTTTGACCTTGAATTTTTTTCACAAAAAGCGATTAAAGGACAAGCCTTGACTGAACAATTAGTTGATGCTCCTTCCCCCTTGGAGTTATCTAATATAGAAGAATTTATTGATGAGAAAGTGTTGACTATTTATAAAGTTGAAGAAATATGGGAATTATATTTTGATGGATCTAAGCGTAGAACAACCTTCGACGTGGGAGTTATAATAGCTCTACATGGAAGAAAGCCTATTTCCTTATCATATCAGTTAAATTTCCTATGCACAAAAAATACCACAAAGTATGAAGCATTAACTGTTGGATTACACACCACTTTAACTCTGGGAGTCCAAAATATTAAAATATTTTATGATTCAAAATTAGTCATTAAACAAATGTACAAAACATATCAAGTGAAGCATGAAAAACTATCAAAATATAAGGATCTCACAATGACTTTGTTAGAAAAGTTTGATTTGTTTACAATTGACTACATCCCATGAAAGGATAATCGACATGTGGATGTAATGGAAAGTGAAATTTCTCTTATATCTCCTGAAGATCCTTTAAAATATTTCACATTTATTATGCATACAATCATAAAACTAATGATAGAATCTAAAATAAAAGAAGTATTATCAACAACCATGGAAAACTCAAGTGAATAGTACACTCCGATATTTAATTACTTAAAAGATGGTACTTTTCTCAAGCTGAAAACTAAAAACACTCGAGCCCACCTTTGAAAACTTGCATCTAAATATATAATTCTCCCCGACATGTTATATCAAAGGTCCTTTGATGGTATCTTACTTAGATGCCTTAAACAATCTAAAAGCCTCATAACACTTAAACAAGCTGATGCAAGTGCTTGTGGAGGTCATTTTGGAGGAATAATGTTAGTCCAAAAACTAACTTGCATAGGATACTATTAGAGACATATGGAACAAGATTGCTTTGCATATGTTAAAATATGTAACAAACATCAAAAACAAAGCAATTTGATTCATGCTCCTACCTCTGAAATTTGCACTCAAGTTCTTATTTGGCCCTTTGTAATTTGGGGTTTGGATCTCATTGGAAAAATATCACCACCTTCCTCCACTAGACATACATTCATAATCACTGCGATACATTATTTCATGAAATGGGTAGAAGCAATTCTCATTCATTCAACAACTGCTGATGTAATATGTCATTTCATATTGGAACACATTATTGCACACTTTAGAATTCCTTTTGGGTTCAAACAATGGGACACCATTTAAGAATAATGATGTGAATAAGTTCTTATAGACTTTTAACATTCAACATCATTTCTCAACACCCTAATATCCGCAATCTAATGGTTAAGCATAATCAACTAATAGAACCCTCCAACAAATATTAAGGAAAAACATTAGAAAACATAATAAGGATTGGCACATTCAACTAACATATGTGTTATGGGACTATCACATGAATGTTAGATTATCCACTGAGACTACCCTTTATAACCTCCTCTATGGAACCAAAGCAATAATTCCCTTGGAGTTAGAGATTGCTACGTTAAGGATTGATCTTCAGGAACTTATTGATGATAACAATTATAAAGAACAATGATTACATTAACTTGAAATGCTTGATGAATAGCAAATTAATGCTCTTGAGAACCTTCAGGCTAACTCTAGGAGAAAGCAATGTAGTTACAATGACAATGTTATCCCTTAGTCATTCAATAAAGGTGATTTCATGTTATGTGAGAATCAACGTAACATCAATGCCATCCCAACTAAAAAAGGAAAGTTCAACCCTAATTGGCTAGGACCTTACAAAATTCATGAAAGTTATGGGTCTGGAGCATACACATTAACAAAAATGGATGATACACCTCTTAAAGAACCTATCAATGCCATGCATTTGCACCGGTACTATGTCTAAACCTCCTTAATAGTGTGAATTATAGGGTAATGGTGTTAGAGTTAGTAGATGATATTCTATGTACTCTAGCATTGCTTCGTTCTTGAAAAAGCACTATTTGTGTGTCTTGGATGCTAAAGTAATCATTTAGATTAATTTTTAAATATTTACTTTAGGTCTCATGCTATTCAGGATAATGGTATATGTTGTGTTAGATTAGATCCTTATATACATTTAATGTTCTATAAATATATCATAGGTTCATTTAACTTAGCATAACATACTTAATCACAATGTCATATCCAAAAGAAACTAGAATAGTATTAAGTAGATCACGTAAAGCATGTTAAATCATGGAGATATTTATTAAATACTCTTACAAAGATTATTTGATAAACCGCATTTCCATTTAACTTAACCATGAATGAAGCATCAAATGATCATGTATATATCACAAAGTCTTGAGTACATTTCATCAAATATAGAATGCTACGGTGGCCTATGACTACTAGATCCCTTTGGATCTGGTGATCACATATGTCTAGATGTAGTCCATTGAGAGATGGTAGTACGCTATTGTGATTGTGAACTAATAAGTGCATCAAAAGAGTACTGTAGACCATGTGCTCGTGAAATGGCCTCTTGGTGCTCTTGCGCTATATGGTCTTTGTCTACCTGTAGATTGGCTATCTCTGCATGAAGTCTCTTGACCTTCAGTGGATCTCGAGATGACCGAATCTCCTCATAAGCAACCTCAGCTTGATCTGAATGCATCATAGCACCCTCATATGTTGCTTTGAGTCTGACATAAGGCTCTAATAGCTCTAGGTACCACTCCATGATGGGTGGGGACATGTAGTCTGTATTTGTAGTCTGATTGAAGAATGAAAAAGGCACTATCTTTGTAGCCACTTGTTGATAGAGGTCATGTAAATCTCTCACAACCCCTACAAGATAGAAATCATAAATATAATCCATACACATCATGATATATATATATATTTATTAAAAGGCATAAGCACAAGCATAACATTAAAATAAATATCATCACCTAGATCTTCAGTTGGCTATGTGAAGAAAGTATCATCCTATACGAGAGGCATGGATGATGTGTTGGCCTCTTCATGCTCATGAGTGCTAGTGTGTATCGTGGCTACCAACTTTGATCTGGTAACAAGGAGATGGATCTCACCACTCATGGGAAACTGGACCCTCATCTTCCATCTCACTACCTTCACTCATCAACTGCTCCTCATCCTCCTCCTCTTCTCCCTCATAATCTAGATTTTCATCCTCGTCATAGCCCTCATCTATCTCATCTATAAATAGATTTGATTCTCTGAGCCTTGTATCCTCACCTACCTTATCCTCATCATTCCTCTACTCTAGAAGTGGTCCTACAAAGCCCATAGGCCGATCCATCGAGAATATAGGAGCTGAAAATACTACTTCCCATCACTCCTCGTATGCACCAATCACATCAATGTCATTAGCGTGAGAGCCTGGGGGAATGCCAAGATCTATGTCCTATGAATCACTAGATCTAACATCATCCATTGTTAGTCACCTAGTATCTCTCAGCCTCTAGGAACTCCACACTAATTTCCTGTAAAAAGGCCATGTTGCTGTTGGTACCTATATCTGCCTGAACTGCCACATGACATGATCATAATAGAATGACCTAGCCATGTAATCATTCCTCCCTAGAAGAAACCTATACCTCTACATCCTCCTCATCAATTGAGTATCATCTGGCCATTGTGGTATCAACTAGTATAGTTTCCAAATGACCTCCTCTTGATCTAGTTAGTTGAATCTAACTCTCCAAAAGTGTAAATTCTCATACTTCGAAGAATGTCTCAGTGGATAATTGAATTTGCATGGATATCCTAGGGATAATATAGATGGGAACCATTTTAGCCTAGTGCACGTGATATGTTCTAGGAACCAAACCTATAGTAGTGTATAGTGTACCATACTGTCAACCTTGTGGTACAAAAACTACCATAGATCATAATATAAGTGTGCAAGGATGCTGTGGCCCCAGGAATATACAGTCCTATGCTACTCCATATTTTTGATCATATGAACAATTCCTCCATCCAGTTGTGCACCTCAACCATCAGAGATGAGTACTAGTGCCACCGTGAAAAACTTAATCTGCCTCAAGACTAGCGATCGTGCTTGGGTAGCCATGCTAGATCAATATGTGGCCCTATGATCTTCTCTCAAAATGGTAATCCCAAGTAGTACCCTATGTCAAGTCACATCTTTGTGAATGTATGATGCCTGGAAAACTGCATGTTCTTGCCTCGAGCAGGGAATTGAAGGATGTGGTGTACATCCTCTAGAGTGATTGTCATTTTGTCGGTAGGTAGGTGAAATGTGCAGGTGTCAACATTCCATCTCTCAATAAGCTCCATCAGCATACCATCATGGTACCTCATGGTAGGCATGAGGTACACCTAGTATAATGTAGTAATCTATAGGGTCTATATTTCTACCTCTGATATTGTCGAGACTAGGTCTCATAGGTGACAAAATTGTCTGCCATCGAGACGCTGTTGAGATCGGGGTGGAATCTAACAAAAAGGGGAAAATATGTCCTATAAAAATTCTAAAACATTAAATCTATACATCAACAGTCAAAAAGTGTATTAAAGTTGTTCTAGTGTACTTTTCTAATGGTCCTAGACACTTTATTTCCCTTTTAGGACACTTTGCAACAAAAGGGGCACTTTACAAAAAAAGGGGACACTTTGCAAAAAAAAAGGGACACTTTGCAAACTTTTTTTTAGGGTCCTAAATCAACCTAGAAATGCATAAAAACATAAAATAAATGTGTACGGAAAAATTTATTAAGGCGTAGAAAAATCAAATCACATGATCCTGCAGCTCGCCTTAGGCTACCTCCTCCTGTAGGACCTTGAGTCTTAGAGGCACGTACTCTCTTCGACTTAGCATTCTCATTCACTCCTCAACAAATTCAAGCTACAAGAAGGTAAAAGATAAAATTAGTTCAAGTTACTTCGGGTTAAAAGTTCTTTTCATTCAAATTAAAATAATGGGGGCTAGAGAGCTCTATTTTTGACACCATTTATTAGGTTAGAATTGTGATTCCTCTCTTGTTCTCATCAAATGTCTATCATTATGCGGTATGGTACTTGGAAATACCCTATAATACAACTTATCCAATTTGATGTGGCTAGATCGCTACCTTGATTGCCCCTCCATATAGCAAGTGGAATCGAGGGGGGGCATACATCTACCCTTGAATTTGATTTCTATGAGAAGTTAGTTAAGAGGATTTTTGAATGACTAATGAGTTGGTGTTATAGGATGTAGTTCATAACATTGTGGTCTTGTAGATAGCTACAGTGGGGGCTTCATTCTCTTGTGTTATGAATGAATCCATATGAGTATCCTTTTATGAAATGAAGTGTACTGTTTAGAGTCCTTTAGCTTTCATATGCACATCGTCATATGGGCACTAAAGTGGGGGATAAATGTGGCAACATAAATTGTACTCCCTTCTTGGAGATAGTGCAATTTCTTGCCTAATTTGGACCTATTTTGGAACCCTTGCATTAAATACCCTTTTAATTCTTCATTAATAGGCCGCTAAGACCCTCTATTTTGGATCTCGATGTTTATTTCAACTAAAAACCCAACAAAATCATCAAAAGAATTAAAATTTTTAACAACCCATCCCAAAAATCTATTGTGGGACTCATACAACACCTTGGGCATAAGAGTCCCCATAGGTGGGACCCATATGCCACAAGTGGTGTACGAGTCCCACTTGTGCCCTTTTTAGGGTTTGAGTAGGAAATTCAAGTTTTTAATTCAAAATTTTGGTTGATGTCAAGTTTTGAGATCTAAATAACAATAAATTAGGTGTAATTCCTATCTAAATAAGCTTCCAAGTCATTATTTTCAATCTAGAAGAGCAATTTCAAGATCTAAGCATTCGCAAGCACTCAAGCATTCTTTCACAAGAGCATTCAAGTTTTCAAGAGAAAGCAAAGTTGAAGTCTTGGAGCAGCATTATAGTGTTTTTTTTAGGTCTTCAAGCTCACTTTCATTCAAGATCTAGCATTTTCAAGGGTTGATTATGGTTTCCTTTGGTGAATCATGATGGATTCTAGGTTGGGGAGATGCAACTAGCCATCAAACCACACCTAATGACTTGTTTCCTAAGTGATTCCATCCTCCATTATCACTTTACTTTCAACCTAAGGAAGGTACATGTCTTATGTGGCTTATTAGGGTGATTAGAGATCTCCCAAAGTGAGTCATTCATCTTTATGCTTCATACATGCATCTCATTCTAACACATTATAATAGGGTTGCATTAGAATAGGGTTGCATTGCATTTCTATTTTCCTAATCTTAGGCACACTAAAGGTTTGGGTTTACATTCATATTTGCATTCATGATCCATTGTTTATATCAAGATTTAATTACCAAACTAGAGGTTTGATTGAGGCAAAACCCCCATAAGAAAATCAACACTATATTCTATTTTATAGGTCCTTTTGCAGATCCAGATCCAAAAATTAGTTTGGGAAGGAAGAGATAGGATTGGAGCATAGATATGTACCTTGAATTCCCAAAAAAGAAAGATGGGACTAATATTCCAGAAGTGGCATATGAGTCCCACTATAGGTAATTTTCTAGATTTTTGAAGATCTTGAATCTACACTGTCAAAAACCTATTCCAGTCCAGAAACCCTAGATTGGGACTAATACACCACAAGTGGCATATGAGTCCTAGTGTACCCTAAAAGCAACTTTTTTAGCATTTTAGAGTGGATTCCAGGCTCTCTTAGGTTTCTAGGTACACTTATGTGTTTTCCTAGTTTGTTGTTCAGATTTATACTCTTTTCTAGGTCATTTATTGAAACCTTGCATATCATTAGGTTTAGTCATTAAGTCTTGCATGTCATTTGTCTTTCCAAGCCTAGCTTGGTGGTGAACCCCTCTTTAGTTTTTAATTAGACCCTAGGACAACCCTATTGTAAGATCTCTTTCTCCTTTGCATACCTTAGATTGAGATCTCTAGGGTTTTCCTCAAATGAGAGAGTGAGGAATATTGTTATTCTATTTCCAAAGCATAGAACTACAATTTTCCACCTTTCAATATATATATATATATAAATATATATACATCATATATAAAATAAACCTTATATAATTGCAAGGATGAGACACATTTTCCCAATAGGGTTGCCTCCAAAATGGAATCCCAAAATAACACACAAGGGATCCACAAATTTAGGGTTAATGTATGCCGTTGCTACAATGATATTATAGAGCTCAGAAATATCATCATCCCCAAAATAACTCATGGAATAGGAAGAATGACACATAAAGAGAAAAAAGAAAGAAAAATATTTTTGGGTAAACATGATAAAGACATAAATGTCTCAATTCCTTGCATCATCCCCAAAAGGAAAACATGAGACGAAAGAAAAGATAAAGGTTTATGACATATAGAAGAATGTAGATACAAATAGAGGAATGAATATGAAGAAACATAGAACAAAACAAAATGGGGGATCACATTACACACATGCAATCACATAAAGAACATGAAAAATTAAAAAAAAGACAAGAATAGTAAGGCACATGTGATTCAACCTATAGCAGGTCATCCACATCCCAATATTGTTCATCATATGCAGAAGGTGGATAACTAGCCAAAGGGGCAACATCAATTGCAAAACTAGGACAAGTACCAAGTTCAACACATGGTGAATCACTCTTTGTAGGAGGATCATCATGATTGTTATCGTTTAAGCTTACAAAAGAGGAAAAAAATAGATTTAAATCTTTATGCACTTCCTCATCAATATTTACAGTTTCATTATCATCATCCAAGTTAATCACAAAAAAAGTTCTAATGATAATATTCATAAAAAGTGATTATTATTTTTGTGTTTGAGGTCTAGGTTTTTCTTATTTCAGTGAAGTAGAAGAATCATTATGCATTTCTTTAGGTAGTTTGGATTTGGATTTTGTATGTTGTTCTTTTCTTCTTTTGCTTGCAATAAATGAGAAATAGCATGATGTTTATGCCTTTGCTCTCTAGCATTTTGGTTCCTTTTCATTTGATTCTTGAGTTGTGATTGTGTAGGAGTGGGTTCATCAACCATAGGATTATTTTCTTCCCTTAAGGGAGGAATGGAATAAACCATGGGATGTTGTTCAACCACTTTCTCTTTAGATTTATAAACTTGTTTGATTTTAGGAGGCACAACATGACTTATTTGGTTATCTCATGGTATATTATAGGAAATGGGTGGAGGATTTTCTATGTTTTTGTCTTGGTTAATTGGAAGGGCTTTTGGTTCAATCATGGTTTCATCTAGGATAGGAGGCTCAATTGTGGGTTGATGCATGTTTGTAAGGGATAACTATGCTATGCATTTTTCCTTGAAATTTTGATATGGTTTGAAAAAGAAGTCCTCACGAGGCCTAATAGGTTCCATAGGTTCTTTCCAAAATAAATAAAACAAGAAATTCCCATGGGAAGATAGAGGATTAAAGCCACTATGAAGTATAGTAAAGATCTCATTTCCAAATAGAAACTTTAAGCATTTATGCACAACTGACGAGATGGCATTCATGGAGTGAAGACATGGGTAGCATAACTTCACAAAAAATGGTGCAATGATAGGATGATGGAGAATGAGACACATAATGTTTTTGGTCAAACTTTCAAAGGAAGAGTTATCAAACCTATCATATGGAAAGCAAAACCATTATGCATTTTGATCCATTCTTTCAACTTTTCATACGTATCTTGATAAAGTTCATGCATGAATAAGAATTTTTCAGTGATCACATTCTCTACACAAATGAGATCAATTAATATCCCATTAGTAGTCATGTCATTTATTCTTCCAACTATGTAAAGAGGACCATCAAGTGCATGTCTAATTATGTCATGTTGTGAGAAAGCAGTGTCAAGCAACATCTTAGTTAGGCCCTTACAAGGTTGAACTTCAATGAAGTTGAGATTGATTTATAGTATTCTTCTCTTTATCTCTTATGTGATGTTTTAGGAAGTGATGAAGGCTAAGCACCATTTCTAGTCCTTGTTTAGTTTTAAGTAAATCTCTTATGTTTTGTATCATAGGAACTGCATCAGTTGTGATGGGTTCAAAACATAAAGTTTTGCATTTACTATAACTCTTTGTGAATTTTCCTAAGGTTCTCATGAGGGAAATTAGTAATCACTGTATCAACATCAATCATATTTGGTGTAGGTAGGGAAGTCATAGGAAATGAGGTGTTAAGGGTATGATCCATAATGGGTTGACTAGTTTCAACACTATGAGTCAAAGAGTTAGAAAACCCAAGACCCATGACAAGTGATGTATTGTGGGATGACATGATTCTCAAACTACATCTCATGATAGTATTGGAAATAGGACACCAAGTTGTGAAGCTCGTAAAAGTTTCAAAAATCCAAGGTGGACCCAAAATGGATAAGGGGTAAAATGCAATGAAATACCCTAGAATGCAAAGTGCAATGCAATAAGCAATTTTTAGATTTCAAACAAGATAATTTTTTGATTATGCTATGCAAATACCTAAAAATGATGTCTTTTAGATGAAAATTTGAACTCAAACAACACACTGAATTTTAAAAACTATGCTTAATATGATCAATTTCAAATAATAGAAGTCAAAAAATTGAAACATTAGACCGAATATAGAAACAAAGAATGCAAAATCAATAATTTTACTGCTTAGAATTTCAGGAAAAGCCCTAATCAGGGACTCATTTTCCCATGGGTGAATGGGTCTCACTTTAGGGTTTTCAAAAATTAATTTGCAAGTTTTTGAGATGATTTTTATGGTTTGCAAGTTCTAGTTTTAGGTAGTGAGTTACAATTTTAGATTTCTGTAAAATGAGGTCTAAATGCAAGTGCAAAATAGTGCCAAATGACAAGAAAAAAGACCTAATTTGAGATGCAATTTTGATTCAATTTTTTTAAGTAAATGAATGATGATGCAATTATATGTAAGCACAATGCAAAATGACTGATATTTTTGAATTTCCCATATTTTAATGGATGCAAAAAAGAAAACCTAAAACCCTAAACAAGATGGAAACTAATACAAGTTAAGAGCCCTAAATGAGATGCAAATCAATGTAATGCAATGCAAGTGAATGCAACAACTAGATCTAGGGATGAAAATGGACTTTGAATCAGCTAGGTATGATGCTCAAAAGTTAAGTTCACTAGAATGAAACAATGGAAAATAGGTTTTTTTGAAAAGGGAGTTCACCAAAATGATAATTTAGATAGACCCATTTTCCTTTATTTCATTAGGAAATGAGATACAAACAATGAATTGATTACTAACCCTTAGGTGAATCAAGTAAAAGTGGGAATCTTCAAATTTCCTTATGACTACAGGATAGGGGTCAAGGTCAAATAACACTTTGGGGAGAAAAACTAAAAATAGAAAATCAACACCAAAATGTAATCTAACTGTTGAAATAATAATATTAAACTCAATACTAATAGAACAAGAAAATAAATTGTAGATATTTGAAGGGTAGAAACATGTGTACCCATCACCAAAAGTGCTTTTCAAAAGTAGATCTAAGACTCATTTTCCCATGGGTGAATGTGCCTAAGTGCAAGGTTTTTCTGTAGCTTTTAAGAGCCTCTAATGTAGAATAGAATCTTCCAATTTTCCTAGGTTTCATAGTCGAAATGTTGGAAATGAATTCAAGATCTTAGTTTTTGTGAGATGAAAATAATTTTGAAAACTTTGTAAATATTTCTCTTCAAGAGGTCTTGAATCCTTCTTCAATCTAAATCTGAAATCACACATACAAGATACAAATAAATGTTTGTTTTGGGTGAATAGGGGTTTTCCTTGCTCAAACCCCATTTTGGTAATCAAACCTTGAATGGAAATGAAACATGAAAGAGGGAATGAAGAATGAACAAAGCTATGTTACCACTCAACAAACCCTTGTATGAAACCTTGATAATGGAGATCTTAGGAGGTTTGCAACTTGCACGAAATGGCTAAATTGGATGTGGATTTTGACACTTGAATATTGTTTTCAAAATGATACTTTGAATGCTTGACTTGATCATGAAATATACATGAAAATGTTAGCTCCAAATACATACATGATGCAAGAAGAATTTGACATGATGAATGGATCTTGAATGCTGCAATAAAAATTTGATATATTTTCTCTTGAATGCCCTTAATTTCTCTTGAATGTTCTCTTGAAATCTCATAAATTCCTAGGTGAACCATAGAAAATAACCTTGTACTATAGGCATGTATCCTTAATTTCCTAAAATTCAAATATCACAAGTTGAAATAGAATTATAGATTTAGAAATGTTAAAATACCATGAAAAACATAATTTAAATTCAGGTCCTAAGGTTTATCCATACACCTAGGACACACATTTCTCAATGTAAAGTGTTATGTTTAGGCATTAATTATAGTCAGGTTTCCCCCTTTGAAAAATGTATTTTAATAGGATTGTAAATGAATTGAAGGGACAATTAAGGAATAATTAAGCTTAATTAATTAACAGGGTCCAAATAAGTGTGTAAATGTAAAGAGGTACATTTAACAACACTAAATTAAGGCACTATTAAGTCAATTTCAATTAGGAGGGCCCAAACAAGTGAGAAAATGTAAAGGGATACATTTTTCTACATTACATTATGTAACTATCCATTTTGCTAAAAACACTGATAGCCTGATCCATAGGTCATAACATAATGTTCACATTACAAAATTCTTGTGCTATCATAATTCATGTTCTATTGTTAGATATTGTTAATAATTTCAAGGAATTTTTGTTACAAGCATATAAAAATGAGTTTATTTATCCTATTTTGTTATTTTCATTGATCCCTCTCCTACTATCTCTCCTATGTGTGAGGTTAGTTTGGTGAAAGAGAATGCAATAATTGAAAATCATGACAACCATGCTTTTTCCTCTCTTGATATATCACCTACTTGTGAAGAAGGTATCTTGGTGTTAAAAGATCCAATCATTGAGAACCATGGGAATCTTTTTTGTTTGTCTCAAAATACCTCTCCTACTTGGGAAGATATTTTGGTGCAAGAGGATGAAATCGTTGATAAATTTCTCTAAAAATATGGTAAGATGGATTTTATAGATGAAGATGCTAATTTTTCATTAGGTCCCCCCTCAACTAAAGAGAGTCAACAAGTAGTTAACTTCATTGAGGTTATGAACACACAATTGGATATTATATTCCCTTTAATTATTAGACATGAGCCTAAAACTCCTTGAATTATTGAAAATCCTAAAAGTCCTCTAATTATTGGGCCTCTTAAATCACATCTCATTATAGGAACTCCTAACCTCAAGGACATATCCTAAACTTTAAAAAGCAACTCACTAGTAATTATGTGTCACAACAACCAAGTTATCACATAGTTTATCACACATATAATAATAGAAACAATAAGCAACCAAAACAAATACCAAAATTCATCCCATTACCTCAACCATACCTTCCTACCACACCTAATATTCCTTATCCTAGTGGTAAATAATATGATCTTGTTGAGCAACTTTGTAATACTCCAACCAAGATTTCTTTATGGGATTTGATTCAAACATTGCTTGTTTATCATGGCACGCTTTAGGATACTTTGAAAAATATTTTTTGTCTCCTAATGTGCAAGAAAATGATGTATCAACTTTGCTTGAAACTATGAATGACACTAATTTGGAAATTTTCTTTCATCAAAATGAATTACCCCTTTAGAAATATAAAAAATAATGATGCTTTGATGATAATGGTAGCTATTAATAAGAAAAGGATCAACATACCTTTATTGAAAATGGTTAAAGGATTAATGCTTGTAGTGTTCACATTTTAGATCAACTTGGAGTGGATAAAACCTTAATCCAACTATATGTTTTGTCAATCAAAGGTTTTGATTACATGGGAAGATAACCACTTGGTGTAATAACTTTACCAATTAAAGTCAATCCTCTAGTGTTACAAACTCCTATCCATGTCATGCTCGAAAATCTTCCATATAATCTTCTCTTGGGTAGACCTTGGATTCATGAGATGAAATGAGTACCTTAAACACTTGATTGTTTAATGAAATGCAAATACAACTATAAGGTTTACTAAGTTAAATATGATCCTAAATTTGAAAATTATTTACAAATTGGAATAGGAATGAATCTTTTTAGCAAATTGATAACAAATTCAAAAGTGAAACATTTACAAATTGAATACAAATATAAGCACCTTTCATCTATAACAAAGATATTAGATGATGATTTAGGATCATTATATTTCAGACCTACATTCATGGGGAATATAAGATTTCACCACCAAAATAAGAAAAAAGAGAAAGAATCTATACTAATATCCACACAACCCATTGATGAATCATCAAGAACATTTGATTTGATAATTGATAACAATGAGGAAAACACAAATTACACATCTACATATGATGATATTGATTATGAAAACCCACCTTCTTCAAAAGAAATGGAATCAATTTATGGAAGAGGTTATCAAATTTTGAAAAAAATTGGCTATAATGGAAAAGGATGTGGTGTAAAAGAGAAAGGTGTCTATGTCCCCATAGAGCTCAACATGCAAGAAACAACAATATGTCTTGGTTATTATCATCAAAAAATATTGAAAAACATAAAAAGTACCTTCACTTAATCATGCAATATTCTCCCAAGA
This sequence comes from Sequoia sempervirens, assembly GCA_007258455.2. Taxonomy (NCBI): domain Eukaryota; kingdom Viridiplantae; phylum Streptophyta; class Pinopsida; order Cupressales; family Cupressaceae; genus Sequoia; species Sequoia sempervirens. Next base: position 189,757,976 of record VDFB02353493.1, on the reverse strand, counting down.
CACATTAGCATCAGTTGTTTCTCCTTGCCATGTTGTGGTTGTAGTATCACACAAACTCATTTTTTTTAGACTACGGGAATTAGTCGGGTATCCTTCCCCCCTTAAACTACAGTGCGCTTGGTAAAATGTTTTCACATAAGCGATGACACTGGCATGACATGCCCTCTGGTACCATGGGGATGATGGGGAGACTAGACCTTGTGACCCCTTTCCTACAACATGATGCTTTAGCCAATTGAGCTAGGCCCACCACCCCATCACACAATACTCATTACCATGCATGGGGTTATAAAATAAGTTTTATGCAATCATATTTCATTTCTCAAGGAGCAACATGCCATCATCAGTTTTAGCTCATATTTGTCCCTACACTTGGGGGAAAATGATTTAGATAGCCTTGAATTAGGTACATTCCTTCTAGCAAGGTATCCATTTGTATCTCCTTAACATATTAGTGTAGCAAGTACACTAGCATTTTAAGGGAGGCATATAGTCCCCCACATTTTTCTTCATAAGAAATGGTCCCTTTTTAGTGATGAAACACACATCTCCTAGAAAGTATGACCTTTTCAATTGAAGTGTGGCCTTCTCAATCTATGTTAGTGTCTCTTTGGTGGTGATATTGGGCTTGATATCCCTTAAGAGTGTGACATTTCATGGCATATGATGTTACCTTTGGTTGTAATACTATGACTAGCATTCCTAAAGTGCGATCTTTTATTCCATAACTCATCCTCTCTTAGTGGTGATGTCATGTGTGATATTCCCTAAGGTTTGACCCTTCATATATTAAGCAATGCCCCTTTGTAATTTTGCACCTTTTGTGGTGGTGTTGTTGACAACACCCCTTGAGGTTTTTCTTTGTCTTGTTCATCCTCTTCAATGTTTATGCCCCTTCTTAGGTGAGTTTGGCACCTTCTTAAGTGAGTTTGATGTTTATGAACCTTAGGTGAGTTTGTCACCTTCTTAGGTAAATTTGACGTTTATGTACTTTCTTAGGTGAGTTTTTCACCTTCTTAGGCTCAAAGTTTGACATTTATGCACCTTCTTAGGTGAGGCTTGTCCCTACCCTAAGACATTAAAAATTTGGCGAGATAGTCCATGGATGCAAAATAACACAACTTGCTAGTTCATGAACTTGAGCACCCACTTTTTCAAGGTCACCTACCATAACACACCTTACTTGTCAGTGGAGTCATGTGTTTCATGAGTGTCTAGCATAACAAAGATTTCTATCCTTATGGAACCTATCATATTGCATGTTCACATAGCATAATGCAACTTGCTAGCTAGTAGATCCATGTAGCCCATGAGTGATTTGGAATAATGCAACTTGCTAGTACTCATGAGAGCATTCCTTTCTCTAATATTTATTTGGCTGATGACATTTGGTATTTGAGACAAATTTAAGACTGAGGTCTCCTTACCTTACCAACTTAGATCCTTTTAGTACTAACCTTGTGATTGTGTTGTGTTACTAACATGTGTGTTTTTTGTTGTCTTGTTGCATTATATATATGTGTGTTCCTTTGTGCTTATTTTTGTTTGCCATGGGATCTTGAATCCTGGGGGCTTGTGCGCTCCTCCTAGATTCATTTTCATCCTATATCTTCAAAATTTGGATGTTCAAACCTTGCTTGACATATTTTCTCCTTTAGTTTGAGTTTGAGCATAATTTCATACTCTATCTATAGTGGGGGCTAAATGTAGTGTCATAAATTTTTACCCTTGACAATTTCACACTATTTTTTACTCCCTCTTAAGTGCATGGAGCTAATTGTACATATAATGCCTTAAATTATGTATCTCATGGCTCGTTTGGACATTTATCAATAAAACCCATGTACAAAACTAATGCATACATTTAATATTTTTCTCCCAACACTTTAAACTTTATAATACAAGGGTAGGGCTAAGTCACCCTAGGAAACTTAGTCCCCCTACTTTCCCTCTTAATTTTAATATTTTAGAGGTGGAGTTTTGATATTTAAATTTCAAATGTCAAATGTCAGCTATTGAGATTTAATTTTTGGGAAATTAGATTAAATGTATATAAATACCTAGTCATTTAATTATTTTGAATTATAAGGAGCATTAAGAGGAAATTTTGTAGATCAAGAGATTATCAAGCAATTTAGGAGCAACATTTCAATGATTCATTGCAATAATTCAACATCAAAGCATTCTCAAAGTGTATGTGAGTTTTTTGAAGTTTATATTTGTTGGAAGAATGTCATTAATGTTGTTGGAAACATGAGCATGAGGGATAAGAACAAGATATATTACTATGTGTTGTAGTGTTGTCATTGATGTCAACATTTTATCTTGGTATGTACATCTTGGTGCAGATCACTACAAATCATTTTTGTTGATTCTAACAAGTTTTGGAGTGTTTGATCCAGTGAATTCAATTGTGTTGGAAAATGACTAAGTGTCAATTTTACTAATTTAGTGTGACATAACATTCATTTTTGGGTCTACACTAGTCCATAATTAAAGTTTTCACTCTACACTTCTAACATTTTTTTTTGGTTGTTAGAAGTGTCTAATTCCATAATTTCATCATGTTTTGACAATTTGTTTGGAAGATATGAGTAATAGAATTTTGGTTTGGTAGTTTATAGTTATTTCTTGTACATTGCATTTGAGTGGGAGAGTCCACACTTCTCTGCAAATAGGTTTTTGGATTTAAGCTTTCGAGGATAAGTTGAAAAATGGAAATAGTGTATGGATTCCATTTGGCATTGAGTTTTTAGTTCCATGTGTTTGAATGTGGATACATAGTTGAAGAATTCTGGTATTAAGTATTCTGCGGTATCAACATAATAATTTTGAAGGTATGTGAAGGTTAAATAAGTGTTGTGGTCTTATGTGGGATCTATTATAGGCCCATGCCAACCTATTTCAAGTTGTTTTGAATTTTAAAACTTGGTGTGAAGCATGTGTGAAAAGGATTGAAGCCAAAAATTTATGTTTTAAATATTACATCTAATTAGATTGACCTAATTAATGTTATGCTAGAAGAAAATATATGTTAGATAATTTTTAGTGTTTTGTATGTTTGATGAGTGTTGCAAATGACCTTTATGAAAATATTATCATATCAATGTGAATTTAAGTTGTGAATGTTGAGTAGATGATTAAAGTGATGTGAATGTAGAGGAAGGTAGAATGTTAGAGTAGAATTAGATGAAGTGTGTAAAGTCAGTTTATTGAGCTTCATTGGAATTGTATTTCATTCATATGATAAATGCAATTGTAATAGTTCAAAATAGGTTATGAGCCACAATGTCTCTTCTATCCTTTTCTCATTGCATAGTGAGTCCACTTGGACAGTGAGCACTTTTGTAAATATACTATAACCAATTATAATATATTGTGAGCTAATCCTCACTGTGGTTTTTCACATTTTGGGTTTTCCATTTAAAAATCCTTTTTTTTTCATTTATTATGTGGTGTTGTTGATGTTTCATGCTTTCTTTCTTTATAGCAGTTGAATATGCTTTGGAAATTGTATATTTAATGTTTGAATGGTTTAAGAGAATATTGATTCATCCCCTACTAGTATTCTAGGTGCTCAACAATTGGTATCAGAGTAAGGTTCCTTGGAAGGAGCTTAGCCTATCGAGGAGGATCTTAGAGGTTGAACACATGGTCAATAGAAAACTTCCTACTCCTCCAAAAGAGACTTTAGCAATAGGAATCATAGAATATTGTATGCCTAACAAAGATGGAGAACTCAAAGTGATCCTTGAAGATCTTGAAAGTATTAAAGGTGAAAATAAAGATCTAAAATAAAATGTCAAAGAAGTAGATGAATGCATCAAAAAATTGAGAGAGAAAATAAAGAAGTTTAGAGAAAGGCATAAGGAAGTCAGTGAATATTTGAAGCAAGCAAATGAAACCATCACTAGTTTGACAGTGAAAGTTGAATTAAAGAAAAGAGGTGAGGAATGTTTGAATGAAATGGTGAAAATAAAATCAAAGGAATGTACAAGGCTTGAATAGGAAGTTGTGAATATGAGATCAGATATAGAGAAAGCAAGGAGTCATGAAGAAAAAATCAAGGTGACTGCTACAAAGCTTGATGAAATTATTGCTAATAAAAAAGGTTCTAAAGAAAAAGGTGGATTAAGGTTTGAGATAGGAGAAATTTCAAAGTCAGATTAAACATCAAATACTGAAAAAAATATTGAAGATAAAAACAATGACAAGCAGATCTAGAATCAATGAAGACCACTAGTTAGACAACCAAATGCACAAATTTACCCATATTTTAATGGTTTTTGTAATTCTTGCAATAAATTTGGACACAAGACAATGGAATGTAGAAGTAAAATAAATCAGAATGTTCCATCTTTCTTTAGTCAATACTTTACATGGAAGAAAATTGGTCATAGAGCTAGTGAATGTAGAAGTCAAATGATGAATGGCTATAACAATGGTAGAATAATTCAATCTTTCAAAGGTTATTGTTATACATGCTATGGATTTGGGCATAAAGCTAATGAATGCAAATCTAGAATGAATGGAAGGAATATTGGTCAGAAGAATATCACTTGTTACAATTTCAATAGGCCCAAACATAATGCTAATTTTTGCACAAGTAGAAATATGAGAAGTGATAATCTAGTAAAGAGAAATGAACTGGTAAAAAAGGGCTGATCTGGTAGAAACAAAGAATAAAATTGAAAATATTTAGAGAAAGAAGGAAGAGATAGAAGTCAAGGATGAATCTGTGCCATCCTCTAGTGTATATGTTTCCTGTAGAAACTAAGTTAAGAGATTTGTCTTAGGGGAGGTTTAATGAAAATATTATATCCCCTACCAAAGAAGAGGTGTTGATGCCTCATCATGAAGATATGTAATGTGGATCAACATGCTTGATCTATTGGTGAAGATTACAAAAGAAAATATATTAATGCGAAAGTTTGTGTTTCAAAAATGTGTCTCAACCTTGCAATTATATAGGTGTAATATACAATGGAATTAAGGGGGAGGAGTGGGATGCGTTCAAATAATTTTTTGTTAACTTTTCTTGGAAACTCCTAAAATGGCTAACATACATTAGATAAATGATACATTATAAATCTAGATAGTAAATTATTAGGTTTTAGATCTAATGGTGGATATTTTGTTGGCCTGTCTTACCCTAGAATGTAACCCTATTTTGTGAGGGCATTGCATTATGACTATAGTAGAGATGGTGATGTATTCTAAGAGTTTGATAGCAGTCGTGTTGTCTCTTGATCTATGAGTGGTGATAATCTTGTGAGAATATTTCTCTACAAGTATATTGTAATATTTGTGATTTATGAGTAATATATTGGGTAGCTTTTGGAGTGTGGGGTTTTTTTTTCTTGAAAGGCCCCACATAAATCAGTATGTCATGGTATGAATGATATTTATATTTATTTCTATTTAAGTTTTTGTAACTATTAAAGATCAGAAAAAGTTTTACATTATTATCCTCTCAAGATTAGTGTAGGAAGTTTTTTCGCTACCTTAGCTTCCTTACAAGTGGTATTAGAGCTTGACCACCTTTGTTTTTAGTTATGGGTTGTTGGGTTTTTTTAATTAATCTAGATTTGAGTAGGAGCTAGTGCAGAAGATACTTTGTGATCTTGTTGTAGGAATTTTTAGATGACAAGTTCATCAAGGAGAATAGAGGTGGAGAAATTTTCTAGAAATAATTTTGAAATGTGGAAGTTGAAGATGGAGGATCTATTGATAGATCAAAATTTATGGGATTCTATTGATGAGAATGTTTCAAGGTCTAGAGACCCGACTCAAGCTACTCAATATGATGTTATGGACCATAAAGCCAAGGGTCTAATCAGATTGTGATTAGAAGGCTTTGTTTTAATTAATTTCCATGAGGAGACCTCTAAACAAAAACCATGGAAGAAGTTTGGTGAGATGTATCATGCCAAATCCTTAGTGAACAAGATTTTCTTGAGGAAAAAATTGTATTCCTTGAGAATGGAAGAGGGTGGATGAATCATAGACCACCTAGAAGCATTCAATATGCTAGTGGCTCAATTGGCATCTGTTGGTGTCAAAATGGATGAGGAGGAGAAAAATTAGATCTTTCCTTGTTTTTTTCCTTATTTGTGGGATTCTCTTGTTATGGCTATTGGGAGTACTTCTGTAACTTTCAAGATTGAAGATGTGGCTGGTTCTTTTCTTCCTAAAGAGATGAGGTGGAAGGTATCCATCACTACCAAGGAGGCCCTAAATTTTCATAGAAGACCTAAGGAAAAAGGAAAGAAGAATGAGAAGTGTGACAAATCCAAGTCTAGGGGGAGATCTAAATCTCTTGGAAATTCCAGTTATTTACTAGAAGTATGGTAAACCTGGACATGTTTATAAGGAATGCAAAGAAGAAAAGAAGAAGAAAAAGAATAAATTTGATTATGATTTTGAGTTGGAGAAGGAATATGGCAATGCATTCATTGTAGCTTTGGCAACTCATGCAAGTAATGATGCATGGTTAATTGACTGAAGTGCATCTTTCCATATGACCTTTAATAGAGATTGGTTTTCTGAATATGAAGAATTTGATGCAGGATGCAAGATGGTTAGAGGTGCTATGGTGATCTCTAGAGGTGTCAGATATGGCACATTGTATAAGCTTTATGCATGCATTGTTGAGTGCAATAGTACTTCTGTGAAAAGAAAGTCTATGGAAGAAGTGAGGGTTTCACCTTCGTCAGATGGTCATGGAATTTGGGTACCCAAGGTTGCTCTTTCTTGTGAAGAAAAGTTACCTACACAAAAAATTATGTTATGGCACTAATGACTTGGCCACATTGGAGAAAAGGGTCTAAGGACTTTGAAAAATAAAAACCTTGTTGAAGGTTTGTCTAATTATAATCTTGAATTCGATTTCTATGAGCATTGTATTTATGGAAAACAAAATTGCATTCAATTTTACTCGAGTTCTCATAAATCTTTGTGTGTATCGAATATTATTCATTTTGATGTTTTTGGTCTTGTAGATGTTCCTTTGATTGGTAAATCCAAATATTATGTTTCATTTAATGATGATTATAGTAGGACATGGGTATATTTTCTAAAGAGTAAATCTAAAGTTTTCAATCAATTTAAAGAATTTAAAGCAATGGTTGAGTTGTAGACTGGAAAGAAAATAAGATGTTTGAGGACTAATAATGGCGATGAGGGTGATCCCATAATGGTGGTTAACACTTTTTGGGACATCTCAATTTTTGTTGAAATCATAAATTTTTAGAAAATATAATGATTTAAGCTTGAAAAGTTCCATTTGAAGATTTCCTATTGAAGAGGGTTTGAGAAAATCACCTTAGATCAAACCTTTTTGGATAGAACCCTGCTAGTTTTAAACCATACATATAATGGAGTCTACTTTACACCTATAAAAGTACTAATAAACAACCACTTTTGATTTACCTTTTGGGGGATCAAATGAATTCATTTATTTTATTTTTTTAAGTATGTAGTTCTTATTATAAGCTTCCCAAAAAGTATAATTTTTGATATATTTAATTTTATTATTTATTTTCTATTTCTTGTGAATGTAGGTTTTTCACTAAAAATGAAGCTCTCTATTCTACACATGTGGAAAATATTAGATTACAATTTTTTTTCTAAAAAATATGTTTGTGCTAGGTATTGATGTCCTTGATCCAGAAAAAAAATAAAAATTGAATTTCGATACATACAAAAAAAGTTATGTTGTTATGGTCCATCTATGTCTAAATTGTAATTGGTTTGACTTCAAAACTTAATTAAGATTTTTTTTTAACAAAACACTATGAAAAAAAATGAACATGCTAGATATCATAGTTAAAAATATAAATTCGAAAAAAAAAGAATTTTATCCTTCATAGAAAAAAATTTATGTTGTTTACGATGAACATCACTCTTTAAAAATGGTGTTTACTTTTAAAAACTAGTTTTCGAAGGAGATGGAGAAAGAAATGCAATCTGATTCCAATTTTTTTTTTTTAAATATATTTAGAATCTACAGACAAGTGTCACAAATAAGTAGTTTTCATAATCTTCAAATTCCTCATGGTTTAGTAGCTATAGGTGTTTGAAAGTGAAGATTTAGTTTAAAAAATTCAGTTCAATGTCAAGTTTGGCCAAAAAGTGTAAACCACTATTGTGAGATCACCCATGAATTTTTCTTTAATGATTTTGATATATTCTATAAAGATTGTGGTATTCATAGATAGAATACAACTTTGTATTCTCCACAACATAATGGAATTGTAGAAAGAATGAGTGGGACACTCATGGAGAAGGCTAGGAGTACATTAACTGATGCAGGACTAGAACAAAGGTTTTGAGATAAAGTTATTGCCACTACCGATTACCTAATTAATAGGCCTCCTACATTAGCTTTTGTTGATAAGATGCCTATAGAGGCATGGTTGGGTCACAAGCCTTCATTAAGACATCTTAGATTTTTTGGTTGTGAGGCATATGCACATATGTCAAAGGAGAAGCAAACAAAGTTGGAGAACAAGGCTATGAAATGTATCTTCATTGGATATAGTTATGGTGTGAAATGATACAAGCTTTGGGATCATTTTGTACAAAAGGTAATACATAGTAGAAGTGTTATTTTTAGAGAAACTAAGCCTTATTCTATTACATTGCAGCTAGAACAAAGTAAATCGGAAGATGTTATTCAATTTCCTTCTACACCTAAGAAAGTTGAATAGAGGCCCATTGATAGACAAGAAGTTGAGGAGAAGTCATCTAGCTCTAGATCTTCAAAAGAGGAGGAAGAACCTCCAAATCAATTTTTTTGTAGGTCTACAAGGAATAAACAACCACCTGAAAGGTATACACCTAATGATTGGAGATGTATTTTTCCTTTGTTCATACTAACATGGATGAACCCAAATCTGTAGAAGAGGCATTATGTATGAATGATGTAGAATCCTGGAAGATTGCTATGGATGAAGAAATGGAATCTTTGAAAAAGAATGATACATGGGATCTTGTACCATTGTGTGAAGGTCGAAAACATGTTGGTTACAAATGGTTGTTTAAGAAAAAGATTGGTTTAGATGGAGGTATTGAGAAGTATAAAGCAAGGTTGGTTGCAAAACATTACTCTCAAGTTGAGGGTGTTGATTATGGTGAGATATTCTCTCCTATTGTAAAAATGACATCCATTAGATTTTTTTTTCTATTGTTGCTGCTAATGATTTAGAGGTTGAGAAAATGGATGTGAAAACTTATTTCCTTCATGGTGACTTGGAGGATGATATTTATATGAAACATCTAGAGAATTACGTGGTGAAAGGTAGAAGTAAATTGGTTTGCAAATTAAAGAAATCTTTGTATGGCTTAAAATGAAGTCCTAGGATGTGGTACTAGAAATTTGATATGTATATGCTGAGCATTCTAAATTAGATCATTGTGTTTATTATAAAACTAATGGTGATCACTTCTTATTTATTACATTATATGTTGATGATACACTATTTATTGGCAAAGGGAAAGGTATGATTTCAAAACTAAAATCTCAACTTTCTGCTAAGTTTGAAATGAAATACCTTGGTGCAACTATACACATTCTTGGGATGGAAATTAAAAGAGATAGAGTGAACAAAAAGATATGGCTTGGCCAAAGTAAGTATGCCAATTCAATTTTACAAAGATTTAACATGCAAGATTGTAGACCATTGCGTGTTCCCCCTTCTGTTGGAACAAATTTATCCATTTCGAATTGTCCAACATCTCCATCAGAGATGGAAGACATGAGAAGAGTGCCTTACTAGAGTGAAATTGGAAGTTTTATGTATGCTATGGTTTGTACTAGACCAAACATTTCCCAAGAAGTGGGAGTTCTTTCTAGATATATGTCTAATCCTGGTAGAGTTCATTAGGATGCAATGAAAAGAGTTTTTAGATATTTGTGTGGTACCTCAGATTATTCCTTGTGTTATCATAGTAATGTGAATGAAGATGATATTTCCCTTGATATTCATGGTTATGTGGATTCAGACTGGGCAGGTGATATTGATAGAAGATGATCCACCAGTGCCTATGCTTTTACTTTATTTGGTGGTGCAATTAGTTGGATGAGTAAGTGATAGGCTATGGTTGCTTTGTCCACTACAAAAGTAGAGTATATGGTAGATACTCATGCTTGTAAAAAAGAAATTTGGCTTAAGAGTCTGTGTTCAGATATTCAAATATTTTAATAGTTAGAAAATGATATGTCTAGCCAAGAGCTCAAAATATCATGCTAGGACCAAAAACATTAATGTACAATATCATTTTGTTCGAGATATGGTCGAAGATGGCAGGGTGAAGTTTGTTAAGGAAAATAATTTTATGAATGTTTTTGATTCTTTTAAACTAAGCCTATGATCAAAAAGAAGTTTAGATGGTGTTTATAGATTATGGGCCTTTCACACCCTAGCAATTAAGAGAATGTTTACTCCCTCTTATTGCTCTTGCAAGGTGTTTGAAAAGTGGGATATTTTTTTGGGAAAATGTGTCTCAACCTTGTAATTATATAACAATTATTATTGATAGGATATATATATATATATATATATTTCCTAGTGTGGACAAAGATTTTGGCACCCACAATTCTCTAACACTTCTAGGGTTTTTAACCTAAAAGGAGGAGATGGGCCAAAATGGACAATGTCCCCACTCATAACTAATGAAATATGAATGAAATATGTCTAGATGAAATTATCTAAATGAAAAATATTGGTAAAATATATTGATTGGTAAATGAAAACTAAAGAAAGGCACCTTGTTTGAAAACACATTATGATATGCAAAAACACCTAGAAAGATGAATAGAAATACAATCAAAGCAGAACAAAAAAGCAAGACAAAAAGCATGTACCTAGAAATGTGTTGAAGACTAGATTAAAGACTAGAAATTTTGTTGATCCTAAAAATTTGACCTACTAGGACACTAACACCATTCTAGGTGACTTAGTCCTGGATCTAGAAAACTACATTAGAGCCCATTTTAGCCAAATGGGAATCCAAATCTATAGAAAAATATAAAAAAAATATGCAATGGGACTAAGTCACCATTGTTGGTGACTTAGTCCACTTTGGATTTTCTAAGAATCTAAAAATGGAAACATAAGCCCTTAGTTTGCACATCAGTTCTTGACAGGTGTCCAGTTCTTAAACTCTGATTTTCAAAACTGTGACTTTTTGTTGATATTTTGACCTAGCCAACAAGGAGATTTCTTCAACAAATTTTCAAGTTATCCTTCAATGATTTTTAGGCCTTCAAGGTACCTATATCTATAAACACACAATGAAAGAGGGAGAAATGTTGAATGTTAGGGCATGGGGGTTTTCCTTGGTCAAACCTCTTCTTAGGTAATGAAACCAAAATGAAGAAATAATGCAATGAAGCATAAAATAATGGAGTTAGAAAATTTCCATGATGATAGATCTTGAATTCCTGCAATAATGGATGAAGAACTTTCCCTTGAATGCCTTGGAAACCTATCTTGATGACTTAGAATGCAAAAACCCTAAGTTGCTTGACTTGAGATAAAAGATGAATGAGTTCATGAATTAGGGTTTAGAAGCTTGTATTTATAGGAAATCCACCCAAAATTCCTATTAATTTGATCCCCAAGGCCGAAATTAAAGAAGAATAAACTTAAAATCCAAATTTTCCTACTCGAACCTTGAAAATAGCTGAAATGGGACTAAGTTGCCCATATGGGTGACTTAGCCCCACCTGAATGGGAATAATTCACCCAGATGGGCAACTTGGTCCTATAGGGGCTCTTTTGCCAACTGGATTGTTAGGGAGTGAAGAAATTAGGTTTATATGATGATTTTATCAGGTATTTGATAAAATTAAGCCTTGGGATGCATAATATGGGGCCATAGGGGCCTATTAATGATGATGTAAAGGGTAATTAGGGCTAGTGACATGAAGTTCAATGTGAAAGTGTGATTAAATGCACTTTACATCATTAAAATGAGGTCCACATAGCGTAGAAAGGCACAACATCCAATGTGAATGTGTAAGACACATTACAACACTAGATTAACACTAAGTTTATTTTACAAGCCTTCTAGATTAATGTGATAATGCAATTCAATACATTTTATAATGTTGAATTAGGGGAAAAATAGATCCATTAATTCTAGAGAAGTGTGAAATTCTCTTACAACACTTTGCAACACCTTTACAAGACATCGATAAATGTATTTTATTCAGTTTGCAAGGGTCCAAGACCTAGTGTAGATGTGTAAAACACCTCACAACACTAAATAAAGGCCTCATTAGGTTTGATTTGTCATCAATTATCCCCAAATCGAGGAATGGAAAAAGGTATAGTTTTTCTGTGTCCACAGTTAGCCCCCACTTTAGTGAGAGGATGAACTTGCTTCAAACTCACACTAAAGTAGACATTCAAGATGGGTCCAATCATACCAATGCAGATGGTCTAGGATGAAAAAGATCAAAGGAGTTTGTGTAAGCCCCTAGGATCTAGGATCCTAAGTCAAACCAACATGAGTGAAAAAGGACACACACAAGGTGAATGATTTGTAGCAAAACAAGATATGCAATCATCCAATGGAAATAACTAGAAGGAAGGAAAGAAAAAAAATAAAAAGGTGGATTAAGCTTTGACCATTTTTCCAACACATTGTGGATCAGATCTAGGTTATTTTTCCAAAAATACATACTCACTCTAAGGTGAAAAAACTCTAGGCTGACCGCTGGGTGAGAAGTCCAAAAAGGTGAGACACATATGGCTGATATGTGATCACACACATGCAAGTGGATATGGAGAAATTCATGCCTCTGAATGGGCTTCCCACTCAACCATACCAAAGTTATACCTCTTGATAAATTTAATAAGGTGCCACACAAAATGATTTTCGAGCTCTATGAGGAAAATAAAACTTTGAATGCTTAAAACTCATAGACATTGTAAGTGCAAAATAGTGCAAGGAATATTCAAAGGGATTTTTCTTAGTTTGTGCAAGGTCTCATCTTAGGGAAAATTATACCTAGTGTCTCCAAGAGAGGAAAAGTGTGAATGGTCTCATCTTGTTTCCAAGAGAGGACAAGTGCAATGTCTCATCTTGATCAACATTGTACCTAGTGTTTCCGAGAGAGGAAATCGAAAGAAAAAAGAAAATCACACAATGAAATGTGAGTGTCGATGTATGCCCCAACTTTAAATTGGTTGCTAACACCATTAATGTGAATAATTTCTTTAAAGTAGAAGAAGAAGACATGAGAGTGTACTCGGAAAGCCCTATGCCAAGCCATATGTTTCCAAGAAGCTATGTCATGAAAAAGGGTAGTATGTCACATGCGATCCAACTTAAGGAATATCATCCACATCCCAAGCTTGCTCTTATATGTTCATGAAAGGTTAACAACTAGCCAAAAGAGGAAATGATAGGTGACATACAAGGACAAGGCTACCTAACCCCTTGCTCCCACTTAGTGCAGGACAAAGGTGAGCTAAAATGATGGATATGATGCAAGGTAGAGTGAAAATCAATATCAATTAGAGAAATTAGGTGCCACCACATAAGGGAGAGCACCAAACTCTTTAAGATGTTGGATTTTACTACTCAAAGCCTTACATTCATTAGTGTAATGACCATGAAATCTATGATAGGTGCAAATTGAAGTCTTGTAATATAATTTGTTTTGAGTTCTTAGAGGAAGGGATATCAAGTGATCTTGGAGAAGTCTTGACAAGATACCCTCTTGATCAACAGTAGAAAGTGTTCCTGTTGTTTGTGACAAAGATACCTCTTGCTTAGTACAATATTGCATACTTACATAAGAATCATGAGATTGTGATATTTTGTTCTCTCCTTTCCAGGAGGGTGTAAAATCTAACAAAATCAAATCATTAGTGTTTTACATGATGACATTGATGTTAAGCGAAGATGTCGGTGTGTGTTTCATTTTAGGCCAAGGAGAATAATCAAGACCACTAATGTCTATCAGTTCAGGATGCACTACTGTTAAAGTCATCTTAGAAGGAATTTTTGTGATAGTGTTGATGTTGAGTGAAGGCTTGTTTATTTCTATCAAAGGACAATAGCCAAGTGTAGCTTAGGGAAAAACCTAGGTTAGTAGATTTAGAGCATAAAATAAGATAGCTCAAAGCAAATAATGAAGTACAAAGGAGAAAATTACATGAAAACAAGAACAATATTACCAAATGTCTTCAAAATCCATGATTGAACTTCATTGCACCTTCTCTATTTGCTGCAATATGAAGTTTTCCCTCAAATTTGTGATTACTAACCTATGATAATGACAATTTCCTAAGCAAATGTTGAAGGATTCTATTCTAAATAGCAACACAATGCAAGCATGTAACTATAACAAGCCTAAAGTGTGAAAATTCCAAGATGTCAAAATGCTAAGAGATGAAGTCAAGAGAATGAGAGATGTCAAAATGAGCTCAAAATTTCCATTTTATAGAAAAGTCAATTTTGGGTGAATGGCCAGGATTGAAGATTGAAAAATTCCCTAGAATCAATGGTCAAGATTGAATGTGAGAACCCACAATTAGGGTTAGGGAAACATTAGGGTAAATTTGAAATGAATGGTTAAGATTTGATTTTAGAAAATCAAATCAAGGGACAACATTGCATGTGACAATGCGATAAGGATGGCACAAAAAAAGAGGCAGCTGGAAAATCAAATAATAATAGAAATTACTTGATTTATGGAGGAAAGTTATTATTTTGAATTAAAAATTATTTTAATTCAAAAGGTGGGGTCATGTGACAATTTTAAATAAATTTCTTTATATAAAATTAAGAGAATGCCAAGGTGGACAATAATTAAATAAATTAAAGAATTTACTTAATTGTGAGAAGATATTTAGAAATTAATGACGTATTTAAATAAATAAATAAATAAGATTTACTTATTTAAATAATCAGGAGGAAATAATGGACAAAGCATAATTAAATAAATTTAAGAATTTATTTAGTTATAGAGAGACATTAGCGAATTAGTGACGTATTTAAATAAATAAATAAAATTTATTTATTTAAATGATCAAGAGGAATAAAAGACATGAATTAATTAAATAATTATGAATTATTTAATTAATAGATGAAATTGGACCATAGGACATAATTAAATATTTTAATTATGCTAGGAAGAATGTGGAGAAAATAGAAGTTGCAGGCCTAGGTCATTTTTATGTGTCTACATTTTTCCCCTCTTTGTCATAATGTAGCCTGTCGCATTGTGACAAAGAAAATTCAGTCAAAAACATGCCCTAGTGAAGATATGGAGTATCTATGCCCCCTCGGGAAAATTTTCAAATTTTGGCACGATGACAAAAAAAATTAGAAAGTGTCCTAATAAGCTAATTCGATGTCCAAAAAATCAATGGTGCAAGCGGTTTTGGATTTTGATTTGTTTAAAGTAGACAACAGGTTGGTCAAAGTTGGTCAAAAGAGCCTCCGATAATTAAATTTGCAAGAAAATCCAACTTTTACCCTATAAATAGGTTGAAAAGGGGTAAAAGCTATTTCATTTTCACTTTTTCTTTTGGAGATTTGAGAGCTTAGAGAGAGGAGACTTCACGTGAAGATGGTGATTCCAGTGATTAAGCACTGCGGATATATCGTTTGGACTTTCAGATAGCTAGAGGGTGCAGAGCCACTGGTAAGTACGCCTTACCCGCTTTGTCATTTCATCATTTTGCATGCATTTTTAGGGCTAGAAGTTAGGGTTGCGAAAGTGTTGCGATGCATAAGTGTTCGTGGAAGCTGCATTCATGATCACGTTTGATGCATTTGATGTGTCACGACACAATCGTAAGGGGTCCATTAGGAAGTGATGCATTTGTGAAATCATGAGACACAACTACTGTCACGCGAAACAAGTGAGAGGTACAAAGATGTAATCGTTGTGTTGTGAAAAAAAGGGGGGGCCATTCAATGTAAGTGATTTGACAATGATGCATATTAAAGATGGAGTGACACGTGTGCTTATGGATGATGAATTTGTGAGCACATGCAATGCAAACGCTCTATTGTGACACAAGTGAAGGGCCAAGCAACACAATTGACTTAATGTGACACAAGTGCCATTGACACAACACATTTGACTCAAATGACCAGGGTTGACCAAGGTTGACTTAGCTTTAGACTCAATTTCTACTTATGTTTAATTAGATAGATGGTAATAATGATGTTTTATTGATGTTCTAATTCTCATTTTTGTGTGTGTAGAAGTGACTACCACCAATCTATATGTGAGAGTTTAGGCCTTCCACATATACCTTCCAAGATCAAATGCGGGATAGAGAGCATAGACGATCGATGTGGCCCAAATTATATTACGTCGCCTATATGCCCATTGTCGAAGAAAATGGGGGACTACTAACAACATTGGCTGAGAGATGGCATTCAGAGACATGTTCTTTCCATTTACCGATAGGAGAGGTCACTGTGATGTTGGAGGACGTTTACTAGATTCTATGCTTGCCAATTCGAGGAGAGTGTGTTGTGTACAATCCTCATCGGGGACATCAGGTGATTACCAAGTTTTATGAGGCTGATGATAGTGTGAGACTAGGCATAGAAGGCTATGATATTTACTGGGAGTTCATGGTAGAGCACTATCCTCGATGGGATGCTATGTCATGCACATTGATGATTGGTGTCTTGATTTCAGACCATCGCGGACATGGGTTCTCGATCGGTTGGGGAGATGTACTTGCGAGGATGACACAGGACAAGAGTATTTTTGCATGGGGGCCTTGTCTTCTTGGTATGCTCGATCATAAGTTACATGAGGTAGCATATAAAGGAGTGCATAGTATTAGCTGCGACACTACCTTGCTTATGATCTGGGCTTGGGAGCATATCCCTATCTTTTGTCCACCTATTTAGAGGCAACAACTAGTAGATGGGATTCCCTATGTCTTTTTATATGTGGGTTCTCTTTAGCAGATGAGAGTTGGAGAGACAAGCTAGGTGATCCCACAATAGTGGTTTACAATTTTTGGCTAAACTGGACACTGAAATTATTATTTTTAACTAAATCTTCACATTGGGGCACCTATAGTGGACAAGCTGTGAGGAATTTGAAGATGATGCAAACTAGAGTCTCTTCACATTTTGTCTTTAGATTATAAAAAATATTTTTTTCAAAATTTTTGGGATTAGATTGCACTTCTTTTTCCATCTCCCATGAAAACTGGTTTTTTTAATAAAACAACATTTTAAAAAAGTGATGCAAACTGTATAATGTATAACTTTTTTCCCTTGAAGGATAAAATTATAATTCTTTCGAATTTAGATTTTTAACTTTGATATCTAGTGCTTTGTCTTGGTCAGATAGTTTTTTATTGAATATTTTTTCTTTAATCAAGTTTCAAAGTTAAACCAATTACAATTCAGACATAACACGACTGTATAATGCATAAATTTTATTGTATGTATCAAAAAATTTTTTTATTTTTTTTTGTTGGATGAAGGACTCTAATCTCTAGTGCACTCGTATTTTTCAATTTTTTTTTAATATTTTTCTATTTTTCCGCATGTGCAGAATAGAGAACTTCATTTTCGATGAGAAACCTATATTTAATAAAACTTTAAAAAAAAAAGATAATAAAACCAAAACATACTAAAATTATATTCGTTTGATAGCTTGTTCTGAGGGCTACTTGATACTAGTTGGGTTTTTGAAGTCTACTCCATCTTCATTTTGAAATCAAGCTTCAAAGTGAAAAATTCTGGACAATTTTGGTGCTTGGGAGGGTGAAGGTGAAAAAAAGGTGGTTCAGTCGAATCGAAAAATATGTTCAAATGAACATAGGTTCCACCGAACATAGGTTCGGTCGAACCACTTTGAGATATAATAAAAAAATGTACTTCAAAGGGGTTCGGTCGAACTTGGAAAATGGGTTTGGTCGAACCCCTTGACATGGATCCATTTTATTGTTTGTTTTCCCATTTTTTAATAGTTGTATTTTATACTATATAATATTAATATAAATCTAAATTATATTATGTTTATATTATAATATATAATATACATATTATTACAATATATTATAATAATAATAATATAATAATAATAATATATAATTATTATTAATTATATATAATTATTATTATAATATATAATTGTTATTATTATAATATTAAAATTATATAATTAAAAAGTATATATATTAGAAATGGTTGAAAGGCATTTTGGGATGAATTTTGGATTGGGTAGTTTAGTTGAGGGTAGGAACGGTTCAAACAAAAGGTTTTTCTTTGAGATCTCATCTAACAATATTGGAATGGCACAATCTTGTTTTGTTTCCCCTCAGCCAAGATCTAATATGAACATGAACATCTACAACTCTTCACCCAAGCTCTCCTTGATGTTGGTAGGTGTTCTCTTCAACCAGAAATCCTAAAAACATGGGTATTGATGTGGAAATGCGTATTAATTTTATTTTCTTAGGGGAATTTTGTTTGTTTATAGATATAAGTAAGTATATATTTATGATGGGCATTGTTAGATAGACAAGTAGCTTGGAAGGAAAAGGAGACATGTTTGGCAGCAACGATGGAGAGTCTCAGCTTGGGATCTACAGAGAGATGAAGAGTATGAGAGCAGGTCTGGAAGTGACAACATGGAAGGGAATGGATCTAGTAATGAGTAGGAAGATAACCATCCCAAAAAGAAGCGCTATCACATGCATACTCCTCATCAAATTCAAAAATCCCATATGCACCAATTGCAAAGGACCTGCTATTATTGCATAAGTCAGTGTTCAAGAGCAGCAACTGTGTATTTAGAATATTCGGTTGAAAGATGAGGTCTATTTGCACATCCTAACTAATTTAAGGATGCATATTCCATATTTTTGTATTCTCAAATGCAAAATGTGGTTAAAATGATTATGAGTCGCTCCTTTTTTAGCTGTACCTATTCTAATTCTAATGTATTTACAACCCTACAAACCTCCTATATTTTATTCTCTCTAGAAATATTTTTAGTGCAATGATTTTCCCACCATGATGAAATTGCTTCGTATCATATACTGTATAAGATTTAGAGACCCAAAAGGTTATTTTGTTCTCATGCTTTAAACCACCTGAGCAGTGAAGTTGAAGATTTGTTAGCTTTGTCCTTATGGGTTTTCTTTAACTATTGTTATGTTTTTTTAATGCCTACATGGATTTGTTTAGCTAGAGAGGATGATAGCTATGGCTAGAAAATTTTACAGAAGGCCCATATCATTGGCTTGAGAGAGAGAGATATGGAGGGAGTGGGAGAGAGAGGGAGCACAGGGGTAGGAGGGAGAGACTTGAGAGAGATATGGAGGGAGTGGGAGAGATATAGAGGGTAGAGGGTTTAAGGGTTTAGGGTTTAAGGCTAGAGGGGAGCTCGAGATAGGAGTGAGTGAGTGAGAGAGAGAGGTTTTAAGGGTTTAAGGCTATAGGGGAGCTTGAGATAGAAGGATTTAGTGAGAGAAAGAGGGTTTAAGGGTTTAAGGCTAGAGGGGAGCTCAAGATAGGAGTGATTTAGTGAGCGAGAGAAGGTTTAAAGGTTTAACCTTCTTACTTGGGTAGAGGGTAGAGGGGATCTAGATATAGGAGTGAGTGAGAGAGAGATACTTGAGAGAGGAAGAGTAGGTAAGAGGGAGAGACTTGAGAGAGAGTGAGCGTGGGAACTTGGGAGAGAGATAGAGGGTACAAGGGTTTAGGGTTTAATGGTTAAGGGTAGAGGGGAGAGAGGGAGAGGGGGTAGGAGGAAGATACTTGAGAGAGAGGGGGGAAGTGGGAGAGAGATAAAGGGTAGGGGGTACAAGGGTAGAAGGGAGAGAGGGAGAGGGGGTAGGAGGGAGAGACTTTTGAGAGAGAGGGAGGAATGAGTGAGAGATAAAGGGTAGAGGGTAGAAGGGTTTAGGGTTTAAGGGTAGGGGGGAGCTCAAGATAGAATTAGTGAGTGAGAAAGAGAGGGTTGAAGGGTTTAAGGCTTAAAGGTAGAGGGTAGAGGTGATCTAGAGATAGGAGTGAGTGAGAGAGAGATAGAGACAAATAGTGGGTCTAGGAGGGAGAGACTAGAGAGAGAGGGGGGAGTGGGAGAGAGATAAAGGGTAGAAGGTAAAATGGTTTAGGGTTTAAGGGTTAAGGGTATATGGGAGAGAGGGAGAGTGGGCGGAGGGAGATACTTGAGAGAGAGAGAGGGAGGGGGTGGGAGAGAGATAGAGGGTATAGGGTTTAGTGTTTAACTTGGTTAAGGGTAGAGGGGAGAGAGGGAGAGGGGGTAGGAGGGAGAGACTTGAGAGAGAGAGGAGGGAGTGGGAGAGAGATAAAGGGTAGGGGGTAGAAGGGTTTAGGGTTTAAGGGTTACTTTCCCATAGAGGGGAGAGAGGGAGCTCGAGATAAAATTAGTGAGTGAGGGAGAGAGAGAGGGTTTAAGGGTTTAAGGCTAGAGGGGAGCTTGAGATAGAAGGAGTGAGTGAGTGAGAGAGATGGTTTAAGGCTAGAGGGGAGCTCGAGATAGAAGGAGTGAGAGAGAGAGAGAGGGTTTAAGGGTTTAACCTACTTGCTTGGGTAGAGGGGATCTAGAGATAGGAGTGAGTGAGAGAGACACTTGAGAGAGGCAGAGTGGGTAGGAGGGAGAGACTTGAGAGAGAGTGAGTGTGGAAACTTGGGACAGAGATAGAGGGTAGAGGGTACAAGGATTTAGGGTTTAAGGGTTAAGGGAAGAGGGGAGAGAGGGAGAGGGGGTAGGATGGAAAGACTTGAGAGAGAGATGGGGGAGGAGAGATAAAGGGTAGGGGTACAAGGGTTTAGGGTTTAAGGGTTACTTGGGTAGAGGGGAGAGAGGGAGCTCAAGATAGAATTAGTGAGTGAGTGAGAGAGAGGTTTTAAGGGTTTAAGGCTAGAGAGGAGCTGATATAGGAGTGAGTGAGTGAGAGAGAGAGAGGGTTTAAGGCTATAGGGGAGATCAAGATAGGAGTGAGTGAGGAGAGAGAGATGGGGAGGGGGAGAGAGGGAGAGAGATAAAGGGTTTAAAGGTTTAAGGCTAGAAGGGAGCTCAATATAGGAGTGAGTGAGTGAGTGAGAGAGCGTTTAACTGGTTTAAGGCTAAGGGGAGCTTGAGATAGAAGGAGCTATTGGAAGAGAGATAGAGAGGAGGGAGAGAGATAAAGGGTTTAATGGTTTAAGGGTTTAAGGCTAGAGGAGATCGATATAGGAGTGAGTGAGTGAGAGAGAGAGAGAGAGAGAGAGAGAGGGTTTAAGGGTTTAAGGCTATAGGGAGCTCAAGACAAAGTGAGTGAGAGAGAGAGGGTTTAAGGGTTTAAGGCTTAAGGGTGAGGGTAGAGGGGAACATTCTATTTCCATTTGTGGTATTTTTTGTGAATTAAATTGATGCCAACTTTATTTTTTTATTTGCATTGATTTATGTTTTAAATATGTGTGCAATAATTTTATAATTAGATAATACTTAATTTTAAAATTTACATATTTATGGAACAATTCAATGGAACATTTTGAATAAGTTGAACAATATAAGTTGTACATAATTGCAATTTAGGAAAAATGATTTTAAAAAACTTCACTAGGTTTCTAATAAGTATTGAAAGCATATATATGGGTTTACATGCAAGCAAAAAAAGTGAGACATGATGCTATCAAAGATTCTTGATCTTAAGAATTCCATGGAACAAATATGTACATATAATTTTTTAATTTATGCAAAATGATTTACAACTATGTACAAGTTACTATAAGTTCTCACTTGAACATGTATAGGGTTACAAGTGAACTTGAAAATCATGGATATAATCTAAGTCAAAGATTCTGGTTCAGCCCGCTCTTCAATAACATGTAGAATTTTTTGATGATCTTCACTATCTAGTCTCCATTTTCTTCAGCCACGTGCATGTGGAACTGCGTGAAGATGTAGGGCGGTAGCAATTATCAAGTGACTATATTGATATACCTTTTTATCAGGTTGATAGTCAACAAAATGAATCCCGTGCTGAAAAACTTTGACTTGTTTTAGATATGTCCCTTGCACTACAATAAAACCTGCATGGTAAACATGAACCTACTTGGTAAGACATATGAACATGTACAACATTTTCATGCTCAAGGTTTGTACAATATATATTTAATGTTTATAATGTAATGTGCACATGTGAACACAATGTATATATAATTTTAAATTCAAACTCACCTGTGGGAAATAACATTCCATCACTTGTTTGAGGTTGTGTTAGCTTATTCCTCTCTTCTGTGCAACACAATAAATAATAGCTAACACCTTTGATGTTTCCAAGGCTCTGCTATGACTACAAAAACATCTCCTATACACCAAAGGAACACACAAAATTTCTAAAAAAATTAGAAATGTCTCTAGAATTTAAAGATCATTAACTAGATATATATAATATTTAAATTATTGAAAACTTACACATGTACCTTTTCTAACCAATCCTGATATATGGTCATAATCAATTGAAATCAAAGGAATTTCTTCAAATATTTCTTCCTCATTTTCTTCATATGTTTCTAAAACAACTAGTGGCATTATATCCCATTTACCAACACATCCAAGTTCTTTGTTGTTGCATGCATGATCAAAGTTTCCTAAAATGCACTTAGTGCAAAAACAAGAGTAATCCCTTGGGTGTAATATCCATCCATGGCGACTATCTAAACTCCTAACACAATGAAAAGATCTTGTTTTTTCTACCCTCTTGCATCCATGCATTGATCTTCTATCCACACCTAGATACATGTACAACAACAAACTTATGTGAACAAACATGTCTATATATATATATAAATTTAAAATTTAAAAAAATTTAAATATTTGAAAATGTAATTTGTACATTCCTGATATCTCCCAAAACACTCTATGTGGAATTTGTTGGTTTGTTCTCAAAGATCTGCCGACCACATTTGATGCAAAGTGTTTCTTGCATCATTCAACAACATCATGTGAATTTTATATATGATCTACTAGATAACTCATTTGATGCTTTCTTAAAGCTCATTTGATGTAAGCTCCTACTCCATCATGCTCACCCTTTCCATGCCCACTCTAAAAAAACTCCAAACATGTGGTATTTTGTAGATTTTATGATATCTACAAAGTGCATAGAATGTCCGTGAAGATTTGAATTGTGCCGCACATCCATTTGACCATACAAAATGCTTTTCAAATTTTACACCCCTGCTCAAATTCTCAAAAAAAATTGTAAAGAAATGTTAGAAAAAAGGCGTGTCATACTCTTTATCATCACTAATATAAAAGTGATATCCTTTCTTAATGGCTCATTCTTCATCTATACTCTCAACACCATCCAATTCTGATTGTGCATGTCAATAACACACATGAACCATAATAGTGATCTGCTTTGAAAATTAATACTCTAATTGAATCTCCTTTTGATGTACAAAGGAGTAATTTTCTACAAAGTTGACTACTAATAGAACTTTTCCAAGTGGGAAAGAATCTCTCAATGTTTGGAATTGTTGTGCTTTTCATTTAGCAAAAAAGGAATGATGTATGTATGGTTGTATCAATTTTCAAAAATATTCCATAAATTTTCCAATAGGAGTCTCCTCTTCTACATCGTTCAACCTTGTGGATTATTTCCCAAATTTTTTTTGCAACTTTACATACTTGTACTTGTGTGAGGAAAATATGTGAATAATTAATAAACCACATAATGAATGAAACATCACATTAGACAATTCAAATAACAATCTAATCAAATTGAAACAAATAAACTCTCTAAAAACAATACTTACCTCTTGCAATTTACTGTCTTTGTTAGGTCAATATCCTCATTTCTTGAAGGAAATTTAGCCAAATTTCCACATGTCTCACAAATTCCTTTTATGCAGTTTATTTGAGGTCCACTTTCATGATGACATAAAATAGCCTTTATGAACAAACTTGCTTGTTTAGGAGGTGCATTTTGAAACCCACAACTTTCTTCTCTCATCTTTCAAAACACCTGATAGTAGATATCAAATTCAATATGATAATGACAACAAGTTTCAAAAAACTTGTTTATTTTCACTTAATATGGCTTTAACCTTTCAAATATTGTTTTCCCAATCTTTATATGAGGATATGTATTACAAAAGTTCATATAAATCTCAAATTGTGTTATGTCTAGCCAATGCTTGATATGATTTTCATAAATACTAGGCCCAGTCCTGTGTCTCATAACATCTCTTGTATTTGATGATGGACGAGTCTGATCATGCCAAAAAAATGAGATCAAGTTCCTAACAACATCTTCAATCCTGTCAAAATGGGGAGCTCTACACATAATTTCCCAATTTCCTTCTGAACTCTCATCCAAAAACTTTCTCTTTTTTCTCATCTTTTATTAATGTGGTTCTACTATAACCAATTTCAGCCGAAAGTGCAGACACTTTTCTTTTTCTTGCTATATCTTGATGTACAATAGATGTCAACATCACCCTTCTTGTAGTGGCCTTATCCATTGATCGAGATCCTTTCTCAATGGAATCTAAACCCTTTTTAACATTTTGAGCAATATCCTTTTGTAATCCCATGTGTTTCTTCTTATTTGATGCCGAATGTACACCCAACAATTGTAATGACTCTTTTAGCTCATTATGAAGAAGTAAACGTGATAACAATTGGGGTTTTTCAAGTGCATCAAGATTATTGAAATGATGACTGATTATTCCATTTACAGATTTAGTCATTGACCTCTTTCTCTTATTATAAGGCTAATTGGCATAACACTTCAGCTTCTCCATAGCCATTTCAAGTAAATGATCTAAATTTCTATAAGAAATTTGTTTCATCACCTTTTTAGCTAGTTTTATATGCTCATGCATACTAGTAGAAGGAAGTGATCCTAACCCCTCTCCAACATGCATTGTTTGAACTTGGGCCTCCTCCCTATCTTCAAGGTCCATGTGTTCTTCAGTGGATTCATTTGATCCAATATTTAGATTTGGCTTGACTTCAGCATGAAAACTTCCTGCTTGTTGAGCCCTTTCTACATGTCACAAAATATTTTGCAAATAAAGTGAGAGATGATTCTATATAAGTGAGTTTTATGTACATGCAAGAAAACAAAGTGATAAGACAAGATGCTATAAGTGGCAAAAGTTTTGAACAACTAGTTTTATATGCTCATCCATACCAGTAGAAGGAAGTGATCCTAACCCCTTTCCAACAAGCATTGTTTGAACTTGGGTCTCCTCCTTAACTTCAAGGTCCATGTGTTCTTCAGCGGATTCATTTGATCCAATATCTAGATTTGGCTTGACTTCAGCTTGAGAATATCCTGCTTGTTTGAATTTACATGCAAGCAAAGAAATTGAAAGACTGAGTTATTTAAGTGGATTTGAAAAAATTAAAATCAAATATTCTTAAACTTAAGAATTCCATGGAACAAAAGCAATTGGAAATAGATGATAAGCAATTTAGGTAATGTCCATGTAAGATGACTATTTTTTAGTATTAAAGTTTCCAAGTTAAATCTAACATGGTTTTCATAATTGGAAATATATTTATAAGAAAAAAAAATTGAGATGTTAATAAAAGTCATAAACACACACTTGAGAGAGAGAGAGAGAGAAGAAACAAGCATGTACCTTGTTTCTTTATTGATAATTTTCCAAGTTTTGTTGATGCCTCTTTTGTTCTTTTTTAGACAATTTTCGTTGAGACCCATTTTTTCTTTTTCTTTGTTGTCCCATTTCTTCTTCAAGTTAAATATGTCTCAAAACAAATCCTCTACCAACTTAGTTAAATTATCCTCCAAATTTTTCCTTCATTGATAAAAATGAAAAGTTGTCTTGTCCAATATTTGCCTCCTTGATAAATGTGCAAAAACCTTTTCTCCAAAAATCTACGAGCTCCAAGTGATATAAATGTGAATTAATCTTGCAAATTGATATGGAATGAAAAATAAACTTGTATTTGTATGCATATGGGAAAAAAATTATTCTAGTGTATGGAATAACTAGATCCTAGATTAAATGAATCAAGTGGTAATCAAACAAGTTATTTCATTGTAGAGTTTGTTTCCTTTTTATGTATAGATATGCAACATTTATCTTAGATTAATTTTAGAATTTTGTTACTTATCAAAAAGATAATAGAGGTATAATTTGAATTAATTTTTCTTAAAATGTTTCAAAGAATATAATTTTTTTGTATAATTTAATAATGGTGTAGATTAAGAGATTATTTATGAAATAATTTAACATAAATTTTTTATAAGTTAGAGGGAAAGTTTTTGAAGGATGGTATATAATTATAAAAGGAATGTTCCTACCTCTTCTTTATAATTATATTTTTTTCTCAACTCCTCAATGGTTCATGTTGCTTAAGTCATTTTTAAAAAATAGGAATTTTGTGTACCACAAAGTGATGCACTTTATTTGTTCTTACTTTCTATTAAGATTTTAATTTCATCATTTTTATCAAATTTTAAAACTAGAAGAATATGTGCATGTTAATAAATAGGCTTGTAAATACACTAGTTTATAAAATATCATTAGTTTACTTGAGCTTGGGAGTCATTTATTTTATACTTTGTGACTTCTTACTATAAAATTCAATGGGTGTGCATGCAAAATATTTATTGTGATCAACATGAATGAACTGAATTATAAAGTGGCATTCATTTCCTAAAACTATACTAGAGATCAAATGTATATCATATAAGGAAATGTAAGTTGTAAGAGATCATCAAATAAGCAAATGTATGTATATTGAATATATAAGAAAATGTATACATATATCATATAAACATGTAAACATAAGCAAACAAATACATACATGTAAATAGATCAATTCATAAACATGTAACATGTTATAAGAAAAGAGCCAAATGTATGCATATCATATAAGAAAATATAAGTTAGAGATCATCAAATGTCGAATACTAAAGATCATCAAATAAGAAAATCTACATGTATATCATATATAAGAAAATGTAAGTTAGAGATCATCAAATGTCGAATACTAAAGATCATCATATAAGAAAATACATGGAGTAAAGATCATAAATCTAGTGCAGGGCCTAATATGAATGTCGATTCCTAGTCGAATGACCATCTAAATGAGAACAGTCTTGCTCTGATTGATGTGTTGGGCCCTGGAAATAAAAAATGTGTACAAAATGTGTTAAATACATATAATTTATATTAAATACATTTTATGAAAGTTATTTTAAAGAATTTACTTGTATATTTTTAAATATCTATCTAGATCTATACATACATATGAATGTACATATATACATGTATATATATATAAATTTAACACTCACATGTCCATTGGCAGTAGATTCATCCACAGAGTCACATCGATGTACACGATCTGGAGGAACAAGGCTAGGAGTGACATGAGGTATGTCCACCTACATTATATATACATATATATATCAATATATGAATATCTAGTTAAAACTAAAATTTTAAAATAATTAAAAAAGGAATTGAAACATGCACATGCACACATAAATGCACATCATCTAATATCAGATGAACTGAGTCCTTTGAAATTTCCACCTCCACCATATCAACTATACAGTCAAGTGACAAACCAACATCTGCATCCATCTAATCTATCCCATGTTGTGCCATAAATGATGAGTGTAGAGGTCTATATAGGTGAGATGGCATCGATGATGATGAACCATAACCAATTAGCATCTCAGTAAAACCCACAGTCCGTGTAGCTGTCGAATCCTATGTAGGTGGATCCTGGCATGCACTAGTGCTAAGCTGAGAGTGATGGGATCCTGGAAGTGAACGACCTTCACATCTCAAACGATCTCTAACATGCTTTACACTGATCCCATAGTCTAATGCAATGAAGGAATATTCCTCCAAGAGGTTCTCAGCTAAACAAAGAAGAGTCTTGCGTGCCATATCTCTTGTAAGTGCCTCAAGCTTTGTGGGAGTAGGGATACCCGTTGCTGTATAATGATCCATGGTGGTCCACTATGCTGAAAATGGCTTGGATTGGGAACATCTAGACATCAAATACTGACCTACATGATCAATAGATATCCTAGTGGTGGTAGCTACAATGTCACCTACAGTGTCAATTGCTTCCTTTTGGGAAGCAATGACAACCTCATCTGTTATGGGGGCTAGAGTTGGGGTGAGAGAAGGAGACCTCTTGCCAACCAATACCCTAACACTAGGGGTGTTCTATCTTCTCAATGATAGGTGGTCCTATCAGAAATCCTGCCATGCCCCTAACCAGCATATGGTGGAATGTCCAGGTAGTTGACTTTGAGGCCTAAATGGACCTCAACATACAACTACTGAACAAAATACAATGGAATCTAGTCATTGTTTGGGTATTGATCATGTGCTGCAAGAAATCGTGGGTAGATCAATGAGGCCATAACATGATCGACACATCTAGTGACCTGGTATCCCCTAACCTTATACACATTTTGATAGAATGGAAAACAAGTGGTTTTTATCATTTCTTTCATCACAATATCCTATATTAGTTTAAGGGGAACATCACCATGTACTTCTTCCCGCATGCGGGAAAGAATAACAGCTACTCTATCTAGGGAATATGCACTAGTCCTCTCAAGTTCATCTCTTAGTTTTTCTAGACTATGTAATATTGACATGCATGGTTCAGTATATACCCCTGGGTTTGCACCCTATGCTAATGAGTCTCTCAATTTCTTAATCTCATTAGTTGTAATTGCAAACAAATATTCTGGCTCAGGTGGAACATCTTCATTTTCCATGTTATATATATGCATGTACACCTAAAGGAGCAATGAGACCTTGGTAAATAATATATATAGATATAGGGAATAGAAATCTAAAAAAGTTGTAATAATTCATCTACTCATCAATAGTATTTTCATACCATTAACAAAAACAAATTCAACATCTATCTAGTTTTTAATTATCAAAACATTCAAATTACTCGATTGCACACAAAACATAATCTAAA
Source organism: Sequoia sempervirens (assembly GCA_007258455.2). Lineage (NCBI taxonomy): Eukaryota > Viridiplantae > Streptophyta > Pinopsida > Cupressales > Cupressaceae > Sequoia > Sequoia sempervirens. Next base: position 189,729,007 of record VDFB02353493.1, on the reverse strand, counting down.
ACAGTTCTATTTAATTTTAAATTTACAAGTGTGCACTCTAGTACAAAATGTGCCATTAAAGACTTAAAAAATATTGATAAACATTGCATCTAAGATTTATTTCCTACAACTAGTAATAAAGGGAAAGCATCATTACTTAACATTGGTGGCCATGTAAAATCAATTTAGTCATTGTTGAAGGTACAAATAAGAGAAGAAAATGAGAGAGATGATATAAGCTTGTAAATATGATTTATAAATTATTGAAGCAATATTTTGATAAGGAGGAAACCAAAAAATTAGAAATAAACTTCCTCATATACATAAAGAAAATTTGATAGGAGGAAGGGACGCATGCAAGAAAGCATGAATGGGTCCCGACAACAAGGCCTGATCAGGTACCCATGTACAAATGCAATAATGAGTTAGAGAAGGAAAACACAGTGGGACGAAACCCCCCTACAATGAGATGACTGCTGCAAAGAAGCACTGGAAGAACACTATGGAGTAACACTGGAACCGAAATCCAACAAGCAAGGATGACAGAATCTGTGAAGAAACAGTAGATGAAATGATGACAAAATATGGAAATCATGTATCTCGATGCCGATGCCAAACTGAGACTAAAAATCTTCCATGGGAACAAGTACCATAAAGACTCTGAAACATTAACCATAAATACATGGCCCTCAAACTAAGAAGGATTTGAACCAATGCGGATCAATAACCATAAACTCCCAATCTAGAGTGTGAACCGATGTGAATCTGATATGTGTAAAAAAAGAGCAAGATGTGGCCAAAAGAAACTAAGAAACCAGATAAACTAATGCAAGTTGTCATCAAATCAAGATGGATATGGAGATCAAAGTGCATGTACACTCTAATTAGATTATTATGCAAGAAACCCCCCTGATGGAACATTATCTCATTTCATTTATTACAATAACCCAACGATTGTAAGAGGAGATAATGCAAACATGCATAAAAAGAAAATAAAAAATAGACCTCAGATTTGTGTAGAGGACTGAACCAGCTTTCCAACACCGCAAGAATGGTGAAAAATGGATAAGCGAGTCAAAAGATGTCTCTTAGAGTGAAAAAAACAACATGCGACTTCCAAGGCTGAAAAAGGCATAAAAAAAGAAAAATCCAAAAATCAAACTTGCACCATTGCGAATTTCATTGAACCAGCTTTCCGACGATATCATGTTTGCAAAAAAATGACACCGTATGCAAAAGTTATGGCCGATTTTGTGAAACTGCTCCAAATCTGCCCAAGTAGACCTCCAGGAGCCCTCAGGGGCATCTCATGAGTTTCTTCATAATTCTATACAAAAGATCCATATTCCCTCTTCTACTAAGCCTATTGAAATAGTTGCCCAAATTAGGTGTATTATGTAATGCCCCGCCACACAACCCTAGAGGAAGTTGCAATTCACTACATAAGTGCACCAATTTTATTTTTTTTGAACAAATAACATGTAAGATGAATACACATTGCCAACAACCTCTAAGGCCACGAGACAAAGATTACTATAAAACCCAACAACAACTACAACATTAATAAAAACTGAAACATTAATCACTTAAGGAAATGAGACAACATACATTCCATACAAGATAACTTACAACGAAGGATAAGAATACCAAAAGATTTCAATTAACAATATTATAAACAATATGATTACAACACTCATTCCCCGAATGAGGTAAATCCAATAACCATGATTACAAAATACAAATTCCACCTCGATAACAACTGAGGGGTAACAAAATACAATAAGAACTGAGAGAACGAAGCATGAGAAGAACCGATTCCCATGAGCTCCCCAACTGGAAATCACGAACACATGAACATGAAGAAGAACCAACGGATTTAAGAAGCACGCCACCCAACCACGTGGAATCCAAAAGGTTCCACTCCCTCCATGCTAGGAGATAGTAACCAGGAATTCCTACACAAGACCATCTACCACTAGACACGACCCACACAAAACTGATACGAAATAAATACAAGACCTCATCACATGACTAAACGGTCATACGTACAACTCTAGGTATGACTCACACAACACAGTCATAGGCTACATTGCTTCCAAACATATAATGGATCAAGAGTGTCACAATATCAAATACAAACTGCTGACTTAGGAAGAGTGTCATCGCATAGTTCGTCAAGGGATATCCTCTGGGAATCTTCCTAGGCCCCAGCTCCCACTCCATGGGTTATCTTGGTAGCCTCTACCGCATTCCCGGCACCCATGCTTACTCATGCAGAACCAAATATCTCTCGTGAAGATGAGATAGATGATCTTGCCATTCCAGGCCTTCCCGTCTCATCCCAAGTCTACAACAAGCCCTTGGGCCCATGAGCGAGGCATACCTAATCTTATTTAATGTTTGATGCATCCTAAACATCTAAAAGTTTATTTAGTTATCACTAAATTAACCAACTTACAAAGGGTTATCCTGGCACCACTTTGTGTTCTGGCGCCCATTGCAAGCCACTCTCCTAAGACAACATGCATGGTAAAAACCAGAATAGGTATCCAAATAAACACAACCTCTCCATTCAAGGAGGTAACAGTCAAGAACTCACACCCACACTGGAGGCAACAAGGTTAAGACCCTCTCCAAACAATGGAGGATAACAACAAAATGAAACTAATCCATCCAAGGAGGCACATAATACAAAACCTTCCCCCATTCCCATGGAGGCACAAACTACAAATCCTTCTCATATTGCCAAGGAGGCACAAAACAATCCCATACGAGAAGACCAGGCGAAACGGCATGGTGTAACTATGCACTTTTCCCACAACACACCAAAGGTTGACTCACATGCCACAACTAATATCGATAACAGAACTCCTATTTGGAAGACTTTCAATACATTCACACTAATTCCACAACACATCAAAGATGAATAATTAACCATTGAGAACATTTCAGACAAAGGAGTGAGCTACTGTTTAGATTTCCTAAATCCAATCAAACACAATTTTCATGACTTGCATTGATCCAATATAAACTCATTTCCTTTCACGACGTTGGCATATATATATATATATATCAACCATTCAATTACTCTAAATTTCATAGCCATATTCTAAATCAAGACACTTTAATAAATAGCATCATCAAACTGGAATTAAACCAATCAATCACTCTATGTTCCACAATCATATACTGTAAGTAAATCCACTTGATTTGAAAGACATTTGGGTTAAATAAATTACTCTTATAGCAATAAGTCAACAACTCAATCTCATATGATTCATTAAATCATTCGTTACTTCTAAGTTTAACCACTATGTTCTATATTTAGAACGTTTTGATAAGTAGACGTTTAGATCAAATAAATCAGTCTTTCTTTCAATTCGTGTTTATAAATCACTAAAAATCATCTCCTCTTGATCACAAATATATTCCAATCAATTATACTAAATATTATATACATAAATCCTCTTGCTAACATTAAAGAATTTAAACCGATAATACAACTCTACTTGATCAGCCTATAATTAATCAAAGTCAAATTATCAATAAAACAACATTTGACAAATAAAGTCCTTTGATTTAAATAAATCATTCGTTAATCCTAAACTCTTCAATTTTGTTCCATAATTAATAATTAGAACCACCTGATTGAACTAGGTTATTCATTATCTCTAAGTTTCTCAATTGTCTTCTATACTTAGAATGTTTTGATAACTAGGCATTTAGATTTAATAAATTAGCCTTTATTTCACATTCGCATCAATAATTTAGCTAAGTTCTAATCATTTAATCTATATTACCTCATGAATTAAACAAATAAAATAATCGAATTCAATATTCTAAATAAAACGTATGATCAACATCAACTTTCATTTCTTCATTACCAACGCGATAATCATTTTGAAGTAAGTTCTATTCTCGCCTAAATGTGTGCCCCTAAAGGATCATTTAGGATTCCAAGATTTCCCATATTTTATTCCTTATTATTTTGCATAAATGAAATATGACTTTAATATATAAATCTAAGTGATAGCTTAGATTCACTTCCTTTGAAATTTACGGCTATTTATAAAAATGCCAATTTCTTCAATTGTAAAAACCCCATGATCATTATAAAATTTCAACTAGTCATTTACATCCTTTTGTTATGCCCAATAAAATATCAGTTAAATAAAATATTACTTTATTTGCATAAGAATTAATTTTTTAAAGTTTAAATTTAAACTCCCTTTTTAAATTTTCATAAATTCATAATTTATTTAATTAAAATATTATATTTATATATATATATATTCTAATACATATAAATATGTTATATATATATATAATATTATAATAGTATAATATTATAATATATATTATATTTATATATTATAAAATATACATATAACTTAACACCTTAAAATACAAATAACCCAATTTTTGAATTTTATAACACTTATTTTATTTTTAATTTTTAAAAGCCAGGGCAAAGGGCCGAAGCCCTAACCCGCAGCCCCCCTGCCTCCTGTGGTTGGCGGGGTTGTGTGCTCTACAGACCGCCTCCCACAGCGGCGGAGCTGTGTGCAAAGCACACAGCGGTCGTCGCCTGCGGGTGGCGGAGCTGTGCGCTCCGCACACAGCGGCCGTTGCCTGCGGGCGGCGGAGCTGTGTGCTCCGCACACAGCGGTCGTCGCCTGCGGGCGGCGGAGCTGTGCGCTCCGCACACAGCGGCCGTCGCTTGCGGATGGCGGAGCTGTGTGCCGAGCACACAGCAACTGCCTACCACCGGCGGCAGCGGCGATGGTGGTGGTGGGGAATTGATCTCCCCACCCCACAACAAGAAATTTGTTTTTTTATTCTATATATATTTTTTTGTTTTCAAAATAAAAAATTTCCATTTCCCTAGTATAAACCAGAATAGGGAAATAACCCAGAATAAATAAAAAAAAACAGGGAAGTAAACAATATATACATTTTTTTTTTTAAAAGGGGAAATTTCAATTAACATTTCAAGCTCAAGTTGAGAAAATGAGCAATACTTTTTGCCAATCTCAACAAATTTATCCAAACAACAAGAGGGTTTAACAATTTAATTTGAAGAGGAGTTTTTCTTTTGGGTTTTCATTCCAAATCTCAACCATTTTGCAAATTTTCAAAGAATAACTCATGGGATTTATTGGATTCAATCAACCTTTCACAGATTTCCCACACATTCAACAAGATTTTCAATAAGCATTACAAAGATTAAACTTATTTGAAAAAGAACAAAACAAGAACAAAGAAAAACCTGGTTTCTTCCTCCAAGACTTGAAGCCTTCAAACATGGAGTTTCTCCAATTCCTCCATTGAATCCATCCCAAGCAAAAGTCTCCACCTCCTTTTCAAACCCAAGTCCAAGCACCAAAACAAAACCTCCCAAAATGAAATATATATCTCCCCAAATCAAATTCAACTCAAATTCAGATTTTTATCAAATTAAATTTCAAGTTCAAATTAAGTTCAAATTTAATTTGCAAACTCCAATTCCAATTCCAATTTCAAACTCACAAATATCTTATACCAAAAATAGTCAACTATTCCCAAAACAAATATCTTTTCTACCAAGTCCTTGTATTTTGAAACCTTTGAACTTTAAATAACTTAAAACAAAATTCTATTTTTCAAATAAAATGTAATACCTTTTAATTTAATTTAATTTATTCTATTTTATTTTTCTTTTCAACTTTTATTTCTAAAAGTAAAATGTAAAGCATAATTCTAATTTTTATTTAATCCAAAAATCTAAAGATGCCAACCCAACCAAATTGATTTAATTTAACCCTATTAATTTAATTAGTCAATAAAATAAATCTAATTTATAATCAGATTATTTTATTAATTAAATTAAATTAATTAATTAAACACTAATTTTCCAACATTTCAATCAGATGAAACAATCATCATTTATAATTTTCAAAATCCATTTAATCCTTTTTATCTTGACATTTAAACACATTTAATCATTAATTAAACTATGCAAGTCATTTAATAAACTTTAAACTTGAAATTAAATAAACACTCAAGGGGAAACTGACCAAGTTAAAACTACTGACCCCGACGACAACTCGACAACACACTATGACTAGGGTGACGACTTGATTCGGAAAACCTAGCTACTATCTCCCAATAAATTCCATTGGTGAATGGACACGCTCACACCTGTGAAACCAGGTGGAGTCGATGTCCTGTACCTGCAAACCTACAACAAGGAACATGTCGAATGTGCAACATATATATGTATATTATGATCAAACACGCCGTGAAGAGGAAATCTCAGAATTGTAGGGCACTCGCAAGCGAATGATACAATCCGTCCCCTTCACGAATACAGTATCTCTAACTGACACATCTAACATAAATGATATGATCAATAGCATAAAACATCATTTAATCAGATATCTTCTAAGTTATGTTAAATCATGTCATAAGGATAACATCGGAATAAAAGAACATCACATCCACATATAGCTTCCACATCGTTTAACAATCACGATCACAAGAAATTAAGTTCCAAAGTCAAAGCATGTTCAGACACAATCGTCACATCATGATATATCATGCACACCACCAAACAGTTTATAATTTGAATAATCACTAAGTTCACAGTCACATCATAAGCATGATCAAGCATACAAAGAAACTTGCTGATCCAAATATCCAAAACGGAGGGGTGTTACATATTATATACTGACATTATGGAGATTACATTTCTTCCATCTAAACTTCACTTCAATGTGGCTTAAAGGAAGATTAATTATCTTCTAATCAGTTTTGGTAATAAACCTATATGAGAATTAAGTATACATTGATTGAAAATGGTTTTTTAATCTTAATATTTGTAGTCATTAATTCCTAAAATATAATTTTGTTTATTCTTCTAATCTTACTCTTCCGAAATTTTCTATTAAAGGTTTTGTTATTATTCGATGAGATCCTTTGGGAACTATTATTTTCTTATCTAGAATCAAGCCCTATTTTGCTTCACTTGTTATTCCATGTTATGATAGGGAATAAATTTCTTATTATAAACTCCTTCACGAAAAACCTTTGATTCATGCAATAGGGATTGTTCCATCTAATTCCACCAATATGTAAAGTTTTTTATATGGAAGTAAAACTTTCATGATTACATTAGATAATGATCTATTGCATTATTGTAAAATTAGTGATGAATAGTTACTTTTATTTTTATATATCCCTCTAGTTACCTTAAAAATAACTACATATATATTTCTTTTATACAATTATTTAAGGGGGCATATACTCTCACAACCCTTGTAATTTTGACATTTTTCCTTTTATATGTATAATGTTTATGTTGGATTATATATGATTTGTTGGCATACTTTGTATTATTGGTTGTATTATTCTAACATATATATATTGTAGATTTTTGTGTTTTTTGACATGCTTGTTTTGTATAGCTTACTTCAAGGGAATCGACTCCTTGATCAAACACACTGTATATCATTCTATGTATCCAAAATGTTTAATAATTTTCATTTTTTTCTTTTAGCATTTATTTTTTATACTTTAATTATGTTTTATCATATAGTGACATTAGCCCATTAAAGTGAAATAAAATTATGATGTCAAGAATTGTATACACTACAATATTATATTTCATGCTCACATTTTAGCATCTATATCCATAGCAAAATTTTAGGGCCCATTTAACCCTCTTTCCTAACCTTCTCCTAGATCTAAGTGGCAATCTCATATTTTCTTACTTAATTATGTTAAATTTCATATTTTTATGTGTTTGTCGTCTTCTAACATTTTATTATTTATGTATTGTTTCAAACATTAAATACACAATTATATAAACATCTTCATCACTCTAAAAATATCCTAACAATTTTTTTTTTAAATCATTCTTCTTACTTGAATAAAAAATTCTATGACATTTTAAATTATTTTTAATTAAATTTATCTTTAATTAATTAAATATTTTATCAAAACTCAAATACAATTATCCTCTTATCATTTTTTTTTTATTTAAACTACTTTTTAATACAAATTATTGTATTTTCAAAATGCATGTTCTCTCACTACCATTTTAAAATGATAAATCTTCCTATTTTATAAGATATTTGCAATAGTCCATTCTTGACATCTTTACAAGGAGAAAAATAAAGAATATTCATTCTAATCATACAACTATATTTTTGAAATGCATGTTCCTCTTGCTACTATTTTATAAAATACTTACAATAGTCCATTCTTGATACCATTACAAGAAACAAAAGAAATAATTTTCATTTTAATCATACAATGTCTTATAATAGCTTTCTCTATTTTCATAATATGTTGGATTTTATTCTTAACATCTCAAAAATGTCCTTTTTTATAAATAATTTTTAGGATTGAAAAAATATCTACAATTTTTTTTAATTTTTTTTTCTGATTATTTGTCCAATTTTTCTAACACATTTTTTCCAAAACTTTATCTCACCCCATTACATTCTCTTCTTCCCTATTTTAACACCAATCTATATTTTTTATTCAAATTTGAAAGGCATTATGCACTTTTATATGCAAAAGTGTAATATATCCCTTATACGCTCCATTTAATCCTTAAAATTCTACAAATGCAATATAATAGTATTTTTTCGACACTTATATTCTATATATTCTTCAAATTGGAGCATTCTTCATTCTACTCTTTCATGAAACAAAATTACTATTTATTTTTATTTTCCTACACAACACTTGGTTTCTCTCTGTTGCATGTTCCGGGTATGTGTAGGATCATGATGGGCCAAAAAGTGGCGATATGATGGGTATGTGGTTGACGACCTTTTTTTAACCCGAAATTGATCAAAAATGGTTTTTAAAGGATATTCTTACCTTTCCATAAATATAAATTATGCTTTACTTTGAATTTAATAAATAATTATTATTCATTTTCTATTTGAATTATGACTAAAGTCGATTCATAGGCTGAATGAAAAACATCTATAACTTTCAAATGGTATCACATTTTTTAAATCTAAAACATCGTCACATTCTATGCTTCACATACTATAGGATTAAAAAAATAAAAAATGAATTTCATGAATTTTTGACCAAGTTAAGGTGGTTAGACATACAATTTTTTATATTTTTTAAAAGTTGTAATAAAAAATTCATAATTAATTATTTACTTGGAAAAAAATTACAAAAAAATATGCATCACATCGATACATGAGTCCTATACTTATATCTAAAATATTATAAAAAATAATGATCATTTTATTGTGGTTAGGGTGGTTAGACAGACACCTACTTATTTTTTCCCTGAAATTTAAGTACTACTGCATTGAAATTTTGAAATTTCACCAAATAGTTTTTTTATTTTGTTAAATAAATCTAGTAGTTTAGAAACTACATTCAATATGCTACAAATTTTATTCTTACATTATTTTGAAATAATATAGATAACTTATTCAAATTTTTACATCAAGTTGCCTAACTTTGATTTTTCTAAATTTTTTGCCACTTAAGGGCCTATTTTTTCCATGATGATCTTGCACATAGCCTTACATTTATTCTACATTATTATTCTTGGCCACTAAAACATTATATACTCTAGTTATATCTAACATTCTATTTCTAACTTATGTTATAACATTTCATTATATATACTACAACAATTGTTCATACAATTTTTATATTTCTATTGACTACAATAAAATTTTCTATTTGAAAACATTCTTCTGATTTACTTTATTCTTAACTTATATTCATTCTTCAAGCACATTCTAATTTATTTACTTGATATTATTTATCATAATATAACTTTGCAATGTTTTTCTACATATTGTTTGTTTTCTTCTTTATGTTGTAAGTTATGTTACTTTTATTGATCTTTTCTCTTTGAAAAGAATACAAACCTATTTTCTTTTTCATTTCTCCCTCTTACAAATATTATTCACTCATTGAATAATATTTGCTCAATTTAGTAGAATTTTTACTATGCCTAGTTTTACTTAAATGTATGCAAAATAGGCATGCATATAAACACCACACAAATTATTTGGAAAAATGCCACAAAAAATGTGATATCATTTATATAAAAATATGGTTTGGTGCACTCCATTACAACAATTCATCCAATTAAGAGGTGATGTAATTTATTGATTCACTAAACAAAAATAGATTTTTATTCTTAAAATTATTCTCTAGAACTAGACTCATGGAGTGACCAATTTGAAAATCAATTTGAACATTTCAATCACTTAGATAAAAATTTATCCAAAGAATAATTAAGATAATGTTATGCAACCAATAATATAAAAGCAATAAATCTAGCCTATTAATTTTTCTAAGGTTCCATTCAAGTATAATTTTGAATTCAAGTTTACAAGAAAAATAAGTCTATAATAATATTCCCAAATAATATCTCCATTTTGATAATTTAAGCAATGCCTTCAACACAATCTATTAATGGATATAGAGATAACTAAAAGATAGATATACTTGTAGGTTGGAAATATCCTCAAGATGGAAAAAAATTAAATTTTGATTATACATTTTGGGGGAATCTTTGGACTATAGATGTTGACTATTTTCTTCATAATTCTAATAGTTTTAAATTCTAATTAGAGGTTTGAGTAAACCTGGTTTAAAGATGAACAAAAATAATAGTAGGAAGATCTCATTGTTAGGTTAATGCTAGTATATAAAAAGGATATAATGAATTAGTAATAGAAGGTAGTGTTTTTACAAAGGTTGAGGCCCCAATTGGGGTATGTGTTCTTATTAAAAAGAAGCATTGAAGTGGTCTCATTTTTTTTTATAATATCATGCATATATGCATTGCTATTGGGGAAAAATATTAGAAAATTTCAAGCAAATGCAATTAGCAGTTGTAAAGCCAAATGAATATTAAAAAATTTCAAGCAAATGCAATTGGCAGTTGTAAAGCCCAATTTTACAAAATAAGTTTGTTTAAAAGGCTTTAGAAACTTTCAAGCAAATGCAATTGGCAACTGTAAATCCAAATTTGGTTGAAAATTGGGTTTGTTTAAAATGCTTTAGAAACTTTCAAGAAAATGCAATTGGTAGCTATAAATCCAAATTTTAAATAATGGGTATTGTTTTTAAAAGGTTTTAGAAACTTTCAACCAAATGCAATTCACAGTTGTGAGCCAAAATGGGAGCTTGAAATAGGGTATATTCATTATAAACAATAAATTTTGTTCTCATAATGTGCCTTCACGTTTTAAATGAAAATTTTGTTTGGAATTTTTGATTCATTCAATTTGTTTTCATTTCACAAGAAATATTTGGTCTCATGGAATCCATTGGGGTTTACAAATTTACAAAAAAATGCAGTTTTAAATCACAGTGATTCAGAGAGAAAGAATTCAAAAGAATTCCAACCTGCTTATGGACGTCCAAGTCGATATTTCAAGTTAAAATGATGGCCTCATTGCAAGCTTTCGTCGTTCCCTGTGGTTCACATTTGATGTTCGCCATGCATGAGCTTTGTCTGATAATTCACTGTTTTCTATTTGACAGTGATAGGGTTTGGTTTAAAATGCCTTAATTCAAAGGGGTTTGGTCGAACAGGGGTTTGACCAAACCCCTTTAAATATTAATTTCACCGTTGACTTTAAAGTGGTTCGGTTGAACCATAGATTTGGTCGAACCATATGGTTCATCCGAACCACTTTATGGGTTCGGTCATCGACCAAACCAATCTTCATATTGGAATTTTTAAAAAGCTCATTTTCCTTCCTCTTCTCATTTGTAAACCACTATTGTGGTTTCACCCAACTATTGGCAACACAAGATTGATACTTTGATGGCCTATGTCTGGAGACCGTATAGGGATTGTGTGTAGTGGAGTGACAAGTGTTTGCATTTACCATTCTGTAATAGTTTAGGTATCTTATTGGTCAGACCATTCAATCATAGTTGATCATTGAGATGTACCTACCCTAGTGGGTATTACGATAGTCTGGTGAGCAGCAAGATGTGCTAGTAGGGACTATAAAGTACATGAGATCATCGCAGGAGACTATATGGGGACCTGCCATATCAATACCTCTAGTGGAGCAATAGATTAGTGGGTTAGCAACAAAAAAATGGGAATGGAGAGGGGATCCAATAGGTCCTTGGATGACCACTAAGTTTGATACATGGTGGAAGGCACACATGCCACTACCACTAATAGATCTAGATGGGCTAGCACCTATTGATTGTCATTTAGTGATACTATGGGTGTGGCGAGGCGATAGAGGAGGTAGAGACAGTCGTTGAGGGAGAGGGAGGGATGGAAGAAGAGGGGACAGAGGGAGAGGAGACAGGGGGAAGGGTGGAGGAGCAAAAGGAGAAGATGACAGCGGTGATGGATGAGATGGTGGTGGTGGAGGGAGGAGGAGGGGAGGAGATGGCAGGAAACAAGAGAGGAGAGTCTGTGAGCATGTGGAGAGGGTTCCCCTAGATGCTATGCCGGAGGTGCCAGATGAGGAGTGGGATGAGGGACCTAGATAGGAGGAGGTAAAACAAAAGGTTGAGGTTAGACAGGAGGCAGAGGTGGAGGCTGAAGAGCATGTAGCAGAGGAGGTCTTGGATGTCAGGGGAGGGGAGGGAGTTGGGGATGATGATGATGAGATGGATATTGGCAGTGAGGATGCTATGGATGAGGTCGAGAGGCAACTGAGGGAGAGGATGGTGGAGGGAAATGATGACATACCTATAAGACCACCATTGCCTCATGATGCGACTATGGAATATAGATTGGCAAACATTCAAAGGAGGCTGGATGAGGCTACAATTGAGATTAGATCCTTGCGAGTAAAGCTAGAGGTTACCTGTGTTGAGAGGGATTAGGCTGAGATCTGACAATAAGAGTTAGAGAGATGGTGCACGAGATTTGCAGAGCTATGTATAGGGCCGATTGGAGATGTGGTGAGGGAGTTGGCCAGAGTCAGCATGAGTAGGGGCCAGTACCTATGCTATATGAGAGAGCAGTGCTAGCTAATAAGAGGGAGCTTGGATTGTCGAGATCATAGAGTAGGTCAGGGACTGGGTCAGGGAGTAGCAATTGCACTCATAGTAGCCATAGCCAGAATAATGTGGGTGGATCTACTTCTTCATGACATACATCAGGTCACAGATCCCACCATAGCCATAGGAATTATTTGAGGCACAGGTTTAGCCACAACCATGGGTTATGAGGTTCAGGTCACATGTTAGAGCACAATCAACTGCTAGCCATAGATCCATCAGCTATCGTGTCTATGATGCCATTCATTCCTCTTATAGAGCATTAGTCACTGCGGTCTTCTCCTTGAGGGGATGAGGAGAGCACAACTTAGGGGCATTGACATTATGTTTCAGACTTTTATGCTGTGACATTTATATTTTGACCATCAAGCCTACGAGCTCCATTTTTGGGATATCTCATGACTCTATCCTGTGACATGATTTTTTGAGACTATATATATGATGCAATTTTGATTCAGCCTATATGCTTTATGTTATTTTATGTTTCATTATTATTTGATTATGTCTATGATGTATACATTTATGATGATTGTTATGATGATGCATTTTATATGATGATGGTTATTTATGCTTATATGCCATGATGATATTATGTTATATATGATGGTTATATGATGATAATGATCATGTTCTATATGTATGCATAATGTTTTAATTCTAATGAATGTCATGTTTATGCTTATGGATGCCTGAATGTATGACTATATGTATGGATAATGCGACATGTGATTATGATGTATATGCCTTAGTAGTATGGATGATGTTAAATTCATTTTTCTTATACATTATGTGGATGCAAATGGATATATGCAAATATATAATGAGCTAATGCAATGTCTATATGAGCATGTATCCAATTACATTTTTGTATGCCATAGCATATTGTTAGGAGACGGAAGAAGAGAAATCACAATGACAGAAGGAGATGGATGTTAGTGTGGAGACCAAATACTTCAACTGTATATTACCAAAGAGCTAATAACTATTACTCTTAATCATCATTGGAAAAATTATTGTAATGGCCAACAAACACCATGATATGGCATAGATTGATGGTGTACAAGGTCGTACCATCACATGAGACAAGCAGTCACAGACGAGGATGGTCATAACTCATACTAAAAGTGGAATTTCCCTAGTCTTTTTGTCATAACCAACTACAAACATAAAAATCCAAGAAAGACAAGCCACGAATTGTCATTGCTCCTCTAAATCCTAATGCTAGGACATCCTCAAGGAACTAGCAACATGATTGTTTTGAAAAAAAGACAAGACAAGTCAATCACCATGATGTGTCGCTACTTCTCTAAATCCTATTGTCAGGACATTGTCGAGAAACTAGTAGCATAATGAAAAATCAAAGGACAAGATGCCAAGATAATGTTTTCCAAGTGTGTCTGAATGTCTTGTTTTTTGAATGTCAAGATGTCGGGTTTGATGGTTCCGAGATGCCAGGTTAGACAATGTCGAGATGACAAATTCTAGGTGATTCCAAATTCAGGAATGATACATCCTGAATGATGTCGATGTCAAGAGGATCGATCCTCAAATGTCTAGAGAATCCCTCAAAAATGCCAAATGATGGTGATGATTCCTAGGAAGGACACATCCTAAGACATAAATAAATGATAGGGGTTATCCTTCTAAAGGACACATATGAAGAATAACCAAAAGTTGACAGTTTGACTTGTTTTAACTGAGTTTGAATGAGGTTGATTGGATGACATAATTGACTACATGCTGATGTAATTAACATGTTGATGAAGTGATTGCCAAAATTTGTTTGAATTGAAGTCCTTTGACATGTGTGCTAATGTAGTGTCATGAACCCTAATGGAATGACCTAGTGCAGCCTCGGGGGCTCATCGTCATATGGCATTGCCTATGTCATACACTCAGAGACCTTGTAGTTCGACATGACCAATGACTTTGTCACGATGACCAAAGATTGAGTCATGATTTTATTTTGAAAAAGCTACAAGGACTGACCTAATGTCTCGGGGGCCCAAAGATGAGCCTTTCCTACATAGAAAATGTATAGAGTCAACATAGTTCGACAATAACATGGACTAACTGGCATGACTAACTTGACAAGTTATGACCCTATTTTTGGGATTTTTAAATGTTATTTGGATGTTTTTGTGTTTTTGCCATATTTTTAATTTTTTGTATTTCTTCAAGATGTTTTTCAATTTTTAGGTCTTTTTTCAAGACATTTTATGATTTTTAGGTCTTTTTTTAGGACATTCTAGGAGTTTTAGGATTTTTTCAAAACTTTTTATGATTTTTTTGTCTTTTTTAAGACTTTTTTCAATTTTTAGGTCTTTTTTTAGGACATTTTTTTATTGGCAGAACCATGTGTGATACCCACTGTAGTCAGGTGATAAAGGATTTCCCTAGTCAGGTCAAAGACTAGTCAAGTTCGACAAACATGAAAAAGGGACATGCTTTGGATGATACACAGATGGTATGCAAGACCTGATATCAACCATTGTCAGCCATGGAAAGAAATGGTAGGTTTTGTGGCGGGTGTTTATTATGGACTAAGGTAGATAGAGTGACAGTAGATGGAAAATAAAATACCAACTACACATGGTGCCTGTTTGCCAGGTTTTCACCATGGTACTTATCCAAAGTGCCTGTTTACTAGGTTTTCACTATTGGAGAAATTATTTCTCTTTACTATTTTTGTCATTTTTTTCTATTTTTTTGATTTTTTTTTGTGTCACCATACCTGTTTGCTAGGTTTTCATCAAGGTGATGATTTTTTGTGTTTTTTTTTTGTGTCAAAGCTATGATAGTATAAGGTGTCATTGATGATGCTGTATCAGGAAACTTTATAGATAAAGGAATTTCATTGGTTGTTGGATAGGTTTGGGGGAATGGTCTGGGATTGGAGATAGTTGTAAATGTCTTGATACCATGGTGAGTTGAGACCAACAAGCTTGTAAACCATTTTTTATTTTGGAATGTCATATGGAGGAACCAAAAGTTGTTCCACCAAGAACTCAAACTATGGCACATTGCTTGGAATGTTTAGGAGAGATCTGATTGTAGCCATTATGTCTGCTGCCTTGTTTTGTGCCCTAGGAACTTGTTCAAAAGCAAGTATGTGGAAATATGTCTGAAATTTGTCAACCATTCATTTTTAAGGAATTAAATTTTTGTCCTTGGTGTCATATTCATTGTTGACATGGTTGATGACCAATTGAGAATCGCCGAAGATGTGACATGTTTTAATTTTCCATTTTATGGCCATTCTAAGTCTTGTGACAAGTGCCTCATATTCTACGACATTATTTGTATATGGAAAAGAAATAAAAAATGAATTAGGGATGGAATTTCCTTGTGGTTTGATAAAAATTAAACCTGCTCCTAAGCCATGACTAGTATGAGACTTGGATCAAAGTAAAGTTTCCACAACAATTTAGGATTTGTATGAAATATTGACTCATCTGGGAATTCTGCTACCAATGGATGATCACCTTATACAGGTGCATCTGCTAGTTGATCTGCTATCACTTGTCCTTTTATGACCTTTCGTTCCACATACTCTATGCCATACTCACTCAATATCATAACCCACTTTGTCAAGCGACCTATCAATGTTGCACAACTCAGAAGATACTTTAGGGGATCAATCTTTTCCATAAGTTGTGTCTTGTCATTTAACATGTAGTGTCTTAACTTCTAGGTAGCAAAGACAACTATTAGATAGGCACATTCAATAGATGTGTAGTTTAGCTCATATCCGACCAGTGTCTGACTGATGTAGTATATTTCCCTTTCCTTTTTGTCATGATCATTTTGCGCTAGTAATGCCCCCAGTGTTGAAGTTATTGCAGAAATATATAGAATCAAAGGTTTTCCTTCAATAGGTGGCATTAATACAAGAGGTGACAATAGATAGCCCTTTATTTGCTAGAAGGCCTCTTGACATTTATTAGTCCACACAAAGGGGATGCCTTTTCGCAAGAGATACTAAAATGGATGACACTTGTCTACTAATTGTGTGATGAAGTGACAGATAAACTGTAATTTTCCTTGTAATGTCCTTAACTCACTTATTCCTTTTGGGGGAGGAATTTCTAATATGGCTTTTACTTTGGTAGGATCAACTTCAATGCCTCTGTGAGAAACTATATAACCAAAAAAAATTCCTAATGTCACACCAAAGATACACTTCTTAGGATTCAAGTCGACCTTGTATTCCTCCAACCTTTTAAAATTTTTATCTAGCATGTTGAGATGGATCTTTGATATGTGTCGTATTCTTGAGACTGAAAGGAATGGCGTTCTAACAGTATGTACCACGAGGACATGTGAATGCTATTTTATGTTGATCCTCAGGGGAAATCTGAATTTGATTATAACTTGAGAAATTGTCCATGAGGGACAACATATCGTATCCTATCGTAAGGTCAACTATGATGTCTATGTTTGGTAATGGAAAGTCATCCTTCGAGCATGCCTTGTTTAAATCTCAAAAATCTATGCAGATATGTATTTTTCCATTGAAATTAGTGACATGTACTAGATTTGAAATCCATTCAACATAATCTATTGATCATATGAATCCCACATCTAGCAATTTATTAAGCTCTACTTTGACTAACAAGGCGATCTGTGGATGCATCTTTCGTTGCTTCTATTTCACTAGCTTAGTGTTTGGAAGTAATGGAAAATAGTGCAAGACTAATTTTGGATCCAACCCAAGCATATCAACATACAACCATGCAAAGTTAATCTTACACTTTGAAAGGAATTTCTAAAATTTAGGTTTTTCTTATTTGTCAGAAATGCTGCAAAGAGGATCTTTTGTTGTGGCTATGTTGACTTTGACACTTTCCTCAATGAGAATTTCAGATTTTTCCTAATTCACGAGGAGAAAGTCCAATCCTCCATCCTTGGGCGCCTTGAAGATATTTTCACCCTTAGATACGCCCTTTATTTTTACTTTTTTATCGTCAGAAGGTGCCTTTCAGTTTTCACCTAAAGACCTGTCATTTTTTGTTTTATTTTTATTTTTATTTTTGTGACTAGAGGATAACATAGTCTCCCCGAAGTATGTTGCACAATCTAGGTCTATGGAAAATCCAACCTTGTGGTCCCCATTTGGTATGCCTTTGCAGAGTCCCATAAATTCTGTAATGGCTTCATCATTTTAAAATATGTCCATGACTAGTAGGCCTTGTTTATCCCAATCAATTAGCTATGGGTAGACTAAGGAGATACCATTATTAGTATTGGTAAATGGTGGGGAGGACATGGAAAGAATGCAGATGGATTCAGAGAGGGTAAAGATAAAATTGTCATCTTCCAACTCCCATTTAGATTCTATCCAATATTCTCCTTCACTTGATTTGTACTCATTGTCAAAATAATGGACAAATGGATTAGTATTGGGGTCGGTAGTGTCATGTGGCAATTTAGATGAATCTCAATGATGGTAATTAGGGTCAGATGGTCAAATAGGTGAGTTGGGATGATGGCCAATGGGATCAAAAGATAATTCAGGCTTGTCATTGTTCCATGGGAAAAAGAATCTACCCTTGTCTTCTCTTTTCTTTGAGATTTTAGGGTTGTCATTATTTTGTGCTAGATCAATCTTTAACATTTTCCAAAATATTTCTTTGTAGGTAGGTTCAAGGAACAATTCATGAAGACAACATTCACTTAGGGATCACTTGATGTGAGTCAATTTCAGTAAGGGAATATTCAATAGTCTTGACATTTTCTGAAGCATTCACACTCTCACTCGAAAGTACATTGGTACGTCGATTGTTAGTTTCAGGTAGCCCAAACCCTAACCCAAGATACTTTGGTCTTTAGGAAGGCATTATAGGTTCTCTTTTCCCATTTTTGTTTTTTCCAAGGCCACTAATTCCATCATAGCCTTTTTCCTCATTATGTCATAGCCTTTTTCATACATTTGGACTGCTAATGGGGATGGATCTTCTGGGTTTCTGTAAATCCATGTTGATAAATCTTTGATGTATTCTTTGTTCATGTCACCCCATTTTATAAAAATCCATGTTAGAGGAACTTTGAAAATTTCTTTAGGCTCCATTCTAAAACAAGGTCATCCATAAGCCTTAGGAGACTTGGGTATTTTGGTGATGCAGTAGGTTGTGTTTAATTTATATTCTCCACATCCTTGGTCTTGGATCTTGGTATTAGGATTAGCCTTTGAAATGGAGGGAAATGGTGTGGTAGAAGTGGAAGGAGTGGATGTGGATGGTTTGGCGAGTGTGGACGAGTCAATGTATTTGGAAGAAGAGGGAGTTGAAGCTTCTCGGTTAATGGGCACTTGACGTTTTGAAAGACCCCTTAGATTGGTACAATAATAGAAGGGATCAGGGTCTCCATATATGGCGATCTCAGTGCCATCAAAAGGGAACTTCAAGCATTCGTGATAGGTGGATGGAACAACTTTGAGGGCATGGATCTAAGGTCAATCAAGCAAGATGTTATATGGTAACTCAAGGTCTAGGACTTGACATGTTGTATCTACAATGACTGGCCCAACTAAAATAGGAAGAGTGATAACACCTCGAGAGGAGCGTTCTTCATCATCATATGCCTTTATAACAATGCTCTTAGTAGGGTCCACACAAGAATCAAAGAAGCCTAGAGTGTTAACTAGTTTTAGGGAGCATATGTTCATTCTTGTTCCACCATCTACTAAAACTCATCTGACCTTATGTTTATGGATAAATACTTCAATGTGTAATGAGTCATTATGAGAGGATTTTGGTGATGAATATTCTTTTTTTGAAAATGTTATGTGATGGGGAGTGGTTAGATATCCAACCATGGCTTCAAATTGGTTGACATCAATGTCATGAGGGACTGATGACTCTTGTAAAGTTTTGTCAAGTATGGCCTTGTGCACAAGAGAAATGCATAACAACTCAAGTATAGAGATTTGAGTAGTTGTCTTTCCTAATTGGTTAATGAGATTGAACTGTCCCTTAGGTTGTGACAGTTTTCCAGATGAACCAGATTGTGACTGTTTAGTAGATGAGCTAGGTATTATGATTTTCGATTGTCTAGGGAGAGGAGGGCTAGCTATGGTGACCTTTCCACCATGGTTAGTGACATTACATTTAGGTGCTCTCTTGATAGTAATGGTATTGACATATTCATTGGTAGCTCAGAGGTGGTTAATAATGGGTCCACTAGAATAGTCGAAGGTAGTGCAAGTGTAATCAACTCAGCTATTATTAGTCTTGGGACCTAATGTTGATGGATTAATTAAACCATGGTCCTACAATGGGTTCTTATGAATTGTATGGTCTATGTTTGAAGCAAATTGTTGTCCACCCAGTTCAATGTTGTGATTTTCAATGAAGTCTTGTACAAGGTTTCTTAATTGTTGATAAGAGGAGGTTTTATTCCCTTTAGCATGGTGCTAATCATAGAATGCATTGTCATCCCACCATGATGATTTAAATTGTCCAGGGTCATATGGCATAGGGTCCTCTAATGTGATGACACCATTTTGAAGGAGCTTCTTAAGGACGTCTTTGATTGGTTCACCCAAGGGAGTGTATGTGCGTCACTTTGGGAATTTCCTGGTCTGACGTGGCTACCCTTGATTTTGATTGTTTTGATTGTTGTGACTATGTTGAATGGCATTAGGAGTAGGTTTTGGTGTGGTCATTGGTTTATTTTGTGGCGGAGCTCCTTTAAGACTGAGTATTAGACCTGTTGTGTTTACCACCTTAACATCAACAATGTTGTCATTAGTAATATGCTTATTCTTGACCCAATATTTACTCTTGTTAATAGGTGGGTTTGTGTTTGTGTTTTTGGCACCATATTTAAGTTCTCCTTTAGCAATAAGGGCCTTCTCAAGTTGGAATCCCTTTTCAACTAAGTCTGTGAAGGTGGTGTAGCAATGAACTTGTAAACCGTATTTTAATGGACCTAGGAGGTTTTGGACAAACATGTCAACCTTTTCTTTCTCTGGCATCTCGACATGGCAAAAACTTGCTAGGCTTCTCCATCTTTGGAAGAATGGAATGAAAGTCTCACTAGTTTCTTCTTGTGTAAGTGTGCATAGGTTGGTAATGGAGAGGTCTATATCAATGTTATAGACATAATCTCACACAAATATATTTGTAAGTTCATCCCATGATTTTATTCCCTTAGGAAAAGTGGCAAACCATTCAAGTGTAGGACCTACAAGACTCCTAGGGAAGAGTCTCATCAAATAAGTATGTTCATAGGAAATTTCCATGCATTTGGTTGTGAATTCTCGAATGTGTTCAAAGGGGTCTGTTTTTCCTTTGTACTTAGTGAATTTTGGCACCACATATCTAGGAGGGAAGTTTGGGATGTGTAGAGTCATTTCAAAAGGATATGGGCATAGGTCATATGATGTGCGAGTCTTTATCTGTTACATTTGCAGTTTCTCCACCTTTTTTTGCAAGGTCACAATTTGGGTTGTGAGTGCATAAATTATAGGATTTCTCATTGCGTGAGACATGCTAGTGATAGGGATGCCATGAGTCCCCATTTTTTGTGAATGCGTTTGGATTTTGTTGTGAAATGTATGACGTGTTTTGGTTGGAAGGTTGTTGGTATTGCATGTTTTGATTAGGGATGTGTTGATGGGTATGGATGTGTGATACATATGTGGGAATGTGTCCTCCAACCAATTTAGCTGATATATGTGGGATATGTTGACCTTGAATTTTTTGGTGCCCAAATGAAGTCATATGCTGTGTAATTTGGTTTCCTTGTCAAAATTGATAAATGTGTCCATGAGGAATGTTGGTTTTATGCCTTTAAGGGATATTTGTATTAGGTTGTGATGAAGTGTTGACATTATGTTGGGGTCCTGGAATGGAAATTTTTCATTTATTTCTCCCAAAGGGGTTCAGTGAATTTGTTCCCATAGAATTGTTTGAAGCACCAATAAAAAGATTTGATGATGATCTTCCCATTACACTAGATGAAGCTCCAAATAGGAGGTTTGAAGAGATTTCCCCCATTGTTGAGGATCCAAAGGTAGCTCCAATTGACTGCGAGGATGTTGTTGACATTGTAGGAATTGATTGTGACATGGCTTGTGACATGGTTGGTGTCCCTCCAATGGATGTTGTGTTGAACGTGCTAGAAGTGTTTTGATTGGAGGTGTTACTAGAGGTAGCATTGATGGTGTTTGTGGAACTTTGTGTGGTGGCCCCAATGTTATTATTTGCATTAGTTTGAGGTTGAGTAGTATTGGAGGTATTGTTTATGTTATTGTTTGCATCATGGTTAGGAGAGGCTGCCCTTAAGGTATTAACATCAAATCCACGTGGTAATTTGGCCCCTTGATGCAAAAGCATGGCTAAATATTTGTCCCTATCTTGCAAGACCAATTCTTCCAAAAAGGAGGCCACTTAAGGATTTTGAGCTACAACCTCTATGTCTTCCTCAAATACATGTCCATGTTCATCTCTATGTATGAATGGTTGAAAGGGGTTGCACGAGGAAGATGACATGTTTATGTCACTGAAAGGATTGATGAAAGATGTGTGTTGGTTTATGTTTTGATTTATGTCATGTGAAAAGTTATAAGTGTTGGTGTCTTGTCCAAAATTCTCCATTTGTCTTCTTTTTCTTTGAAGCCTAGTTCCAACCATATAAGGATTTTCTCAAATGAGGAAAAGGAAAATGACACTATGTTTTTGGATTTTTGAATAAGGGATGCAAATGCAACTATGTTTTTGGGTTTTTGACAATAAGAGATGCAATATGCCAATGTTGTCTAAAGGAAATGTCAATATGCCAAAGGACAATGAGGACTAAGATGAAAGGTATGCCACTACTCTTTTTTTTTTGTATTTTTAGGAATAAGGTATGCAAAATGAGGACTAAAATGACTTGAATTAACTAAAGTGATTTTTATGGACTTTAAGAAAAGTTTAACTCAACCACTCAAAGCTTGATCTATGTCTCAATTTGGATCATCAAAGGACTTGTTAATGTGACTAAAAGACAAAGAGAGGTTTCCTAACTAGAATTTTGAGTTGGAAAGTCTCACAAAAGGACAATGACTAAAAGGAATGAGATTGACTAAGTCAAATGACAACCTACTCTTGAAGGAAAGGATTTTACAAAGAAAGGTAAGTTTTCCTATTCCAAAGTCTGCAAATGAAATGAGGACCTAAAGACTGGTTTATTATTAAAAATGAAGATGATTGACTCTAAGGATGCAACTAAAAACTTGCAAGGATGGACCTATGAGAGAATGCAAACTAAAAGATGCATAGAATGATAGATTTGAGAAATTCCTTATCTGGTTTTCAACAGAAGCCATTGGAAAAAGATTTTTGACAATAGTTTAAAAATGTTTGGACTCAGGTTCTTGACTATGATAATTTTTTTTTTCTAGGAAAATGTGTCATTTCAGGTCATGGATGCGTTTTAGTTTGTTAGATGCATCTCAAGATAAGCAAATGCACCACGTTGCAGGTTATAGATGCATTGGAGGAAATCAATTGCATCATTCTAAATGTCAAATGTGGTTTAGACCAGGCACATGCATTGTAGAGGATAGAAAATGTGTTTTAGCTTAGTGATTGTGGCAAACAATGTCTCAAATGTAGTTGAACAGAGAAAATTTGTTGCAAAGAATGGAAAATGTGTTGCAGGTAGACAAAGAGGTCTAATTTGTTGCAATTTTGACAAAATTTTAGATTTTTTTGAAGTTGAAGGAGTGTTTCTAGATCTATAAAATGTGTTTTTTTGTTCAATGTCTTAGAAAACACTTTACAAACAAAATATTTTGTCTTTGAATGATAAAAAAACATGCACAATGAAGAAACACACAATCCTAGGTTAGGAAAGGACTATATTCACTAGATTCCATGTGGGTTTCCTCAACCTCACTTCTTCTTAGCAGGTGATCTAGAAGCTTGGCCACATATGCTCCCCCTTACATTGCACTCCCTTCGTAGGTCAACCAAGCTTCAAGCCTCCATAAATATCCCATGGCAGACTTTTCACCTCTACTAAGAACTATGAGAATTTGGATGCCTTGGCAACGACCGTTGTTGGCTAGCAAATATATGGGTTTTTGGCAACTACACAAAAGCTTTTAGTTCAAGAGTGGCCACACATGGGGAAAGATTAGCTCTGATAAGGAGGAACTCCAACCTGAAGAGGTTATGCTCAACAGGGTTTCATAGAATTCACTTGTCCGTGTGACACATCAACACTCGTAATCCTAAGTTTTCCATTAGGATTCACATTTTTTTACCTGTCGGGGGTGGCTTGACTAAAGAGCTCTGTTGCCAATTTGAGTCACCTTGGGGTGAGTAATTTTTCCCACCAAGGAAGACCTAATTCCTAGAGTCAATAACAATTTCTCTTGCACCTAGGATCACACAAGTGCACAAGGGGAGAGGATACATATATTATTGAATCGGGGTGACAAAATTGGAGACATTTGTGAATTTTAGTTGCCAAAGTTATAATGTGAGGAAGACACTTAAGAAAATTTGTTCTTTTTAAACTTTTAACTTGATGTGAGAAAGGAAAAGTTCCTTTTAAACCCATGATGTGAGAATGCATGTTCATTTTAACCATATGAATTTAAATTCATGATTGTGTTCATTTTAAGCCCATGACATGATAATGCACACAAATTTTAACCATATGAATGCAAATGCAAGTTGTTGTTTGTTGATTATTTGCTCAAGGAATTGGAAATGCGATAAGAAAATCAACAAAAACAAGGTTAGAATCCTCACCACATGCTAGAAATAGAATGTTAGTAACCCAAAAAACCATAAGCTATTAAATGGAAAAGAGAAATATGGAAAAATTCTGCAAAATCCAAAAATAAAATTTTACCAGATGATTGTGTCATTCTACAAGTCAAATCCATCGCAGGGCAGAATCTGGAAATTGCCAAGCAGATACGTTGTTCTACACAGCGAATGTGTCTCTGAGCCAAAGGTTGAAATCTATAGACAAATGCATCGACCTACAAAGCAAATGTGTCGGGGGATAGAAAATGTGTTGTTCTACAAGGCAGATGTGTCACAATATCTAGTGTATGCGTTGTTCTAGTAGGAAAATGTGTCATGATAAATCAGATGCATCACAAAAAATAGCGAATGCATCGCACCGTACCTGTACCTACTAAAAGAAAGCCATACATAAATATGGAAAATGTGTGATTTTGGCATCAGGTTCACCAATGTAGCTTAGGGAAAAACCTAGGTTAGCAAATTTAGAGCATAAAATAAGATAACCCAAAGTAAACAATGAAGCATAAAGGAGTAAATAACATGAAAACAAGAACAATATTACCAAATGTCTTCAAAATCCATGATTGACCTTCATTGCACCTTGTATATTTGTTGCAATATGAAGTTTTCCCTCAAATTTGTGATGAGCAACCTATGATAATGATGATAATGATAATGTCCTAAGAAAATGTTGAAGGATTCTATTCTAGATAGAAACACAATGTAAGTATGCAACTATGAAGCAACTATGACAAGCCTAATTTAGTGTGAAAATACCAAGATGTCAAAATGCAAAAAGATGAAGTCAAGAGCATGAGAGATGTCAAAATAAGGCCAAAATTGCCATTTTATAGAAAATTCAATTTTGGGTGAATGGCCAGGATTGAAGATTGACAAATTCCCTAGAATCAATGGTCAAGATTGAATGTGAGAACCCACAATTAGGGTTAGGGAAACACTAGGGTAAATTTGAAATGAATGGTCAAGATTTGATTTTAGAAAATCAAATCAATGGATAAGATTGCATATGACAAGGAGATAAGGATGGCACAAAAAAATAGATAGTTGGAAAATCAAATAATAATAAAAATTACTTGATTTATGGAGGAAAGTTATTATTTTTAATTAAAAGTTAATTTAATTCAAAAGGTGGGGTCATGTGACAATTTTAAATAAATTTCATTATTTAAAATTAGGAGAATGCCAAGGTGGACAATAATTAAATAAATTAAAGAATTTATTTAATTATGAGAAGATATTTAGAAATTAATGACACGTTTAAATAAATAAATAAGATTTACTTATTTAAATAATTAGGAGGAAATAATGGACAACTTAGGATAATTAAATAAATTTAAGAATTTATTTAATTATAGAGACATTAGCGAATTAGTGATGTATGTAAATAAATAAATAAAATTTATTTATTTAAATAATCAAGATGAATAAAAGACATGAATTAATTAAATAATTATGAATTATTTAATTAATAGATGAAATTGGACCATAGGACATAATTAAATATTTTAATTATGCAAGGAAGAATTTGGAGAAAATAGAACTTGCAAGCCTAGGTCATTTTTATGTGTCTACACCAAAACCATGAGTTGTTTCTTGTGTGTGAGGCTCTATAGGGTTGCGAATACCTTGTTCATTAGCACCACATCCTTTTCCACTATTTTGAGCTGTTTCATAAGGTCATAACCTTTTCCATAAAGATTTTTCATTACTTTTGAATCAGGTAGTTGTTGGTTGTTGAGTTCTTGAAAGTTTGTTGTGTAATTTGGTGTCTTATGTTGAGATGTGGTTGAGGTGGATGCTTGCAAAGGGTTATCAAAGTTTTGTGTTGACATGATTTCTTTTTCATTAGAGTCCATGTTTATGATCGTGTATTATCCCATGAATGTTGGTGTAAAATCTAAGGAATTCCAATCATTGTATAATAGCTTTGTGACTTGGGCGGGGGCCCTAGCTCGGTTGGCTAAGTAATTCCGTTGTGGCTCTGCTGGTCACGAGTTCTAGTCTCCCCCGTCCCGTGGTACCGGAGGGCGTGTCGCGCCAGCGCCGCCGGTCACGTTAAAAAGTTTACCAGGCGCACTGCAGTTTATAGGGGGTCGTGCTACCCGATTCCTACAGTCTAAAAAAAAAAAATAATAATAGCTTTGTGACTTGTTCAATATGTTGTTGTTTGTCTTTTTGTTGGATGGGTGGCATTTGCATAGTTGGTGACATTGTGTTTAAATGATTTGCTTTGTTTTTCACAATGTGCAAACAACTATTTGGATCAAGGACAACTTCAACTATGTGCACTAAATCCATGGTCTGCCTAAAATGATAATATATGAAAGATCGTTAGGCATAACATGGATTGGTGGGGTATGTGCAGGATCATTATGGAGAAAACAGGTCCTTAAGTGGTGATTTTTTTAAAAAAATTAGACTTAGGAAACTTCACATAAAAAATTGAATAAGTTATCTATATTATTTCAAAAATATGTAAGAATAGAATCTATAGAAAATTGAATGTAGTTTCTAAACTATTTGGTGAAAATTTGAAATTTCAATGTAGTAGTACTTAAATTTTAGGGAAAAAATAAGAAATAGGTGTTTGTTTGACCACCCTAACCACAATAAAATGATAATATTTTTTATATAAGTAGAAGACTGATGTCCCGATGTGATGCATATTTTTTGCAATTTTTTTCCAAGTAAATAATTAATTATATTTTTTTTATTACAAATTTTAAAAAATATAAAAAATTGTATGTCTGACCACCTTAACTTGGTCAAGACTGCATGAAATTATATATATATTTTTTAATCCTATAGTATGTGAAGCATAGAATGTGACACATGTTTTAGATTCAAAAAATGTGATATCGTTTGAAAGTTATAGATGTTTTTAAATCAGCCTATCAGTCAAGACTTTAGTCGTAATTCAAATAGAAAATGAATATAATTATTTATTAAATTCAAAGTAAAACATAATTTATATTGCTGGAAAGCTGAGAATCTCCTTTAAAAACCCTTTTCATTTCATCAATTTTGGATTAAAAGAAGTCATCAACCACATACCCTACACATACCCATCATATTGCCACTTTTTGGCCCATCATGATCCTGCACATACCCGGTGTATCCAATGTGGCCTCCCCAATTGTAATAGGCAAAGTGATTGCACTAAGTGGCTATTTCCCTACATTGTCAAAGCCATAGATAGACAAGGAATTAGGTTGGATTTTTTATTTATCCACATGCAACCTATCCAAAATATTTTCACTTCACATATTAAGGGTGGAGCCATTGTCAACAAGGGTTCACTTGACCCTGATTCTTTTGTATTGAGATATTATTATGAAAGCATCATTTTGTTTTTTCACTTCCAAAGGGGGGAGTTCACTTTGGTGGAAAACAATGTCAACATTCAATCCTTGAATTAGGGCTGCTATGTCATTTAGTTGCACATTAGAAGGGATAGGAATTTGTTGTAAGGCCGTTTGAAGCATAGTGTGATAGTTAGGTGAATTTTAAAGTAAATCCCATAGGGATATCTTTGTAGGAGTATGCTTAAGTTGGTCAATAAGATCATACAAAGTTAATGAAGGATCTCTAGAAAAAGTAGGATTAGGGAAAGGTAGTGGTGTTTGGGTGGGTTGTTGTAGTTGTGGATTATTTCTAGTGTTATATGTATGAGCAACGGTATTATGACTCAATTGCTATGATACATTATGCTTAGGTGGGTAAAGGACAAGTTCAAGTATGTTTTTAGTTTGTTGTTTGTGTAATGGTGGGTAAAGAATGAGAGCATTCTTAGGATGTCCTACGGGGTATGTAGGAGGTCCATTAATCAAGGGGGATTTAATAGACACTTGCACATTCATAACCTCGGTTGTCTTGGTTTGGTGTATCTCTAATAAAGGGTAATCTAGAATCACCTTTTTATTGTTAGCTAAGGAAGACACATTATGATTCTTGCCATTTTCTTGCACCATGATATTCTCCCTAGGAGGAGAGTTTTTAGGAGAACTATGAATCAAATGTTCTTCACATTCATGGATTGGTTCTTCTAAAATGACTTCATCACAAGTAGGGGAATGATCAATGGCTGAATTATCTCACTCAATAAGGGTTTCCTTAGGTGAAAGGAGACAGCTAAGATTCTCATGATTCTCATTGGTTGTGTTTTCTAACATAAAAGCATCTTCCTTACAACTAGGGGAGATACTAGGAGAAAAACAAGTATGATTATCACGATCATTTACGACTTCATTCCTTTGTTCCCTAATGTCTTCAAAAATAGGATAGGTAGGGGAAGGATCATAAAGAGGGTTGTTATAGGCCAACATATCCTCATAATTTATAATCTCACTCTCCTCAAAATCACTCTCACAAGACAAAGGAGAATGGAGATTAGGCAAGGTGATGTTTAGGAATGTGTCTATGATTCCATTCTCTTGTGCTAAAATATCTTCCCAAAGGGGATGAGGAAAAGGACAAACAAGATCCTCATGATTCACATCGATTGTATCTTCTTTTGCCAAGATACTATCATCATTAAAAGAAGAGGTATCATGAGAAGAACAAATATGATTATCATGGTTATCTATGTTTGTCTGCTCTTCTATAACATCATCCACACAAATAGGAGAGATAGGAGTGGGTGTAAGTTTCAGGTTAACATTGACATTTTCACTCTCTCGCACTAAGAGAATCTCAGAACTAGGGAATGCATTAAATGAATGACTAACATGCTTATTAACTAACTTGTTCTTTGCAAGATTAGAGAAGATTGAAACTAACATTTGTAAAAAGTAATTTATGTAAAATTGAAATGCAATGTAAGGATGTAAAATGAAATGCAAATTTCAACACAATGCAATGATCTTAAAATGAAATGTTGTGAATGAAAAATTGAAATTAAGCAATGCATGAAATGAGCCAAATTAAGCTAGATTTAGTGATATGCATGTTGCAGAAACCCATCCAATTGATACAGATAGGTAATGGTAGCAAACATAAGCTTAAAAATAGGGTTTTCAGTTGTGTAAATGATAATTTCAGGGTGAAAAGGGACTAAGTTTCCCAAGGTGGCGAATTAGTCCTAGTAGGGATTTTTTTGAGAATTTTCAAATTTTTTTGATTGGTTTTGATGTTTTCTATGCTGTGGGATGTAGACCTAAGATGCAAATGCAAAATTTCAGCAATTTTCAATGATTTAAGATGCAAAAATGCAACCTATATGCACTTTCACTAATGCAAAATTTAAAACCCTAGAGTGTAACTTAACTAATGCAAAATGCAATGCAAGATGATTCTAGGAGAATGATCGACTCCAAATTAGAAAATAAAGTATTCTAAAGGAAATTTTACCAAAAATGTGGACAAGGATTTTGGCACCCACGATTCTCTAACACTTTTAGCGTTTTTCACCTAAAAGGAGAGAGATGGGCCAAAATAGACAATGTACCCACTCAAAAATAATGCAATATGAATGAAATATGTCTAAATGAAATGATCTAAATGTAGAAAATTGGTAAAAGATATTGATTACTAAATGAAAACTAAAGAAAGCCACCTTGTTTGAAAACATGTTGTGATATGCAAAAACACCTAGAAAGATGAATAGAAATGCAATCAAAGTAGAACGCAAAAGAAAGATAGAAAGCATGCACCTGGAAATGTGTTGAAACTATAAATGGTATTGATCCTAAAAGCTTGACCTATAGGGACACTTATGCAATTCTAGGCAACTTAGTCCTAGATTTGGAAAACTGCACTAGAGCCCATTTCAGCCAAATGGGTATCCAAATCTACATAAAAATTTGTAAATGTGTGTAGTGGGACTAAGTCACCATTGTTGGTGACTTATTCCACTTTGGATTTTCTAAAAATCTGAAAGTGGAAAAAGAAGCCCTTAGTCTACACTTTGGTTCCTGACAGGTGTCTGGTTTTGAATCTCTAATTTTTGGCACTATAAGTGACTTTTTGTTGATATTTTGACCTAGCCAACAAGGAGGTGTTTTCAAAAACTTTGTGAATTATCCTTCAGTTATTTCCAAGCCTTCAAGGTACCTAAATATGCAAACAAACAATGAAAGAGAGAGAAATGTTGAATGTTAGGGCATGGGGGTTTGCCATGGTCAAACCCCTTTTTAGGTAATTAAACCAAAATGAAGAAATAATGTAATGAAGAAAGAAATAATGGAGTTAGAAACTTTCCATGATGATAGATATTGAATTTCTATAACAATGGATGAAGAAACTACTTTTGAATGCCTTAGAAACCTATCTTAATGACTTAGAATGTTATGCTAAAACCTTAGCTTGCTTGACTTGAGATAGAAGATGAATGAGTTATGAATGAGTTCATGAATTAGGGTTTAGAAACTTGTATTTATAGGAAATCCACCTAAAATGCATGTTAATTTGATCCCCAAGGCTGGCATGAAAGAAGAATAAACTTAAAATCTAATTTTTCCTACCTGAACCTCGAAAATAGCCCAAATGGGACTAAGTCACCAAGCTAGGTGACTTAGTCCCACCTGGATGGGACTAATTCACCTAGATGGGTGAATTGGTCCCACAGGGGCTCTTTTGCTAGCTAGATTGTTGGGGAGTGATGAAATTAGGTTTATACAATGATTTTATCAGGTATTTGATCAAATTAAGCCTTGGGATTTACAATTTGGGGCCATAGGGGCCTATTAATGATGATGTAAGGGTAATTAGAGATAGGTACACAAATTTCAATGTGAAAGTGTGATTAAATACACTTTACATCATTAAAATGAGGTCCACATAGCCTAGAAAGGCACAACACCTAATGTGAATGTGTAAGACACATTACAACACTAGATTAACACTAAGTTTATTTTACAATCCTTCTAGATTAATGTGATAATGCAATTAAATACATTTTATAATGTTAAATTATGGGATAAATAGGTCCCTTAAGTCTAGAGAAGTGTGAAAGTCTTTTACAAAACTTTACAACACCTTTACAAGACATCAATAAATGCATTTTATTCAATTTGCAAGGGTCTAAGACCTAGTGTGGATGTGTAAAAAACCTCACAACACTAAATAAAGCCCTCATTAGTTCCAATTTGTCATCAATTATCCACAAATCGAGCAAGGGAAAAAGGGATACTTTTTTCGTGTCCACACCTAGTTACATCGATAGGTGTAATATTCAATGGAATTAAGTGGGAGGATTCGGATGTGTGTAAAAAACTTTTTGTTGATTTTTTTAGGAAACTCCTAAAATGGACGACATACATTAGATAAATGATAATATTGTGAATGTAGACCATAAATTATTAAGTTTTAGATTTAATGGTGGATATTTTGTTGGCTTGTCTTTCCCTAGAATGTAACTCTATTTTATGAGGGCATTGCATTATGACTATGGTAGAGATGGTGATGTATTCTAAGAGTCTGATAGTAGTCATGTTGTCTCTTGATCTTTGAGTGGTGATACTCCTGTGATAATTTTTCTCTACAATTATATTGTAATCATTATAATTTTTAAAGAATTTATTGGGTGGCTTTTGGAGTATGGGGTTTTTCCTCCCGAAAGGGTTTTCCCCACGTAAATCACTGTGTCATGGTATGCATGATATTTATGTTTATTTTTGTTTAAGTTTCGATAACTATTAAAGATCATAAATTTTTTTGCATTATTCTCCCTTGAATATTAGTGTAGGAAGTTATTCCACTACCTTAGCTTCCTTATAGTTTGCAGAGCATCAAAAGTTGACTATGCATATAGTTAAAAGAGTTGCTAGCTTTAGTGGTTGAAGCATTTAATGCAAAATTAGGTCAAATAAAAAGGATTATAAGTGGTTTCACTAATGAAAACTTATTCATAATGAGCATTGAGAAGAACTAGAGTAGCAAAGGACTTAGCAAGGAAATCTATGATTTGGTGCATCAAAACCCTAGTTCGACAAGTTGGAAGCAGAGCAGAGTTCCTTCTATTTGATATTCCTCCAAGACTAGGCAATCTATTGAAGAGAAGAGAAAATCGACTATTAGTCCTCCGATGAAGGAGAAATCCCCTCTAGTTGTATATATGACAAGGATAGAGAAGAAGGCTACTCTTGTAGCACCACCTACCACCCTTGCAAAGAAAAGACAAAAGAAAAAGGAAATAAGAGAAAATAATGCAAGTGTCAATGTAGCAGAAGAAGAAGAATAATAAATAGAGGAAGAAAGACCACAATTGGTCTACAAGAGGATATGTAATGATTCACAAGGTGAAGTTGGTAATAAAAGAATAATATTTGACATTATTGACACAAACAATGAAGAGGAAATTAAAGAAGAAAAGAAGAAACTTGTTGTTCGTATGAGAGAAAAGAAGAAAGAAGCCACAAGGAAGGCTTCTTTAGAGAATAAGAAGAGTGCATAAAATAATCCAGATGAGAGCCAAGAACAAAAAAAAAAAGAACTGGTAAAGCCTCACTCCTATGAAATTAGAAGCATTATTCAATAGCATTTTATAGAATGAGATGTTAGGAGAGATTGTAGCCCTATACAAAGAAGTAGACGAGGTGGATACGATCACCATTTTTGAGGAAATTATCAAGTATATTTTATTTCTTGAGGTTGATATGAGGAACATTAAGAATCAAATACCTAGATATTTTTGGAAAGCTTTGATAGAGAGAAGGAAAGAAGCTGTAGAAGAAGAAGAAAGGCTAAATGAAGAATTATTGGAGAGGATTAGTGTTTCTCTCTCTGACAAAAATAGAGCCACTTTTCCCATAGTATTCACTAAGGAAATTAGAACTAAGAAAAGGGTGACAACCATTACAGGTAAAGATCAAAATGATATTGAAATACTCAAAAAGGAAAGAATTGAAAGAGCACAAGAGATAACATAGAAGCTAGGAATGACACTGGAGAATAGAAAAGAAGTGGATGTGGAGACGAGCTACTTTGGAACAAAATATTGAAGGAGATGTGTAGATAGATGATTCTCAATATGATCATGATGAAAATGATGATGCTACACATGATAATAAACCTTTGGAAGTGGAAAACATGACATAAAGGAATGTTGAGGAAGTAGTGATCAGAGAAGACATTGCAAAGGAAGATACTCCTCCTCTGGTACCAAAAGGAAACATTACTCCTCTAGTTAACTCAAAGAACCATGTAGAGGAAGAGAATGCAAAAAGGGATGATGATGATGAGAGTGCATCCATAGATGAACAAAAAATAGAAGAAAAACCAAAACAATCTAGAAATACTAAAAGAGGACTAAAAGGGAAAGACTGTGGAGATTACAAAGCCTTTTGGAGAATCCTTTGGCTCCTCTAGAGATTCATTGAAGAATATAATAGGAATATAGTTAAATTTCCAACCGATTGTTTCATCTCAATTGCTACAACTACCAATGCAATAGGGAAATGCAGATTTGAACAAGAGGTCTCCCCTCCACATGCTACAATTTGGAGATGCATCTCATGCTTCTTCCCAAAAGGAGACCCTAGAAACTCACTAGAAGAGTGGATAATTAATGGAATAAGTAGTCAAGACATTACAATAGGTAATACTTGGAGAAAAAATTGATATATCTCCCCTCAATATGGAAAACTTAAAGATTTTAATTGATTCATTTAAATAATATGCATCTAGACTTAAGGTGAAGTGGAAAAAGAGGTAGAGAAGAGATTAAATGATAGGAAGATGATGGAAATCATAGAGAAGTGTACACTTGCACACAAAAAGTTCTTAGAAATGGTGAAGAATGCATAGATTTCTATGGATGAGGAAAAGGCCTTGTTCCAATATTGCATGAAGTGGCCCAATGCTACACAAAACATAAAAAGTGAGATGGTCTCTATTGAGTCCTTGATCAATAAAGCCTCTAGTGCATATGATCCAGCATTGGACTTGGCTGGAAACACAAGGAAAACTATTGAAGATATGCATAAGAATTTTTTCTAGATGAAAGCATAAAGGGAAAACATCATCTTATAGTTTGGAGCTTGATAAGGGACTTGGTTTCAAATGAAAAATTTATTCAAGTCTCAAGTGCTATTCTGAGTGCCAATAAGGCTATGCAGATGAATCAAGTACCTGGCACTATGGAAGAAGGAGAAGATATTTTAATGGGGCTTAAAACACATTGTAGATTTATTAGGCCTACATTGAAGACATGGGAAGATGGTGAGAAAGCATGGGCGACCCATCTCTAGAATTTGTAGGATTCAACCTCCTCTAGTTGACATATTTGTTGTCTTTTATGCATTTTAGTTTTTTAGTTTTCAGATTCTTTGTAAATATGCAAAGCATATAGAGTAGTTTCGAATACAAATTTCAGGTTTTTCACTCTAGTATATGACTCAGGGGGACTCAATTTTATCCTTCTAGTTTGTATAAATGTACATATTTCCCAAGGGGAGATCCAATGAATGTCAAAATATTTGGTATATGTGCCCTTTTCCCTTGATGTCAAAGGGGGAGAATAGTTTGGAGAGTGTTTTGGAGATTTTTGGCATGTTTCCATCAATTAAAAGGGGGATATTATGGGACAATCTCATTGATGTTGTTGGAAACATGAACACGAGGGATAAGCACAAGGTATATTACTATATGTTATAGTATTGTCATTGATGTCAATATTGTATCTTGGTATGGAGATCTTGGTGTAGATCATTACAGTTTATTTTGGTTGATTCTAACAAGTTTTGGAGTGTTTGATCTAATGAAGTCAATTGTGTTGGAAATTGACTAAGTGTGAATTTTTCTAATTCAATGTGACATAGAATTCATTTTTGGGTGGACGCACTAGTCCACAATTGAATTTTTCACTCTGCACTTCTAACATTATTTTGTTGGTTGTTAGAAGTATCTAATTTTGGAATTTCATCATGTTTCAACAATTTTTTTGGGAGATATGAGTAATAGAAGTTCGGTCTAGCAATTTTCAATTATTTCCTATATAGTGCATTTGAGTGGGAGAGTTTGCACTTCTCCGCAGATAGGTTTTTCTCTTTGTGCTTTTGAGAATAAGTTGAAAAATTGCAATAGTGTATGAATTATAGTTGGTGTTGAGTTTTGAGGTCCACATGTCCGAGTGTGGATACACAATTGAAGAGTTTTGGTATTAGGTCTTATGTGGTGTCGACCTAATAAGTTTGAAGGTATGTGAAGGCTAAATTAGTGTTGCGATCTTATGTGGGATCTATTATAGGCCCATACCAACCTATTTTTTGGTGTTTTGTATGTGTGATGAGTGTTGTGAATGTCCTACATGTGAATATTAACAAAGCATTGTGAATTTAAGTTGTGAATGTTGAGTAGATGATTAAAGTGATGCTAATGTAGAGGAAAGCATAATGTTCGATCAAAATCAGGTGAAGTGTGTAAATTCAATTTATTGAGCTTCATCATAACTATATTTCATGCATATGATAGATATAATTGTATCAGTTCAAAATAGGTTGTGAGTCACAATCTCTCTTCTATCTTTCCCTCTGTGGGAAATGAGTCCTCTTGGATAGTGAGTCCACCTACAGTGAGCACTTTTGCAAATATACTATAACTAGTTCTAATATATTGTGACCTAATCCTCACCAAGTTTTTTCCCATTTTTGGTTAAATCCAAGTAAAAATCTTGGTGTTCATGTGTTATGTGGTGTTCTTTATGTTTCATGCTTTCTTTCTTTATAGCAGTTGAATATACTTTGGAAATTGGATGTTTAATGTTTGAATGGTTTAAGAGTATACTGATTCACCCCCCTCTTACTATTTTGGGTGTTCAACAATATTTTCATATTGTTTGTGAGATCTAACCCTTGTAGGTCTTCAATAAAATCAAGAAAATAATAATCAAACCTTGAGGATATTTGTATGATTTCAGTCCTTCAAGGAAACCATTTTTGCATGGTTAGTTGTAGTCCATCATTGATTAATCATTCATTCATCATTTTTCCTTATCCCTCAAAAATACAGGACCTCTTCTGTTGACATTTCCATTATGGAGGTGTAAATACCAATATGGGGTTTGACTAAGGAAAGCCCCTATATAGCACAACCCTTCATCTTTCTTTGAATGTGTAAGTTTTAGATCTTAGAAGATTGGGAGAAGTTTGAAGTTCAATTATTCATTATTGCATTTAAACCCTACACCTTGACAACATACAAAAACTCAGTTATCTCAAAACCCAATGAAGATTTGATGGTGATACATGGACAAAAATTCTTTGATCTAGCTCTTGAGGACTATGAAATCATATTTAGATTTAGCTACAAGGATAGTGGCACCTTGGGTGACTTAGTCCTCCAAAATTAGGCTCATATTTAAACCATAGATGCACAATACTCTCCTTAGTCCATTTCTAAAGTCTAAATTTATCTATGACTTTTTAGATTTGCTATTTTTGCATTAAAATAGTTAGTGTCATCACTATCCTAGTTAAAACATCACATTTCTTTCCAAAATCTATTCTAAATTTGGTCAAGGGTAGGTTGACTCACCTTTTACATTGTAAGGCAGTCTCATACCTTGTCCAAATTCATCAAACCACTGCTACCTTAACCCTCTAAATGAAATGTTAGAAAAATAAAAGCATTGAAATCCTAGGGTGAGAGTATCCCTAGGGTTCCACATTTTGTTCATTTCAACAAAAACCATAAATTACTATACAATAAGTAGTAACCATAAAATTCTCAATAACTAAAAAAATATATCATAATTTCATCTTGGGAAGGGTTAGATAAGCACCTAATCTTACATCCTATTCATTAAAATATAAACTTTTAGTAAGCGAAGAACTTACTATTTTACGATATTCATATTTAAGTGTACTTAAAATATAAAGAATAAGTGCTTACTATCATGGTTTCTTTTAAATATGGTATCTTATTGGAGCATGAGAGTATGGTGAATATTCAAATGGTACATGTTTGGCTAAGGGATGTTTATCCCTTGTTTATGATTCCTATGGATGTATTTACAATTTATGATGTCAAGTGGGAGAATGTTAGGATTAAGATGCTATCTACCTTGGAAATCATATGTCATATTACATGGTTCAAATATACTTTGAATTATTCCTAGGAACTTGGGTGAATTGGGAAAATATTTTATAATATTAATTCTCATTGTTACTTTTGTAATATATTCATATGGGGTGATGGGTTCCACTAGCAGTAGTAAAGGTGAATTTTAGAAATAAATATTTAATATTGTTTTCCTCACATGGGGATGTCTAGAATGGGATAATAAAAGATAAGAAAAATGATAAATGAGTGACTGCTAATATTCTCCAACTGGGTGAATTGAAAAAGGAAAAAAAAGTCTCTTGGTATTCCATAATTTATTGCATTTAATTTAATGTTTATCTTCCAAGTTTTTTCTCCTAAGTTGGAGGGAAAGTATTGGAGCCAAAATCAATATCTATTCACATTTAAAGAGGTATTCCAAGGGTTGTGGATGTTTGGATTGAAGGGTCGTCTTTGGGCACCATGTTTGGTGAATTAGAGTTCTCTTCACAAGTGTATAAAATCAACTCTTTGGAGGTAGAAACAATGAGGAATAGTTGAATTTATAGTTTCATTGTTGGAACAAGGATAGGTTGAGGCATAAAGAGGTTGGTCATAGTTGCAAAAGTGCTACCATGTTGGAGGTAAAGAGGAGAGTGGAAGTAGTTGTATTCTAATCTCATTTATTTGAAGATAATGCATACTTGGCCTCTCTTCTTGGTGGATTTTTTAATTGCAAGGGTTTTTCCACATAAATCATGTGTTATGTGATGCTCTTTTGCTGTTGATTTATGCCTCATCGGTACTATTTTATGGTGATTTTTTTATATATATGCAGTGTAGGAAAAAGTATCCCTTTTTCACACTTAATTAATAATAAAATGAGGTTAATGATGCCTTAATTTAGTACATTGCAATATGTATTTTACATATTGACATTAAGTTTAGGGCCTTTTACTTAAAATATACTTAATTACGCCTTATTTTTGGTGTTGTAAGGTGAATTGAGTTTAATTGGTGGCTTTAATTCAAATCCAAGCCTAATTAATTATAATTTTCAAGGGATAAAACTAGACATTCATAAATTCCATAACATAGTGTTTAACATTGAGCAATGTGTTTCCTAGATAAGTGACTTAGGATATGGCAAATGGGTTCTCACTTGCACCTAGGACCTAAATTCAAACTATGTTTTTGACATTTTTTCAATGGTTTCAAATGTATATTCAGATGTCAGCTTGTGATATTTGAATTTTGAGAATTAATGTGAGGATATATATAAATAAGAGGTCATTTCACAATGTTTCATGTAAAAATTTTGATGAGACCATCCTTATAGAAAATTCTATGATTAAAAGCATTCAAGAGCATTTTCAAGGAAGTCAAAGGAACAATTATTGGAGATTATTGCAGCAATTGAGATTCCATTGTCATGTCAAAGATTTATTACATCATGCATATTGTTTGAGCTAATATGGTGATGCAAAGTTCAAGATCTATTCAAGCATATCAAATGGGTTGTTTCAAGACAAGTTTCATGATCAAGACCTACATCCATTGAAGCCAATTCATGTTAGTTGTAGATCTACAATCCAAGGTTCAAATAAAGGTTTGGTAAGTTGTTACATAGAGTTGTTCATTCATCATTCCTTCATTGTTTCTTATTTCATTTCAAGGTTTAATTACCAAAATGGGGCTTGACCAAGGAAAACCCACATTCACCTAACAAACAACATTTTTTCTCTCTTTGATGTGTGATTGCAGATTATAGGTAGAAGATCATTTGAGAGAAAAATTGAAGAAAGTTGAAAAGTTGTCAAAGTTACAAGAAAAGTTGTCATTTCATGAAAACATTTCTAAAGGATTTATTTTCAGCTATCTGATAGTGAAAATAGGGAATCTAGGTGTGTAGACACAACAAAAGAGAACCCAAAAAGGATATTTGCAGAACCCTATCTAGGACCCATTCGTCATAGGGAAAATGAGTCCTTAGTGAGCTTGAAAAAGTGACTTTTAGTGAATGGTACACATCATTCTCCCCTTTCTAGATCTCCCTTTTAATTGTTGTTTCTGTCAGTTTGATTATTGTCTTTCATTTGCATTTCAGAGCTTGTATTTGGGAGTTCGATTGATCGTTTTGATCTTTCTCTCCAAAGTGCTAGTTAGCTCTTACCCCTCATCCTTGCATAGAGAGGAATTTTTTTGATTCATACCTTGATTTGGTTCACCTTTTGGTTGTTAGTCATCTCATTGCTCGGATCTTATTTCCTTGAATGAAATTAGAGTAATCGGTTCTTTTTTATCAATTCATTATGGTGAACCCCCTTTCATAATTAAACTTGTTTTTCAATGTTTCATTTTTGTGAAGCTAAGTTTGATCATTGCATTTTCTAATTTTGGAGCCCTATTTCACCCTATATTTAGATCTTGCATCCATTTTCATCTCTTTTCTTTAAATTGAGTCTCATTTAGGGTGTCTAGTTTGCATTTAACTTTGCATTTCATTTAAGGGTTTTAGGATTGCATCTTTTCATTTTTTAAATCTTAAAAATACAAAAAAAAATCAGACATTTACATAGCATTACATCATATTCAATTGTGTTTGAAAATTGAAAGAAAATTGAATATCAAATTAGGTGTTCTAGGTTGTCATTTTGTCACAACTTGCATCAAATTAGAATTTGGAAACCACTGAAATTAACTTAGAAATATCTAAAAACACTTTTCAAAACCATAACCTATGAACCATTTTACCTAGGGTGAATGAGTCCCTGATCAAGGTCATAATATGATTTTCTAAGCATTAAAACGTTAATTTCTACATTTCTATTTGTTGTTCTTAGATTTTTGTTTCTGTTTGTAGAATTTTTGTTTCTTCAATTTGTTCATATTTAGCTTCATTCGATAAAATTAGTGCATTATGTGATTTCAAAATTGTATTTACAAGACATTATTTTTAGGCTTTTGCATAGTGTAATTAGAAAATTACCTTGTTTTAAATTTGAAAATCTAAAAATTGACAAGTGTTTTAACAATATGTGGAATTCCTTATTCTCCTTGGTTGATGTTTCAAGTTGTGTTTTTGGAAGTGATCCTAATTCAATTGACCCTAACTATGCTCAACCAACTCCTAATGAGTGTCCTCATGAAGTTGACATCATAGAAGAAGATGATGCTAGCATGCATGAGTTCATAAATGATTTCCTTAACAATCTTGAGAATAATGCATCCTTTTATCCTTCCATGAAACAACCAACACAACTTGAGATGTTTGGTCTTTTACATCCTAAAATTGAGTCACAGAATAAGCCTAAAATTTCAACAATGAGTGAACCTAGCTCCTATAATTAGGTGCATACCTATCCATCTTATGTTAGCAAAGTGACCAACACTCCCATCAACCTAGAAGAGACTTATGGCCAAGGATTTAAGGTTTTAACTAAAAAAGAACGTGACATAACTAATGAGCATGAAATTCACAAAATTTTAGAGAAAATTCCTATTGAAGAAACCAAAGGATTAGGATATCAAGATCCTCCTCCAAACATAAGTGTCCTCCTTCCTAAGGAACAACCAATGCCTCATACTTGGATGA
Organism: Sequoia sempervirens; assembly: GCA_007258455.2. Classification (NCBI taxonomy): domain Eukaryota; kingdom Viridiplantae; phylum Streptophyta; class Pinopsida; order Cupressales; family Cupressaceae; genus Sequoia; species Sequoia sempervirens. The sequence continues at coordinate 189,687,661 of VDFB02353493.1, read as the reverse complement.
TAAGGGAATTATATTAGGACCTCCTCCTCAAAATCTACCTCAAAAAATGAGTGAATCAAGCACAAAACAAAAAACCTTACAAACTCAAAAAATTACCATTCCTACATACACAAACAAAAATTGAACAAAAGATGGAACACCTCCTTAAAAAGGGTTGGATTAAATTGCCACCTCCTAGTAGAAGCAATAATCCTAAGAAAAACATGAATGATCATGCATATCATAGAACTTTTGGGAATCATATTGATGAGTGCCATGCACTAAAATTGATATTGAGTGATATTTATCTAGATGATAATGATTCCTATGACAAAATAATTGGATAGCAATTACATACATTTTGCTCCTTGCCATGTAATAGTTGTGGGATCATAACACCCTCACTATTACATGTTTTACATTCATTGCAAATCATTCTCTTTAGCACAAGGAGCTCATTCCCATAACTTATCTCAACTAACTTATCCTACATTTAGTGGGGGTAAGGGGTTAGATAGGCTTGTCCTAGTTTTGGCACTTGATGTTGTCCCTTTGGCTAGTTGTCTGACTTCCGCATATATTGATCAAGATTAGGATGCAGACGACCTACTATATAGGTTGACTCGTACGTGCCTTACCAGTATTTTGATTTATTTTCTCTTTCATTTTTCTTTATGTGATTGCATGTGCATAATCTAATCCCCTGTACTATTCTATTTGATGTATCTCTCTCTTTTTTTGTATTCCTAGCTATTTGTATCTACATTCTTCTCTATGTCATAAATATTTTATCTTTTCTTTGTTTTGTGTTTTATTTTTTAGGGATGAAGCAAGACATCGATACATTTAGGTCTGTTCCATGTTGGTCCAAAATATTTTATTTTATTTTTTGATATTTTGTGTCATTCTTCTAGTTCTATTATTATTTGGGGAATGATGACATTTCTGAGGTCTATAACAACATTGTAGAAAAGATATACTAACTTTGAATTTGTAGATCCCTTATGTATTTTTGGGGACAACCCCTCCTTCCTTTCTCATGACATAGCTTCATTTCGGAAACATATGACTTGGTATAGGGATTTTTTAGTAAGCTCTCATGTCCTAGGATTAAACATTGGCTACTTTAAAGTAATTTATCACAACAATGGTGTTAGCAACCACTTTAAAGTGGGGGAATACATTGATAATATCTTTCAACATTTTTCATGTTTCATGGTGTGATTTTCTTTCTTCTCGTGGTGCATCCTTTTCTTTGTGGTGTCATTGGGTTTGATGTCCTCCAAGAGTGCAATATTTCTTAGCGTATATATTTCCTCTTAGTGGTGATGTGACACACTAAATTCCCTAAGTTGTGATTTTTTTGCTCTTGACTTGTCCTCTCTAGGATACATTAGGCATGATGTTCCCTAAGAAGAATACCTTACATGAACTAAGCAAAATCCCTTTGAACAAAAAAAAAAATACTAGCATTATTGTTCATAGGTGGTTAGCATAATGCAACTTTCTAACCTTATGAAGCTCAAACCCTAAGTTCAAGGCCACCTAGCATAACACACCTTGCTTGCCTATGGAGCCTTACCTTGTTCATAGGTTGTTAGCATAACACAACTTATTAAGCCCTATGGAGCATGAAACCTTGTCTTGTGGAACCTTATTAAAGTTATCAAAGGGATAGCTTTGGTATGGTTAGTAAAATAAGAAGCCTAAATGATGGAATGAATTTATCATTGTATGGTGAGAGCTTGTAGACCTGTCATGAATTTATCACTAAGCCACTTTATTGGGAGACTCACGTAGTGGAAAACCTAAAGTTCTGCTACCCTAGAGTGAGCACAAAAAAAAAAGCTTAGATGTGTTCCACGTCGATTGGATAGTCTAAGCCTAATCTTCCTAGTCTTTGATGTTGTATGATTGGGTATATTTTTCATTGTTGCATAAATAAGTGTCTTGAATGTCTACTTTAGTGTGAGTTTGTGCTTGTGCCCATCCTCACACTAAAATGGGGGCTAAATTTATTTTACATATTCATGTTAAGTTTAGGGCCTTTAATTAAAATGGACTTAATTGTGCCTTATTTTTGGTGTTGTAAGGTGTATCTTTAAACTTTCACACTAATCTAGGGCTTTATTAATTAATTAAGGTTAATTTTCCTTGATTGGCCCCTTTAATTAAAATCCAAGCCTAATTAATTACAATTTTCTACAGATAAAACTTGACATTCTTAAATTTCATTACATAATGTTTAACATTGAGCAATGTGTTTCCTAGGTAAGTGACCTAGTACCCATTCTCCATATGGCGAATGGGTTCTCACTTGCACCTAGGACCTAAATTCAAATGATGTTTTTGACAGTTTTTCAATGAGTTCAAATGTATATTTAGATGTTGTCTTGTGATATTTGATTTTTGGGAATTAATGTTAACATATTTATAAATAAGAGGTCATTTCACTATGTTCCACCTAGAAATTTTGACCTTATAGCAAAGTTTATGATTAAAAGTATTCATGAGCATTTTCAAGGCATTCAGGGCCAAAATTATTGAAGATTATTGCAGCAATTGAGATTCCATTGTCATGTCAAAGATTTATTGCATCATACATGTTGTTTTAGCTAATATGGTGATGTAGAGTTCAAGATCTATTGAAGCATATCAAAGGCATTGTTTCAAGAAAAGTTTCATGATCAAGATCTACTTCCACTAAAGCCAATTCATGTCAATTATAGATCTACAATCCAAGGTTCAAATAAAGGTTTGGTGAGTTGTTACATAGATTTTTCCATTCATCATTCCTTCATGCTTTTCTATTTCATTTCAAGGTTTAAATACCAAAATGGGGTTTGACCAAGGAAAACCCCCATTCACCTAACAAAAAACATTTTTTCTCTCTTTGATGTGTTATTGCATATTTTAGGTGGAAGATCCTTTGAAGAGAAAAAATGAAGAAAGTTGCAAAGTTTTCAAATAATTTGCAAGAAAGGTTTTCATTTCAGGGAAACTCTTCTAAAGGATTTATTTCCAGCTATTCGATAGTGAAAATCGGGAATATGTGTTGAAACAGTAGAAGATAACCCAAAAAGGATTTTTGCAGACCCTAGCTAGGACCCATTCACCATAGGGTGAATGAGTCCTCAGTGAGCTTCAAAAGTGACTTTTGGTGAATGGTACACATCATTATCCACTTTCCAGATCTGCCTTTTAATTGTTGTTTCTATCAATTTGAGTACTATCTTTCATTTTCATTTCATAGCTTGTATTTTGGAGTTTGGTCGATGGTTTTGTTCTTTCTCTCCAAAGTGCTAGTTAGATCTTACCCCTGTACTTGCTTAGACAAGAAATTTTTTGATTCATAGCTTGATTTGACTCACCTTTTAGTTGTTAGTCATCTCATTGTTTGGATCTCATTTCCTTGAATGGAAATAGAGAAATAGGTTCTTTGTTATCAATTCATTGTGGTGAACCCCCTTTCATACTTAAACCTATTTTTTGATGTTTCAATATATTAAATTGTTATAAGTTCACATAAGGTAGCATTTATAAGCACAGTATATTGGTTTATTTTTAGCATAATAAATAAGATGGATCTAATGGTAATTACCTATTATAGTTAATTAATTTTCATATTTTCAAATATGTTTCAATTTTTCATGTTGTTAGTCCAATCCTTGTACCTCATCCATTGAAGTCATATTTAGATAATATTTTATTTCCCAACAATTTTTGTTAGAACTTGTTTATTTCTAATTAAAAACATGAAAATTTACTAGTTCATACTACCAAATTCAATTTGAAAATATGAAAGTTGGTTCTTCTACATTAAGAAACAAAAAGGTGGTGGTATTGTCAAAACAAGATTGATATTTTGTTAACACCATGAAAGTGTGTTTTTTTGTCACATAAAGTGTGTATTGTAGGGTAAAATATAGCATGTGGGTCCAAAAACATAGGGTACACATTTTTTTTTACCATTTATTAGAATCTTAACAATGTGAATGCATTATAATGTGTTCATGTTTATACATACTTTGACTATTCAGATATGGAGAGAAATAAAAATACAAAGATATAGAGGGTGAGAGAGGGGTAGGGAGAGATGAAGGGTGACATAGGGAGAAGTGGAGAGAGATAAGGGGATGGGGATATATAGGTCAAGAGATAGAAAAATAGAGACGGATAGAAGAGGGAGATATATGAAAATATGAGAAGAGAGAGAGAGAGGGATGGAGGGAGGGGAGAGAGATGACTAGAGAGGGAGAGGGGGAGAGAGGGTAATAGATAGGTATAAAGATAGACAAATAGAGATGGAGAGAGGAGGGATATATCATAGGGAAACATGAGAGAGAGAGAGAGAGAGAGAGAGAGAGAGGATTATGGTGGATATAGGAAAATAGGGTTGGAGATAGGAAAAATATAAAGAGAGAATTAGAGATAAAAAGGTGGAGATAGGGATGGAGAGAAAGGTAGAGAGAGGGGTTGGATAGATATGTGGAGAGAAGGGCCTACAAATTAAGAAAAAAAAAGATGGAGAGAGAGAGATATGGAGGGAGGGAGGGAAAGAAGGGAGATAGGGAGGGAGAGAGGGAAATACATGGGAGAGGTAGAGAGAGGGGGGATAAATAGGTCTAGAGATAATCAAATAAAGATAGAGAGGGAGAGAGACAAATAGCAAGAGGGGAGAGAGGAAGAGATAAAACAATTTATAGAGAGGGAGAGATGTATATAGCATGAGATATTGGGAGATAAAGAGGGTATCTTGGGAGATAAGAAGATACATCTAGAAAAATATATGGATAGAGAGCACAATATATATAGAGACATATATATAGATAGATGAAAGAGAAAGGATGAGATAGAGAGAAGTAGAGGTAGACAGAGAGAGTAAGAGGAGACATGGATATTTGAGAATAGAAAAAGAGAGAGGTAGAGATAGAGACAAAAGGGGGGGAAGATATATCTAAGAGGGAGATAGATGGATAGATAAGTATATAAAGATAGGGAAGATATAGAAGGATAAATATGTAGAGATATAGAGACAAAAAGAGATGGATATAGAGTTCTATGAAGAGAGAGGGGGAGAGAGGGAGAAAGAGAGAAATATATTTTTTGTTTGCACAAATACAAGCACATTATAATGTGCTCACAATTGTATCTTCTTTTGTTATTGCCAACCCATAGGATTGGATTTTCTTGGGGCATCCAATCATTATATATGTCAACACCCAAAGACATTTTTTTTGTAAAATATAAAAAGAACCTAAATCTCAAGCCTTCTCTCCATCAAATTTGCACATCTTTAATGTTGAGCAAAAAATAACCACAATAATGTTGAACTCTCTTAGATTTTTTACCATGTATTTTTTTCTACATTTCAAATATGTTAAGGATTTGATCTTTTTTTTTTTTGCTAGTGTCTCATTTTTTGGTCAAAAACCTATGCATAGCATTTTTTGTTTCATTTTTTGCACATTTATTGAAATTTGAAATAAATTGCAGTTTTACAAACTAGACTCTATTTTATACATGTTTTTGATTAGTTTTCAAAAAAATTAGGGGAGAGCATGCTCAATTTTTTTATTTTTAGAATATGTCCGATTTAAAAATTAATAAAAAAATCATATATTTATTTATAAAATTAGTAGGAAAACTAGGCATAAACTGCATGGTGTTAGCTAATTTTTCATCAAAGTGATTTTTGAAATATTAAAAAAAGTTAACATTTTAGGTGAAGCATACTAGACATTATGTTATGTTTTTTAAACAAATATAAGAGCATTTATGTTCTTGTCCTATTTAAATCCCTTAATCTCCACCATTTTCAAAAAAAATTGGTAGTTTAGAAAGTATATTTAGAGAGAAATGACTTGTGTTCTTGTTCTTGTCATGTCTACAAATTTTGAATGTAACTATCTTCAATTTCTCATCCAAGATCAATTTTTCCTAATTTTAGAAAAAATGGTCATTTAAGACCCCTTTTCGTCCCCAATTTTCATACACTTACCCATCTTTGAGATGCATATGTTATGCTTTCCATCATTAGATTATGATAATTTTTTAACTAACTTCTACCTTTATCGGTATAAGGTTTATAGATGTGATTATTAATATGATAGATCATCATCCTATATTTTACCTCTATATATAGGTACATGTTTAGACATATGGATATTAATAATATTTTGTCAACTGGTATTCTACATGATTTTCATTTATCACATTTCCATGATTAGATGATGTGCATTGATATTGAGTTATGCTGGATGAGATGATTATATGATGTATATAATATTGTACCATGTTGTATGATTATGCATCTAGGTTTGACTATTATGTATGGTATAGGTACACTTGATATGTGACTTGAGTGTGTAGACATTATTTATAATTAGGAATAAATATGAATGAATTAGAATGGGAGAAAATAAAACTCATTATTATTTTCTTTTTATAATATTTTGGGACTATGTCTAAGTTTTTATCCCACTATTATTGTATTGATTTTCATGTCATGCTCAAATAGTGACTTGGCATGTGTTACCTAGGTTTTGATGTATAAGGTGTAGGAAAGGAGTTGTTCTCAACATTTTTTTGAATTTGGAAATGATTTTAAGGCCACATTGGATGAGAGTTATTAACTAAGTGATTATTAAACTTCATGGGGTGAATAAAATTAACCAAGATGATAATTTAGTGACATACTTGAAGTGCTTGTAATGGCTTGGGATAATATATCAAGTAATTATCAAATTTTGATGCAATTGGATGTAAATTTGGGTACCCTCATGGGGTGACAATGATGGATACTCAATCTTATATAGCCATACCTTTGAGATATTTTAATTACACTCCTTTTCTCACCTCAAGGAAAATTTTACTTATTATCTTTGTATCTAATGTGGTACCTCACTCTCACCATATGTGTGTGTGATTGGTTGAGATATTGGTTGCACATGTTCACAATAGTGTTGTGTGCTTAATTGTTGGCATGTGTATGCTATTTGATGTTATTTATCTATAATTCCTTTAAATTATTGATGTTTTCCTCTTGGGAATATTTATTCTATGATTGGTTGATTAAGATTGTTAGCATGTTATGATATGGCGGTTTATCATAGATGTTTGGCATGCGTATACTACAGTGGTGACTATGTTTGGTGTGTGTGTGTGTGTGTGTGTGTGAGCCACACTTCCCTTTTTGTGAGAGTGTATGAGATACACTCTACATGGTTATGTGGCACTCAAACATTAATGGGACTAGCAACCTGTTGGTGTGGGTCAAGACCATGTGCAAGTTGGAAAAGGTTTCATTTCTCTAATATAATTTCATTTGCAAGAATGATGTAAAATTTATATTTCAAGACATTTGTTCCTCATATATAATTTTATTATTTATATTTGAATATCTTACTAGGTGGATTATAATCTACCCACATAAATGGTGATAGAATTATCATTATTTCTATAGCATCTTGACTTTTGCATCAAACCTATGTGCTATTTTATATACTTTTCATGACTATTTCTTTGTTGGTAAAATGAACTTAGAGTTTCTTTGATTTGGTCTTAAAATGAGTGTAATGAGTGAGAAAATATTTAATTATGATCTATTTTGAAGGTTAGATAGATTAGTTTCCTTAGCCTTGTGTTAACTATATGTGAACCTACCATGGGGTTTTGTATGTGAACCTACTATGCGATGGTGTTATCATGTCATCTTGGTTGTCCTTATGGTGTGATATTGAGAAAGTTGTGTTGAGAACATTCCCCTCCATCCCCTATGTCCTTGGACTCATTTTGATGTCCTTTGTAGACCTCCCAATCCTTAGGAAGAGTCTCTTATATTTTGTTGTATTCTAGAGACCAAGCATGATTGTCCACCTTGATCTCCCAATTGTTTGTAGTATTTTGGTGTATGTTTTAAGTTAAATCTTTTTTTTTGAGTTTGAGGCATTTTCCCCAAGTATAAGACCAAGAAATGACCATTTTTGTTAGTCTATGGTTAGAACTACAATGCAAGAAAATGAATTTAATAAAAAATTAGAAATATAGTGCTAGGCCGAGACTTTAATGCCAAAAAATGACACTTAATAATGGTATTTTAGTGTCCTTCATGGAACTAGTGTCTTGTCTAAGTGCTACTGTCCTTTATAGGTGATGGAATCCTTTGGCACATTGTAGTCCTTCATTTAGTTAGATAAGAGACATTTCTAGTCATTTTGTAAGGAAACTTTATATGCAAAAGTTGTTCTCCTTAGTCTTGTCAGTCTTACAATGCCATCACCTTGTTGACAAGTGTCATAATTATAAAATTATTCTATCTTTAGCATTAGTAAGCATTCCTTGCACAAAAATGACTAGTTGTCATTCTTGTTGGATGAGGGATTGTACCTCCTTGTAGAGTAGCCTCCTCTGAGGCTTTCCCCATTTGTTTGGATGTTATTCATCTCATTGCTGAGTGGATTGGAGGTAGTTGTCAACCTCATCTTACTCAATGTGTAGAAAGCTAGTGGTCATTTCAAATAGTTGAGGTATGGTGTCTTATAATTGTCCCACCTCTTGTGTAGGTTCCCTTTGGTGTTGTGAAAGACATTGAAATGTTTATGGACTGGATTTGAAGTAGATGATTCCCTCAATCTTCCTTGTGTGGTGTAGTTTCCCTCTCTCAAAGGTAATCATGGTGACTTAGTCACATGATTTATGAGTATTCCACTTCTGACACCTTTCTTGGAGCAAAGGTGATGTCTTAAATGTGTGTCATTATGCTTCACACAACACTTTGTATGCATGTTAGCGTGTAGTGCAACATATCATTATTGTATCTTAATTGTTGGTGTCATTTTTATGTTTTTTTATAAAATTATTTTCTTGTCTAATGTCTTTGGTGTGTCACTATGCTTCATATTTTGCATACATGTCTATTAGTACAAATAGATTATAACATGTGGCAAAAATTTCTCTTCCTTTGATGGGTATCCATACCTTGTTCCAAAGCTCGTATTTTACCATAGATAGAGTGAGGACACAAAATTCAACTTTAAATCTGTTGAGTTGTGTTTGCTTAAAGGTCTTTAAAACCTTTTAAAAAAATTGGATTTATACATATCATGCAATCATGACATTCTACGAGACACATTTTTTTTAATTAATTCATGTCTAGTAGAACATTCCCAACTATAATATCTGACCAAACCAAAAAAAATAACCTTCTATTATGCATTGATGGATGTCGATACCCTTTTCCAATTCTCCCATAACACCGGCAAGGAGGATGCTGGCAAATGTTGTGGACTTTGGCTTTTACACCTGCCAATTGCATTTGCTTGAAAGTTTCTAAGGCCTTAGTCATAAATCCATTTTATGCATATCATGTGATCATCGCATTCCATAAGATGACATCTATTTGAAGCATTATGGAAAATAGTTCCCCATGGTTAAGCATTTTGCATCCCTACCTACGAGGGCAGTTGCAACTCACAATTCGTCCACAGACAACGTGGTGGCCAGCGGTACAGGAAAACATACTCCTCCTATGTACTCTCTACTTCCCATGGCATTTCTCACTTTTAGTTAAGGCTGAAGTAGCTCCAACTCGAAAGCATCCACTACATGAAATGGCACACAAAAGAGTGTAAATAAAATGATAAATGTTTATGCGTGAGTAAGAGAAAGAAAAATACCCAAATAGTCGATATGAGCTTTCCATGGAAAAATTGTTTTCTGGATATCGAGGGAAAGTAGAGGCACAAGATGCAATATGATATCACTGCATTTCCTGTGTCGAAGAGCAATGCTCATCTCAGATATTTGCACACCACTCCTTACTAATCTACCAAAACTCGAATACGTGTTCTGCAAGGTTTTCATTGCTGCTGTACGACAGACTCAGACATTTGTTGACCAGATTAGACTTTAACGACGAAAGATCTCTTCCATGGTCGTTCATGAAATTTGACGCACCTCCCAACCATTCATCTTATAGGGAAGCTCGCTGGCACTCAAAGGGAAACTCCGATCGACGTAAAAGCATTATAACTCCACAGGCATGACTATTTTTGACGGTCCCCTCGGAATGAGGAAAATAATTTTTAGTGCTTTTACCCGACAAGGCTTCCAGAAAAAAACTGACGTCGGGAACGACAGAGTGATCCCCATTTTCTATGCCGTCAAACGACTTTTACAAGATATTTTGTACTGTCACACGCGTGCTTCGGTAAAACTCTAATGAATGAGTGAATGCAATATGTTCTGTGAATAGTTAAGAGATTTTTTTTTTTGGTTATGGGAGTTTGTAAGGGTAAATGGAATAAAATGGAAAAGGAAGAAATATTCATCAATAAAAAGAATATATAAGAATTAGTATCTCGTGGAGAGTTAAGATTTTTATTTGAAACATTAGGGTGTGTGTGAGATGATAGAGAGAGTACCAAAAAAATATCTAACGGAGATGCACTAACTAACAATGCATGGGGGCTGGCTGTGAGAAGATGGTTAATTGATTGTTTTATAATTCAAATATTTGGTGTGGTGCAGTGACACAAACTCAGAGTCTGGGAAAGGAAATACCTCCGCAGAGGTTGTTATAAATCATTTTCTTGTTAAACTTTAGGCAATCGACATCAACTTTGATTTGCAGCTCTCTGTTGATGTTAGTCGTGCTTTCTGACTTTAGATTCAATTTTTTTATTAGTTATTATCTAAAACCTATAGTTATAATTTTCATGGACTATGGAAAAATTATACCTAAGATTCTTATTGTTTCATTAAAACCTAACTTTCATCAATGTTAGAGAGGAGAAAGGACTTAAAATAAACATGGAAAGAAAGGGTGTATAATTTTTGCACTATTTGAATAATGAAATAAAAAAATATTTTATTATGGAATGGGATGTCTATAAGAATATTGGAGACAAACATGCCAATATCTTGACTTTATGATATTGTTATCAAGATTCAAGGATGTAATTTTTTGAATCAAACTCATTAACCTATGTTTCTATTAATAGCAATATCATAATTTAACATGCTATAAAAAATACTTCCTACTTATCAACATCTTGACAGCTATTTTTTATGTAATTTATTAAAAAAAACTGTTTGAGAAATTGAGGGAACTAGGTATCATAACTTTGAATTGAAAAAAGATTGAACTATATCTATGAACTATTTTTAACTTCGTCATATAAAAAGTCATTCCTGGGTAACCGCGTCATTATCTAAACATAGAGTACGACACAAAAGAATTAATTTCAAAGTACGGTGCACCCGTTTACGGCGCGCTTTGCGTTGACAAACAAATATTCTAATCTGTGAAACCTTTATAACGGCTATAAATTTGTGAAAACTGTTAGAACGGCTATATATGAGTACTCTCTGGTCGCCTTTCTTTTTACTGTCCTAACATTTTCACTCCAACTTCGAGAATTCCTAGAGCAGAGCATGGAACGGCCTGTAATGCGAGATACACTGCTTTTATTGGGATTACTGCTCTGCATCGCCGGGATTCGAACTCAGGAAGTCGGTAATGCGTTAGTTTTTGTTTGAAAGTTTTATTTGTTTCAATGTGCAGATCTTTCTTTGGTTTTCTGTTGGGGTTGTGGTGAGCTGGGGATGTGAATGAAACAGAGGATGAAAAGGAGTTCACGTACGAAGATGGAGAGGAAACAGGGCCAGAGCATTGGGGAGAGCTTCATGAGGAATGGAGTGCCTGTGGAAATGGGCGGCAGCAGTCTCCCATTGATGTGGTGAAGAGGCAGGCTAAAATCTACCCTAATCTAGGCCAACTGCGCAGGATTTACCACCCTGCAAATGCAACCCTTGTCAACAGAGGCCATGATATTATGGTCTGCCATTGAAATCTTGCATTTTCAAGATTTTGGGTTGTCTGTTTTATTGAGAAGGATATTGATTTTTTTACTTTGGGTGATCTTTAATTAGGTAAAATGGACCACAGGCGCTGGTAGTATTGAGATAGAGGGGAGAAGATATATGCTTAATCAATGCCATTGGCACTCTCCAGCCGAGCATACTATAAATGGCAGAAGGTAATGTTAAGATTATATTCAGAAGGATTTAAGCTATAAAAAACAAAAGAGTAGCGATGCCAAGTACTGTTATATGTCACTTGTTTAGCTCTCAATTCTCTTCAGATTTTTTATTAATGTTTTATATGAAGTGTTAGATGGCATTGCTGTAACTGCCCCCTGCCCACACTATATGGAACCTCTGTAAGCAGCAATGCTTTACGAAGTGTTTTTTTTTTTTCAAATGTTAGAGGATAGTATTAATGTAGATCTATGTGTTTTTTTTGGTCTGAGTATGTGGGATTTTTTGAATTTGAGTAAATGGTTGGATTGGGTCAGGTATCCTCTAGAAATGCATCTGGTGCATGAATCAGAGGACAAGAAGATTGCAGTTGTTGGAATTCTCTACACTTATGGAAGACCTGACACCTTTCTTGTAGAGGTAATTCGACAAGCACATACTTCATGACATTTTTTAATAAATACAATAGAATTTGGATCTATATGTGTATGTGACCAGTTTGAAATAAAGTAAAATCCTACCATCCATTCAATGGGTTAGAGTATTTTTTAAAAAAGACAAAAAGGATATGGATAAGCTAAAGGAGCTACATTCCTATCAACAAAGTTTCAGTCATTGAAAGCATTGCTTATGTATATTGGTGTGTTTTTATTTTGCTACAGTTAAGGGATGAAATTGCCTCCATTGCTGATAGGGAGCCTCTTGAAGAAGTTTTGGGTATGGTTGATCCCAGGCATATTAAAATAGGTAGTAGGAAATATTATCGTTACAATGGATCTCTCACCACTCCACCTTGTACAGAGGGAGTCATCTGGAACATTGGCCACAAGGTAAGTTGCCCTTTTACATTAAAATATTTTCAACCTTACAAGTTTTCAAAATTGCATGCTTTAAAGTTGCTTTTACCACTATAAAATTGCTATCTTCATTTTTAAAATTACTAATGAACTCTAGTCATGAAAGAGAAATTGTCTCACAGCTTGAAAAATTCATTTGATATTTTTACAATATAAAATTAAACGTGAAAGCAGGTGAGGACCGTATCGAGAGAACAAATCAGAGCTTTGCACATGGCTATACATGATGTAAATATTTTTTACTCTATTTTTATAATTGATAGTATACAATTTATCTATATAATAAATAAACTCATTAGTTTTCAAAATAATATATTTATTTATCAATTATTATAATAAAAGAAATGAGGTTGAGATTGTAACTTGAACAAATTTAACAAATAATATTAATTTATATATTCAATAAAAAATGATCTTATATTATATATGCTTTTTTCAATAAGTTTTGAAAAGGTTAAATCTCTATAATCTTAGAGCTAATATGATGAACATATGATCTTTGCAGAAACATGAAAAAAATGCACGGCCCATCCAATCCACAAATGAAAGAATGGTAAAAATGTACCGTCCAAAAGACAATCCTCAACCACAATAATTTGTTGCAGCAACAATAAGAATGTTTCAAAGGAGAAAATAATTCTAGATGGAATTCTTTTCTTATATAAATTATTGAAAGTTGGCCCTAGCGAACAATTTGAAAGCTCTCCATGCTAATTTTGTAATACTTTTTAGGTGGAAGATATAATAAAATAATTTTAATATTATTTTATTATTACATCTTATTTTAAAATCTTTTAATAGATTTTGATTAAATTATTTGTAGTATTTCATAGATTAAATGTTATAACATATGATTACAAATTTTATGTATGTTTAATTTTTTTATGAACATACTTAAAATGGATTAACTAATGATATTTGTTTTATTTAATTATTTTAAATGTATTTCTTTAATATGATTGTAAAATATTAAATATTATAGATATCTTAAATAAGCATGAAATATTTTAGTTATTTAAAAATTATTTTATTTATATTATTGATATTTTGTAGTCATGTTATTATAGAATACTTCTCAATAATATAAATTTTTTAAATATTTAAAAAAAATTAAATTAAATTAATAATAAAATTAGGGGATGATTATAAAAGCAGAGTAGGAGGGGTAAAATGTGTATTCTAATCTAGAATTTGGTTCTAATATAGAATTTGATGTATTTATTAATAGAATTTTGGACTAGACTACGTGTAATTTTCATCATCAATATTTTGGATCACACTTCATGATCCATCATCAAAATGAAATAGTTAGAGAGCATAAAAGAGAGAGTAGAAATAAACTGAAAATACTACATAGATGAAAGAAAAGAGAAGAGAATCCTTTTAGCAAAGAAGAAATTGACCTAATAATAGAAAAAGAAAAGAGATAGAAATAAAGAAAATCACACAAAAAATATCAAAAGAGAAAAATAGAAATCAATAGATAATCATGGCTAATAATAATAAAAAATAAAAAATAAAAACAACTAGATAGTTGTTCTAGTTGTTATTTTTATTTAATTATTTTTCTCTTTTGAGCTTTTTTGTGTGATTTTATTTATTTCTATCTCCTTTTTTTTTTAATTCTCAAGTCAATTTTTTCCCTTCCATTCTAGGTTCTAGAACTCTTTTCCTTAAATCTATTTAGTCTTATTATTCTACTACTATTCTCTTTTCTAAGCTCTCTAACTATTTAATCCGGATGATGGATCATGAAATATGATTTAAAATATTCATGATATAAAAATTACAAATTTTTTAATCCAAAATTATATAAAACATATCCTTATCGATTGTGGAACTTACATGACTTTAATTAAGCATTTGATGTAGCTCAAGAGGAGGTACGATGATTTTGATTAAAATATCTTCATTTTTATGAATGTTTGTGCCATTTGGGATAGGTACATAGGCAATGGTGTATGGTTAAGAATGATAGTGTTTTGATGGTCACGGTAGTGTCTATTTGGAATGGCGTACAACCATAGTGTTGTCCTCTACAATTATGGAAATACCCTTGGTGAAAATAACATTCTTTTCAATCCTATAAACATATATTTGTACATATATTATGGTGTTTGCAATGATATGATGCCTTAGGCATGTTTAGGGATTTTCCCTAGTAAAATCTTCAAAATTTTGTTTAATAAAAAAATACATAAGGTTTCCTTTAGAGTTTATGTAGAGTGAAGTCTTAGGTGGGCTGTGTGGAAGTATAGTGATTGAAGTTTTAGTATGAAAATTTCTACTATATGTAATTGTTATTATTACTCCTAGGTATCTATGTGCTTCTATGTTCTTCCTACATCATACAATTTCTTTATTTTTGTTAATCCTTCTCTTATTTAGTATAATTAATTGTTAATGGTCATTTGGGTAGCAATAAGAGTCACATGAAAAATGAGATAGAAAAGTAGGAGTTGAAACATAAGAATTTTTTTTCAACATTAGTGGTGTGATTGCACATGTAATCTCATCTAAAGGATAAGACCCCAAGAAGTCAGGATTAGGTTTTATGCACATTCCAAATCTTTGTAACAATGTAATTATGTAATGTTAATTAAGGTATTGTATTTGAGGACTCTCCATCTTTAGGAGGAACATTAAGATCCCTTGTATAAAATGTCTCACTACTTGGAAGTTATATTATGACAAGTGGAAGAAAGCATTAGATCAAAGAAGGTTGCGTTTTACAGAGAGAAGTGCATGGGTCCAACTTGGACTATTACTTAGCTCATAGTTCTAAAAACCTATTTGTGTTTTCTTGGTCCTTAGCCTAAATATTGGATTCTTTGGGTGGGGTATGTACATTATTTTTTTAGATATTTGTAGATATGTTCTATCAAATCGATTATAAAAGATAGTTGAAGATATCCATTATAACACTACAACTCTTCATAATCTTCATTTTTTTAGTAATATAATTAGAGTGATATTATTGTTGAGTTATTTTGTATGCTACGTTATTTAATAAGTTTATTTAAATGTAATTTATTTACATATTACTTCTCTCATAGAGTTAGTGTTATTTCCTTTTACAGACATGGTGACATTGAAGGTGGAGGAATGATTAGGGGACTAGAAAGGGAAATGTTGATGGGATCCTTATATCCTTTACTTTTATTATTCTATGCATCATAATAGTTTTTTTCTTATTAATTATTTAGTTAATATTATATTGTTTAGATTTATAACATGTGTCACATGAAGTTTTCATATTTAATGAGTTCACATTAATATTATCAATTTATATCTAAATTTTATTCTTTGTAAGGCCTTTATATTAATGATGTAATGAAGAGAAGCTTGTAAGATTTGCTTATGTTGTACACAAAATTGCAAGATTGTGATCTTGACAAGGGAAGCAAGTTATAATAGTTGATATATTATTCAAATAGAAAAAAGGAAAACGTAATTATTTAAGGATATTATGATATTTTATTCCACAAGTGAAAAATTACAATAATATAGGGTTGTTACTCAAATATAAGCATGAGAGTAGTATTTATAATAAAGCTCAAAAGTATTCTTACAATATGACAATTGGGTAATGTTGACAAGCAAGGTGAAGAAATCTTGTAATAAAAACTTGAATTGCTTATGTGTGTGCAAATATAAAATTAATATCTTATTATTGGGTTACTTATTAAAGATTAAATGTAAAAGCTTAAACCAATAATATAAAAAAATGGAAAACTATAATGATAAAACACACAACACTAAAATTATATGGAGAAACTATGTCAAGAAAACATTCATCACAGGGAGGTCCAACAATGTATCAATCTTTGAGAAAAAATTACACATGCAACACTCTTACTCCATTCAATATGGTATTATTCTAGAAACCACTATGTACCAATAAAATAACTCATGAAATTACTATCTCATGCTTCCAATGTATAGAAAAAGTAACCTCCTTACTAATAGTAGATAAAATATTTGACTTATAACTCTTCTATAATGGATCATATTCTAACGTAGACATCTAAATCCACCACACAACTCATGTGGAACCCACCAAAAACATGTGAGATGTTTCACTACTCTTTTCTAGTGACCAAGTTAAAAGAATTGTTAAAAATAACCTTGTAACCACTAGTGCCAACTTTGCCTCTTTTATGAATGTCATTACAACTAATATTCAAGTAAACAAGGAGAATAATAATAAAATAATAATTTCTTAAAAACTTGGTGTCCAAGTTCCCATTCTAAGTGAATGCATCCAAAGTAGAATAAAGAATAATCAAAATTAAACAATCAAACTCACTCAATTCTACTCATGCAAATATTACACTGAGCTTAATGTGAACATGTGCTCATTTTAAAATATGGGATGTTCAATTCGCTAGCATAACAACTACATTCCTTAGGTAAAAATTTTACAGAATATAAATGCATGAAAAAGTGATTATGAAATAATGAACAAAAAGTTTGATTTATAGATTCTTAGGATAATCAAATGAATGGTTGAGATTCAATCTTAGATTTTAATTATGATCTAAGGTGGGTGGAGTTGATGAGGAGAGGTGGAAATCATGGGAGAGTTGTACACTAGTTTAATTTTTAATTTAATTTCTCAACTCATATTGATTAAGGAGATAACAAATTTGATTAATGAGTTAGTTGTTTGTCTACTTGAAACAATTAATTTAGTGCATGAGGTAGCTAATGGGAATTTAATATTTACATGGAATAATTAATCAAGTACATGAGTGAGTGAAGTGGATTAGATTGGTGAGTGGGACTAGAAGCATGTCTAAGTGAACTAGATGAACTAAGCAACTAACTAGGTGAAGTGGATTTTGATTAAATTTAATAATAAATTAAACAAATTTTAGTTTCATATTAGGTGGAAATTGACATTTATTAATGGATAATGTGAATAAATAAATAAATAATGCGATAAAAAAATAGTTGAATAATCATTAAATTAATGAATAATGTTATCTCTCGAAAGGAGAATGATAAGTAAAAAATGAGGGGAAGGCTAAAAAAATGAAGGAAGAACATGAAGGGATGGAGGTGAGAAAAGTGAAAAAAATAAGTTAATAGATGAAATGATGACAATGGACGACGAGATATGGAGAAATATTTATTTGGAATGCTATACTATGTTGGCATATAAAGAGAAACCCTATTGTGATATAGCAATGGTTGTTATGCACCATGATATAGAATACTATGGTGATAATATACCCAATGCATGAACTATTGCTCAAGAAAACAACAAAAAATAAGATACCCTAACACTCATAATCCATGTGATATGCTTTTGGGTATGTGGTGAGACAAACATCAAACATGGACATAAGTTCCCATCACATCTCAAGGTGATTGACCTTGGTTTTAACTGTGAGAGAATAACCAATAAATATGGCCCAAAAAAATAATAGACCATACCTTAATGTGTACTAATCAAAGAAAACCATAATATATAATCATTGTGGTGGTCATAAGTAGGTATAGTATGCATTGAAATATTTATCAAAAAATTAAAAAGGATAAATCAAAAGATCAAAGAATATCACAAAGATAACTCAAATAATTATAAATTCAATTATCAATTGGAAATATACAACAATATTATCTCTTGCCAAGGTACTAATAGGATAATAAATGAGGATTATACCTACCCAATGGAAAGTGGAAAAATCATTGGAATAGTTGAAGAGATTGCATGTGAAATGGAAATCTTCCTCTACATTTGAGGATGGCTCCCTCATGATTTTATTTGATTTTTTAATCTAGTTTAATTGAAATAAAAAGAAACCCCAAGAAAAAATGTACAAGTGCTATTGTGGTTTCTAGGAGGTTTCTTAAAACTTAAAAAAATGCATTACAAAGATTAGAGACTACACATACAAGCTTCATAATGATTTTAGATTTCTAATGATAACACATTTCAAATTGAGATACCAAGAAATGAATATGTTTCAAATGTGATTCATTGAAGATTGGCTAGTCAAAATCACCAAAAAAAAATTAGGGTCACAAAGGTCATCATCAACTTATCATTAGAAAATATTAATAATAACACATAGAAAATATCATGAATTCGCCTTCAAGAATTCTTTCTATAAGCTAATGAATGATTACTCTAACAAACATAAGCCTTGTATATATAAGATTTACTTGGTAACTAAGTCATAATCAACTTATAACTGCCTAGGTAACTACCTTTATAATATTTGAGAGAAATAAAATAACTTTATTTTGTTGAAAATTATATGAGTAGCTATTTGTAGTGCCCCTCAATTTGTTCTCAGTTGTCTAATAGTTGTTTGTATCAGATTGGGATATTATGATACTTGGCTTGATGTTGGATTCACTGCTATGATGATAGTTGATATTGTTAAACATGCACAAGACAACTGAGAGGGGGGGTGAATCAGTTGTCACACAAATTCAAACTTAAAACTTTATCACTTGCCAAATATTCAACTACACTATTTTGTTATTAAATATGAGAATGGAACACAAATAATAGAAAGTGAATCAACATAATGAACAACAAATTTTTATGTGGAAAACCCAATAAGGTAAAAAACCATGGTGAGGGTTAACTCAATATAAAGATTATAAACTGAATACAAAAGTTCACTGCCTAAAAGAGGACTTACTGTCAAAATACAAAGGCTCACTGTCCAACAAAGAGGCTCATTGCCTATAGATACAAAAGAGAACAAAAGAACCACCACTACAATTAAAGCACATTTGTAGGATTACAGAAGCCTTCAGTTCACTTCCTTCAATACACACAAAAAAACTGCTATCACAACTCACTCACACACACACTTATGCTCTTATGATTTGTGGCACTCTTTTGTCACTTTGCACACTCTGTCATACAATTCTTCACAACTCGACTTGCTTTTATACCATTCTCAACCTTAGAAACATTTACCAAAGTCAACCACAATACATCATTTCATAAATTCAAATTAGGTTGGCAACTCTAAATTCCCATGGTTGAAAGGAATAAGAGTGGACCAATAAAAACATAAAAATAATATTCTTGAATCTTTTACATGCTTCCGCAATTTAAATTTTATTCTTCAAATGAAGTGTAAAGACCAGGTCGGCCAAACCTAATGAAAAGACAAATTATTAATGATGCACATACTTCCCAACAAGAATATGACACACAAACACCACAACATGCTTCATTATACACAAGAGTACATCTCAAAACCTTCTAGATACATCCACAACAAAAATAATAGGCTTTAATCACATAATTTCTTTCACCAGTCTAACCAAACTGTCTAGACACACACTAAAATACTAAAATATGATTTTCTGATTACCAAACTTCAAATATCTTTTCCAAAGCATAGAAAATACCTTCATAAACCATATCCCAGATCCACATGATCTGAAACAAAACAACGGAGGACTACGAAGAAAACATATTTCTCTGAGTCCATAGAACACTGACTCTGTCGGTAGAACACACATACCGATGGACACAACTTTCACATACCATCTCACCAAAAGCTAAAACTCAGACTATATCATCATCAAATTACCATAATGAAATATTTAGAACCACACAGGTAGAGGATCAACACAGGAGAAATGTGGAGCACACATCGAAGCACAAACTGAACACTTCCAACACTTAGATTTCTTTTCTTCATTAATTTTCTCAAAAGCACTTGGAAACTCATCAAACCAACATGTCTGCAACACCATAAAGATAGCTCCATGTACTCACAACATCTTACTAGCATCTCAACCATACATGTACAATCTGCATCATACTAAATAGTGTTGACATCAATAAAAAAATCAATGAAAACCCCACCAAACTAGCTCATATTTGCAACAATCTCCCCCTTTTTCATTGATGGCAACATATAACCTTTTCTCCCCATTTGACATCAATGGAAAAGAACAACTGCTCTAATTACTCCCCCTTAGGAGTATACTCATACAACAACAATGAAAAACCTTTTCTACTCACCTTGTGGAGTAGACCCAACAATCAGTCCAAATAAATGAAGAATCTATGAATTCACTGAACTGATGCACCTAGTTAGGAGGGCCAATGCCCCAAACCCATCCCTAAGATGCTCGAAAGTATCCTTCGGAAGAGCCTTAGTAAATATGTCTGCAATTTTTTCCTTTGTAGTCACATACTCCAATTTGACCTCATTCTCCAACACTTTTTCTTTGAGAAAATGATACTTGATAGATATGTGCTTCATTTTTAAATGCATAACTGGGTTCTTCAAAAAATTTATTACACTGGTATTATCATATAAAATAGAAATATGCTCATCACATGCCACTCTAATGTTCTTCAGAGTTTGCTTCATCCATAGAACTTGTGTACAACAGGATGCTACAGTAATATATTATGCCTTTGTAGTGGATAAAGAGACTGAGTCTTGCTTTTTACTCAGCCATGAAACTAATCTTCCACTAAGAAAGAAAGAACCACCACTGGTACTCTTCCAATCATCTACACATTTAGCCTAATCAACATCTGTATAAGCACTTAGGGTGAAATCATCACTCTTAGAGTACCATAGTCCATAATCTGGTGTGCCTTTAAGATATCTAAATATCCTTTTTACAACCATAAGATGTGCTTGTCTAGGATCTGCTTGAAATATAGCAACTAAACACACTGCATGCATAATATCTAGTATAGTAGTAGTGAGGTACAACAATCCACAAATCACGGATCTGTATTTGGTCTGATCACTCTTAGCAGATTCATCATCCTTGCTGAGTTTACATCTAGTTACCATAGGAGTACAAATCGGTTTAGAATCCTCCATTCTAAACTTTTTCAACAACTCTTTTACATACTTAGATTGTGAGATGAATACCCCTTTGTCAGTTTGGTTCACTTGTAGGCCAAGGAAGAAATTCAATTAAGCAATCATAGACATCTCAAATTCTTTCTGCATTTCTTCAGCAAACTTTTTACACATTCCTTCATTTCCTCCAAAAATGATGTCATGAACATAAACAAATACAATGAACATCTTATTACCTTGCATTTTAAAGTAGAGGTTGTTGTCAGTAGAATGTTTGTTGAATCCTTTCTTTGTCAGATATATGTCCAGTCTTGCATACCAAGCTCTGGGAGCTTGCTTCAATCTATACAATGTTTTCTTCAATTTACAAACCATGTCCGGCTTGTCAGACAGCTGAAACCCTTAAGGTTGCTCCATGTACCCTTCTTCCTCCAACTCACCATTCAAAAAGGATGACTTAACATCCATCTGATATACCTTGAAATCCTTGTGTGTAGAAAATGTCAAAAACATTCTAATAGCTTCCATTCTGACCACAGGGGAAAATTTTTCCTCAAAGTCTATACCTTCAACTTGGGAATATCCTTTGCATACTAGTCTTGCCTTATTCCTTACTACTCCATTTTCATTTAGTTTGTTCTAGAACACCCATTTTGAGCCAATCACATTTTTGTTCACAGGCCTAGGGACTATTTCCCATGTCTAATTCTTTTCTATCTACTGTAATTCCTCTTTCATAGCTCTCATCCAAATTTCATCTTCACATGCTTCTTTTACAGATTTAGGTTCTACTTTAGAGAGTAAACAAAAATTTACCTCAGCTACAACTTTGCTTCTTGTCTTCACACCTTCACTCTTGTCTCCAATTATCTGATCTTTTGAATGATTCTTCTATACATATTTTGGAGTCCTAGCAATAGGTTCTGGTTCATTCCCTTCTTCTTCCACTTGTTGTTGTTCTTCTTCCTTCTCCTTATTTTCTTTAGGTACATTTCCACATATAGGATCATCAGGTTCAACTTCACTTATATCTTAATAGGTCTGCATATATCTTCATCAACTTTCACATTAGAACTTTCAATAACCTTTCTTAATCTTTTGTTAAAGCATCTTTATGCCTTGCTAGTGGTAGAGTATCCAAGAAATATTCCTTCATCACATCTAACATCAAACTTTCCAATATTTTCATCATCTCTTAATATAGCATCTGCTTCCAAATACCTTAAAATATTTCATAGTAGGAGTCTTACTAGTCCATAACTCAAAAGGTGTCTTTTTGTTGTTGTGTCTGATCTGAACTCTATTAAGAACATAAACAACAGTATGTATCACTTCTCTCCAGTATACATCTAATACATTAGACTCTTTCATCATAGTTCTAGCAGCTTCATGTACTGTCCTATTTTTCCTTTCAACTACTCCATTCTATTGAGGGGTTCTCGGAGCAAAAAACTATCTTTTTATGCCATGCTTTTCATAAAATGTATTAAATTCACCAGAAGTGAATTCACCACCTCTATCGGATCTTAAAAAATTGAATTTTAGATTTAATTCATTCTCCACTCTTGCTTTGATTACCTTGAACCTATCCAAGGCTTGATTCTTTTCTCTGAGAATAGCAACCCATGTCATTCAAGTGTAATCATCAATAAGCAATATGGAATAACTATCACCATTTAGGCTTCCAGTCTTAGTCGGACCACAGAGATCAATATGTACTAACTCCAACATTCTGGTAGTAGAATGTTCTTTTCCTTTAAAGCTACATCTTGTTTTCTTCCCCAACTGACAACTTCTGCAAATAGCATTAGCAGGTCTTATGATTCTAGGAAGTCCTCGAAAATCTCCTTTGCACTAATCTTGACTAGGTCATTAAAGTTCACATGCCCCATTCTCCGATACCATAACCAACTTTCACTGATCTAAGATACAAGATAATTTCCATCAACTCCCTTCAGCTGATAGATGTTTTCATGAGTATGAACTGTATATTTTTGGCACCCTAATCCTTTCTAGAACTTGTAGGGTTTTCACCTAAAAGGAGAAAGTAGGGCCAAAAGTCTAGGTAGGTTCACTCAAATAAAGGATTGTATGATGTTTATATGACTAAATGAGATGATCTAGATGAATGTAATTGATAAAATTGATTGATTAAGTATGCAAAACTTAAGGAACAAGTGATGTTTGAAAACACATTATGTAATACAAAATCACCTAAAAACGAATAGAAAACTACAACATAAATGAATCAAACTAAAAGTGTGCACCTAGAATGTGGATGAAGACTAGAAATAGATTCTAGAATTTTGTTGATGCTAATTTTCAGGCCTAGAGGGACTCATTCGCCATTCTAGGCAAATCAGTCCTAGCTTTGTAAAACTAAGCCAGAACTTGTTTTCGACAAAAGGGTATCTAAAAATCTAGAAAACTCAAAATTGACTCTGGAGTGGGACTCATTCGCCACCCATGGTGAATGAGTCCACTTTTGAATTTCTAGATTTTTAAAAGTGGAATCTGAAGCTTTCGATCTACACTTTGAATTTCTACAGGTGTCCACTTTCAAAACTCTAATTTATGG
This sequence comes from Sequoia sempervirens, assembly GCA_007258455.2. Lineage (NCBI taxonomy): Eukaryota > Viridiplantae > Streptophyta > Pinopsida > Cupressales > Cupressaceae > Sequoia > Sequoia sempervirens. The sequence goes on along the minus strand of VDFB02353493.1, from coordinate 189,663,392 downwards.
GTACCTGAAAATGAGTTTTTGTTGATGTTTTGAATTGATGGATGAAGAGAAGACTTGAACAAACTTGCAAATTGATCTTCAATGATTTCCAAGCCTCCAAGAGTCCTAAATATACAAACAAACAAGACAAGAAGGAAAAATGTTGAATGTTAGGGCATTGGGGGTTTGCCTTGGTCAAACCTCTTTTAGGTAATTAAACCAAAATGATGAAAGAATGGAATGAAAAATTCAATAATGGAATTGATTACCTTGACATCATGTTTGATCTTGGATTTCTGTAGCAATGGAGGAATATTCAGCCCTTGAATGTCTTTAGGAGCTGTCTTGATGTCTTGAAATGATAAAACCCTAAGTTGCTTAACTTGAGATAGAAGAATGATGGACGAATGAATGATAAGAGATAAGACATATATAAAATGAGTTAAAAGACTTATATTTATAGGCAATTCACCTATTTTACCAATTAATACCTCATCACAGGCTGACATGAAGTAATATTAAACTCAAATTTCACTTTTTTCCTGCTTAAAGGTCAAAATTGGGCCAAATGGGACTCATTCGCCACCCATCACGAATGGGTCCCACCTAGATGGGACTGATTTTTCATGCATGGAAAATGGGTCCCACAGGGGCCTATTTGAAAGCTAGGAAGCCAAGAGATAAGGAAATAAGGTTTAAAATGCAACATTGTCAGGTATTTGATTAATTTAGGCCTCAGTATGCACAGTATGGGTTAATATGGGACTATTAGTGATGATGTGAATGTCAAATAGGGCTTGGGACACATAAATCAATGTGAAAGTGTGATTAAATACACTTTACAACACTAAAATGAGGTCCACATAGCCTAGGAAAGCACAAGAACCAATGTGAATGTGCAAGACACATTGCAACACTAGTTTAACATTAAGTTTAATTCATAAACCTTCTATATTGATGTGATAATATATTTTATAATGTTGAATTAAAGGAAAATGGGTTCATTAAGTCTAGAAAAGCGTGAAAGTATCTTACAACACTTTACAACACGTTTACAATACATCGCTAAAATCATGTTATTCGATTTGCAAGGGTCTAAGACCTAGTGTGGATGCATAAAATTCCTCACAAAACTTGAATCAAGGCCTTATTAAGTCTAATTTATCAAGAATTATTCCCATGTCAAGCAAAGGGTACTTTTTTCTACAGTGTATTTAGCCCCCACTTTATTGAGAGGATGAACTCATTTCAAACTCACACTAAAGTAGACATTCAAGAGAGATCCAAGTGTATAGATGCAGTTGACAAAGAATTAAAAAGATCAAGGAGGTTACACAAGCCCCCAGGATCCAAGATCCTAAGTTAAGCTATCAAGATACAAAATCATGCAATGGAAAGATAATGAAAGATGAAAATGAAACGATGGATCAAGCTGTGATCCTTTGTCTAATTAGTTGTGGATTATATCTAGGCTGTTTGTTTAGAAAGCTAAATGTGTACTTACTCTAGGCCGACAGAACCTCTCGGTTGTCTACCAAGTGAGAAGGCCAAAGGTGAGAAACATACGCTAGTTGGTATGCACTCAAACACATAAGTGGCTATGGGGAAATTCGTGCCTCAGAATGGGCTTCCTACTCAACCATATCAAATTTATACCTCCTGATAACTTTAATAAGGAACCACAAAGAAGATGATGTTGTTTCAAGCTTTATGAAGAAAAACTTCATATGCTTGACACTCATAGACATTGTTAGTGTAAGGATTGTTTCTAAGGGATTTTGCTTCAAGTTTGTGCAATGTCTCATCTTAGGGAACATCATGTGTAATTTCTCCAAGAGAGGATAAATGCAAACAGTCCCATCTTGTTTCCAAGAGAGGATAAGTACAAGGTCTCATCCTGGGGAACATTGCACCAAATGTGTCCAAGAGAGGGAATCGCAAGAAAAAAAAATCGCACAATGAAATGTGAGTGGTGATGTATGCCCCCACTTTAAAGTAGTTGTGAACACCAGTACTGTGAGAAATTGCTTTAAAGTAGAAGAAGAAGACATGAGAGGTTACTTGGAACTTAGCCCTATGCCAAGTCATGTGTTTCCAATAAGCTACGTCATGAAAAAGGGAAGTATATCATATGCAAACCAACTTAAGGCATGTTGTCCACATCCCAAGCTTTCTATTATGTATTCATGAAGGGTCAACAACTAGCCAAAGGAGGCAACCAAAACTGACATACGAGGGCAAGGATACATAACCCCTTTCCCCCACTAAGTGTAGGACAAGGGTGAGCCGAAACGATTGATGTAGGCGAGAGTGAAAATCGGTAGCAATTAGAGGAATTGGGCACCCCCATAGAGGGAAGCATACCAAACTCCTGAAAATGTTGGATTTTATGACTCAACGCATTACATTCATTAGTGGAATGACCATGAACTCTATGATAGGTGCAAAATGAAGTATTGTAAGAGAATTTATTTCGAGTTCTTGAAGGGAGAGAGATCAAGTGATCTTGGAGGAGTCTCGACAAGATACCCTCTTGATCAATGGTAGAAGGTGGTCTTGTGATTTGTTTCAAAGATACATCCTGCTTAGTAGTGGATGTCATACTGACACAAGTTTCTCTAGATTGCGAGATTTTATTCTCCCCATTATAGGAGGGTATAAAATCTAATGAATTCAAATCATGAGAATTTTGCGAGATAAAATTTACATTAAGCGAAGGTGTAGTTATGTGTTGCATATTTGATAAAGGATGATGTTCAAGACCACTAGCTATTAAGGGTGATTTAGGAGTGTGTTGTGTGAGATTGTTGATGTGGAATGAAGGTTTGTTGATCTCGAACAAAAGGCAATAACCAAGACCATGAGTCGTTTGTTGTGTGTTAGGCTCTATAGGATTGTAGATACCTTGTTCTTGAGCACCACATCCATTTTGACTATATCCAATTTGTGTCATGAGCTCATAACCTTTTCCATAAAGCTTTTTCATTGCTTTGGAATTGGGTGGTTGTTTTCTATTGTGTTCGTCAAAGGATGTTGTGTAGTTTGTGGCATTGTCTAAAGTGGTTGAGTTCGATGCTACAAAAATGAAACTAACTGATATAGGTAAGTTAAGGCACCAAACAAAAGCTTGGAAAAAAAGTTTTGAGTTCTGTAAAATGTTGTTTCATGTGTCAAAAGGGACTGATTCGCCTATGATGGTGAATGAGTCCTAGTATGGACTTTTTTTAGAATTTTCAGAAATTTGTGAGATATTTTGATGTTTTTTGAGTGCTATGATGCAGACCTAAATGAAAAATACAAAATTTTAGAAAATTGACATGAATTTAGATGCCAACAATGCAAGCAAAATGCACTTTATTATGAATGCAATATTTGAAACCTAGAATGCAAATGAATTCATGCAAGGTGGGATTTATGATGGAAGACTCCAAAATCAGATAAGAAAGTGTTTGAAAATCAAGTTCACCAAAATGAACCGTACATTTTTGGCACCCTAATCCTTTTTAGCACTTCTATGGTTTTTCACCTAAAACAAGAAAGTAGGGCCAAAAGTCTAGGTAGGTTCACTCAAATAAAGGATTGTATGATGTTTGTATGACTAAACGAGGTGATCTAGATGCAGCTAATTGATAAAATTGATTGATTAAGTATGTAAAAATTAAGAAACAAATGATGTTTGAAAATACATTGTGTAATACAAAATCACCTAACAACGAATAGAAAACTACAACAGAAATGAATCAAACTAAAAGTGTACACCTGGAATGTGGATGAAGACTAGAAATGGATTATGGAATGTTGTTGATGCTGATTTTTAGGCCTGGAGGGACTCATTCGTCATTCTAGGAAAATTAGTCCCAATTCTGCAAAAGTGAGTTGGAACCCGTTTCTGACAAAAGGGTATCTATAAATTAAGAAAACTCAAAATTGACCCCGGAGTGGGACTCATTCACCACCCATGGAAAATGATTGCACTTTTAAATTTTTTTATTTTCAAAAGTGGAATCTGAAGCTTCCGATCTGTATTTTGACTTTCTACAGCTATTCGCTTTCGAAACTCTGATTTACGGGTCTGAAAATGAGTTTTTATTGATATTTTGACTTGATGGATGAAGAGAGAACTTGAGCAACCTTGCAAATTGATCTTCAATTATTTCCAAGCCTCCAAGAGTCCTAAATTTGCAAACACACAAGACAAGAAGGAGAAATGTTGAATGTTAGGGCATTGGGGGTTTGCCTTGGTCAAACCTCTTTTAGGTAATTAAACCAAAATGATGAAAGAATGGAATGAAAAATTCAATAATGGAATTGATTACCTTGACATCATGTTTGATCTTGGATTTCTCTAGCAATGGAGGAATATTCAGCCCTTGAATGTCTTTAGGAGCTTTCTTGATGTCTTGCAATGATAAAACCCTAAGTTGCTTAACTTGAGATAGAAGAATGATGGACGAATGAATGATAAGAGATAAGACATATATAAAATGAGTTAAAAGACTTATATTTATAGGAAATTCACCTATTTTACCCATTAATACCTCATCACAGGCTGACATGAAGTAATATTAAACTCAAATTTCACTTTTTTCCCGCTTAAAGGTCAAAATTGGGCCAAATGGGACTCATTCAGCACCCATCATGAATGGGTCCCACCTAGATGGGACTGATTTTTCATGCATGGAAAATGGGTCCCATAGGGGCCTATTTGAAAGCTAGGAAGCCAGGAGATAAGGAAATAAGGTTTAAAGTGCAACATTGTCAGGTATTTGATTAATTTAGGCCTCAGTATGCACAATATGGGTTAATATGGGACTATTAGTGATGATGTGAATGTCAAATAGGGCTTGGGACACATAAATCAATGTGAAAGTGTGATTAAATACACTTTACAACACTAAAATGAGGTCCACATAGCCTAGGAAAGCACAAGAACCAATGTGAATGTGCAAGACACATTACAACACTAGTTTAACATTAAGTTTAATTTAAAAACCTTCTAAATTGATGTGATAATACATTTTATAATGTTGAATTAAAGGAAAATGGGTTCATTAAGTCTAGAAAAGAGTGAAAGTATCTTACAACACCTTTACAAGACATCATTAAAAGCATGTTATTCGATTTGCAAGGGTCCAAGACGTAGTGTGGATGCATAAAATTCCTCACAACACTTGAATCAAGGCCTTATTAATTCCAATTTATCATGAATTATTACCATGTCAAGCAAAGGGTACTTTTTTATATGGTGCAAAGTTCTTCCAGCAGCAATCATGTCTCCAATTTTGGATCATTTTTTGATTTCACATGTATTTTTCTAAAAAAAAAGTTTAAAACCATTGCTACACATCTGACGAACACTTAGAATATCACGCCTCAAACCCTTCACATAATATACATCATCAGTACTATGCACTCCATGAAAATTAATTGAACCTTTACCACATATCTTAGCTCTTGAATCATCACCAAACATAACTAAACCACCATCATACCTTTCAAGTTTAGTGAACTTACTCTTATATCCAGTCATATGGTTTGAACATCCACTATCAATTACCTGGTAGTCTTCATCATGTCTTGCATGAAATGCAGTAACCAGAGTACCGTCCATCATATTCTTCTTAACTTCCAAAATCTTCTTGCTTACACATTTTCTAGGGTTAGTGGATATGGATTTACTTTCCAAAGCTAAGAATAAGCATTCACTATCATCAACCTCATTTTAAGATTCATCAGCAGAAATACTTGCCTCTTCCTTAACATAGTACAACTTCTTATACTTCTTATCCTTCCTATCCTTATAATCCTTATTCTTTTTATGTGCATCCCTATTCGGACATCTTGAAGCATAATGATCAATATTTCCATAATTAAAACATTTAAAGGGAAACACATCTTTATACTTTCTGGTGCCTTTTTCAACTTCCTAGTGAAGTTACCTTCCAACTCATCAACATCATCACTATCTGGTTCCTCCTCAATCTTCATTGTCTTGAATGTCATTTTTCTCTTTTCTTCTATCTTGTCATCTTTCTGAAACTTTCTCAATTCAAATTATTGCAAGGTGTTGAACAAATTTTCCAAGGTATACTTCTTAGGATCATACATTTCTTCAATCATCGATATCTTATCACTGTAGTAGTCCATTAGGGTGATCAGGATCTTCTCAATTATGTCTTCATCTGCTAGCTTTCATCCTTGATTTCTAACCTCATTTGCAGTCTGTTCAACCCTGTGAAAGAAACTTGTAAATTCTTCATCATCTTCCATTTTTAGGTTCATTTCCTTCATACATGTCTTCCAACTTCTTCCAAACTTCATATGCAGTATCCAGAGAATTAACATTAATTCACTTATTTTTAGGGGTATGTGCAAGATCATGATGGGCCAAAAACTGGCAATATGATGGGTATGTGGCTGACGACCTTTTTTTTACCCAAAATTGATGAAACGAAAAAGGTTTTTAAAGGAGATTCTCAAATTTCCACCAATATAAATTATACTTTAATTTGAATTTAATAAGTAATTATTATTCATTTTCTATCAATGCTGACTAAAGTCTGATTGATAGGATGATTGAAAAACATCTATAGCTTTCATGATATCACATTTTTTGAATACAAAATATGCATCACATTATATGCTTCACATAATAATGGATTAAAAATGAAAAAATATAATTTCATGAAGTTTTGACCAAGTTAAGGTGGTGGGACATCACAGTTTTTTAAAAGTTGTAATAAAAAATTCATAATTAATTATATACTTGGAAAAAAATTACAAAAACATGCATCACACATCGGGACATGAGTTCTCTACTTATATCTAAAATATTATAAAAAATTATTATCATTTTATTGTGGTTAGGGTGGTCAGACAGACACCTACTTCTTATTTTTCGAAATTTAAGTTCTCTTGCATTGAAATTTCAAATTTTCACCAAATAGTTTTTCTTTAAATAAACCTAGTAGTTTAGAAACTACATTCAATTTTCTATAGATTCTATTCTTACTTAATTTTGAAATAATATAGATAACTTATTCAAATTTTTACGTCAAGTTGCCTAACTCTGATTTTTTTGAATTTTTTGCCACTTAAGGGCCTATTTTTTCCATGATGATCCTGCACATACCCTTAGATAAACCACTACAAATCGTATACTTCACCTTCTCATTTTATTTATAAGTAGAGATCTCATCTGCAAAATTAACACCACTAAACAGGGGTGTATACTTATTCTCAATAGCCTTCCAGGTCTTGAAACCAAGAGAGCTAATATATCCTCTCATCTATCCCTTCTAATCTTTGTAGTTAGTCCCATCAAACATAGGGATCACAAACTTGTGTGCCATCAGAGCTTCCTTAAGCAGTTAAGCTCTATAGAAAGGAACCAAAGCTCTGATACTAATTGTTAAACAGGGGTAGGAAAACTGAGAGGGGGGTGAATCAGTTGTCACACAAATTCAAACTTAAAAATTTATCACTTGTTAAATTTTTAACTACACTATTCTGTTATTAAATATGAGAATGAAACACAAATAACAGAAAGTAAATCAACACAATGAAAACCAAAGTGAGGGTTAACTCACAATATCAAGATTATAAACTGAATAAAAAGGCTCATTGCCTACAAAGGACTCACTGTCCAACAGGGAGGCTCACTGCCTACATATACAAAAGAGAACAAAAGAACCACCACTGTAATTAAAGCATATTCACATGATTACAAAAACCTTTAGTTCACAGCCTTCAATACACACAAAAAAAATGCTATCAAAACTCACTCACACACACTTCTACTCTTATGATTTGTGGCACTCTTTTGTCACTTTGCATCACTCTGTCATACAATACTTCACAACTCGACTTTCTTTTATACCATTCTCAACCTTAGAAACATTTACCAAGGTCAAACACAATACATCGTTTCATAAATTGAAATTAGGTCAGAAACTCTAAATTCCCATGGTGGAAAGGAATAAGAGTGGACCAATAAAAACATAAAAATAATATTCTTAAATCTTCTACATGTTTCCTCAATTTAAATTTTATTCTTCAAATGAAGTGTAAACACCAGGTTGGCCAAACCTAATGAAAACACAAATTATCGATGATGCACACGCTTCCCAACAAGAAGATGACACATGGATGCTACAAAACACTTCATTATACACAAGAATATATCTCAGAACCTTCCAAATACATCCACAACAAAAACAATAGGCTTCAATCACTGAATTTCTTTCACTAGTCTAACCAAACTATGCAGACACACACTAAAATACTAAAACATGATTTTTTGATTGCCAAACTTCAAATCTCTTTGCTAGAGCATAGAAAAGGCCTTCATAAACCATATCCTAGATTTGCACGATCTGAAATAGATTAGTAGAGGACTATGGAGCAAATGTATTTCTCCCAATCCACAAAATAGTGACTCTGCCAGTAGAACACACATACTGGTGGACACAACTTTCACATACCATCTCACCAAAAATTGAAACTCAGACTATATCATCATCAGATCACCATAATGAAATCTTCAAAACTGCACAGGCATAGGATCAACATAGGAGAAATGCAGAGCATATACCAGAGCACAAACTAAACATTTCCAACACTCTGATTTCTTTTCTTCATTAATATTCTCAAAAGAGCTTGGAAACTCATCAAACCAACATGTCTATAACACCATAAAGATATCTCCATGTACTCACAACATCTTACCAGCATCTCATCCATACATGTACAATCTGCAACATACTGAACAGTGTTGACATCAAAGACAACACCACCAAACTAGCTCATATTTGCAACAGATGCTACTTTAATCACTGGTGCTTTATGCTTATTTTATGTCTAGTAGATGGATTTAATGGAATAGGTGGATTAACCTTGTTATGTGCATCATGTGAATATCTGATGATTGCTTTTACCTTGTTGTTTGCATCTGATTATTGTGCATTGATGTATTTTTCTAAAAGGGAATAGTGTCACATCACTTGCTTTTGAGTGCCCTACGATGCTACAACTTTCCTTTCACTGTGTGATTAACTATATGATTATGTACATGTTTGACTATGTTGGTTTGTTACAAGGGTCAGGTACCAGGCATTGACTCCATCTGAATTGCCAGGTTTGAGCGTGCCTTAAACCCAATGGAGATTGTTGAAATGGAGATAGCATCTAGTGCCCTATGTTGAGCCATCATCCTTGACAAGGACAAGTATCCATTGTTACACTCGTAGTGTTGTTTGTTTATAATTGGGTTCATTTCTATTGTTGTGGTCTTGCCTTCCGTGTCACTGTGAGGTTCGGTATTTCTTGGAATTCTATTCATTCGATTAATTTGATTGATTAGTGCTTCGATTGATTATTTTATTAAAATAAATATTATTGGAATTAAATGGCATTGTGATAATTAAATAAATCTTTTATACAATTATGGTATTGATAAAATAAAATTTAATTAATGTTTATTTGGTTTAAATAAATATAAGTTATGATTTAATAAAGAGATATAAAAATAAATTTATATTAATTAAATTGTGGTGCAAATAGAATTAAAAAGGTAATTTAAATTTAACAAATTAAATATTTAAAAGTTGACTTATTGTGTGTAACTAAATAAAGATAATTTTTTTAATAGACATGTTGAAGAGTGGTAGGAAGCAATTGTTGAAAATTAAATAAATTAATTTAAAGATAGGAGTTACATGCAACAACGGATAAAGTAAAGTGGTTAATAAATTAGTTAAGTGGCTAAAGAAAGGGGGATTTTGCACATAATCTGGAAACGAATCTTGTTTTCTCTTCCCGTGAATAATTTTCTTGTTCTTGAAGGCTTTCCTTGTGTTTTGTTTTTGGGGTCTAGAATTGAGTCCTTTGCAGTGTTGTTAGAACTCTTGAAGTGTGCAAAGTTGCAAATTAGAAGTAGAGATCTCTGCATCAATCTTTAGTTCAACTAAAGGACTCTAATCAGGTTCCACTATTTTATGATTTTCACCTCTATTTTATCTTGCATTGGAATAACTTATAAAAGAAGATTTATGAAAGAACTTCTTGGTATATCTCTATAAAATATTTTGTCTGCATTTGTAAATCATTATTGGAGAGGATTCCTGAAGTTTTAAATAACCCATTTCGTATACACCTAGTATTTGTTGCATTCATTTGTGAGCCTCTCAAGTTCTTTTCTTTGGGTTCTCTTAGTGACAATCTGCTCATACTCGGAGTGCCATGTTAGCAAACTCAACCGCTTGTAATCTTTCTCTATGATGGTAGACAGATGATTCTAACTTCTCTTTGTTCGTAGCATTCACTTAAATTCTTGAATTTGGGAATACCCCACGGTTATCATTCACCTCCTTACTAGAATCAAATTTGTAGAATTCTTTTGATTTCCGAATACCATTCTTTTCTTGTAGTTCTTGCATGTTGGTATTCCGTATTACTGCAAGTGTATTTCAATCTTAAATTTCACTTCAACCGCCCCAGGATTTTTAATCGCTTTATACGTCATATACTTTGCACTTTGACTCAGTCCATAACACCTATTTCCCTACGTTCTATTCTCTGCCAATTGGGCGAATACTTGGAAATGTATTGCTCTATGTTAGTTTATATACACCTTGGGTATGGGATAGAAGTATTCTCAATTTCATAGATCGATAGGCATAGTATTATGCCTTTTCTTTTATTTGATATTGGGGTTTCAATGCATTCGCCACAGTGGTATTCAATTAAAATCTTTAAATATATATAGAATTCACTTTCTGGAAGCTGCATTTTATCATGCGTTGGGTTTCTTATTACAAGAAAGTCATAATATCCATAAAAATTAGAGATTTAGAAGTTATGTACTATATGTGTTGGAAGCTGGCTTTATTACAGTTCTTCATACTTTTGATTTCGATGGTTTTAAAATGTATATATATATATATATATATATATATACACTCTACAATTGATATCACATAGTGACCTTTAATCTTTCCTTGTCGCTGGGATATATATTCAGCTGGCATTTGGTTATAAACAAATCGATGATCATAGCTTTCATTTGGAATTGAATACACTTATTTATTCCACATATAATATATGCCTTCATTTTCCATGTATAATTCTCCAACCTTTCATGCCTTGTATGTGGCTGGGAGATGATCTATCTTGTTCACATTCTTCACATTCACACCTTCAATTTCAATTTCAATGCTTGTTTTCCACTCCACTTGGATGCACTTGCTGCATAATGGAAACTTAAATTGCTGCCATGTTAGCATTTAGTAGGTATTTTATTAATAAGTGTTGAATACGTAGTTTTATAGGTTAGCCAGTCGGTGTTTGTAACAGAGTAACTTGCATGGCTACATCATCTTATCTATAGATGCATTCTGCTTTGAAACTTCAATCTGTACCTTTAAGATCTGATGAGGATTTAATATGTTATGAAACCAAGTTTTGGACCTGTGCTAGGTAATTCGATAGGTGTTTGCTATAGGTGTTAGCTTCATGTAAACTGATAGTTAAGTAATGTGCTGAATCTGAGTTAAGTTTGGGCTCAATTAGCAAGGTTTTCAATACCTTATATGAATATCGTACATTATTCTTGTTCTACATTTTTTTACACAATCTACATATTCGACATGCAAGTTCATCTATGCTTCTTTCAGATCATTGTGTGTTCTACGTCTAGTTCAAAGCCTCTGTGTATATGATGTTATTACTGTTTATTTATAGCTCGCTATTCAATTTTTAATATAGATATATTTAAATTGGTGAATATGTATTTAGCTTTAAAGAAATATTTATATATAAACCTGTTTTCTTATTTAAATTTAAATTTGATTTCTTATATGTATGATATACCTACGTATATATTTATATGTATATATACCTATGTATATATATATATATATATATATATATATATATATATATATATATATACAGAAAAATGTATATATGCATATATATATACATATGTGCACGCATTATGTTTGAGTACAAGTAAAATATTATTTCAGTCTTTATAATTAAAAGGTTAGGTAGAATTGGAATAGAAAATAATGATGTGTAGAATATCGATTTATTTATATAAGGAAATTGAAGGATTTATTAAATATTTGAATCGTAAATTCTTTCCTTGAAATTGATTTTTGTTGGTAAATAGTTAAGTAAATGGTAGTTAAATAATGAACATCGTGTGATGTAGGAGTTATATTTTCTTGGTTTATTGTATATCTCAGTTATTGTATGAAACTATGTGTTGCTCTTGGTATTGGGTGATTTTGTAAATCTGTTTTAAGTGGGAGTAGTGGTGTAAGCTGTATTGGAAGTCTTCTAGAATTTAAGGGAATTTTCAACTTGTTTGATTCTATGATCATTCTTTTGAGATGGTGGTTTATGTGTTGAATGAGTTTATGAGGGTCACTAGCCTTGCATGGTATATTCTCCTTTGATTGGGACTTGTGTGTGGGATGGTTTATGCTTCACCTTTTTGTGTATGTTTATGAGGTTTCATGATTTTTGCAAGTTGGCTTTGCCTTGTTGATTTCATTGGGTCTCCTAGTTGCTAGTAGGGGAGTGGCTCTCAATGGGTGCTGGCACACAAAGTGGTGCTAGGGTAACCCATCTGGGAGTTTCCTAACTCAGTGATAATTTAAAATGAATTAGGGGTTGGGTGGTTTACACTCTAATCAAGATAATGCCTCACTTAGGGCTTAAGTTCTCGTTTAGGCTTGGGATGAGTGGGAAGGCCTGGAATGGAAAAGATCAATTTCCTTGTCGTTTTGAAAGGTATGTTGATCCTGCATGAGTTTGTATGGGGGCCAGTGATTCGGTAGAGGCTACCAAGGTAACTTAGGATAGGGGCTAGTAGCCTACTAATATATGCTAGGGTAACCCATAGCAAGCTATGTGATGACATTCCTCCCTGCTACAACCTAGTGTTCCCTTTCCTCATGTCTTCCTATGATGTTTTTGTGCCTCTAGAAGTAGTGTCACTATTGTGTGTTGTTATAATGTACTTGTATATTGGAGTCATGTTAGCCTTTGTGCCATTCGTCTATCTCTTGACTGTTTTGTGGTGGGACCTTATTGCTATCTCCTAGCATGGGGCGTGGACCTTAGGGTTCCACGTGATCAAGTGGAATGTTCCTCGTACTCCATTGGGATTCTGCTCATGTTCGTAGTGACTGCTCTTGGTGATGTGAAATCCTACACTTGATCCTATTCGAGTGAATTATCTTCATGTAATTGTATTGTAATATAATCAGTTGTATCATGTTTTACAGTCTGATGTATATTCTCCCCAATAGATCTTAGGGAAGCATTGATGTAAAGATGTAATGATGTAATTCAATATTGTACTCTCTTGTAATTGGCAATGTCAATGACATACCTTGTTTATGTTAGTTAATGAAATTGACTCTGAATGGTATCTATGGTTGTCATGTTATGGTTAATTCATATTGGTTGTTCAATTAAATGTGATGGATTAAATAGAATTTCATAGAATCTTATTTAATGTAATGATAGTGATGATTTATTATTCTTATTAGTTGGTTAATGGGATTCTATTAGGATAGTCATGGGACC
>VDFB02353493.1:189551899-189649714 GCA_007258455.2 Sequoia sempervirens | reverse complement strand
TTGCATACTAATGAAATGTTGTAAGAGTGTGGTGCAATGCATCTTCCAAAATCATCAAGGGACTTGCTAGATCTATTTTATGTTCTAGAGATGATGGTTTTTTTTTCTATAGAAATGATTGTTTAAATGCAAAGTGCTCACAATGTGGTGGCTTGTCAAAGTTTGTTCAATTTTTTCATGAGAGTTCCAAAACATGAATTTGGAAAGAAGCTTGTTGAGAAAAAGAGATGTGAGATAGTCAAATATACTTTGCAAAGTGGAGGTGAAGGTTCTAGATGTGAGTTGGTTACAAAAGAATGCAGTGTTGCTGATTTTATTTCAGATTTTAAGGAAAATATTTTCTACAAGTATGCAAGGCATAGTCATAGGTCTCAGTGGTTGGATCAACAATTAAGGATGTGTAAGGACTCTTTTCCGATTGGCACTATTATATCAGTGGTTGATTTTGCAGAAAACTAAACATTGCAACCACAAAATGAGGTACAATCTCAGTATTACAATTCCATTCAGATTGCTATTTTTGTCCACATAACCTTTAGACATGCACCTGATAGTACAGAGGAGGATCGAAAGATAATCAGAGAATATCATTTTTATATGAGTGATGATAGATCTCACTCATCTGAGTATGTCCAACATTGTTTCAAGAATTTTTTTGAGTTCTTCCAAGAGCATGATATAGTATTCGGCCGACATCTAATTTGGTTAGATAATTTCACAGGTCAATTCAAGAATGCTCGTATGTTTTATTGGTTGCGTAGAATGCATGTAGACATGGGTCTACCTCATATTTGGAGTTTTCTTGAAGCTGGACATGGGAAAGGGGAGCATGATGGAGTAGGTGCATACGTAAAGAGAGCTCTAGTTAAGGAGCAATTGAAGATTTCAGGAGCGAAATTCAGTGATGCACATTCTATAGTTGATTGGTGTAGTTCAGCATTGTTAGAGGGAGGGACACTTGATTCAACAGTGCACAATTTTTTTTGGTTTGTTGAGGAGGGTACATTGGGAGGAAGATTGGACAATCATACAATCAAATATTCTTCAAAGATACATTCATTTTGAAGCTCAGATGCAGGCACATGGACCATTTGGAAATGAGAGTTGGATTTTTTTTTCAAAGTTGTATTTAGTGCGAGTGGGATCAATGAGAGTCAAAGGAGTGGGTGGATACATGGGTACCACAATATCTAACTCCTTTATCTCCAAACAATATCCATGACAAATGACACAATGGAAAGTTTGGTTGAATTACAACCTACTCGGATCTACTAGAATGGGACATATTTTTGCGTTGTTGCACCACGAGGGGGGAATGAAGAGAGATTAGACTATTGGTTGGCTCGATGTGTGTGGGTAAAGCATAAGCTAACACAACTGATGGAAGATGATGATGGTTTAATGTATCCAATAGGTTCAGTTGTGGTTGTAGGAACTTGGTTATGAACATACATGATTAGAAAGAATGGTATACCTACATTTGAAGACTACGAGAAACACAAAACCATTCTCATGTATTCGCACCTTCTTATAGCAAAAAATGTTAAGTTGTTGAAGCATCATGCCAAACCAAAGACAAAACAACTATGGACACTTAGTAATGTTGATCATGAAGCAATATTGGATACTCTTAAGCAAAGAGATGACCCTTCAGGCACACTTGAATAACATTTTCAAGAATGGAAGGTAGAATACTTATGTTCATTATGATTAAGTTCATTAGTGTTCTTTATTTAATACTGATATTTTATATACTATTGCAATGCAGGTGTCTTTAATAGTGATATTTTGTATGCACTTTTGCAATTTTTTTGGCAAGATTGATCATGGACCTGCTGCAACAATAGCTAGCTTTGATCCATTCGAAGAGGTATGTTCCTTTTATAATTTGCATCACCAACTCATCATCATTCAAGTTGTTTAGATTAATATAGAGATGTTAGTCTAAGCATCTTTTCTATGTGACAATATAGATTTCTCATTTTCCCACTTTTGTGATATTCCTGGCATGATTGATCATGGACCTACTGCAACAATAGCCAACTCTAATCCTTTCGAAGAGGTATGCATCTTTTATAGTTTGCATCACTAACTCATCATCATTAAAGTTGTTTAGATTAATATAGATATGTTAGTCTAAGAATCTTTTCTATTGTGACAATATAGATTTCTCATTTTCCCAGTTTTGCGATATTCCTGGCACGATTGATCATGGACTTGCTGCAAAAATAGCCAGCTTTGATCTTTTTGAAGAGGTATGCAACAGATTACAACAATATAGGTTTGCTTATTCTAAGCATGTTTTATAGTTTGCATTACCATCTCATCATATTTTGTGTCACTTAGAATAATATAGATTGGTTATTCTAAGCTACCTTGATGGTTTGTATAGGTGCCCATCCAAATGTCACGGCATTATGTAAAGAATTATGTTTAAAATGTAAAGGGGTCTATATTTTGGAAACTCATAGGTTTTGTAAAGGGGTCTATATTTTGGAAACTCATGGAATTTAACTATTAACCCATTCTAGGACACTTCTTCAATTGCAAGGGTGACCTCATGGTCACAAACCTATTCCCTTTCATTTTAAAATTCAAAATTCAAACTTTTGGCTAAGTGGCATCATTCACCCACTTTGAGTTGACTAAACACATCTTTGGCATAATTTGATGATATACGCTAGCATTAATAACATACAATATATTCATTATAATTATGAAAACATTCATTTATCTTATAGCATTGGAGCAATTAATAGTGAGACATTTTGATTCAATGCAATAAAAATGAGTAACAAATTTGAACATCTAGAGTAACCCTTAATTATGTTAGGTTGATTGTGTTTGATTCATTGCGTTTACTTAATTATCCTAGGTTAACTTTATAAATAAACTTTTTTTTTCTTTATATTTTGTTGAGCCCAACCAATCCTACAATTGATCCAACCTTCTTTTTAGGGTTTTACATTATTAAGGTTTTCAAATCTATAGTTTTCTAAGTTTACATTCTATTTTCAAATTTGAACTTTCTTATACATCCTTGTACGTCATTGATACATTTTTCTATTAGGTTTTGCATTTTTTATGTTAAGATATAGTAAATTATATTCACTTGCAATTTGATGTGTAAATCTCTTGTATTGTTAGAATGAGTACTTGAATGATCATGAGGTGTTGACCATCATTTCCATAAATGAAATTGACCATCTCTCACGTGTAATGCTTGGGAGTTACATTGGGAGAAGTGGATCATCTTTCCATAATGTTATGGGTTCCTACTTAGTTGATATGTTCATAGTGGAGGGCTAGTTTTGGGAATTTGTGCTTTCGATGAGTTATTTGTCAAATACATTATCTATTCATGGATTCTATCTTGAGTGCTATAATAATTACATGTTGGGGTGGTTCATGGTTTTAAAGTATCAAGAATGGTTTTGGTTGAAGGAATTTTTTTCTTTGAATCAATAAAGTTTCAATTGCTCAATTCATATTTTACTATTTTTCTTATGTTTTTTGCCTGTGCACAAGCTACTCAAGCATTTTTGTATTAAAAATTTATGTAGAAACATTATTACATGTCTTGACGTTATTTCAAGAGTGGAAGGTGTGGTCAACTGGGTTTTGAAATAAAATGAAGAGTTAAAGGTCTAAAAATGGTGGTTTTTTTTCACTTGAAAATAGAGTTTTTACCCTAGGGTTTGCAAAATCTCTAAGATACTAGAAGTTTCTTTGTTTTCTAAGCATATTGGAGCCTAAATAAAGGTGTCTAAGGTGGTGGAAAAGTCTGAAAGGTTGTGGAAGTGCTACATCCAATAAACCCTCAAGAATTACACTAAAAATAAGGGTTTTTTGATTTCACGGTTATAGGTCTGTACAAATGGAATCTAATTGCAGAATCTTTTTTTTCTTTGCAATTTATTTGCTGCCTCAAGGTTTTAGGGGTCTGTGTGGTGTTTGAAGGTATGTTGCTTTGCATTTCTGGGCTAATTGAGTAGCCTATTGAAGGGTGAATGTATAGGAACTCAACGCTGGTCCAAAGAAGTCTATGTTGTTTCTCATATATGTTGTGCAACTTGGATATGGGTGTTTGAATTAGTCATGTGTTCATCTAGTGTTTTGGAAGATTGTGGAGTAACTGGAAAAAAACTAGTTTCTCACTATTACAAGGGTTTAAGGGCGTTAAAGAGGGAAATGTGTATTTAGTTTCTTGTCAAGTTTTAAGGGAGTTTTGTACTATCCAAAGGGGTTAGAATAATCTTGTAAGATGCCTCAAACAGGTAGGTTGCAAAAAATTTGTGATTGTTCCCTTGTGTTTGCATCAATTTTTCACCTAATTTCACTCGGTCCAATATAGCTCAAAGTGACTCAGTGTATTTGGGTGTAAGAGAGGACCATCCCTAGCGTAAATGTACCCATCCGGACATGTTGGAATAGTCCATTTGGTCGTACGAGTTGTGGAATGAAAGTTGCACCACTTTGCAACTTTACACTGCTTGCATCTGGCAATTTTTCCCTCCACTGAAAAGTCATCACCATAGGAAAATACTTTTGAGGTAGCAAAAACTGAGAGATTTTTGTAGATGGTCCCAACATGATCCCATAGCCTCAGACGAAGAGTCCGTAAGCATCACGGTCTTCGAGAAATAGCCCTTCAAATATTGCCTCCTTCTAGCACTTTGGACTCTTAAGGGAAATCGTTGGTCCAATGTAGCTCAGAGTGATTTGGCATATTTGGGTGCAAGAGAGGACCATCCCTAGAGTAAACGTACCCATCTAGATGTTTTGGAACAGTCTGTTTGGTCGTACGAGTTACAGAATGAAAGTTGCACCACTTTGCAACTTTACAATGCTTGCATCTGACAACTTTTCCCTCCACTCAAAAGTCATCACCATAGGAAAACACCTCCAACATAGCAAAAACTGAGAGAGGTTTTTGTAGATGGTCACAACACAATCCCATAGCCTTGGGCGGAGAGTCTGTAAGCATCAGGGTCTCCGAGAAATAGACCTTGAAAGATTGCTGCCTTTTAGCACTTTGGACTCTTAAGGGAAATCATCGGTCCAATGTAGCTCGGAATGATTCAGCGTATTTTTGTGCAAGAGAGGACCATCCCTAGCATAATCGTACCCATCCAGACGTGTTGGAACAGTCTATTTGGTCGTACGAGTTGTGGAATGAAAGTTGCACCACTTTGCAACTTTACACTGCTTGCATCTCACAACTTTTCCCTCCACTGAAAAGTCATCACCACAAGAAAACGCCTTCAAGATAGCAAAAACTAAGAGAGGTTTTTGTAGATGGTCACAACATGATCCCAAAGCATTAGACGGAGAGTCTATAAGCATCATGGTATCTGAGAAATAGACCTTCAAAGATTGTTTCCTTTTAGCACTTTGGACTCTTAAGGGAAATCACCGGTGCATTGTAGCTCATAGTGATTCAACGTATGTGGGTGCAAGAGAGAACTATCCCTAGCATAAACGTACCCATCCATATGTGTTGGAATAGTTTGTTTGTTCGTACAAGTTGCGGAATGAAAGTTGCACCACTTTGCAACTTTACATTGCTTGCATTTGACAACTTTTCCCTCGACTGAAAAGTCATCACCGCAGGAAAATGCCTTCGAGATAGCAAAAACCAAGAGAGGTTTTTGTAGATGGTCACAATACGATCCCATAGCCTTAGACAAAGAGTCTGTAAGCATCATGGTCTCTGATAAATAGACCTTCAAAGATTGTTGCCTTTTAGCACTTTGGACTCTTAAGGGAAATCATCGGTCCAATGTAGCTCAGAGTGATTCGGAATATTTGGGTGCAAGAGAGGACCATCCCTAGCATAAACGTACCCATCCGAAGATGTTGGAACAGTCTATTTGGTTGTACAAGTTGCGGAATGAAAGTTGCACCACTTTGCAACTTTACACTGCTTGCATTTGACAACTTTTCCCTCCACTGAAAAGTCATCACCACAGGAAAATGCCTTAAAGATAGAAAAAACTGAGAGAGGTTTTTGTAGATGGTCACAACATGATCCCATAGCCTTAGACAAAGTTTGTAAGCATAACGTTCTCACGAGAAATAGACCTTCAAAGATTACCGCAGTTTAGCACTTGCACTCTTAAGGAAAATGCATTCGGTCCAATGTAACTCTGAGTGATTCGGCGTATTTGGGTGCAAGAGAGAACCATCCCTAGCGTAAACATACCTATCTGGACGTGTTGGAATAGTTTGTTTGGTCGTATGAGTTGTGGAATAAAAGTTGCACCACTTTGCAACTTTACACTACTTGCATCTGACAACTTTTCCCTCCACAGAAAAGTCATCACCACAAGAAAACACCTTTGAGATACTTAAAACAGAGAGTTTTTTGTAGATGGTCACAACCGCGATCCATAGCCACCGGTTGAAGAGTTTGTAAGCATCCACGGTCTCAAGAAATAGACAAAGATTGCTGCCTTTTAGCGCTGCACTCTTAAAGGGGAAATCATGTCGGTCCGATGTAGCTTAGGTGACTTAAGCGTATTTGGGTGCAGAGGACCATCTAGCATAAATGTGCCCATCCGAGGAAGTGTTGGAATAGTGTCCGTTTGAATTACGTCTGAGTTGGCCAGATGAAAGTTGCACCACTTTGCAACTACCTTGCTTGCATCTCATAACTTTCCCTCCCGCTGAAAGATCCTCACCCGCGGGGAAAGCATGAATGGCAGAGAGGTTTTTGTAGATGGTCACAACATGATCCCATAGCCTTAGATGGAGAGTCTGTAAGTATCATGGTATCTGAGAAATAGACCTTCAAAGATTGGTGCCTTTTAGCACTTTGGACTCTTAAGGGAAATCACCAGTCCATTGTAGCTTAGAGTGATTCAGCGTATTTGGGTGCAAGAGAGAACCATCCCTAGCATAAAGGTACCCATCCAGATGTGTTGGAATAGTTCGTTTTGTCGTACAAGTTGCGGAATGAAAGTTGCACCACTTTGCAACTTTACATTGCTTGCATCTGACAACTTTTCCCTCCACTGAAAAGTCATCACCCTTGGCTGCCGAGATGAAAAAAAGCAAGAGAGGTTTTTGTAGATGGTCCGCTTTCTGATCCTGTAGACAAATATTACGTAAGCATCATGGTCTCAGTAGACCTTCAAAGATTGTTGCCTTTTAGCACTGTGGACTCTCTTAAAGGGAAATCATCGATCAAATGTAGATTGAGGGTGATTACATTTGGGTGCAAGAGAGGACCATCCCTAATTAATGCTTGTCTTTATATGAGAAGGTGTTGGAACAGTTGGTTTGGTGGTATGAGTTCTTGGGAATGATTGCACCACTTTCACTGACTTTACACTACCCATCGACAACTTTTCCCTCCAGCGAAGAGTCATCACCATGGGAAATGCCTCACGAGATATGGCAAAACTAAGAGATTTTTTTGTAGAAGGTCCCAACATGATTCCATAGCCTTGGACGAAGAGTCTGTAAGCATCACGGTCTCTGAGAAATAGCCCTTCAAAGATTGCTTCCTTTTATCACTTTGGACTCTTAAGGGGAAACTAGTTAGCAGAGTTAACTTCTTCACAAACTTGGTTTGAAGTAATTTCATTCTTTTGTGCATTTAAAATGGATTTTTAAGCCTTCCACCCTAAAATTGACCTCTAAATAACTTCAAACACCTTAACTACCTCATTCTTATTCATTTGTTTTGCAAACAAGCATTTTCATTCCAAGAAGCAATATAACTTTTGAGACTGCAAGAAGACATCTGATAGCTCTTGAGTGTACTAAAAGAATTCTTATGATTTTTCAAGAATGTTGATAACTCTACTACAGGAAGGTGATGAGATATTGCTTAGCGATGAAAAGATTGAGGCATCTTATGAGGAAGTCATGCCAACCAAAGAAATGATCAAGCGTGAAGTCACAACTTGCAGCCATGGAACTGAACCTACTGAACCTGAAGAAGATGGTTGTGTTGTTGACCGGAAGAGCACCTCTAGATGGTTGTGTTGTTGACCGGAAGATCACCTCTAGATGTTGTTTCAGTTGAGGTCTGCAATGAACACTTGTACACACCATAGTATGGTTGTAGCCATTATGGTTGATATCGTGTTGAGGCGATATCTAATATCACGATGAGATGATATTCTTCTTTTCACTTATGGTTGTAGCCATAGTACTAGGCATCACGATGAGGTGATTTTCCTTGTGCAGCTGGAAGTATCCTCCCTAGCTGAGAGGGAGTGTTGATGATTATTGCAACGTCAGTCATATCCTTCCAGCGATCTCCTCTACATAAGAATAAATTAAATATAGCCAAAGCTATTTAATTTATATATATATATATCAATTTGTGATTAATGCTGATTCATCAAGACATATGAGTTAATGAAGAGGTGCATTTATGAAGAGGCCAACATGCTTGAGGCACAATTTATGTCAAATAATATTTATTATTTTATGAAGGCCGACTTCTATCTTGGAGGCGCAATCTTTGAGGAGGCACATTCTTTTTGGAGGCCGACCTATATTGTGAAGAGTCGCATCTCTCTCAGCTTGTATATATATTAGATACATTTCATTGTTTTGAGACATACATTTTTCATACATTCCATTTCATATCAAGTGCGAGTTAGTGAGAAACTCTTCAAGTGCAGATCGAGTTATTGTGAGAAGGCTGAGGATTATCATTTGAGAATTACATCATTGTATTGTTGTGTTGGCATCAGTCTGTGGTGCATATTATTAGGCCTCATTATCGGCCTTCATTGTAAAGGAGTTTCTATTGTGATTCAATAATATAAGTGATATTATTGGCTGGTTTTTTCTCCCTCAAGAGGAGGGTTTTCCCAGGGTATCTAATGTGTTATTGTGTTTGATTTAGAATTAATTTTCTGTGCATTAAATCTGATCATAAAACTAACACAAGTAAATGGCTGCATAGCATGTGGAATGAGGGGGCAGCAGGCCTGAGACCCCTTTAAAGTTTGTTTGAGTTCTTTCTTTTCATTTTTTGTGAGTTTTGTGCCAAGTTTCCTCAAAGAAATGTGGTCTCATAGAATTCCATGACAAGCTAATGCAATTGATAGCTACTCCTAGTTATTAGTTATGTAATGTGAAGTAATTGCATAATGCTTAGGTTGACTTTGTAAAAACTATATTGTTATTGAAATTTTTTCATCTATCAGCATCTAGTTGTTACTTATGCAATGTGAAGTAATGCTTTGAGTTTGAAAGATGTGCAATGCAATTTAATCAACAATATGAATATAAACTACATAATATTTAACCATTCTTTTTATGCTATTGTACATTGACATTTAACCATTGCTCACTTGATTAAATTTTCAAAGAGTTTAATCATGCATATGAGGAGGAAATTAAATTTTGATTGTCAACTTCTATATATATCAAATTATCCAATAATCAAATGTATGTCCATATACAAAAATGGCATCAACGCCAACTCAAACAAAGTTTAACAATATGTGGCATATTCCATCTCGATATCTATTCAATATTTACATGCCAAAATGTCTATCTCATCCTAAACTACTGGTGGATCATCAAAATGAAGCCTCTTTGAAGCACTCATTGGCTCTGAAGGTAGCTGCACAAGAAAAAGTCAAACCACAATTGAGATTAGTTATACTATATAATTTAAAATTGAATAATTAACATAAAAATCAATACACATTGAATTATAATTGAACTCTAAAATTGAAATCTTGATTACCTGAAATATATGTCTCTTTGAAGGGTCAGAGTCCTAGAATATACCCCTCTCAAAGAACTAACCAAACCAACTTTTGTAACATCAATCTATATATGTGAACAAAAACATGAAATTGATCCAAGTTAGCATAGAATTGTCAGTAATAAGAACATATTTACCAAGCACAAAATAAAATAAACACATACCTCTTTAGGCTGATCTTTTTCTATATCTCCTTTAGGTGTTTCAAACACCTCCTCATTTATGTTCGAATACTTACTCCTTCAGGTGTTGTGGCACTTATCAATAATGATGTATAGCTCACAACCGCCTGTACATAAAAATGACAAGTACATATGAAACTACGAATCTATGTCAATGTATGCATAATCAATAAAATATCTTATAAATCTTAATTCAATCAAATTTGAGTTCAATTACCTTTCCCTTATCTAACATTGTGCGTCCATAGTCTAGAGAGCATCACACCTCACTCACACTAGGTGTTTCCTACAAGAAGAGAATAAGATAAACATATAAGTTAATATATAATTTCATTAATGACAAGCAAGTATACAGTAAAAAAATGTAAATGAGTGAGTGCGAAAATACATACTGTGTGCATCTCGAGGCCAAATGAAATGGCTCTAAGGGTGCTATCAGTCACCTATGTGAGCTCCTCCTCAGACATTAACTGTTAAGTAGACTATGTAAATAAATATTAGTACTTGATACTATCTCTTATTAATATTCATTTTAAAAAAATGCAAATTATGAATTTACACCTTAAATGTTACCTATTTAACTTCTCCAATGTCCACCTCTCTAGCAGGAGAGGACTATGTAGGGTGTGCTCCACTCCCCTACATGTGATATGCTATAATCTCCACATCCTGGATGTCATAATCAAAAGTATCTAATGGCTGCTCAGGGGGCTATACAATAGGACCCAAACATATTTGCTGGCACGTATTGCAAATATGTGGTACACAAATATGTGGACCTGAGGAGGATGATGCATCAGCACTGGATCCATCGCCAAGATCACCAGACTATGGCTGAGCTACTGAAGAAGCATGGGAAACCAAAAGACCACTCAAAGAGTGAATGGCCTGGATCATTTGTGTGGTTGCATCCTTCATAATATTTGGATGTTGCACTGGAGGTGGTGGAGGAAGGGGAGGATGGGGAACATGTGGGTGCCTAACTACTCTAGCTGCCCCTGGCCTATCCTAGGGCATACCTCCACCAACGCCCTGGAAGGGTTTAATGTTAAAGTAATTGACATGATGCCCTAACAAAAACTCAACATATAATTTTTTAATAAAGTAAAAAGGTACATCAAGATTATTTCTGGTTGGTTTATCAAAAACCATACACCAACGATCGCAAAAGTTATCTACTATGCCCTAGTGCGTGCACCATTTTATAGAAAGTTTTGGTTTGTTAACATTAACTGGCAAACCAATACTGGGGTTAATAAATAAAGAGGCTATTTGGGATTTTTTTATTTGGAGATCTTTCACATCATCATAAGACAATCCACATGCATAATATTGCCTCATGGTTTCTCGCCATGAATGAAATGCATTATGTTGGGTGGAGAGGGTTTCTACATTTGTAATTATCCCTATCAATGTGGTTGACATACGGGATATCGAGGGATTTTTTTATAAACATCACAAATGCCCCTCAATTGCTCCAATTTTTCATGAATTAAGTCTTCAATTGATGGCTGCAGAGGTGGTGGAGCATTTGGCATTTCTACATTTTGATTGTCGGTGGTGGAATTTGTGCATTCTCATTCTCAGTACCATAATGCCTATTAAAGTTAAAAAATAATTAATCTAAAATTAGACAATATAAATGAAACACTATTTTAAAATCAAAATCCATTAAAAACATTCATTTTTTTATCAAAATTCATTCTAAACTCAATTGTTTCATAAAAATTCAATCAAAAACCCTATTTTGAAAAAAAATCCACAAAAAACATTCATTTTTTTATCAAAATCCATTCTAAATTCAATTTTTTCATAAAAATTCAATCAAAAACCCTATTGTGAAAAAAATCCACAAAAACATTCATTTTTTTATCAAAATCTATTCTAAACTCAAAATTTTCACAAAAATTCAATCAAAAACCCTATTTTTTTTTAAAATCCACAAAAAACCATATGAAATTATTCAAATCTAAATCAAAATTGAATCAAATCAAATAAAAATAAAAAAAATTACCTTTCCAAATTGGATTTTTCCCAAATCGGATATTCGTTACGCGAAGAAGGAATGCACTGTGTGCCCACGGGTTCTTCACTATCAAATGACTTCAAAATAGTGTTGTACTTTCTTTATATATGATTTTTGCAAATCGGATATTCGATTTGAATCAGATATCCGATTTGAATCGGATATCCGATTTGTAAAAGTAGGTTTGGTGTTTGGTATGGTGACACCCGAGCCTAAAAAAAGTCAACACGTTCTTTTCGCGTTTTTCGGTCGGTGAAAGATGTGTTTTTTTCCTCATTGCCACTTTTTGGCCCACCATGATCCTGCACATACCCTTTTATATAGTATTCTATGAGCATAACCCTTGCACCCCTTGATGCAAGTGCTAGTCAATATCTTTATCTTCATTATGGATGAGTGTAATTTTTTTAATTAAATTGACCATAATAATAAAAAGAATATTCAATATAATAGATATGTTTATCTTCATTATGATTGAGTGTGATTTTGTGTTCCTACCGATAGGTAGGTTATTGTTGCAATAATTCATTTTTATTTCTTTTCTTCAATTGACCAATCATATTGCATTATTTAAACATATTACTTTTGATTTGTATATAGTTTCAATTCTAAAAGTTATTTTTTATATTTAAAAATTAGCATTTATCTCTTTTTCTATTCATTTGAGTAGCTCTATAATTCATTTTTCTTTAAGAAAATTAGGAAAATAATTATCATAATAATTTTTTGGACTAAAGCATTAAAGTTAATGTTAATGTAGGAGAAGCTGCTAGAGAAGCTACTAGAAGCTACTAGAGAAATCTTAAGAGACATGAATGAAGAACAAATTCTGCTTTGTTAAGGTTATGCAATATTTTTCCTACAAACTCCACCCATTTTTTCTAATCGACATTGTTGAATGCACCACACAATCTGCACCAGACAATTTGCATAGAATCTTGAGGTAAGTATATGCTTTACGGAAAAATCCAGAACAAAGCAGATTATCTCACATTTTATCATAGATTTATGTGTACGCTTGAAGTAAGCCTTTTTTTTCTGAAAGATTCATCTTCTATGGAATTTCCTATAGGTTACTATGATATTGTTATAACTAGAGTGATGTTGTGCATGACATCAGGAATGGATCATGTAAAGACTGGAATTTCTTTCTTTCTTTCTGGTCTTAAGCTGAGGGAACCCCCAAATGATAAGAGCTATTTGAGGCCAGAATTTCCAAAAAAAAATTCTTTCATTTCTTCTTCTTCAGGTGAGATGATTAAGCATAGGTTGCACGTAATTACTTTCTGAAATGTTGCAAAGAAGTTGAATGAGATTGTAGAGGATTTTGTGTGTGTGATCTGCTTGAGCTCTTTTGAAGAAGACGATGAAATCAAAGATCTTCACAATTACTACCACATATTTCACATAAATTATTTGTATAAATGGATTGGTAACTTTCAGGATACTTTCCCTTTCTACAGATGTGCTCTGCTTCCACTAATTGAAAGTGTTGGTCAAAGCAGATGAACACTTTTCAAAATTATGGCAGAGGAGCAACCCTCTTTAACCTCTTAATGATAATCTCATTAGCGTTAGATTATTTTATGTCTATGCATTTTACTTGCTTAATAAACCTCATTAATTTAGGCCATTTACCTTGTCGGTGATTAAAAAGAAATATTGATCTTTTTCTTTTGTTTCTTGGTTTTTTTTCCAAAATGTTACATAGAGAAAGAGAAATTGGTTAGAATCATTCATTATCTCCATTGAATTGTTATAAATTTTCATTATCTTCATTTAGATTATGATTACGCCTCTAGCATCTAGTATGATCATTGTTTCATTCAACAACTTCACAGTGTACTAGATTTTTTATTCTAGTTATCCTCTTCTAAATAAATTAGGGTAGGACACATAGAAGGAATATTTTGATTTACCTTTTGTATCTTTTTGGTCTTATAATTGTTAGCAAGTTCTATCTAGCATATTTTCAAAAGAGCTACAATTGCAATGTCCAAATTCAAGCAACAATTTTGGTATGATTTTTCTTTGTTCACCTAAACTTTTATTTTGTTTTATTTTTTGGTTTTGATTTATTTCAAAGCACAGTAATCACCATCTAATTTTTAGGTATCTTCTCTTTTGTGTACTTCCAATTTTTAATTTTTTTCATGGTATTAGCATTTAGGTTCATTTTTTAATAGTAGTATCACTTGGGTTCCTTTTATAATAGTAACTATATTTGGGTTTGATATCAGTAGTTCTTTAGGGTTCAACAAGAAAACAATCAATTTCTTACATAGTTATCTTTTCTTAATGATAATATTGAACTGTGAATTGTATTGCATTGGATTGCAGATCTAATCCATGTGTTTCCCAATGATATTACACTGGGATTGATAATGGCTTACATGCCTTGGCATATGAAACCCTTGTTGATGACCTTGAATAAAATATGGAAATATGCCCTCAAAAATTCCCAATATACTGTCACCACTCTTGCTAAGAGCTACTCGGTGATTTTTGGTCTTTAGTTTGAACCAAAATTGTGCTCTAATGCTATCAATAAGGATTATACAACTTTTTTTGCCACTCTTCTGAATGATGGTGAAAGGTGTGATCTCAGATGCTAATTTTGTTTCTTCTATTTTTTTGCTAATTGCTTCACAACAAAAAATTGCATATGATTCTCATTAGACAAACTTTCTTCCACAGATACCATGACTGCAAGACATTCTCTATAGTGTGTCCACAGTACTCTACTAGTTTTGAGTGTGCTAGTGTCACAATCATGGTTAATGCATATAGACATTGTGCAACTAGCATTGAAGATGTTGATCAAGGTGATACAAAAATCAAAATTTCAATGGAGGCTATTGAGAAATATGGGTACTTGCTTCGTTCTCCATAATGCAGAAATGCAAGTGATCCAAGCTCCTACCATGTTGTCTAATTAGGTTGGTTATGATCTAGGGATTTCTGTATTAGGGATGATAACTATTTAAATCTTCACTTTAGAAGTAAATGGATTTTCCAATAGACATGCTTAAAGAAAATACTCTTATGGTGTGCAAGTGAAAAGGCGTGCAAAGAAGTTTGCATAAATGGAGCTAAGATTCTAGATGCTTCTGTCACTTTGGAAGGCGAGATTCTTTTATCCAAAAAGTAAGGGAAAAACTCCTTTTCTCCTTAGTCCAACTTATGAAAGGAAAAACCTTTGTATCACATAGACTTATGTTTTTGATTTGATACAAATTAATTTGATCAAATTGTTAATTAATAACATCTAGAAAAGTAGTTATATACATGAGACATTTATCTACATACAATACAGATTTGGCTTTTTTTTAAGTATAAAGGTTCATTTATAGTACCTGGAGTTCTATGAACTAAAGGTTTCTATTTGATTATTCATAGTATCAATTCCTTGTAACACACTAATAACAATGCAAATGTTCAATTGATTTTTTAGATGGCAAGAGTGTGTCATGTCCTCCAGAGGCAACCTTTTTGTGTAGGCTTCTAGAAGCAAGTGAATCAAAATGAAAAGAAAAAAGAACAAACCTCTAATTGGAAATTTATCCAACAAAACACATTTGAAAATTTTGGATAAAATATGTAAAAAGTAGCTAGATCTTGCCAAATTTTATGAGTATGAATGGTAAATCTTTTTTTTATTCTCATATATTATGCTATAATGCATATATTTGTTATTTTTTGAAATGAAATAACTTTGTGAACTACTCTATACTTCTAAAATGTTTTTCCTTCCATTAAATTTTAATCTATTAGTGTGGTAGAGACTTAATGGAAATCATGAGAATTAAGTTACCTTAGCAGCCAAACCCTAGCTTTTCTACCAATTTACAACAGGCTCTTAGCATTAGGCTATACATCATGTGGGCATCTTAAGACCGCCAAATTAAATTCATTACCTATGTTTGGTGCATATCATCTTGTATCATCTAAGTTCATACCATCTTCTATACTTTAGATGAAAATTTGGAACTTCAAAAGTTGCATGACTTGTGCAATGTGGGTTTGAATTGTTCATAGATGTTTCTTTTTAGGCTTGCAAATCACTACAATTTTCCCTTTGGCATACTATAGGGTAGAACATCTTGTGTGTTTATGAGAAGGGTATCAAAGATGTTAGATACATAAAATTCATTTGAGAACTCATATTGCCTGACTAAAATTGAGAATGTCTAAAGTCTTCATGATTGCTTTTATTGTTTTTGGAATATTAGCACTCCTCTTTGAAATTCCAACTTCACAAAAATGAGCATAGATATTTCAGTGCTAGTTGTGAAGCAGTATGACTGTGTTGAATTTTGTGTGATCTCCAACTTCCATATACTAGAACAATTCTGCTCTTTTTTGAAAATGGGGGTAGTAGATATAATATTATGCTAGAAGGAAGCAAAATGCCATTCAACTATCCAAAAATCTAGTGGATCATACTGGAACCATAGCAACAAAATCTTTAAACACTCTTTTCATTCTCTCATTGGGCTCTCAACAACCCTCATAGTCCACATAGCTCAAACAACTCACTCTATCCATAGAACATTGTCTACACAAATCACAACTGACACCACACATCCTGCAGCCCAAATTACAAAGCCTACAAGACAAGATTTGCTAAGTGTTTTGATACTATATCAAAGAAAGAAACTAAATTGGTTTTATACATATCAATGATACATATAGCTATTCCTCAACTCAAAGTTCATAATATATTTGGTGCCTATGGATTGTGTTGGAATAAAATTTTCCACATTCTAAAAATTTAAAATCTATAACACCCATTTTATTTCATTTTCTCTTTAGAATTTTCTAATAAAATCTAAGTAGAAGTTTGTTTATATGATAGCCGAAGTAGTTTGAATTGAAAATCTAAAAGATATTACTTTCCCAACTATGGAAGAAGTGGGATAGGTGCCAATAATTCCATGTAGATGCAGGAGATTATATTCTAGGTACTTTTTCCCATTCATGGAACATATTTTATTTATGGGTTCAAAATAAAATTTGACACAATCTAAAATTTATAGCATTCATTTTATTGCATTTTTTCTCTTTTTCATGAGCAATGACCAATGCAAGCAGCATGAGTACAATAAGATTCTACAAAACATATAAACAAAGTTATAAAATCCTTACTAGCATCTCAAGTCAGTTGATTATTGTAGTTTAGAAGGAGGCAAAGAGTTTGACTCAAACGACCAGATCCTAGCATGTATAGTGTGGATATTTGAGATACTTGTCAATTATTTATGGGTGAAGGCATTGAACTACAACATTATATTCAACCTTAATTTCAAATGCTGCTATCATGAAATTCATAGTACTAGAGTACAAATACATCGAAAGGCATTTAGAGCAATTATATTCTTGAGCTTCAAACATGATTTTTGCACCTTTTCACACGAATATATTAATTGCATAACAAGAATGGTCACTATTTTCTTATCTGCTTTCTCCTCTACCTCAAAATGCATCACGCTCTCCAAGAACTCAATTCTTGGGTCACTTGTTTGTAATTGTAATCATAAACATTAATGTAAATAAAAATCCTTAATTATATCCATAGACTTCAAGATGAAATTGAGGCCCAGAAAGCGCGACGTAATCGTTTCTACAACGTAGAATCCGATCACAAAAGTTCCTTCAAGGGACTCCTGTGCAAAACTCTTCAGAAATTAATCTCTCTTTGGGAACAAAGAATGGATATGGTCGCGGTGGCTATAGCAATAGGATTTGTGCTCTTTCTGCTGATCCTTCTCAGAAACCCCTCTTTGACCTCTTCAATCTCTAATCTTCCCCCGGGCAGCTTAGGCTGGCCGCTACTGGGCGAGACTCTACAATTTCTGGCCTCCCAAAGGGCTAACTCAGGGAAATAATTTTTTGAGCAGAGAATAAAGCTCTATGGAGGAGATATCTTTAAGACCCACTTGTTCGGATCCCCTACAGCTATTCTCTACAGTCCTGCGGGAAACCGCTTTCTCTTCTCTAACGAAAGCACACTCGTTCAAAGCAATTAGCCTTCTTCTCTGAACAGGTTGTTTGGAAATTCATTACTCAGTAAAGTTGGGGACGAAGCAAAAGACCTGAGAAAGCTTCTGCTTACTTTCTTAAAGCCAGAAGCTCTGCAAACATTCGTGGGCAGAGTGGACTCCATTATCAGTGACCAAGTAAAACGTTTCTGGGTTGGGGAAAGCCAAATCAAGGCGTTTCCTCTCTCGAAGGGTTGCTTGTTTGCTGTGGCGTGTTCCCTGTTTCTCAGCATGGATGAAGGGCCTCAACAATCAGATTTGTATCGCCATTTTATTGACTTGTTGAACGGAATGTTCCAGATCCCTCTGGATTTTCCGGGGACTCTGTATCGGAAAGCCATAGTTGGGAGTAATAATATCCGCAGAATTCTGCAGACTGTGATTGAGAAGAGGAGAGCGGATTTGGCTTGCGGATCTGCTTCGCCACAGCAGGACTTGCTTTCCTTTGTGCTTTGCAACGCCGATGGGCGTGGGAATGCTTTGAGAGACGATGACATTAAGGATAACATTATGCTGCTTCTTATGGCCGGGCATGACACCAGCGTTGTGACTGTAACGTTGCTATTGAGGCATTTGGCTCTCAATCCGGACTGCTACCAAAAGGTTCTTCAAGGTATATAGTAAACACCCCTGCATCCCTGATTTATTTTAACTTGTCTGGATAGGATTGTTGATTTGGGAAAAAAATGCAGAGCAAATGGAGATAAAGCGGGAGAAGGAGGCAAGCCTGGTGCCTGTGCTGCAGTGGGCTGACCTTCAAAAGATGAAGTATACGTGGAGAGCTGCTCAAGAAACACTCAGACTTCATCCTCCAGCAGGAGGCACCTGGCGCAAGGCTATTGTAGATATCTCCTACGCTGGTTTCAGCATCCCCAGGGGATGGAAGGTATGCGCCATGAACTAGTTTTCACAGTCCGTTGGATTGTCAAAATTTCTTACAAATTGTGATATTTTTTTCCCAAAATCAGCCAGGGTGATCCCAAACATTATCTAAACAAGAGTCATGATTTTTACTTTAAAATAAAAAATAAAACAGATCATAAAAGGATTAGAGCAGTTGAGGAGAGAGAAAAATAAATTTGGCACTTTTATCTTCTTACAGTAATAAAAGTTAGTGAATTTGCACACAATTGTACTCGACTCCATTTTCCTCTCTCGCAAAAAATGGTGCACAGTTAAGTGAATAGTCATAAATATATGAGACTGGTACACAGGATTTAACCCAATTCTCACTATTATATCTAACTCATATCATAATAGATTAACCCAGTGATCTATTTGCATTCAACAATAGAAAGATTTTGAAGAATTTTATAAACTTCCATGCCTTTTCTTAACAATCAAACAGTTTAATATTTTTGTATTGGAATGATATTGGTGGAATTTCTCTCTACCTTTGATAGTAGCTAATCCTAATATCGGCTCTTACCATAACAACAGTAGAACTTGAACTGTCTGCAACTTTCATTACTATCTTACAGCTATTATCAATATATAATTGTCACGATTTACAGGTTTTTGTTGTCAGTAATAAGAGGTTCTTATAGTACTTTTTCATTCTAAAGTTTCTTATTAGTGACTTCTCTAGATTCTGGTTATGTGTTAATGTGTTGCAGTTATTTTGGACAACAACTTCAACTCATAAAAATGCAGAATATTTTGAGGATCCAGAAAAATTTGATCCATCAAGATTTGAAGGGAATGGACCAGAACCTTATACATTTGTGCCATTTGGAGGTGGTCCACGAATGTGTCCAGGTAATGAATTTGCACGAATAGTAATTCTTGTATTTCTCCACAACATTGTTAAAAATGTTGAGTGGGATTTAGTAGATGTTAATGAAAAGGTGATTATTGATCCAATGCCTGCCCCTGCCAATGGCCTGCCCATCAACCTCCGTCCTCACTCATTCAATACCTGAAATTTATTTTTATTTTTGATTGAAAAATAAATTAAACAAATTTGTATTAGCAATAAGTACACTTCAACTCTTCTAATGAAATAGAACTTTATAGATCACTCATATATTTACTTAATTATGATCACCATTACTCTAAAGTTTTGTTTAAACAAAATTGTGATGGTTTGTAAACTAAATATTTAGCTATGTATTACTAAAACCACAACACAACTTGCTTCTATATGTTGGCATTATTGTGGGTTCGACATGTGTTGAAAATGTAAATGATTATAGATGGAGTTAGTGTGCATGTTACAAAGGATAATTATAGTTGGAATTGTTTCTATTTTAGGAGGATTATAATTGAAACTCATGTACTTTGAACGTAATATTTTGTTGTAAAGAAATAAAATAATTATATATAAATTAAGTAGGTAAAATTGTCTGTAGAGTATTAAATTATGTGATGTTTTATCAAAATTTAACTTTATAATTTTGAATTAGTTTTATTGATGGATATTTCAATGGACTCAAATATTACATAGTTGAATCTTGATAAAAGATCACATGATTTGAGACACTACAAAAAATACAACTTGTTAATGAATGATCTAAGGAGCTCTATAATGAAGGGTTCATAAGACACGGTACTTGCTAAAAGTTCTACAAATAAAATAGCAAACTAAATAGATTTTATTTAAGAGAAACTCTATGATTTGATAGGTGAACATCAAAACCAAATTTTAGAATGGTAATTAGATTCTAAAATGGTATTAGAGAGTAGTGAAACCATGACAGCAAGTAAATTTTGATTAATTACGGGCTGAACCCTATATTATCTTTTCTTGTAAAGAGGCAAATTCTTTCCAAATTATTAATGAAGATGTATATACTCTTCCTATCTAGTTGAATGGGATATATCTCAATTTTTTTACTTGAGTGACTAATGCAATATTTTGTAAACATGTACCATATCTTGCGACTTTGGTTTTCTCCTTCTATTCAACCATCTTCTTCGTAAAGGTGGCTTTTGTTTTCTTTTCAAGTTTTAAACCTTATTTTGGTGCTTGTGGATGGGTGATCCCACAATAGTGGTTTACACTTTTTGGCCTAACTGGACACTGATATTTTTTTTTTTAACACAATCTCCACATTCGTGCACCTATAGCGATTAAACCGTAAGGAATTTGAAGATGATGTAAACTAGAGTCTTGTCACATTTTGTCTGTAGATTCTAAAAATATTTTTTTCAATTTTTTTGGAATCAGATTGCACTTCTTTTCCATCTCCCACAAAAATTGGTTTTTTTCAAAAAACAACATTTTAAAAAGTGATGCAGTATAGCAACTTTTTTCCATTAAGGATAAAATTCCAATTCTTTCAAATTTAGATTTCTAATTGATATCTAGTCTTTGGTTAGATAGTTTTTATTGAATATTTTTTCTTTAATCAAGTTTCAAGTCAAATCAACAATTCAGACATAGCGACGTATAACGCATAACTTTTTGTATAATTCTTCTTTTTTTTTGTTGGATCAAGGACTTCAATATCTGGTGCACTCTATATTTTATTTTTTTTTTTATAATCTTCTATTTTCCTTGTGTGAGAATTTTTGTTTTCATGAAAAACCTATATTTAATAAAACTTAAAAATAGATAGATAATAAAACCAAAACATACTAAAATTATATTGAGATTTGAAGGCTACTTGATTCCAAGTTTGGTTTCTAAATATTCCCCCATTTTCATCCCCAACGGAGCTTGAAAGCGTAAAATTTTAGGTTTTTGTGTGAACAAATTAAAAAATTAGGGAAAAAGGGGGTTCGCTAGAACCAGGGGAGTTCTAGCGAACCCCTAGGGGTTCTAGAGAACCATGGTTCATTTGAACCCCCACTAATATGCATTTTTCCTTTGTTTTTTGGGCGGGAAATGTGGGCCCAATAGTTAATGGGCTCTCTCGAACCCTAGTTCGGTCGAACCCCTTTATGGTTCGGTCAAACATGTAGGTTCATGCGAACCCCTAAAACCAATTTTTTTGCCATGGGGTCAATTTTTCTCAATTTTCCTTCCTCCATCAAAGTGTAAACCACTATTGTGGCTTCACCCGGATATATGTGAGTGGTTACTAAAAGAAATGTCATTTTTGGACTATAAAATAAGAAACATAAAATTTCTAAACTATAAACTTCTTTTTAGGTAAAATAAAAAATTTGAGCTTTTTAGTATTGCTTCTAGGGATATTTGTTGTATATATATCTTTTGAATTTATGTAATTTTTAAAAAGGGGCTTAATAGCTTTCTAGATTAAAATTTATGGTCTTTGAAAGTTGGATCTTTCATATTCAAAATGTTTAAAAGCATATAGGACACGAAAACAATCATAAGAGGGAGTTACAGTTGTTGACCAACTTATGATATATGTTATACAACACATCATAAAGTGGTTTTGAAAAGAGATAATGAAGTTAAAATGGAATGCCTCAGTTGGTGTTTGGATTATGACACAGTTCTAATAGGTCACGGAAGGAATTTTCTCCTTTTATCTTGTGAACTCATCTTAGGATCTAGTTGTTGATTTTCTATTTAAGTATTTGGGCATGAAATTCTCGAGTAGGTTTAGCTCACGATTAAATTATAATTCCCATTTAATAGCTTCATGTATTGCTCCTCTTATTTATAGGGCTCTTGAGATAGATGTATTAATAGTGAGTTTTGCAAGTATTGTTGTGTTGTCATAAATACTCCAAATCTCTAGTAGGTGATACTTCAATAAAGGATTTCATTGTGAGCACATTATAACAATGTTTAGATTGTTGAGTAATATCCCAAACTATTTTAGAGTGTCAATTTTTTTTTTCTTTTAAGAATTTTTCTCACACACACCTACACAGTCGTATATTTTATTTTTTGTATTTTTCCTTTTTATAATTATGAAAATCCCAAATTTACACATTAATCAATTTAAAAAAAATCTAGATATCTTACTTCCCTTAGGTGGTGTGTTGGTAGAGCATGGGCTGCAAAATGATGGAAGGTTGATGGTTTATGGGTACAAAGGCCAACATTAGCCAATGTGTAAAGGTCATCAATGACCATAAAGCCTAACTGGTGGTAAGAGTGAGCCTTGGCTATACCACCTCTATGTGATAAGCTATGGGTTACCCTATGCTCCTTTGTGTAGTACTATTAAAATATTGTTTTTGATTTTTTTATAATTTTATTTTAATTATTTTTAAATAAAAAAATATATAATTATTTTATTATATCTATTGTATAGTATAGTTGTATAAGGGTCATATATACTCTCCAATAAAAAATCACACAAAATTCACTTGAACCTAAAACTAACAATATTTTTATATAAACAAGGATTATATAATTGTAGTGTGTTGACTGAATGGCGAGCGAACTGGGTGTGGGCGCGAGAGAACTGGCGAGCGGGAAAATCAAATCCCCTGTGCGTACTAATGGTCGTGGGCTCCCTGCCTCTGATTTGGGGGTGTCTACAGAGATCCTTGCTGTAGGAAGGAATGGCAGAGCTTTGGCTGGGAAAATGCTTGTGGCAGACGCGACTAGGACTGATAAAGTTGGGGATGGTGGTTCTGGCGCGAACCCTAGACTTCGTGGTTCAGACTTTAGGGCCAAATCAAATCTTAAGCTGGGGGATAAGCTGTTTTGTGGCTTTATTCTAGTGATGAAAGCTATTACCGTAAAGCTAAAGGATGAAACTTTAGAAGAAATAAACGAAGAAGTAGCTGAGCTCTCTGAGCGCGGTGTCATCTGCAGGTTCCAAGGATTCTGGCCTAGTATTCCTCAGCTGCACTCTTGGATCTCCAAGGAGTGGGAACCTCTTCTTTCTGGTAATATTCACATTTTCCCTCTAGCCAAGGGATTCTTTATTGTTAAATTTGACAATAGCGATGACAGAAAAACTATATTATGTGATCATTTTTTTAGCTGGGGGGATCAATATCAGCTGATGATCAAACCTTGGCATTCAAATTTTAATCCAACATCTGAAACCTTTAGTAAAATCCTAATTTGGGTTCACTTGCCTAATCTTCCCCTCCACCCCTGGAATGATTCTCTTCTCGAGTCGGTTGGGGAAGCTCTTGGGGATTTTTTGTATGTTGACAATGCATCTTCTGATATCTTTCATTCCACCTTTGCCCGAATATTTGTGGAAATTGATGTGTCAAATGGATTGCCTGCTGAGGTTTTGTTAGAATCCTCCAAGGGGAATTGGGTTCAATCTCTGGACTATGAGGGATTACCTTTCCATTATAGAAGATGCTTTAAGACTGGACATGTTGATGCTCATTATGGTTTTGAGAAAAAAATAAAAAAGGAAAACTGGTGGATTGGAGCTGCTCAACATCATTATAGTGTTGAGAAGAAATCTGAAGAAAAAAAAAGTTTCTCAGAGGCGGTTGAAACTGAATCACAAAATTTAGGAGCCGCTCCTTCGGCTTGTCCTTCGAGAGGGGTTGATTTGTCCTCTCACGTTGAACCTCGGTCTAAGTCTCCATCTGCCTCTTCTGGTGGAGGGGCTTTGATTTCTCTTTCGACCTGCTCTTTGAATAAGAACCAGTTTGCACGCCTGGTCAAGGATGTTTTGCCCAGGGCTGCAAATGATCAAACCCAGGATTGTGATGTGCTGGCTTGGCAGGAAAATGTAGCACAAGTGGAAGAAGGTTGGATTACAGTCACGAGTAAAAAATCAAAAGCATTCGGGCCTTCTCTAGAAATGACGCTTCGTTCCCACAAGATTAACTCTAAATGTAAAACATGATGTTCTTGGCTTGGGAGCCAACTTTTTGATGGCTGCAGGCTGTCCTTTTTTGTAGTCTGGCTTTTCTGGTTGTAAAGGGTTGTAGATCCCTTCAAAATCTACTTTTCCCCTAATATCAAAAACAATATTTTTATATAAAAATAAGGGTTTTTTAGCCTTTTGATCGCAACTGTGATATTTATTTTTCTCTAGATTACAATTTGGAAAATGATGACAAAAACTTGAAAATAAATATTTATAAAAAAACTCAACATAATCACAATACAAATATCTTACCAAACCAAGATAAGAAAAGGAACAAGGTGCCATCGAGTGTGCCAAAATGTATATGTAGAATTTAAAATAAAATACAAAGGGATTAAAGCATTATTAAACCCTTCATTCTAAATCAACCATAACTGCAAATAGAGAAATAAAGAAACCTAATAACAATTTTGCATTCACTTACGAAATGAAGAATCTCTTTTGTTGAATGGATGTGCTCTTGATTTATGATTGTTGAAAGATCATGTAAGATTTCTACATGTATCTATCAAAGCCCTTGAGAATCCAATAATTTGATGAACGATTGGATTGAATTTGTAATTATTGTATGGAGAGTATGAATCATTAAAATTTTAAGATGAAGTATGAAAATAGATGGCTAAGATTGACTAGGATAATTTTATTAAGTTTTTATTAGCCTCTAAGAATGTGAACTTTTAGAACAAGATAAAAAGTTATAGTCAAGATTGATTACAAAAAAATGTTGGAGACTAATTGAGATGTTTGACTTTTATGTGTTAGTTATAGATAGTCGTGTGACTGATTGAATTTTGTATTTGCTTGTTTGCAAATAATGTTGTGGAGAAGTTAATTTATTTTGAATAAATAGAGAAACATGATTAATTAATTAAAGATGCCTGTTAACTAGATAATGAAGATTAATTTAGTTAATTAG
Organism: Sequoia sempervirens; assembly: GCA_007258455.2. Lineage (NCBI taxonomy): Eukaryota > Viridiplantae > Streptophyta > Pinopsida > Cupressales > Cupressaceae > Sequoia > Sequoia sempervirens. Next base: position 189,624,091 of record VDFB02353493.1, on the reverse strand, counting down.
AGAATGTGATAATGTGATATATTTAATACTATAAAAAGGGGAATTATGAATGAGATTTTTATATTAACGAGGCAATATTTTACAAGATATTAAGTGCTCAATTTTAGGTGTCCATAACTTATTCAATTACACTTGCTAATGACTAAGGAAAAAAATATATATTACTCACAATTCAATATTCCCACATTATTCCTAAAATTAAATGCACCCATCCTATTTATTGATTATAACATTTATGAATAAATATATTTTTAATACTATTTAAACAACTCATATTTAAACTAACTGAATCCATTATCCAATATTTCACTAAGAGTCATTTGATCCACATATCATGAGTAGTGGCTCACAAGAATTCATCTCTCACGAACATGAGTGGTTTACTTAGCACTTATTGCATCTATTGCATCTACATGAGCTCACATAGATGAAATATTGGGACTTCTTGGGATGTAACTCATTGAAGTACTAATTTAACTTGAGTGCAATTAACCTTGGAGTTACTCCTAAATAACATTCACTTAGCTTACTAACCCATTTGTAGAATCTTTAACAATTGGCCTATCTTATGAAGGATTCATTATAGAACATATGTTTTTTGTATTGTTTCAAATTGTTTGACATTTTATTAAAATTAATCTATATATTTTTTATTTGATTGAAATATTTGTCAATAGAATTTAACTCTAAAACTATACAATTAAATCTTAATAAAACATCACATATTCTTTCACATTCTTAAAAGTATAATTACCTATTTAATAACCAAATACAACATTTACTTTATTAACATTCAAAAATTTATTTAAAATTGTTTTATTTCCTTACAATAAAATATTACTTTCAAAGTGCACAAGCTTCAATTATAATCCATCTAAAATAGAAACAATTCCAACTATAATTATCCTTTTGACACATGCACTAACTCCATCTATAATCCTAATGTTGCATTTTCAATGCATTTAGAACCCTCAATAGTGCTGACACATAGGAGTGTTGTGCTCTTAGTGGTAATGCCTCTAGCTAAATATTTAGTTAATAACCAATCACAATTTTGTTAAAAAAAACCTTTAGAACAAGAGTGATCACATTTAAGTAAATATATGATTGATATAAAGTTTTATATGTTGAATTTTAGTTGCTAGTAAGTATTTACATTTTCACCCTAGCTCACCCTAGGTACACAAGATACAGTTGTTGCACCACTAGGCTGGGTCACGGGGACACCCCTATCATATAGAAAAAAAAAATTATTTACATTTTCAATAAAAATAAGATGAAAATTTATGTATTGAGGTTTTTATATGAGAAATTTAGACTGGTGATGAAGGTTGATGGGTAGGCCATTCACAGGGGCAAGCATTGGATCAAAAATTATCTTTTCATTCACATTTACTAAGTCTCGTCTAATGTTTTTAACAATGTTGTGGATGAATACAAGAATTACCATTCGTACAAATTCATTGCCTAGACATATTCATGGACCACCTCCAAATGATACAATGTGTAAGATACCATCCCATTCCCTTCAAATCTTGATGGATCAAATTTCTTTGGATCCTCAAAATATTCTACACTTTTATGAATTGAACGTGTTGTCCAAACCAACTACAACACAAACACATACCCATAATATAAAAAATAGAAACCACTAATACCAAACTTTAGAAATAGAAAAGTACTAGGAAGACTCTTGTTACTGACAACAAAAACCTATAATTTGTGGCAATTATATATCGATAATAATTGTAAAATAGTAATGGAAATTACGAACAATTAAAGTTCTTATTCAGGATTTGTTGCTAACAAAAGAGGAGAGTTCAGATTCTACCAATATCATTCATATGTAAAAATATTAAATAATTACAATATATTCTAAATTTTGACTTGTTTAGATATCTCATCTAAATTCACAATCTTTTTCTAATAGAACTCACCTATAATATAATTTAAACTTAAAATGTGTTATTTAAATCAATTTTAAAAAATAAAAAGTTTATAATACATATCAAAATCCATTTTTTATTGAATTTAAATAAATGACTGGGTTAATCTATGCTGATATAAGTTAGGGGATAATGGTGAGAATTGGGTTAAATCCTGTCTACCAGTTTCATATATTTACAACTATCCACTTTAACTGTGCACCATTTTTTGCAAAAAGAAAAGTGTAGTCAAATACAACTATGTGCAAATTCACTTACTTTTATGATTCTAAAAAGATAGAAGAGCCAAATTTGTATGTCTGTAATCGTGCTAAGAAATTCTTGACCTGCGCTAGATAGTCTCGCCTAGTAGCGGCCAGCCTAAGCTGCCCGAGGGAAGATTAGAGATTGTAGTGCTTGAAGAGTTGTTTTTGAGAATGATCAGTAGAAAAAGCACAAATCCTATGGCTGTAGCCACCGCGATCATATCTATTCTTCCCTGTTCCCACAGAGAGATTAATTTCTGTAACAGCTTTGCACAAGGGTGCCCTGGTGGAACTTTCTGCCATCAGATTCTATGTTGTAGAAACAATTATGTGGCACATTCTGGGCCTCAGTTTGAACTTGAAGTTTATAGAAATAATTTAGAATTATTATTTGTTTTTAATTTTTATGATGACAAAGATATATATTATTTTAGACATATGATTTTCACAGTTCATAATGTAGAGCAATAAACTTCTGGATTTGATTGTGTGAGTTTTTCTCTCTTTCACGATTTCTGATCAAACTTCATAATCTGTCAGTAGAAGAGAAAAAAACTCACACAGTTAAATCCAGAAGTTTCTTGCTCTAATATTTATTATATTGAACATTCTTAATTTTTTCTTTACCATCTTTATTTTCCACTAAGGATAATCTCAACATTGTTATTGTTATCTGTCATGGTCTTGAGATATTTTAATGTTGGAGATGTAAATTTTCAATTATTTTGTCAAGCATCAATTAATCTTTTTAAAGTTTTTTTTATGATTATAATTTATAATATTGAGGTAATTTTCTTATTGGTTGTTAAGTTTAACTTCTTATTGTAATCTTCACTTCAATGTTGCATAAATATTTATTAAATTGTAATTTTTAATATTGCAATATGTATAACAAAATATTTTGGTGAGCTTGTACAATGTAAAATGTAATCATAAAATTTAAATTTTCATCCTTCAAAGTTGTTTTAGCTATATTCTTCGTGTCATGTAGATGTTTCTATGAAAACGGTGAACATACCATTCTTTTCTTTAATCAGTTCAGTAACTTGCATGGATATTCTTGTGCATTGATGCACAACCATTACATTAAACATTGGGAAAGAGAAATTATACATTCTATCTCTTTATATAAACTTCAACTTTTGTTGGATAGTCGAGATCATACAATTTAGTTGTTCAATAGACAGAGAGAAGCATGAACAAGTATGCGTTATAGGATTCTTTTACATTCTTATATATTGCATTCCATTATAGGGTATATTTCCTTTTTGTTGATAGATTCTATGCAATAGAATGGAAGGGCACAACTGGCAAGATATATTTGTACTAAAGTTTAGAATTCTGACTAATTCTTTAATACGAAAATTTTAACCATCATGTTTATTTTGAGTTTTTGTCACATTATTTCTATCACTTAGTTTGCTTTGATTTATATTCATTAAATCTTCATGCATATTGGGTTCCTATGGCTATGGATCTAAGATTAGGTTGATATAGTTATTTGTCATCGTTATTGTACCCTATGATTTCTTGTGTGAAGAAGAGAAGAAAGGATGTTCAATAGTACTATCTATTTCTAGTCAATCTAAGTTTGTGCACATAAGGTATGTACTTGTGTCTTTCGTATTTTCATCTGTTATGTGTTTTCTCTTCTTGAGTATGTGCTTCCTTCCAACCTCTCTCTTCCCTTCTTGTAAGACTTTTGGACATTCCCTTATTGATAATGCTCATTGCTCAACCCCTTATGCAATTCCTATAGTTTGAGTTTTATTTCATGGTCAACCCTCGATCCTTGATAATTCTTCCTATGTTTCTATTCCCCTCCTCACTTCTCAACACTTGTATTATTTTCAATTGTCTATTTTTGGAAGTGAAATGTTATATCACTTTGCAAATTTGATATTATGGGTGTATATGATGTTTGACCTTCCTATTTGTGGAGGACATAATAGAGTGAATGCTTTCATCCATGATCATTATCTACATTTAACCAAATTTATTTCAAAATCTATTTTGAGCACTTCTATTTGAGCATGAGGATCTAAGGATGAAAACTTATAGATCTATCAACATTTGATTTCAAAGGTTAGAGGACACTAGGTCCTTATGGTTGGAATAGAATCTCACTCAAAGGTCACATTAGAGCTTCATTCTTCATGGATTTAATCCAATTGTATTAGTGTTGAACATTTGTTGTTTTTCATGGGTATGTTTACAATAGCTCATCATTGTTATCTCTAATGAAGTTATAGTGTATTTTCCATTTATTTTTAGGTTCTATTGTAGTAAGGAAAGGATCAAGAGTTACATTTGTTATTTGTTGGTTTATTGTTTAGAATGCAATAGTAATAATGTAATATAATTAATGATTAAATATGTGTTAAATATTAAAACCTAATATTATTTGTCCTAAATAGTTACAATTTAAAAAGGATTTAAAATTAGTTTAAATTCATATTTGCATAATTATTGTGGATTTAGACATGTTACAGTGGTATCAAATCTAGTGATCTTGCTAGCTCATGGGATCAAAATTCAACTTTGTTTGTATTAATTTTATGCAACATAGTGATAAAGCACCTAGATATAACTTGAGAGAGACTAAGAAACAAAGCTTAATTGTGGAGAGTTTAATGACTAAAATTTCCCCTATAGAATTTGTTGTAGAACATAATATTATGGTAGAAGAGAGGATAATGAACATGGAAAATAACCTTGAGGGTCAGGTTTAGAGGGGTTTTACCTGATGATTGATATGATGGCATAATTGCTTCACAAGATAGATAGTAATATGAATGCACCTAGAAAATAAATGAATATAGCAAGGGATTTTGAGGGTAATAATGTAGATGCCACTTAGAACCACACATAAAGAATTTCTTTTATTTCAACTATAGATCAATCGGGTGACCTATCTTTCTAAACAAGGAGGTGGAGTCTTCATAACCTAAAGCCTAGAACTCACTACTTAGAGACATTAGGAATTTTAATGTAGAATAAAAAGCTCTTATTGAAGAGATTTAAAGCAACATGTCACTTCAAAATTGTGTGACTATGATGAAGTCTCATAATGGTTACATACCTAATCCTAGGTGACAATACTTTCAATGAGATGCACAACAAGATTTTGAGAAGTTGACACTCTCTTCATATGATGGATTACCATATGATCAAATCAAGTTTTAGTTGTGAAGCTAGAAATATATTTCCCCTCAAACCGATGACCAAAGATGAAGCAATCAAGTTTTCCTCCTTGCATTTAGAAGGTACTACACATTAGTGGTGGTACAATACTATAATCACCAAGGTCATAGATCCATCACCTCATATGATGAATTTTGTAAAAATTTTATTAAAATTTTTTATCAAAAGGATCCTTAAGTTCACCTAAAAGATTTGACTCAGCTCAAACAATGTCTTTTAGTGCAGAACTATGTAACAATTTCAAAATTTGTTAATGATGTTGTGAGACAACATAGAGACAAGATTTCCTATGCTCTTAATTGAAGGCTTAAATGTTTATCTCAAGGGGATATTCAATGATTTTGAACCATCTACACTTCAAGGATCCATCAAGTGGGTTTTGACACTAGATAATTTCATGCGAAAGAAGAAGTTTCAAACTAGAACCTTTATTATAATGAATCCCTTTCACAAAAATGTACATGCGGTGTTGGAAGTTGTCACCCTTGACAATTTCACGCTAGATTTTTCTCCCTCATATGTGCTTGGAGCTAATTATGTACCTAATTTCCTAAATTATGCATTCCATGGCCCATTTTATCATTTATCAGAAAATGAAATGTGCAAGACCAAAGTATGCATTTAATATTTTCCAGGCCAACACTTTGAATCCCAAAAAAAAGTGGGATTTGGTCTAGGGCACCCAGTGGCCTTGACCTCTTAAATGGCCCAAATTTAAATATGCCAATGGTGATATTTATTATTTGAAATTCAAATCCTAATTTTCAGCTATTGAGATTTATTTTTTGGGAAATTAGAAGAGTTGCATGTAAATACATAGTATTTCCACAATTTTAATGAAGAAGAAGGATCAAACAATTTTGGGGAGCAATTATTATACCTCAAAATAAATTCAAGAGTAGTTAAAAGAAAAATTTGTAGAATTATTGCAACATTTTTTCAACCAAGCATCATGTCAAGTTTTATGTGAATTTTTTCATGTTCATGCATGTATTTTAATTGTGAGTACTAATTCTTGTAGGACTTCAAAATCAAAACAAGCCAAATTACAATCAATCCTTGAAGGTGATGAGCATGAATTCAGTCCATCAAGAAGATTAGATCTGAGTGGTGATTTGTAGAAAGTTATTAATTCAACACTTGTTATCATTTAACCTTTATTCCTTCAAAGGATAAGCTCTCTTTTTATTGCAAACCATTGTCATTGTGTCCAAAGGTAGAAATACCAACACAAGGTTTGACTGAGGCAAGCCCCTATATGGCACAAACCTTCTTCTTTCTTTGTGTATGTAGGTTACAGATCTAAAAATGATTGGAGGAAGATTAAAGACAATTTTCTCATTCATGAATCATTATCCCTACAAGTTGACAAGAAACAAAAACTACATTGTCTCAAAAAAAATGAAGATTCGATAACATGATCTAAAAGGAAGAAGCTACAAACTAGGGACCTGAGGCCTATGCAATTGGTCTTTAGTTTCAAATCCCTATTCTAGGGAATCCTGGTACCCTTAACCACCCAAATTCTACTCAATTTCAAATGACAGGTGCATTAGTGTTTGCTCTGCTCATTTATGGTTTCTAATTTTTACTATCAATTTCAAGTTTGTCAGAATTCATTTTAGAACACTATATTTTCATAGAAATTGATTAGTTCCATCATTTCATTTCATCAAAAATCCTATTCCAACCCTTAATTATTAGAATTCAGATCCAAGGGTAGGATAGTTATTGGTCAATTATTCATAACTCTTGTGTAGATCTAAATTCCCCCAATATTAAGGTGAACCCCACATTCTCAATCAAATCTTGGGAAAAAGTATTGACTATAGGGATTAGGATTAGGATGACCTTTTCCACCTTAACAATACAATATACCAATATTTTCCCATCAAGATTGAAATTTGAGGTAAGAAATGAATTGAGAAGGAAGAAGTTGTGCTTCAATTATAAGAAACCATGGTCACATCTAGATATGGATGTCTTGGGACATGGCAAGTGCATTACATTGAGGTAATGTACGATGATGAATCAAGATTTGAGGAACCTAAACCATAGAGTGAAGAAATCAAATAGGTGATGAGAGAATGGAAGTATCAAGAAAAGGAGGAAGAGGTCATATTGATTTAGTGTTACGGTGGCTAACAATTTTACCATCCAATACAATATAAAGATCTCCTAATTTAATCTTAATTTGGGAGTATGTGATATGAAATATGATTCTATGTTGTGAACATATGAGCCATGAATATGGTTATAGGTAGTTAGTGGTTGCACTCATTAGGAGAGATCAACAAAACTTCTAGACCATAGAACTAAAGTGTTAGTTAGAGCGAAAAGTGGTACTATGAGGAATGAAAACTAAAGAACCAAGGATTGTATCATCTATAGTGTTAGTTAGAGGGAAAATTAGTACTATGAGGAATGAAAAATATAGAATGTAAAGGATTTTCCATCATGGAAAATTTGAGTTCCAACTCGATGATCAATTTTTGAATATAAAAAAAACTATGAAAGGAAATAATGCATACAATATGGATGTACAAAGTATATTGGACAAGTACATTAAATTGTACTTGGTATCATTCCTCCAATGACACTACTAAAAAGAGGCTTTGAGCACATAATTGAGTTTGAGGAGGGTGTAAAGCCTATCATCACTACTCCTTACTTCCACCTTAGGAGACATAAGTAAGAAATCAAATAGACCATTATGGAAATTGTTGGGATTAAGGTATCTCAACCTTTGAGTCTTAGTTCATTAATTAATTGATTATAATTAGATACATATTAATTTATCCTAATGTACTGAACTTCCTAAGTTGCCATTCAATTTATGGGCCCTATTGTTCATATGGCATCCTACATGGTAGGTGATGAGATATGGAAAGATCCCTATTTTTTAGGAAGTTGAAACTCACTCTAGGAGGTCCTGTTTTTTGGGAGGATGATGTAACAAGTTTACATATTGGTGTTTTATTTTGGAAACTTCTTAAGTTGACTTAAGATAGATGGTTAATAGTTTATATATCAGAGTTTAAGAGGAATAAAGTTTCTCAAGTATCTTTATCTATTTTACGTGCCCAATATATGGATAATATATGGATTGGATATGAATAATATGTTTTTCTTGAACATGGACTCCCAAGATGAGGATAAGGTTGTTTTTGGATTAGCAAGCTGAGTTAAAGTTCATGCCTTTTGAGATTTTGGAGCTATTAGATTTGTAGAAGATTGAGGATGCTTTTTTAGGCATCCATCTTGGTGCTCTATAAATATGAGAGTTTGCTTGAGGAGTTGGGAGGAGAATTTTTTATTGTAGAGTTAAGCTATCTTTTCTGTAGAGAAGAGAAAAAATTAAATCTCTATATTAGAACTTAGAGCCTACAAGTATATTTTAACAGTGTTTGTTGTAGATTAATAAATTGGTTTGATTCTTTAGAGTGTGTGGTTTTAACTTGAAAGAGTTTTCCCCACATTTATTGGTGTTTCTTCTCTTCTTTATTTTATTTTTCTATTATTCTTCTTTCATCTTCTTCAAGTGTTAATTTACATGCCATTATACTACTAAAGTTTACTAAGATCCACAAACTAAATTATCTTTCCTCTAAGAGTTAATGTGATGAGAAATCAACTATGTTAGTTTTTACTTTAATGATATTGTAGTACATGTGCTTGTATCAAGTTGTTGAAATCTAGTTTAAAAAGAAACTTAAGATATTGAAGGTGGATATTGGTTATCAGAGGTCTTTTTGGATTCATCTTTCCCTTTCAATTGGTATCAAAGTGAAGCTTCATATTTTTCATGTTCGTACATGTCCATGTATGTGAGTTGCATGTACTTTCAGGTATGTGCAGGATCATGATGGGCCAAAAAGTGGCAATATGATGGGTATGTGGCTGATGACTATTTTCTTACATAAAATTGATGAAACAAAAATAGTTTTTAAAGGAGATGGGTATGTGCAGGATCATGGTATGCCAAAAAGTGGCAATATTTGTAGGGTACGTGGCTGACAACTTTTTTTTCACCCAAAATTAATGAAACGAAAAGGGTTTTTAGAGGAGATTCTCAGCTTTCCAAAAATATAAATTATGATTTAATTTGAATTTAATAAATAATTATTATTCATTTTCTATTAAAATTATGACTAAAGTCCGATCGATAGGCTGATTGAAAACATCTATAACTTTCAAACGGTATCATATTTTTGAATCAAAACATGTGTCACATTCTGCTTTACATACTATAGGATTAAAAAGAAAATTAAATTTCATGAATTTTTGACCAAGTTAATTGGTAGGAGTTTTTATATTTTAAAAGTTGTAATAAAAATTCATAATTAATTATATACTTGGAAAAAATTACAAAAATATGCATCACATCGGACATGAGTCCTCTACTTATATATAAAATATTACAAAAAATATTATCATTTTATTATGGTTAGGGTGGTCGAACATTTTTCCTTTAAGTACTTCATTGAAATTTCAAATTTTCACAAATAGATTTTATTTATTTTAAATAAACCTAGTATTTTAGAACTACATTCAATTTTCTATAAATTCTATTGTTACATATTTTTGAAATAATATAGATAACTTATTCAAATATTTATGTCAAGTATTTTTCTAAATTTTTTGCCACTTAGGGCATGTTTGGCATACCATGATCCGCATGCCCATTCTCACTTTCCACTAATATAAATTATGCTTTACTTTGAATTTAATAAGTAATTATTATTCATTTTCTATTCAAATTATGACTAAAGTCCGATTGATAGGCTAATTGAAAAACATCTATTTTCAACTTCACATTTTTGAATCCAAAACATCACATTCTATGCTTCTATACTAGGATTAAAAAATAAAAATTGAATTTCATGAAGTTTTGACCAAGTTAAGGTGGCGGACATATGATTTTTATATTTTTAAAAGTCATAATAAAAATTCATAATTAATTATTTTCTTGAAAAAGTTAGAAAAATATGCATCACATTGGGCATGAGTCTCTACTTATATCTAAAATATTATAAAAAATGTTATCATTTTATTGTGGTTAGAGTGGTTATACTTTTTTTTTTGAAATTTAAGTACTACCATTGAAATTTTAAATTTTCACCAAATAGATTTTTAAACAAACCTAGTAGTTTAGAAACTACATTCAATTTTCTACAAATTCTATTTTTTACATATTTTATAAATAATATAGATAACTTGTTCAAATTTTTACATCAAGTTGCCTAACTCTGTTTTTTCTAATTTTTTTGCCACTTAAGAGCCTATTTTTTCCATGATGATCTTGCAAATGCCCTTTCATGAGCTTGCATTTTTCTTGGATGTTATTGCATGTGAATATTTTATGGTGTTTAAAAGTTTCTAGGTATTTATTCCATTGTCATTTCTTAGCTTGAAAAACTTGAGGGAAACTAAATTTTGAAGGAATTGAATGATTATTAATCCTTTTATGAGTGAAATTTTTGTGGTTGATCTCTTATTTTTAGGAGACAACATGCATTTTGAAGGATTACGAAGATGGAGTTTTATGGAGTTGATCATGTGGTTTTATTTAAAATGATATTGATTTGGAGCTCATATTTGACAATATATTATAATCCTCATGCATGGTGGTATTATTACACTATTTAATCATGTGGAACAAAGTATTCATGTTGTGTGTTTGTTCTTGGCTCCCTGGTCATATGGAGAAACTTGGGTTATCATGAAAATGGTTTGATGTGATTATGTTGGGTGCTTGGCTTTAGTCCTTGGCATTAGAACACATTGTCTCATTAGCCCTGAATGCATGTAGGCTATGGAGTTGATTATTGAATGATCTAAAAGCTTTTAGAATAGCCTAGCTCCTTCGTAGTCTTGTACATGGTGGTGGTTATGGAGTTGGCCTACAAATGAACCTAGATTTCTTGTACCTATTCTTCCTTTAGTTGGTTGTACTTGCATGTCTAAATTTCATGTTGGTTAGATCTAAGGGTTTTTTATATTTTATGTGAAAAAATATATGATTATGTTTATCCATGTTATTCCATTGTTCTCATTTAACATATTCTAGTGTTCTCAAACTTTTAGATTTTTCAAATGATAAGTGGATATGGATTTTTCTGTGTCCATAATCATAGTGGTTTAGCAAGCTTTCTACATAATTTTTCAAAGCTTCTGGTTTTGTAGATATGAAAATGTACTATTATTCAAATTATGTACCCCTTGGGGTATTTCTATATGTAATATAGTTACATTTTTTCATGTATGCTTTGTACATGGTGTGAGGAGGTTTGTATCTTTCTTGGTGAGAAAATTTTGGTATAAATCTTATGGACAACTTATTTCTATTTGTAATATTTGTTGTCATTTATGTCAACTCAAGATGTGTTGTCATTGATTTCTAGTATATGTGTTGAATATTGTATAATACTCTAGAGATATTTTATGTACATAGATATCAACTAGTGCAAGCCAACAGTGTAGTATGAGGTAGAATGTAGATTATTCTAATGTCTATGTGTGATGCAGAGGTGGGTAACTTGTTCCAATATGTTTCCTACATGCCTACATTGATACCATTCATGTTTGGTGTACCAAACATTGAGATAAGTTATAGAATATTTGCTAAGGAAATCACAATGTATACTCTAAGATAGAGTCATGGTATTTTGGTTCACATCCTTTCATAGAGAAATATTTTTTCTTGTGGTTCAAAAGATAATATGGTCAATATATGAAGGTGTTACATCCAATAATTCAAGTCATTACACCTTCTACAAAAAAAGTTATAAGTGACAGTGTTCCAATCTATGCTCTGGCAGAGTAAAGTATTGATGAAGGCATGTTGGAATGCTCCACATTCCTTTGGAAGTGAATTTTTGGACTTGTGGTTTCATGGACATTTTTATTGATGTTCAATGCATACTATATTACTGTATCATGTGATTTGGTGATATACAAGTGTAGTTTTCAAAGGACAATGTAGTACAATTGGTTTAGGCTGCTTAATTATCCCATAGAACATATGTTTCTTTTCTTGTTTCAACACCTAATGATCAGATACTTTAGAAGATGGTTGAAGTGGTATTATGTATATACTACATTGTTCACATCTTGGTTCGCATGATTTTTTTGGTTTGTCCATAGTGGTGTAAAGATGAGCTTAGTTGGCAGTTTTGATATTGTTGGTGTTGATTGGGCCGACAGTCTTGTCTCCTTCATCTGCAGTTGATCCTGATTAATTAATTTTTCCTTGGAGGATTTGTTGAGATATATTTGGGATCTATTATACCATGTGTTGGTTCACAACTCATTTTCTCTTCATAATGTATATGTTTCGATCTGACCTATTTAGTATCATACATTTCATCTAAAGGTCATCTTAGAGCTGACCTAATTGAGGTTTTGAGTTGTTGCAAAGGGTATTTATAGAAAAAAGTAATTTGTAAATATAATCGAATACAGTGAATTGAGATTGATAATTATGTTGAATATGAAGTGTGTGAAGTCAGTATGGAGTGATTATGCAAAAAAGGGATTGTAACATCAACATATGTTGGATGCTTCTTTATAGCAGTTCATGTTCATGCATTTCATTATAATTTTTATGTATCTTGCTCTAAGATAGTGAGTTTTGACAAGTCCTTGTATCTTTCCCTAAGTTTTTGCACCTTAGTCTACAAGTCCTTGGGTAGTGAGCTTTCAACAACATTGTAATTTTTGTAAGCAATGAGCTTCATATATTGTGAGTTAACTCTTGTACTATGGTTTTTCCCTCATTGGGTTTTCCACATAAAAATATTGGCGTCCTTGTGTGGTGCATGTTTTTATATCCGCTCTTTCAGTTAATGTGATTTGATGTTTAATATGAAAAATGGAATCGTTTATATTTTAATAAATGTTGATTCAGCCCTCTCAGCATTGCGGTGTGTTCAACATTTTCCTTTGAAGGGTTTGTAGTTTTTCTATCTTCTAAAAGGTTATGGGTTTGTGTAGATCTAGTAAATTCCATTGTCTTAGATGAAATATGTGATGATATATTTTTTAGGATGTTTAAGTGGATCTAGATTTACATGGAGATGATTTTGCAAGCTTTACATCTTAATTTAAATTTTTGGTCGGTAGATTTGTGGAGAGATTGTGCTTAGAATCTTGGAGTTTTTTGGATGAAAATAATTTCAAATTTGTAGGAATTCTTAATTAGTTCTTTGACTATGATACTCAGTTGTAGGTTTGTTTGGTAAATCAAGTCTGTTGGTGATCTCATATTTGAGTCTTGAAATCTGCATGTTATTTTCTTTGCTATCATATTTTTTCATTTTACTAATGTGATGATAATTTTGTATATTTTATTGGTTATAGACCTTCGAGTTATGCAACTTGTGGATTAGCTACCCATTGGCTACAACGAGATGACTCAAATGTGGACTTTCTATATCTATAATATTGATTCCATGTTGATACATACTTATCAATTGGTATTATTTGTGGTCATTTGTACATTGGTATGTTGCATTGATATGAGATGATGGATGATGTTGGGTTTATGGATAGTCAGCTATGGAACTTGTAGTTTGTTGTTTATCTTCTTAATTTGGAGATCTTTGTTCTAGTTATTATTTTGTGTGGTTGAAATTGCAAGTGAAGTATTTAATTATGTTAGATCCATCAAGAATATTCAATTAGGATATGGTTATCATGATGTCATGGACATCTCAGGATCACATTGCAGTGGAAGCTTTAGTGGTGATGTGGATTCATCACTTCGTCCAATTGATGATCTTTTATAGTATTTGTTGTTGTTATGGAGGAACTCTTGGATACTATTGTTGTAGTGAGAGTTATTTGAAATTTTTAGTCTCATTTTCAGGATGTAGTTAATCTTCATGTGAATGGAGATGTTGACATCTTGGTTGGCCATGAAGAAATTTTTGAGTTGTTGGTTAAGGTGTTGTTTTTTATGACTTTCTAGTTCTTGATAATGGACTAGTTAGTTCTCTTGGCACTGATTATATTGGTCATGTCCTTGAGAGCTTCATGTGAGTATAGTGTTACATTTAGAGTTTAGTATGGGTTGATTAGTCATAGATGCTCATGGATACTTGGAGAATTAAGCGAGACATTTGTTGAGATGGTTACTCTTTTGAGGTTTCAACAAAAAGTACAAGGAGCCTTCACTTGGATATGAGCATTAGTTCATGATTGACTTATATAGGATATTGTTCATGAAATGAGTCATGATGACTTGGTTATCCTAGAGGAGCATTCTCATTCCTCACTCTTGTTCTACTCGATAGAGAATCATTTGAAATGCATCTAGCCATTTTGTTTTCAGAGACATTATGTTTTATGTTTTTTCTTCTAATAGAGATGGGTCTTGATACACGCTTTCTAGTTTTGGAGAGTTCATTTGAGGGGTGCTCAACATCTTTGTCTCCTTAGTTATATGTTTATTTACTTATGAGAATTTTAGAAGATGTTATTGAGTTTATTATTATTCTTGGAATGGATTTGAGTTTGATTTCTTTATATAGAGAATCTTACATCCATGTGCTAATATTATATATATATATATATATGCTATGTTTGATCTAATGAGATTGGATATTTTGGGTGTGGTTGAGGCTTCTCATTTGGGATTGTGAAGGAAATATTACTTGGCAAAACATAGCACTTTGAGGTGTTGATAGAAGGACATGATTGGAATATGATTAACAAGTTTTCTCTTTGTTCTATGGACTCTTCCTAGAGGTTCGTGTTCACATTGTCTAGTGTGGTGGACTTGGGAGACTTATGGTGACATGTTATTAGAGATATGCAATTTTCTTTTTTGCATGTATGGATCATTGTGATTGTTCTTTTTTACTACATGTTTGAATTATTAGAAACAACTTATAATAATTGTTAATTGGTAGACTTAGTATGCCATGATCTATTTTCATTTTTGACATTAATTACCCATGTAGTGGAAGTTCCTAGATTTGCATGTTCTTCATTGGCATGTTTTATATAGGGAACTTATGATTATAGTTTATGGGTGGCATATGTTTTTGGAATGAATTATAATAATGTTTTAGATACCTTTTGAGGTATGGATGTGTACGATAGAAAAATGGCCCTTGGACATTTTCATGGTCTTTTAGGTCTTTCTCTCACGATGCTTGGTCCATTTTTCTTTGATTTAATGTTGTGATGTGACTTAAACATTCACATTAAGTCCTAAAAATTCAAATTGTGATGTCTTATGAAGGTGTTGTGAAGTGTTGTTGAGCATTTCTACACTTTTCCAGACTCTATTCATTACAATTCATCTAAAAATCACCTTTTTATCACTTGTCAAGTCTTATTTTGAAGTGTTGTAAAGTGTTGTAACAAGATTTCACACTTTTATAGGTTTGTTATCACTATTTACACCTTTCTTATGCTTTATTTGACCCCTTTATGCACTCATAAGACTTAATTAAGTGTGTTTCTAAATGTAAACCCAACAAACAACATTAAATGTGACTTAATTCCCAACACCCACTTTCAAGTCCAAGGTGGGACCCATTCGCCATGGGTGGTGAATGAGTCCCTCTTGGCTCAAAATTATAAATATTTCAAATTTTCTTTTGGGGTTTTATTCAAAATTACCTTATGTCAACTTGTGATAAGGTACCATTGGGTTACTAAGGCACAAGTGTGTATAAATAAATGTTTTTCTCCTCATTTTACACCTAATTCATTCACTAATCCATTCAAGCATTCAATTAGCATTTGAGCACTTTGCATCATTCCATCAAGCATCAATCAAGTATTTTGGAGTAGCCATTGACATATCTTCATATTTCTTCAACAAGGTTGTGGTTAGTTTAGGACATTTGCATGTTGTTTATTCATCTTTCCTTGTTCATTTCATTCCATTTCTTCATTAAGGTTTTGATTACCAAAGTGGGATTTGACCAAGGAAAATCCCTATAACCTAACCTTTAACCATTTTCCCCATTTTTCATGTGTGTTTGTAGACTTTTGTATGTAGATTCATCAGGAAATGAGGTGTTAAAAAGTGGAAAAGAAGTCAAAAAGTGTTTCAAGTCAAATCAAACCTATTTCAAGCTTGGAGATAACCTACAGTCCATTTTATACAAATTTGACTCTGTCAACTTGACAAGAAGACAAGTGTAGATCTGGTGCTACAAAATTGGTCCCTAATTTCATAGAATTTTGGGAGAGGACTGATTCACCATCATTGGCGAATGAGTCCCACTTTAAGGCTGAAAAACTAGATTCTGCAAAATTCTATATCCCAAAAGTCAGAAACCAGTTTTTAGGAGTTTTGGCTAGAAGTAGGACTGATTCACCATCAATGGAGAATGAGTCCCTCTAGTGATTTTCAATGACTTTTATTAGCATTCAGATCACTTCAGATTCATCATTCATTGCCCAGGTGCACTCTATTTAGCCTTCTTTCAATTTTGTTTTACATTTGTTCATCTTTTAGTCCATGCTTGCATATGACATTGTGTTTTCAAACATTGCATATATCTTAGGTTTTGCATTCATAATCAGTCAATTACATTATTTAGTTACATTTAGATCATCTCATTTAGTCTTAATCAAATCATACATACATTAGATTGAGTGAACCGCATTCATTTTTAGTGAGGTTTATCTCTTTTCTTTTAGGTGAAACATCTTAAGAGTGCAAGAGCAGTCTATAAACCTCATTCCCAAAAATCTATGGTTCAGGGTGATTAGATAGATTAGAAATTTATGTGCTTGTTATTTCTAGTCATGTGGGTTTTTACTCAAATGTTGACAAATAGTTGCGGTTGGTGTTCTAATTTTTTGGGACATTTGTGTTTGATCTTGTTCTTGGAGGAAGTTTGGACTTCAAAGTTGTGTTCTAATAATGGGTTTGAAGTGAGGTACATTTGTGCTTTTGTAAATCTCATGAACATAGTGGAGTTGTGATAATAGCCTATAGCCTTTGTTATTATTTGGTTTGATGTTTGTGTCCTTTGGATTGGTGCATCTTCAACTTGGACTATTCCCTTTCTTCCATAGGTGACGCA
The DNA here is from genome assembly GCA_007258455.2 of Sequoia sempervirens. NCBI lineage: Eukaryota > Viridiplantae > Streptophyta > Pinopsida > Cupressales > Cupressaceae > Sequoia > Sequoia sempervirens. The sequence goes on along the minus strand of VDFB02353493.1, from coordinate 189,606,643 downwards.
TGTTGGAGGATGATAGGAGTTATTAATTGATATGGTGGACATATTGGATCTTGTTGCATGTATCTTGTTAGTGTATGAGAGATGCTATATATTCATGTGGTTTGATGGATTATTGTGATGATGTTTTATTGCTTGGATCCTAATAGTTGAAATCATGTTATTTCCATTGGCTCTTCAAAGGTGTTAGACACGTGAGAGAATTTTGGGATTATGGTGTCTCAATCTGAGTCCTAGCATTAATTAATTGATTATTAGGTACATATTAATTTATCCTAGTGTATTAAAATTCCTAAGTTTCCATTCACTTTGTGGATCCTATTGTTGACATGGCATCCTACATGGTAGGTGATGAGATATGACAAGATCCCTATTTTTTAAGAAGTTAACACCCACTCTAGGAGGTCCTATTTTCTAGGAGGATGATGTGACAAGTTTCTATGTTAGTGATAAAATTGTTTTGGAAACTTCTTATGTTGACTTGAGAGTTTTGGTTACTAGTTTCTATATCATAGTTAAAAAGAAATAAAGTTTATTTTAGCTTTATCTATTTTAGGCTCCCAAGGTATGGATAAGACTTTTTCTTTGAATATGGATGCCCAAGATGGGGAGAAGATTTTTTTTGGGTTATTAGGTTGATTTAAAGCTCATGATTTTAAGATTTTATATATATTGGATTTGTAGAAGATTGAGGATGTTTTTTTAGGTTTCCATCTTGGTGGTCTATAAATATGATAGTTTTCTTGAGGATTTGAGCAGAGAATTTTCCATTGTAGGGTTATACAATGGATTTCTTCCAGAGAAGAGCAAGAAGTAAATCTAGCCCACACGTATATTTTTTAACAGTGTTTGTTGTAGATTAATACATTGGTTTGATGCTTTGGAGTGGGGTGAATTTTACCCAAGAAGGTTTTCCTCATGTATATTGGTGTTTCTTCTCTTCATTTATTCTTCTATTCTTCTTCTTTCATGTTTTAAAAGTGTTCATTTATGTATCACTATACTACTGAAATTTACTTAGATCTACAAAAGACATTATCTTTCCTCTAAGGGTTAATATGATGGGAAATCAACTATGTCAATTTCCACTTTAATGCATAGTAATATGTGCTTGTATCAAGTTATTGAAATTTGGTTTAAAAAGAAACATAAGATACTAAAGATGCATATTGGTTCTTGGAGGCCTTTTTGGATTCATCTTTCCCTTTTAGAAATACTATAAATGGGTCACATTAGACCCAACTCAAGTTCCTTTTCTTTCTCTATTATCTTAGTGAGGAGGAAAGATGGCACGGCATAGATATGTATTGATTACATAACAATGAACAAGAAGACTATCAAGAATAAATACCTCATTTCAAAGATTGTTGAATTGATAGGTGAGCTTCAAAGAGCATCCTACTTATAAAAAATAGGACTATAGATGAGACGCCATCATAGAAGAGTCTAAGATGAGGATATTTACAAAATAACATTTCAATTTTACTATATGTAATATGAGTTTTTATTCATGTTATTTATGTTTACAAATGCTCCATTGAATTTCTAGCCATGCATGAGTTAGTTTTTTCAAAAGAAATTGAAAAAAATAGTCCTTATTTTATTTGTTGACATTTTGATCTACAATTAAATATGGGAGGATCACCTATGACATATTAATAAAGTATTAGGAATTTTGGAAGCACAAACATTTTTATTTCTAAGTATAAATGCTAGAGATCATGTATCTAGGTCACATTATAAGTGCAAAGGGTATTCACATGGACATGGAATCAATCAAAGTAATTTGGGATTGGCCTTCCTAAACCACCTTGGTAGAACTATGAGGGTTTTTTAGACTTTACAACTACTATAAGTGATTTTTAATGGTTTATCCCAACTAGTCATGTCGTTAAATCACCTTGCAAAGAAGGAAACTTTTGCATGGATTGAAGATGGAAAACAAACATTTGATAGAATAAAAAGGGTAATGAGGTCATTTCCCATGTTATAAATTCTATATTTCTCTCATCCTTCCATTTTGGAGTGTAATACATTGGGAGAAGATGGATGATTACAAGTTAGTTAGCACACCTATGGTCATTGGATTTAAGCTCAAAAATATGATGTGTTTGATTCGATAGATCAATCATTTTACAAATCCATGATTGGAAGTATCTTATATATCATAACAACAAGGCTTGATATCATGCAAGTTGTTTGCGTGGTTGCTATATTTCAAGCTCCTTCTAAGGAGGCACATGTCAAAGTTGTGAAGAGGATTTTTTAGATACTTTAAGAGTATATTAGACTATGTTCTATGGTATCCTATTGGTGACGAATTCACTTTAATTTCATACATTGATGTAGATTGGAGTAGTAGCATTGCATTCTTTCTAGGAGATAGATTGGTAGTATGGTTAAGTAAGAGAAAAGAGTACTCAGTTTCTTTGTCTACTACTGAAGCTAAATATATTGTTGTTGTATCTTTTTGTACTCAAGTTTTGTGGATGAAACAAACACTATAAGATATTAAGGTGAATTTTGCTGGGCTAGTGACTGATGTTCGTGATAATACCAGTGCAATAAATATCTCAAAGAATCTATTTATGCATTTCAAAACCAAGCACACATCCATTAAGTATCATTTTCTTAGGGAAAAAGTTGTTGCATAGGAAGTCAAATTAGAATATGTGGCTATAAAAGATTACCTAGTAGATATATTTATAAAATTCCTTCCAAAGGAGTCATTTGACCAATTCAAGAAGAAATTAGGAGTTATTCCTATAGACATTAAAATTTGACCACTCCCACATGGTCAAACCTATCTCCTTTATTCATCTATTCCATCAATATTAATTAGATGATTTATTTAATTATTATTTCCCCTTTGGCCTAAGGTTCCTAACGTATTTAATTTAAAATACTTCACCTTTTATCCTTTCATCTCTAAATTAAGTAAATATATCAATTTATTTAATTTAGTCATTTATCCTTTTTAAATTTAAATCAATTTTAAATTCCCTCATTAATCTTCTTAATCACCTATTTACACAACCTTAATCTAATCACATGCCATATTTGTTATGTCCCCCAAGTCAACCCTTCATAAGTGCTTTCCCTTTTAAGCCTTGACCTCTTCCCCATGTGAATTAAAAATTCACATTTATTCATTCAATGCATTTCTCTTCCCCATGTAGGTTGTTGGAAAATTCTAAATTTCCTCATAGGTCACATCAGTCACATGCGATGATGAATTCCTTTATGAGGACCTTGTCTTATCCTTAAGGTACTTCCAATCATGTGAATTTAAAGTTCACATTTATTTCCTCAACCACTTCTCTCTTCCCCCATGATGATTAGTGAGGAATTTTAAAATTCCTCACTTGTCACCATTCTTCAACATGGGGACAAGAACTACCTTTTTTAAGGAAATATTCCCCTAATCACAATGTACTTGCAAGTACCTCCACCTCACATTTCCTCTCTCCACCTTATGTGTCCTTTTTTCCATCTCATTTCCACATGACAAGATGTGAGGGCTTGTGTGTCCCCCACTCACCACAACCCTCCATCTTGCCTATGTTGGCTAAATCCTAGCCATTGAATCCTCTAGAGACTCTTCCTTTAAAATGGAATATTTTGTCTCATTTTCATTCATAACTCTCATTTCACATTTTCAACTTTGAAGCTATAGCATTCTCAAGCATTCTCAAGCATAAGCATTTTGTATTCAATGTCCATTATTGCACTCATTAAGCTTTCATTGCATCCATTTTGCATTCATCTATCAAAACACCCACATATTTCATTGCATTCATCATATAATCTAGATAAATTTGCATATCATTTCATCATATTTTCCATCAAGGAGCACACATCCAAGCTACATGAAAGGGACAACCAAGAAGATCAACTTGAACAAAGGTATAATCTCTCATTTTTTTGTTTAGGTTCAACTTAGGCTAATCTTGAGGTGGTGTTGTGTTATTTCTCCTTTGCATTTCTATTGTTTTGCACCTTTTAGGGTAGTAGATCATCTTGCATTACATTTCTGGCACACCCAATGGGACCCACAAATGTGTCTGTTTCTTTCACGTTTGTTGTTGTTTGATTTTTTGCAGGTTTAGGTTACACATAGGTGACTTCACAACTGACAAGGGCAACCTTGCCCTAATAAGGGTGACCTTTTCCTCAACAAGGGTGTCCATCCCTAAGATAGGTGACCATACCCTAAGATAGGCGACCCTGCCCTAGAACAAGAAACCTTGTGCTCAACAAGGGTGATCCCACCCTCAATGGGGGAAATTCTACCCTGGAAAGAGGTGTCTCTGAGGTAAAAACAATGACTTAAATTTCATTTTTCGAGTTTGTTTCTTGTTGTTTCTTAGTATTGACCCTCTAACTTATTTTGTTGGTGAATGTGCTTGTTTTGACTAATGTTTATGCAGTTGCTTCATGTTTGTCCAAGGCCAGAGATCTAGACTACTAACACATTTTCTATAGGACAAACGAGCCAAGATCATTAGTTAGCTTTTTTTTTTTCATTTTCATACTAGTTAGGCACATAGATCTCATTAGGGGGAGTCAAAATAATTATTTGTTGTACTTTTCAAGTGATCTATTAATTTATCAAATCCCCTTGCACCATTTGGCAATCCTGGGTGAAGAGAAATCATAGCTCACTTAGTCATTTGTGTTACCTAGGAGGCACTAGATCGTTCAAGTTTTTCCCTTACACTTTGTGTGAGCCTGAGGACTAGCCAAAAATATTTAGTTTCTTCTTTTAGCAGGACATACTTAGGGATTTCATCACCCCAAGGGACAATCCTAACTACGTGTACCGGCAGGGTATATAAAGGTGGGAGAGCCAAAGCTATACCCCAATCCAATCATGTTGTTTCTGGAAAAACACCAAAGCTAAGGTTATACCTAGATATGACGTGAAGAGTTGGTCCAAGTTTCCAGTACCTCACTAGGGCTTCCAACTCATACTTGTGATGGGTTGGTGTTCATGGTTGTGCCTCACGTACAATGCGTATATCGAGGACTCCCTAGTTTTCCTTGTTCAGCCTAGTTAGAGGACCTTGTTGGCCATACCCATCTTACTAATCTTAGGATTGTGTTGTTTGAACTATCTTTTTTTTGTGCGAAAACAATACATGTTTGTTTAGTCAAGTCAGTCTTTACCTTCTGCTTGTTGTTTGTTGTGTTTTCCATCCTTTTTCATAGTTGTTTTTATCCAAGCTAAGTCCAAGTCAACTGAAAGGGGTGACCTTTCCCTCCATAGAGGCGACCTTTCCCTTAACAAGGGCAATTCTTCCCCTAATAGTGGTGACCCTACCTTTTGTCTGAGTCATTTCCCAGTCTGTTATTGCTAGAATCACCCATCCTTCACTGAAGAGGAAACCTTTCCCTCAATAGGGGTGATTATGCCACTAAGATAGGTGACCTTGACCTCTAGAGGGGTGATTCTACCCTTTCTCTAAGTCATTTTGTCAGTCAAGTAGCCCAACACGTTCACTTGTTTCAGCAAAAGGGGTGACCTTTCCCTTATCTTGGGTGACCTTTCCCTTGAGTTGGGCGACCTTGCCCCATTTTCCCATTTTGAGCATCTATTTCCCCATTCCAAGCATCCATTTCCCCATTCCAAGCATCCATTTTCCTAGTCTGAGCATCCGTTTTCTCGTTTCGACCATCTATTTCCCCATTCTAAGCATTCATTTCCCTATTCCAAGCATCCATTTCCACATTTCGGGCATCTATTTGCGTATTCTCTATTGATGGTGTTTTTTGCATAGCAACAACTCAGATAGAATATGGAAATCCTATCTCTTAAAAGGTAAATCTCTATCAGCAATCCTCAAGAGATAACCCTAAGGTCTCTAATGTCAGGTCTTCACAATGCATAAACAACTCAATGATAATGTGAAAATGTTGGTAATCACAAGGGGCCTTACAAATGAGCAATGTTGGGAGTGTACTTTCATCATATGCAACAATATGGTGATGCTTTTAATCCTAAAACTAACCCAGATTCAAAATAAACAGCAAAAGAGATAAGGATCTTAGAGAGATTTCTAAGGCTAAAACCTAAGATCAATCACAACAATGATGAATGCTGCAAATGGATAGATCTGCAATAAAACCAATCTCTACTTGGTCAAGGACAAGCCCGCAACTCTATACAAATGGTGCAATCTTCTAAGGAAATTGAAGATTTTCAAATGATGAATATTCATCCACATACCCAATAACCGGCGCAATGTAAACAAGCATCCACAATTGAACTTAGCACAAAATAAGGCCCAGACTAACTTTACACAACAAATTACAATCAGAAAATTGCTAAAAGTATGGAAAAGAGATCGATCAACATCATTAACATTTCACCATCATTGCAAAAGAACTGAAATCTAACATCTAACATCTGAGAATCAAGAAAAAGAAACCATAAACTATGAAATTGTAACACAAAGCTTCCCAAATCAACAATCCAATTGCATTAACTTCTCTAGCATTACATAACAATTTCCAGTCTTTTTCCTCTCCTACAGCTATTGACTTCTCTAACTTAGCTAATTCTAGCTTCCAATCAGCTCTTCTAACCTAGTCTCCCCCCTTAAAAATGAGAAGGCACTCGCCTTTTATAGAAAATTACATTTTGAATCAAAGGCTAGGATTAAATCAATCCAATGGCACAAATTACACCTTTAGAAGCATCCAACAGTTACATTTAATTTGGGAGCTCATGGTACATCATAATCCAATTGCATAAAAACAGTTACATCATGGAACAATGAGGAAACAATATTATGCCAGCTTGTCATTAATGAAAATTCTAACTGGATGATGAAATCAACTTCACATGTCTTCCAAAAACTCCTTCTAGTTGTAGATAGTTTGGGCACAGATTCATATGCAGGCCCCACTTTTAATATTTATTTAATCCTGAAAAATAAATATCATCATTAGTAGCTCACATGTTAAAAATCCAATCCAAATTAAACTTATAAGGAAACTTTCCATTTTTGGAAATTTTTCCATTTCTAGAAAAAAAAATTTCAATTTTTTTTCCTCCATCTCAAGAATTTTAGTTTCATGAACATTTTAAAATTTCAATGAAAAATTTCCATTTTAGAAAACTTGCATTTGGAAAAATTTCCATTTCAAGAAAAAAAATCATTTTTGAAAAAATTTCCATTTTTGCAAAATTTCAAGTTTTTGAGGGGTCTCGGGATTTTGAGGGGGTCATGGAAATTTCAGCATAATCCTGAGGGAACAAAAATTCCCGAATTCCCTACAGGGTTGAAATCCCCTAAACCCCATAATTTTTTTTCTAGAAGGAATTTTCAAAAGGTTCAAAAAGCAACCCAGCCTAATTTTTCGTCCTCTATCCATGAGTGTAAAAAAAACATACATATAACATTGAAAATTCACTTCAAAATCCCCATTTTCAAATTCCAACACTTGCAAATTTCCCCTAGAGCCTCAAAATATTGTCCTCATCAAACCCAGTCTAGACTTACTCCCAAAATAACCTCCCAAGAAGAGAAAAAACAAAATTTGACCAAGCCAAGAGGTAGAGATGCAAAAGAAAAAAGAGGGTCCCTGCCTCTGGTGGGGCATGTGTGCAAAAATTGCACAACATTCTAAACATCTATTTCTTCATTCCAAGCATCTGTTTCCCCATTCTGAGCATCTATTTCCTTGTTTTGAGCATTCTTTTCCCCATTCCGATAGTCTATTTTCCCCTTCCGTAGGTTCATTTTCCCATTCTGATAATCTATTTGTCCCTTTTATGATTTAGACAAGTCTAAAAGCTAAGTTTGGAAAATTTTCCCTTGACTTGGGTGACCTTTCCCTTGACTTGGGCAACCTTATCCTTAACTTGGGCGACCCTACACTTGACTTGGGCGACCTTTCCCTTGAGTTGGGCGACCTTGCCCTTGAGTTGGGTGACCTATCCCTTGAGTTGGGTGACCTTTCCCTTAACTTGGGCGACCTTGTCCTTGACTTAGGTGACCTTGCTCTTGACTTGGGTGACCTTGCCCTTGACTTGGGCGACCCTGCCCTTGACTTGGGCTACCTTTCCCTTAACTTGGGCAACCCTGCACTTGACTTGGGCAACCTTTCCCTTGAGTTGGGTGACCTTGCCCTTGAGTTGGGTGACCTATCCCTTGACTTGGGTGACCTTTCCCTTGACCTGGGAAACCTTTCCCTTGACTTGGATGACGTTTTCCTTGACTTGGGTGACCTTTCCCTTGAATTGGGCAACCTTGCACCCTATTTGGGGGACCTTGCCACCTAGATAGGAAAATTTGCACAAAAGCAGACCTTTATCCATCTGTCCATCATTGTCATTTCCGTTCATCAACACTTTTGAAAGTCATTGTTTGTTTAACCAAATCACATAGGTGCTTCTTAGAACATCATTAGCGTCCATAGCCATCATCAAATCATCCATCCCAATCACCTAGACTTCGTTTTAGGGGTTTTGATTTTGATGCAAAAACTTTCAAAGGCCATAACTTTTGACTCGGGTGTCCATTTGGCTAAAATTTTATGGGTGGTTGCATTATGAGGTGGCATGTGGATTCCCAATTGACACTTATTCGGTTGGCCCCCATTTTGACACATTTTTGGCGCTTGAAACTTTCATCTTGATGCTCAAAATCATAATTTAGTGTTTTTTTTTCATTTTAAAAAAAATCATTTTCGTTAATAACCCTTAATGCATGTCTCATATTTAGGATTTTAGTTGGAAATTCATCCTACCTTAGTTTTAAGAAGTTTTTGGGAAAAAAATGGACTCTCAAAGGTATGCCTATGAAATTTCCTAAAATGGAAAAATTTGACAATTTTTGAACCCTGTCAAATCTAGAAAATTCTTATTGTTAGCACCTTACGTCATCTAGTTAAACCCTTTAACTTGGTTTAAAATCAATCCCATCACATCCTATAATCATCCTAATCTAAGATTTAATCCAATCCCAATATGAGCTTAACCTAAATCCCAATTTGAGCTTTAGTCCATCTACATCCAAGATCTTCGGGTATCAAAACAAATCTTAAGACCCCTTCTTCCATCTTCTTCCAATTCATCCTATTAGACCTTTCATCACCTTTTAATTCCTTCTAATCATATGTTCCCATATTTTGAATCCCTATCCATCTAATCTAACATCATGAATCCTTATCCTTCATTGATGCAAACAAAAATAGTAGTCAAGGGGAATCCTAATTATGTTGGTGACGATAATGAGAGTCTTGTTGATCAAGAAGTATATGACATAGATACCCTTGATGCTATAATTTCTAGTAAGCTTTCCCCAACTATTGTCCAAAATCAAATCACCCCTCGAAGTTATCCCATCACATCTTCACCCACACCTACTAGCAATCCTTATGCTACCTTTGACAAGGGATATCCATTATCTTCCTTGCCTGTATCATCACCATATCCTTCATCTTCATCTTTCTCTTATCCAACACCCACAACCTCTTATCCCAATCTACCATCCCAATATTTTTGTCCTACTCTACCATCCCAATACTCCTATTACAATCCCCCATCTATGTCCCCCTATTGTAATCCTCCTTACCAGTCTGCCCATCCTAATCCTACATTCACACGTTCTTATCTTAATCCTACATACCCATCAACCTATCCCAATCCAACATCCACATTTTCCAATCCTAATCAGGCATCCCAATCTTTTTTCCCTAATCAATTATTGCAATACCTCTACTACAATCCACCACTTGCATCCTCTTGTCCCAATTCACCATCCATGTCTTCCTATCCTAATCCACCATCCTGATCTTCCCAACCAAATCCTCCTTCCCAATACCCTTACTACAATCCACCAGCTGAATCTTCTTTTTCTAATCCACCATCCATATCCTCCTATGTCACCCCATCTTCCACTCCACCATGTCCTAATCCTCCATCTACTCCCAATCCTACATCCAACCCATTCCCCCATCTAATCCTAGTCCACCAATCCATAATCCTTCATCTATTCCCATCACCCCAGCTAAGCCTAGAATATGTAGAATTCTCATTTCGAAACTTCTCCAAAGACTTATGACAAAGAATACATCCCCAAATCCACATCTTGAGGTCATGGAACCATGCTGCCCCACTCCCCAATGTATGGTCACTAGTGATGAGACCCTTCTCAATCCCACACCTATCATTAATGTTCCCACCCCTAGCACCACTAAAACTATTGAAACCATCAAACCCACCAAATCCATTAAACCCCCATCTCTTACTCCAAGAGCCACCAAACCCATTGAAGACAATCAAACCCAATCACCATCTTATACTCCTAGCTCCACCCAATCCATCCAATACACCCAAGTACAATCCAATCCTCCCACTCCTCGTATCATCGAAATCCATTCCCATGAACTTCACGAATCATCCATCCTTCCATCTACCCCACTTGAGGAGTCCCTCCAACACTCCATCATCATGCCACCCACATAAGAGGAGTCATTCCAAGAGCTTGATCCAAAGCATACAAACATATCCCTCTCTCGACATCAAGATCCTACAACCCCATCTAGTCCATCTCAAGATCATAGTCTCCCATCCATTCCATTCCATGATCCCCTTAACACTCAAGATCCAACCACTCCATCTTAGGAGCCCTTATCACCTACTGCCACAAATCTAGATCCTATCATATCACCTAATCCCTCTCTTGGTCCCTTACCACTCACCCCTCATAATCAAGATGTTGTTATTCCATCATCACTATCCCATGATCCTCCATCATTGTCTAACCCCACTATCCCTACACCACTTTTATATTCCCTCGGTACTCTCACATTCATCCATGGTGTTTCCTTGTAGACGAGGAACCAAACATATATACCACCCATCCTCCTCCACCTAATAATGGACTCACATCATGTTTCAAAAATAAAAAGCGCCCTACCATAGAGTGAATGCTCAAAAGCATGAACTATCAAGGAGAAGGTTTAGGCCTTCAGGAGCAAGGTATTTTAGAGCCCATCCATGTCAAAGAAAATTTGTTTACACAAGGTCTTGGATATATCTCTCAAGACTCACAATCCAAAAATGTTGGTACAACCTCTATACATCCTCAATGAGCCTCCTCCAAAAGCATAATAGGCTCTTCCCGTCACTCCACAAAACCATTTTATGCCATCCCCCCTCCATCGTATCACCTCAAAACAACCATCCATATTCCTCCTTCATCTTCCAAATCCATTTTGGGTCCTTATGTCCCTCCATCCAACATCTCCCATCCTTCATCTACTCCATCTATTTTGGGTCCTTATGTCCCTCCATCCACCATCACACATCCTCTAGCTACTAAGTCCATTTTGGGTCCTTATACCCCACACTCACCTCCTCCATCCCATCCTATTCATCCTTTTATCTATCCATCACCTATCCATGTCACCCATCATGAACATCCCACTCTCATGTTCCCTAATCAGGATCAACAAAGGCATGTACCTGCACATTCTCCATCCACATATCATCCCCAAAATCCTACCTCTATCACTCCATTCATTTTCCTTCATATCATCCATCTCCCCACACCCATCCCATTTATATTAAAATCACTTTGGATGCCAAAGTAAAAATACATAAATCTAAACATCCACATGAATCTAAATCCCCTCATGTCTCCTTAAAAAGACATGTTGACAAACAGAAAAATCCAATCCAAAATCAAATCCAAAATTGAAATCAAACCCACAGGCCACAATGACCCACCAAAGCAAAAAACAAAACCATGTGGATCCCAAAGAAAAAAGATGCAATGCCTTCAAATGAAAAATATGTAACAACATCCAAAGTTGCTAATCCAAAATCTAGTCATACACCCCTTCCATCTCCTAAATCTGTTTTAGGTCCTTATGTCCCAAAATTCACTATTCCATCTCCTCCATTATCCCCACATCATCCATCCATTAATACTCCTATCATTTCACATCCACCACCATATGTGTCAATGTTAGTCCTGAACTCATCACCCCATCACACACCTACCCCATCATTCCATCCATATGCTTTCCAACATCCTATCCACTATCCCACATATCTCCCCCATCAAATTCCTTTAATCCATTGTCTTGCATAATCCATTTATCCCAATAAGGTTGTACCAACATCAAATAGTCACTTCACACATAGGCTCTTAATACCTCATATGGAACTTGGTGCTTGAATCCTCTTGCCATCTACTTATCACATGTATTCTAAATCCACTTATCCACATCCCTATCCTTATCAATCTCCATCCACATTCTATTGAAAAGTCAAAAAAGTTAAAATAACCAAAAAAGTAAAAAAAAAAAGAGAAATAATTCGTCCAATGGTGAAAACTTGACAAAAAAGTGTCTTGGATAAGTACCATGATGAAAACCTAGCAAACATGCATCATGTGTAAATCCCCCATCTAGCTTACTTCCACACTTGGGGGAAACTACATCCCCTTCATCTATCTCCTCCATCCCACCTGTCTTATTCATCCTACCTATCATATCCCATTTGTCCCAATCCCTCCATCCTCGTGATCTTGATATAGATAGGGAAAAACATATATACATGCTTTGGACACCTCTTGGCATATATTCCCCTCATCCATATACTATCATATTCCTTATCCTCTACATCTACCTTTTTCATCCATGCATCCTATCCACATCCATATGCTTTCCTTGTCCACTCGTTAGGCTACCATTGATCTCCCTTCCTTATCCAATCATCTTATCAATATCCATCTCATTCCCTTATCTTCCCATCCACTCATCTCCCATCCCTCCTGCCTCATCACACATGGAATATCTAGATTAGGGGCATCTACTTCCTTTGTGATATACTCCTTGGAGATATCATTCATGCATCATGTCATCCCCTCCATCTTCCAAATCCTTACCTTTCCATCTATCCATCTAGTAACCTCTTCCTCATCCAAATCCTTATCCCTCTATCCATCCATTACAACATCCCCTCCATCTCCCCATACTATCTTCCTATCCATCATAACATCCCTTTCATCTCCCCATCCTTACCTTCCTATCCATCTATCATAGCATCTCTTCCATCTCCCCATAATTATGTTCCTATCCATCCAAAAAATCCCTTTTGTCTCCCCATCCTTATATTCCCATCCAAACAATCCCTTCCATCTCCCCATCCTTATCTTCCTATCCACCCAAACAATCCCTTTTGTCTCCCCATCCTTATCTTCCTATCCATCCAAACAATCCCTTTCATCTTCCCATCCTTATCTTCCTATCCATCATAGCACCCCTTTCATCTCCCCATCCTTATCTTCCTATCTGTCTATCATAGCATCCTTTCTATCCCCCATCCTTATCTTCCTATCCATTCATCTCTATCCTCATCCCCTCTCATAATCCCCTATCATTGGTATCTAGATATAGGCTTCCCCCATGCAATCAAATGCCATCTATTTCACTATCATCACTCCTACTTCTTTCGCACATCTCTCTAATCTCCTATCACTTCTCACCACTCATCTCTCCATCATATCATCCTCCCAATTCATCTTTTGATAATATGGGAAACTATCCCATCCCTGAGCTTCATGTAATCACCATCATCCTATCTTATCCATCAAGTCAATCTTGTCTCATCATATCGGTTCCATCTTTTTATCCACTTATCATGGTTATCTCATCATCCCTTATCCATCATTTGTCTTTGATCTTTTTTCAAAATCCATTTCCCCTATGCTTTCACGTAAGCAAGGTCAATCATTTGATCTGCCCCCGGGGCATTTTTCCATCCAGTATTTGTCATCCACTAAGGTATCCATTGTTCTTTTTCCACTTTTATCCACGGTATTTTATCTAACTACGAGGGCTTTTCACTTTCATGTAGGAAAGGCTAATCTTTGATCTGCCCCCAAGCCCCTAGGTCTTTAGGGTGTGTCAGTCTCATGTCTTGTATCTCTTGTGTCGTGTCATCAGGCTATGCCCTTATCTAGCTAGTGCTTCATAAATGAGATCCACTTGTATCATTGATCCAATCGGTTTTGAATAGCCTGCATCATTTCGATCTTTTAGTTTAGAATCCGTCTTTGGTCTTAACAAGATGCATCCTTCCTAATAGACCTCATCAATCCCATCCTTTGGATCCTATGGCAAAGGACATTTGAAATTGATTGTGATATTTTGATACTTTTGGATTTTGTTTATCATTTGAGATCCCTATCATACCTTTTCATGGTCACCTTGATCCATCATATCATGGTGTGCTTTGACTAGTAAGCATAGAGGCATATATTGATCTTTTCTTTGTTGTTGTCTTCTTGGTTGTCCCGCGTAGTACCCACCAAGATCCCTACAGTTTTGCGTTATGCTGGGGCATCGTTTGTGTTGGTGGTTATCTCAATGACTGGCCCAACCAAGGTCTTCACAACTTTGGGGTGTTGGGATAGCCTTCTTATCTGTTGTGTTTGTTTTATGCATTAGACACTAATTTTCCTTGGTTTACGAACCCTAGCACCTGGTGTCTTATGCTATAGCAAAAAATAGTGCTCCAAAAATGGAAAATTGCATTATGATTGTATTTCATGATCAATTCTATTGCATTGCATACATTCCTGACCTATGACCTATGATTTTGGTTGTGCAAACATTCACCTTCCATCTCCTGTTCTTCTTAGGATACCAATGGTTGTTGACAGGTGTAGTTTCACACTCGTCTTCCCTTAATTTTGTAATGATGACAATGAAAGTACTTGCCATTAAACCAACAATACACCTACCATCTACCCTCATTACTATGCAAATCCTTATTTACACTTATGTTCATGATGCACTTCATTTCATGATTAGGCCATCACACTCACATATCACAGACCTTTATTTTTTACAAGCTAAAGCAAGCATGATAACAAATAAAAGTCAACCTACCACCTACGTCCAATTGGAATTTCATTTATCCCATGTTACATTATAGGTTCACTGCATTTCATCTCATGGGTGTTGTCATTTCATAATTATATTTTAATTTATTTATATGGATTATATTTGGTTATTCTAAGCATCTTAGATTCATTTCATTATCCATTCATTTCCATATTAATCCATACCATTAACACATTACATACATCTCCACTTGCATCATGAATTGTTAGATCCATATCCATAGCATATAAAGTCATCAACCATCCATCACATCCTGCATCATACACGTTAGTCATCATACATATCATCTATCTCATCCATATAAGCATCACCATACATCATCCTAATAAAACCATAAACATACACCTATGCATAAATAAAATCATCCATCTTATACACATAATATAGTGTCAATAAGGGTTGTCGTATATCATATAAAATTCAAAATATGAATTTCCATCACATAGTCCATAATAATGTCCATCATATAATAAAAATACATATCCATCACATATATCATCAAATAAATTACAAATAAAAGGCTCTAGATCAACTCTAATCTCTGCTACTCTGTACTATACATCCATCATGCACTGTCAAAAATAGGTATCATGTCACCTATCCTTAGTCCTCTCTACCGTGACCTTCCCACATCTAACCTCTAAGGTGAGTCTTGCACTCCCCCTCTGTGTGGAGGGGTCTCTCTCCAACTACTGTATCCATGGGTATGTGTCCTTGCTAATTGGGATGGGGTTGGCATCTATCGCCTTGCTCAAACATAGGTAGGTACCCGCTGCCCCTCTAGCACTACTATAAAGTAGACCACTGTATAGTAGCTAGCCTCTCACATGTACTCATCCTGCTCTGTAGCCTGATACCTAGCTACATCCCACTCTGCCCTATACTTGTCCCAAAATCCACAAATGGATCTCCTCTCCTGTGCCTATGTGTCATGTGCTAACAATAGCTGGCCAATCTCTCCTCCCGTCCACAACACTTGATCTATCGCTCTATCCCTCTCATCTTGCATAGCATGTACCTTTTCCTCTAATCTCTGTACCTTTTACCTTATCTCTCCACCCTTGCCTTGCATTGCCTATGCCTACGTTGTATATCTCTCATTCTGTATGGCTTGTACATGTTCCTATCTTGCATCTCTCTCTCTCTCCACAACATGTACCTATACCATTTCTGTGTACCTCTCACCCTGTAGGGTTTGAACTTGTATTTGTGTTGCATCCCTCTCTATTTGCAAGGTATGTACCTAGGCTCTCATAGCCTCCTCCCTCTCCTGCATCAACCCCATGTCTCCCACTATCTAATCTGCTACCTTGACTCTATCACAGAGCTTGTCTCGCTCTAGATTCAGCTGAGTCCTCTCTTTCAATAGCCTCTCCACCTGTATCCTCAAATCATCTAGGTCCTTCTCTGCCTCTACCATAGTCCCTACTAATACTTTCTCTATCACTCCTCTAGGCTCTCATTGTCCTCTTTCCTGTAGTATAGTCACCACTGCCTCTATCCTATATTTCTCCCATCTCACCCCTACCCCCCATGCTCTCTAGACACCTCCACCTCTAACCCAGCCACCTCTACTCATAGGTGACTCACCAACATCTGGAGCCTATCCTTCTCTACCTCCAGCTCTAATATTTGTTGCCCTATATCAATGGCCAGTGACATGAAATCCCTTTGGCCCTCTACCCACACTCTAGCCACCTCTACTCATAACATGCTCACCTCGAGCTCTAGCCTACACCTTGTAGCCTTTGTATCCCTCAGTGTCTGCTAGCTGACCTATAATCTTGCCATGACCCCTCTCAACAATATAGTCGGATCCTCTGCTATAGGTGGTACCATGGCCAATTGGGTAATATCATGAACATCCACATCCATCACATTTGCCTCTACCTCATCTCTCTCCTCCTCTATTTCGATCTCCACCTAGGGTCTCCTCCATTATCTCCTCCTCGTCCTCACCCTCTCCTACTAATCTATGGCCCCTACCTCCCCCTGTCCTCTCTCCTACTAACCTACTACCCTAGCCACCTCCTGACCTCTCCTCCTCCCTCTCCTCTATCCTACTAGCCTCAGCTCATCCTCTAGCCCAAAACCAATTGCCTCTGTAATTGGCTCCTCTGGCATAATTTGTATGGGTTGATGATAGACATACCATGCAGTGAATCTAACTGTCACTCCCACCACTGCTCTTCCTCTAGTCCTACCCGAGCAAAGTACTAGCTATAGTGTCTCCCAATGATCCCTCACAAACTCAGGTGTAATAAATTCCCCCCATGGTCACTCTCATGAGATTTCCCTAAATATCTCTAGTCCATGGGGAATGTCTTAGAGAATCCCAAACTGTGTGGTCACCCTGTCTGACCTATGTGCCTCCACTATACATGGATCCTTCCCAACTATATAGCATCTGGTATAGAAATATCCTTTGTGCCTCTCCTCATCTCTCCTCCATCCAGTAAACCATCATGTCATGTATGACCTACACACTATATGCTCCTCCAGCAGATCATCTAGTGTCCTCCTCCATCTGTCCAAATCCCTCAAGCCCTCATAATTCCACACCCATCCCTATTCTATCCCATACTAGTAAGCCACTAGTAGTGTCATATCCTCCAAACATGCTCTCACCACTCTTGGTCTAGCCACACTATTGTGCTCCCAGGCCCATACCTATAGCAGTGTCACCTATGTCAAGTTGATCGCCTCTCGGTAGCATGTAATGTGCATATCTTTGTACAACTATGCTATTACGCATGGACCCCATGTGAAATATCCCTCTCTCCCATCCATGATATGTCATATCACCTCCATGTAGCTAAGGTTGTAGAAGTGCCCACTCCGGTCTAGTATCAACAATCCACTAATCAACCCACATAGGTATAGTGGTAGCGGTGACACCCCCAATACCAGGTATATGTCCACATCCAACCCATTCCTCTACACAGGAAGGTCATCTCATTCAAAAAGGACCCATATGGTCTTATCCAACACTGCCCCCTCTGATCTCGTTGTGCTCACCAGGCGGCTTGCTATAGGTAGCCTTAGTATCTGCCACACGTCCTCCAGAGTCACAGTCATCTCCCATGTTGGGAGTTGGAATGTCAAGGTCGAGGAGCTCCATCGCTCTATAACAGATGTCAACATTGCCCAATGTGCTTTGATAGTCAGATATCCTAGCGTATATAGCAACCCTGTGCATGACAAAGCCGCATGGTCTACTCTGTTCATGGCTGCTATCATCCCCTCTAGCACCTTTGATCATCTCTTGCACATCCATAGACTATCAAATGACTACATCCATATCACACACTATGTCAGTCATTTGCTCCTTCTTTTCTCCATCTCTCCTTATTTTCCATTTCTCGACCCCCAGTTATCTTTTCACGAATTCCCCCCTCTTTTTGGATAAATTTACTCAATTTTCCAAAATTAGTTTTCTTTTCCTTCTCTTGGCCTAGTCTCTTTTTTCTTTTCTTCCCCCCGTTGTCTCCCACCCCTTTTTCTACCCCTTGGGTTAACCTTCCCTCTGAACAGGCGAGCCCGCCCCGATGGCAAGCGATCCCATCCACTGGACACGGGTGAGCCCACCCCGACGGTGGGCGATCCCACCCTTTGGGTGTGGGAAAGTCTACCCCAACAACATGCAATCCCGTGTGTCGAAGGGGTTAGCCCATCGAGGAGGTGGGAAAACCTGCTACTGGATGGGAAGCCACACCCTAAGGTGGCATCACCCCTATCTAGGCAAAGTCACCCTTCTTTCGAGTGGGGTCACCCCTCTTCCGGGTGGGGTTTCCCCTGTCATTGGTGTGCTCGCCCATGTCCTAACTAATTTTCCTTTTGGGCGGATTTTCCCAATCTAATGGCAAGTCCACCCTTTCCTCATACCCCCTGTCCTTTTGGGCACTTTTTGTTTCATTTTCTAGGCTCATTTACTAATTAATTGGGTAAATTTCCCCCCCTTTTCCCACTGCCTCTAATAGGTGATTCTGCCTACCCAATGGGTGAAATTGAAATTTCACCCCCTACCCATTTTCTAAACTACTCCAATCATAAAACCCATGATTTTAAAATGCATTAAACCTTAAAAATACATCACAAAATGCTTCAAATCACAAAGAGGGTTTTGGACCTAACTTGGCATGGAACCGCGTGCCCATGAAAGAACCATCGTACCTCATCCCCTCAATGGATGATGTTGTCATCGTAGTCGTCTGACATCCTCATCTCCTTCTTTTCCTTTTCTTTGTCTCACTCAACTACCAGGTGTACAAATGAGGAATAGTAATTTCTAAAATTATTATATATAACATTTCCCTCCTTTTTTAATTTTTTAAGGGTATTTTTACCCTTTATTTCCCCTCTTTTTAATTCAACTAATCCTCTAACTTCTCGCGGCCACCATTTTCACCTCGTGTGTCTATTTGACTCCATTCAAAAGCCAATTTTATGGTTTTCTGAGCTCTATCCAATGGTACCTTCCATCTCTTCATATCGAGAAGTCACCTAGACTCCCTTTTTCTTCCCCAACCACCCTCTCGAGGGGGCATACCCTACCATTTTCGTCTGTTCCTCCATCATGGTCACTTTCCTACGAGATCAGGGCATCTCCTTATATTTCCCACCATTTGGACAGCTCACATAACTTCTCCCATGCTGGAGCATCATTTTCTAGTCACTTCCTCTATAAAGTCATTTCCATTTTATTTTTCTTTGAAACACTATTATTCTAACAATATTTCTAAGAGGGGAAAAATGTAGACATCCAAATTTGACCACTCCCACATGGTGAAACCCATCTCCTTTATTCATCTATTACATCGATACTAATTAGATGATTTATTTATTTAATATTTCTCCTTTTTCCTAAGGTTCCTAAAGTATAACAATTAAATACTTTACCTTTTATCCTTTCCTCTCTAAATTAAGTAAATATATCAATTTATTTAATTTAGTCATTTAGCCTTTTTGAATTTAAATCAATTTTAAATTCCCTATTTTCTCTCTCCATGTCACATCCTCCACAATTTTCGTCTAATTTAGATTAGTTTGATTAATCCATGATTAAGATGTGCACACCTTTAATCAGGATTAAAGTCACATCCTCCATATTTGGCCACTTGCCTCTAATCCCTCATTAATATTCTTAATCACCTATTTGCACAACCTTAATTTAATCACATGCCATATTTTCTATGTCCTCCAATTCAACCTTTCATAAGTGCTTTCCCTTTTAAGCCTTGACCTCTTCCCCATGTGAATTAAAAATTCACATTTATTCATTCAATGCATTTCTCTTCCCCATGTAGGTTGTTGGGAAATTCTAAATTCCGTCATAGGTCACATTAGTCACATGGGACAAGGACATCCTTTATGAGGACCTTGTCTTATCCTTAATGTACTTCCAATCATGTGAATTTAAAATTCACATTTATTTCCCCAACTACTTCTCTCTTCCCCATAATGATTAGTGAAGAATTTTAAAATTCCTCACTTGTCACCATCCTTCCGCATGGGGAGAAGAACTTCTTTTTTGAGGAAATATTCCCCTAGTCCCAAGGTACTTGCAAGTACCTCCACCTCACATGTCCTCTCTCCACCTCATGTGTCCTTTTTTCCATCTCATTTCCATTTGGAAAGATGTGAGGGTTTGTGTGTCCCCAACTCAACACAACCCTCCATCTTGCCCATGTTGGCTAAATCCTAGCCATTGAATCCTCTAGAGACTCTTCCCTTAAAATGGAATATTTTTTCTCATTTGCATTCATAACTTGCATTTCACATTTTCAATTTTGAAGCTCTAGCATTCTCAAGCACAAGAATTTTGCATCCAACCTCCATTATTGGACTCATTAAGCTTTCATTGCATCCATTTTGAATTCATCTATCAAAACACTCACATCTTTCATTGCATTCATCATACAATCTAGATCAATTTGCATACCATTTCATCATATTTTCCATCAAGGAGCACACATCCAAGCTACATGAAAGGGCCAACTAAGAAGATCAACTTGAACAAAGGTGTAATCTCTTGTTTTATCTTTTCTTTGTTTAAGTTCAACTTAGGCTAATCTTGATGTGGTGTTATGTTATTTATCCTTTGCATTTCTATTGTTTTGCACCTTTAGGGTAGGAGATCATGTTGCATTACAATTCAATCTCCTATCTCTCCTTGAATACATAAAGTATTCTTCTAGGGGGAGCATAATAGTGTAATTCTTTATCGTTGGTCTATCCCTTTGTAATTGATATTAATAGGGGAGAGTATATAAAATTGGAGAAAATTAGAGGTATGCTTTTGTAATTGGTGTTAGGGTGAGAGTATAGTATGCAAGTTATTGCTAAGGAGAGTGAATTATAATGATAATTTTTATTCTAAAGGAGTATAAGAAAAATTGGTATGCAGAGAGAGCATAGCACGTGAATGATGCAATGGTACAAAAAGGGGGGTATGAATGATGTTGCCATTTTTTTCAATTTTTCAAGTGCTTCCATCAATGACAAAGGGGGGGATTGTTGGAATTTGTGTCATTGATGTCAAAGGATAGTCATGATGGTCATTTATTTCAATGGACTAGCTTAGGAAGATTGTTTATATTTGTTTTGTACATGTCCTAAAAAGTTACAAATGTTATTAAGCAACATTGCATATATGCTGCATAGTCTTGATGTAGGAAGTTTTGGAAGGTTGTAGAGGAAATAGATAGATGATTTGTTATGGGTTTTTCAAGAATATTCTAGATATATGGTCCACAAGTTTTGGTGACAAGATTTGAGCTTGAAAATGATTTATTTCTACTCTTTGGTCTAGCTAGGGTTTTGCAAAAAAAACCCTAAGGGTTTCAATCGTGGCATTCATAGGAATTTCTATTTTTGTGTTGACTTGAAATAGGAAATAACTAGTTAATTAAGTCATATTAATCCGTATGGGTTGTTGTGTTACCAAACCCTTCATCCTAGTGGTTACTAGCTTGAAAAATTGTTTGAAAATATGAATATTTCCTAAGTCTGGTGCTTAAATAATTTATCTAGCTTGATTGACGGTGGAGATCTTAGATTAAAGATCAACGGTTTTCATTACATCACACTTGATCTTCACAACACATATGTGATTCACTCTAACATGGTTAAAAGTGTGACAATGTGGAATCATGCCATGTGTATAGTGGGCTTGAGTTCTAAGCTACTTATTTTTCTAAGATTGATGAACCATGTGAAAGATGTTAGAGATTGATGGCTAATGCAAAATTGCATTTCCAATTCATTCTGACATAGTATTATTTGCGATGATGTGAAATGACAAGTGTCAAAAGATGATTGTAGATCAAGGACTCTATTCATCACATTTTCAAGATTTCAAGCATAAGGCTAAAATGTGATAAACAAAAGCAATACGATCACGATCAATGCTGCACATTGAAGGAGAGGATAGGATGGTTATTGCAATAACACATTTTTTTTCCTTCTCTAACAACACCAAGTTTTTGATGATACGATACAACTCCACATGTCTTAGATGACGTCAGCGAGACAAATGGCATACTTCTACTTCTTTGCAAAGGAATAGTGGGTCCCTATGATGGCTTTGCAAAAACATGGAATGGTGAAACATGTTCATGATGATAAGTGGAATTTATTCATTGCATCACATAGCTCCTATACATCACATATGCCATTCTTCAAGTGTAAAGAAAAATGTGCTAAGCTTATGGTATGCGATAGAGATCAATGACGCAAATTTAAAGAGAGATTGATCTAACAGTTACATTTTAGAGTTGAGACATATCATTAGATCATGGTGAAAAAGGAAAGATAAATGGTTGATATTCAAAGTGGGAAAAAAAATACTTCCTAAAGAAAAAATTTGATGGCTAGTTATAGAGATAAAGCCGATTTAAATGTATTTCTAAACAATCATAAAAGTGACAATTTCAAGGGACTCTAAAGCAATTAGGGTTTGTTTAAATATAGGAAATAGTTCCTGTCGGGCTAGAATGGTTGTGTAAGTGGTTGTTGAATATAGAACATCAAAATATCATGTGTATAGGGGAGATGTAAATAAATATTATGGGAATACACAAAAGGTTATTAAATTGATGGTTTTTAGGTTGGTGCAAGAACATATGGTGATAGACAAAAATCTATCAAGGTGATGATCATGGTAATGGTGAATTGAGAGAAGTGTAGTACAAAGGAAGAGAGTCCAAAATAATAAATTGAAAAGATTCTTTTTGGTTGAAGAAAAACCAGTATCAACATATACATGAACTTGTAATGTTGTAGAGGTTGGTACCTTAGAAAGATTAAGTTGCTACTCAATTAGGTGTGCATTGTACCTTGAGGTTGGTCCCAAATCATTGTGTTAGGTTTGTAGTGTACTTGGAGGTTGGTCCCTCAAAAAATTGCATTGGGTGTCAATGCACGTGGAAGTTGGTGCTTATAAAACATGTCATTTCATTTATTCTAAGGCTGGATTAGGACGGTAGATTCTAGCAGCTATTTTAAGCATGGTTTTTTCCACATTAGGATTTCTACATATATTTGGTGTCTTCTTTGTGATTGATATTTTTGTGTGATCTTAAATCTTGTTTATTTTTAATTTGCTAAACATTGCATACATTGATTCACCCCCCTTTTAGTGTATTGGTGTTCTTTCAACAAAGGAGAGGTAGGGAGGGAAAGAAGGGTGAGAGAGAGGTGAGATAGAGAGAATTAGAGAGGGAAAGAGAATGAGAAAGAGAGAGAATGGGGGGAGGAAGGGAGGGAGAGGTTGAGAGGGATAAGTGAGATAAAGAGAAGTAGAGAGAGAGATATGGAAGGAGGGAGGGTGGGAGAGAGAGAGGATAGATAAAGAGGGATAAGTGACATAGAGAGAAGTAGAGAGAGAAGAGAGAGAGAGAGAGGGAGAGAGAGGAGGGAGTGACAAAGAGAGAGGGAGAGAGAATGGTGAAGTAGAGAAAAGGAGAGAGAGAGAGAGAGGGAGTGATGGAGGGAGAGATAGGTAGAGAGAGGGAGATGAGAGATAAGAGAGTGATGCATGAGCATCCTTGGTTGTAAAGAAATATTGTGTCAACCAAAAATAGTTATTTTCTTGCACTACATTCAGTAGTAGTTTTAGTATTATAGACACATAAAATATACTGATTGGCATTATGCATCTAATCCTGACTTACTAACATCGTTTCTTCTAAATCATCCCTCAGTCTAACCATTCAATCAAATCCCCCTATCTAATTAAATTCATCAATATTCTTCTCTTAATTAAATAAATCATTTTATCTAATCAAGTCAGTCTCTTTTGTTAATTAAATCAATCCATCTGATCTAATTATCCCTATTTAATCAAATAATCAATTTATTTGATTAAATCTCTAAAGTATATCCATTAAATTAAATAAATTAAAACCTTATTCGATTTAATCTAACACCATCTCTTTTAATTAAATAAATCAAAATCCTTATTTAATTAATCCTCTTTCATATTCCTCTCTTATCTGATTTAAATAAATCCATAAATTTGAGTCAAATAGGTCACATCATCTAACCTCTCTCATTAAATTAATTAATTTTTAATTTAATCTCATCTCATGTCACATCCTCTAGATAATGCAAGTTGCACATGAAAATAGATTTAATTCATTTATTAAATCTCTATTTTCCTCACAAGGCATCTTTTGGAATATTCTCTCAATTTGAATTCAAAAATTCCAAGTCAAAATGTACATCCAACAAGGAAATAAATTAATCTTACATGTCCTTTTTCTTGAGGCAAGTGGCATTTATTTCATTTTCCCTTCCCTCTTACATGTCATTTCAACAAATCTGAAATTCAAAATTAAGCATTTATTGACACAAACCCCAAATCTTGCACATCCTTCATCCATTCATAGCTTGACAAGTGGCATCATATCATTGGATGAATGTTAGTCCCACATTTCTCAAATTTGGACATTCATCCATCTTGGAATTCTATAAATAAAGAGCTCATATCCTCATTTCATCATCCACAATCCAAACAAAGTTAGCATGCTCAAATATCTCTTGAATTTTATCCATTATCATTGAGTCATAGCTAGGTTTTTGCAGATTTTTGGCTTGGAGTCTTCATTCTTCACCAACAAAGTGGATCAACCATCTTCAACACATCAAGCTTGCATCATAGGAATTGGGAAAGGACCAATTTTCACATCAAATTGGCACCAATTCCCCCATGGGATCATGAGTTTGCACATCTAATTAGGATTTAATCTTTGTTTTATCATTGTCATTGTGTTCTTTGTTGTTTTCTTTCCTAGTTTGAGGTTGTAAATGGATTTCATGGGGAATCCTTGTTTTGGCTTGCAATCACTTCTCTAACTCGTTTACTCTTGTTGTTTTGCAGGTACCAAGGTTGGGGTTCGCACAAGTATTTCATCCCACATTTTATTGCATTGTTGTTTCTCAGTTTGTGGAGTAGGATATAGCATCTACACATTGACATCTATCACATATCCATATATTCATAATATTTGTATTTGTCTACCAAAAGTTATTGCTCTTATAATTTTACTGTATTTTTTAGTTAAAGCATTTGGGGCTGACCTAGTCCAGATTTCTTAGTGCAGACCTATTCTAAATTGTTCAAAGTATAATGGGAAATCATACAAGCATCTTGGGTTATTGAGACCTATCTTGGAGATTCACAAGTTAATTATTTTTGTGAGGAGCTATCTTTCCATGTTTTGAGGCCAACCTTAATGTATGATCATTCATCAGGTTTATGAACCCTTGTAGTTGGCGTGAACCTTTGTTGGAGCTTGAGAAGCATATTTATGAGAATTTGTAATAATTTAGGAAGCAATTCATTTAGATGGGGATATATTAGAAATTACATTTTCACAATAACCCTTCAGGGGCATGTAATAATGCCTTTGGCTATTTGTATTGTTGAATGCCCTAGTGGTAGGCCTGTGCACCTTAGATATTTTTCCATGAGGCATATGTTGTAGGTAAGACTATCAATTCAATAAAGTTTCATGTTCACATATTAGTTTCTTGTGTTATTTTTTCTGTGTTGACTAATTGCTACATGGTTTGGACTATTCCTTCTAAAACCCTCCTACCATTACTACAAGTGGTCTAAGAGTGATTTTTTGATTCCTAAAGGAATTCCTTTAGGTGAAACCCTTGTAGCAGAATTGACGAATTGAGGAAGTTACACTGATTCACGGGGAGATATGCTACCAAGGAGAGCACTTGCTATGGAAAATGTGGCTAGAAGAATGGATGAAATGTTGGAAATGATGTGTAATATGCTAGTTCGATTGGATTATTTTGAAAAAGATCAAAGGTGAGGCCTAAACCCTAGGTAGAATGAAGAAAGTGATGATGAAGCATAAAATGTTGTGAATCAAATTGAGGATTCCCTAGGTGAAGAATAAGAAGAATTAGATTATCTATGAAGATGTTGAAAGCGATTTCAAAAAATTAGTAAATGAGCTAGAGTTGAAATTCAAATTATTCAAGAAATTTTAATACTAAATAATTGATTGACTGGATAAATGAAATGGAAGAATACATTGAATATGAAAAAATTGAAGATCTAGAAAGAGTTAGATTTTTGAAAACAAAATTGAAAGGCCATGCTACATTATGGTGGAAAGAAGTTCAATTGGATAGAAATAGAAGAGGAAAAGAAAGAATCAACAAATGGGACAAAATGGCGACAAAATTGAAGAATCAATTCATACTTGTAGATTATGAAATTGAATTATTGAAGAAATAGAATAACCTAAGACAAAAGGAGAGATATTTGAAGGAGTATATTGAATAATTCTACAAAATGATAGGGTGTTGCCACAATAGTTGTTTACACTTTCTAGGAGATCCTAATTTTTGTTGAAATCACATATTTTTAGAGTATATAATGATTTAAGCCTTGAAAAATTCCATTTAAAGTATTCGAATTGAAGAGGATTTGATCAAACCACCTTAGACCAAGCCCCCTTGGATAGAACCCCTCTAGTTTTAAACCATACCTATAATGGAGTCTCCTTTACACCTATCAAAATGTTGATAGAAAACCACTTTTGATTTACCTTCTGGGGAATCAAATGAATTCATTTAAAATTTATTTTTTGTATGTAGTCCTTATTATAAGCTTCCAAAAAATTATAATTTTAATTAAATTAAATTTTATTATTATATTTATTTTTTATTTCTTGTGAATGTAGGTTTTTCACCAAAAATCAAGCGCTCTGTTCTGCACATATGGAAAAATAGAAGATTATAATTTTTTCTTGAAAACTATGAGTGCACCAGATATTGAAGTCCTTGATCCAACAAAAGTAATAAATTGAATTTCGATACATACAAAAAAGTTGTGCTATATGGTCTGCCTATGCCTGAATTGTAATTGGTTTGACTTCAAAACTTGATTAAGGAAAAAATATTCAATAAAACACCATGAAACCAATTGGAAGAACCAGATATCATAGGTATAAATCTAAATTCAAAAAAAAAAAATTATCCTTCATGGAAAAAAAGTTGTGTTATACGGTGAGTGTCACTCCTTAAAAACAGTGTTTAATGAAAAAAGCTAGTTTTCGAAGGAGATGGAAAAAGAAGTGCAATATGATTCCAAATATTTTGAAAAATATATATTTAGAATCTATAGAAAAATTTTCACAAATCAGTAGTTTTCATCATCTTCAATTTACTCATAGTTTAGTCGCTATAGGTGTCCAAAAGTGAAGATTTAGTTAGAAAAAATTAGTTCAGTGTCCATTTTTGTCAAAAATTGTAAACCAGTATTGTGGGATCACCTAATAATAAGAACCGGTCATAGTGAAGTAAGGAAAGAAAAGGTTGCAATATACATCAAAGGATTGAGATCAAACATTCAAGAAGAACTAAGCCTAGTAAAGATGACATCAGTTTAAGAAGCGTACCTATTTGCATTAAAGGTGGAAGAGAAGTTGAACAAGAAATTTGAACAAAGGCAAAGAAGTGCAAGAGGAAGATTTTAGTAGATGGAACCCCAGTATGGAGAAAGAACACCTTATGCAAAGTAGAAAAAAGATGTAAAAACCTATTGGAGTGAAGAAAAGGATGTCAATTCATAACATAGAGGGAGATCAGTTAGTAGTTCATGATTAGTTAGACTTCATATTTTTGCATCAACCCTTCGGGGTCATGTAATAAGGCCTTTATCCAATTGTATTGTTGAATTCCCTTGTGGTTGGCATACAAGCCCTATATATTCGTCCACGAGGTATGTATTGCATGTAATATTTTCAATTCAATAAAGTTTCATGTTTGCATATTAGATTCTCGTATTATTTCCATTGTGTTTACTCATTGATGCATAGTTTAGACTGTTCCTTTTGGAACCCTCTTGCTATGATTGCACCAAAGAGAGAAAGAGAGGGAGAGAGAGAGAGAGAGGGGGGCAGGATGGAGGGAGAGAGAGGAAGAGAGAGAGATATTGAGCTTAGGGTAGAGAGGTAGATAAAGGGATTATTATAGAGAGAGAGCAAGATGATTGGAGCCTACTGATTATTGAAGTTTGAATTATTGATTACTAAAATTTGACCAAGTTTAAAAATTTATAAGATATTAAAAAAACTAGAATCTACACTATAAATCCTAGAGATCCAAAAACATTCTTAAACATCTTGAAACTATATATATATAATATAACTTAAAGTATAAAAATTTAAATTTCCATATATAAATGGCAACTTATAACACTCACATTATGTACAATCACATAATGCGAGGGCATTATAACACACTCATGTTATGTTTTTCTTTGGAAAATTTGAAGCCTTTTTCTTGGACTTTCCTTGGTCTTCCAAACCAAATGTTTTGAGCGACTTTTCAACATCCAAAGATGTATTTTTGTGAATAATAATAATATTGACATAATCTCGAGTATTCTCCCCATTGGGTTTGTACGTTTTTCAATGTCATGTCAAAAAATACCATGATAATATTAAGCTCTTTGCTAGCTATCTAACCATGTAATTTTTTTCATATTTTGAGTATGTTGAGGTTTTCATCTTCTTCTTTTTTGTTAGTGTATCCATCTTTTTTCAAAAACCAATGTGTGGTAATTTTGACTTCATTTTTTAACCATTTATTAAAATTAAAAAAAAATTACATTTTTAGAAACTATACTCCATTCTAAACATTAAAAATAATAATTTTTGATCATTTAAAAAAAAATTAGGGGGGAGCAATTTAAATTTTTCTATTTTATCAAGATCCATCAACTTTGAAAATTAGTAAAAAATCATATATTCATTAAAAAATAACAAAAAAATGAGCATAAACTACATGGTGTTAGCTAATTTCTTACTAAAGTGATTTTTGAAATACTAAAAAAAAATTAAAAATTTTAGGGTGGCCACACTAAATAGTATGTTATGTTTTTTTTTTAAAAAGTAGGACTAATTTGTGTGGCCCCCATTTTTGAACCCCTTAATATTTACTATTTTTAGAAAAAAATAGTTTAGAAAGTACATTTAGATTTTTATGAATCTTTTTTTTGTTGCATCTTAAAATTTTGAGTGCAACTATCTTCAATTCCTCATCCAAGGTTGGTATTTCTTAATTTTAGAAAAAAAGTGGCCACTTAAAACCCATTTTTGGTTGTCAATCTCTTTTCACTCACTCTTGAGTTCTCACTACATGTCAATTTAATTATTACATTCATAATCCTTCATCCATTCATCCCTACATTTTTATTTTCTACCATCCCCCATCGACATATCTCATCTATGTTGGGAAATCATGGGTTATCTCAGATAGAAAAAAATTGAGAACAATAGTACCTTTGGTAATTTTATTTTCATCATACTACCTCAAAGACACAGACCTCTATGCCACAAAGCTGAAATAGGCACATTTCATTTTCCACATTGACCCTTAGAGAGAAACTCATGCAAATTATTTGTTTCAACAACACCATTAAAAAACCGCAACAACCATGAAAGATGAAATAAAAGACATGAACACACATATATACATGGGGAAAACACTTTCGGGTAAAAAACCTCACACTCCAAAAGCCTAGATCGAATTGTATTATTCAGCAACAAAATACAGTTACAATACAATATCAAAGTCACAACCTTTATAGATTTTACATTGTGTTTCATTATGGAGAAAAGTTTGGCAACACAAACCCCTCATTACTATCTCTCTTAGCGGGAGACATCTCATGACTACATAGCTACATGACTCGACCATTGGCCTCTCAACCTCTCCATCGCATAGTCGCTCGCCCTTCACCTTTTGTAAGATTTGTCTCTCCCACAGTGTCACAACCTCTCGACATACACCTAGGTTCTCAGCCGGTTCACACCCAAAATCTCAGTCTCTTTGCTTGCATCTAGCCTCTCGACCTACATCCAACATCTCAACCTCATCAGCTTGTTCGGCACCCAGCCACTCAACCTTCATGCATCCTCTCAACCTTTTTGCACCATCTCGGTCTCCACCTGGTAGCCTCAACTAGTACTCAGCCCTTCGGCATCACATCTAGCCTCCATGCCTTTTGGTTACTGCCACTCATAGTTGTCACCACTCTCTACTCCAAGTTTTGAGCTCCGAGAGAATTTCCCTCAACCTTCATCGCATTTGGCCTTTCAACCTACAACTCAGCTTGACTAGGGTCAACCTCTGCTCTATGAGAGCTTCCATGATAGACACACTAGCTAATGCCCTGAAGTATTCTCTATTGGTAACAGATCATTCAACTATCATGCCCCTCTAGGGTTTCACCTCAAACTATACGCCATCATCAATGCTATCCATTAGATAGGAAGTCAAAGAAATCTCCACCGTTGAAATTAGGGTTCTCAAAGAGTCACCGAGTCAACCCTCGAGCACATGGGCCCACATGTCATCTATCCTCCATGTCATCGCCAATTGTCAGCCTCTCATGATCCACCAACCAATTGGGTCCCAAGTGGTCCCCACCATCCATGCAACATTCATGTTACTGTCATACAACTGATGTCACCATTCACATAGATAGGTCCCAGATCCACCGGCATCCAAGTCGCTCTATCACTAGAGAACCAAACTTCAGGATCTCTTGACAGAGGTTATGAAGTTCCCAAAACTCGTGACTTGCCGATAAGGGAATCCCCCTGTTGCCCAAAACTCGAACTTCTAAACCTCACGGTAGAGGTTACAAAGATCCCAAAAGCTACAACTTCCCAATAGAAGGATTTCCTTATCACTTGAAACTCAAACTTCACAACCTCTACTGAAGGTTAGGAAATTCTTGATCACTGTGACAACAAAGGAGATCATCTAGTTGGGAAGTTAAAAAACTTCTAAACTCCATGAAAAGGTTCCAAGGTTAGAAACTGTAGTGATCCCATGATCAACACATTGTTTCCCAATTACAATCTTTCAGAACCCCGTGACATAGGTTTCAAGGTTCAAGATTTGGTCGATAGGCCAAAAAAGGAGGAAAGGATAAGCGCTCCAAGAAGCGACCAAGCCAGTAATTTGAGTCACATTTCTCAACAATCTATTCCATAATTCTTACCTAATCATTGATCCCATATGCACTTGCTTCCCTTATCCCTATTTCTCCTATCTTCCAGCTTCAACTTATTCTGCTCTATCATTCAATGTACCATGGCATGATGATTGCATCCACATATCATAATATGCCATATCACCTATCATCCATCATCATCATTGCATTAATCCATTAGGTTCATTTTAGGCTAATATATATTTATTAATCTAAGCATCTTTCATCCATCATAAGCATTTTGTAATCTATTTGATCCATTATTTGTGCATCTGCATTTGTTAAACCATGCATCTTTTCATCCTAATCATTACATATCTCCCATCCCATTAATCTTCCATATCCCTATCCTCATATCCATATTCACCGCTCATCATTCCATCCTACCACCTAATCCCCTCATCTCATAATCCCTTCTCATTGGTACCCAGTTATATGATATGCCTCCATTCAATCTAATTCCATCTATCCAATTATGCATCACTCCCTACAATCCAAATCATAAGAAAATACTAATATATGCAATCTAGTTATGTAGTCTATGCAAAATAATCCAATCATATTTGTGGTCTTGTTCCTATCCTTGTTGCAAGCCTTGGTCCAATACCATTTTCCATCATCAAGATGTATCCTTCCCAATCCTTGCGTTGTTTTAGGATTATCATTCCATATCAACAACACCCAATCATTACCATCAATATGTACACTTCCTAATCCTTGTGTTGTTTTAGGATATATCCTTCCTATTGGAATTGTTTGTCATTTATGTCAAAACTTGAGGAGACTATTGTTATGGTTGTCGACACTTGGGAATAATGTTGCATATGTTTGTGAGATTGGTGATTGGAATTGATTGTCATTGATGTTGTTGTCATTGGTGTCTATAGTTGTATGCTTATGATACTCTATGGTGATATGCTCATGGTTGGATATCATGCCTTTGATATTGTGAATGTTCATGGTTGGATGCCATGCCTTGTTTGATGACAAGTAAAGATGTATTGAGTATGGTTGTTGCCAAAAGAAATAATATCATGATGATATATTAAGAAGAAGATTAGAAGCATTAAGATGAGGATTAGAAGTAATGTTTATGGTGGAGACATGTTGTTTATGGTCTCTAGAATGTTGTATGCTCTCTCCTATTGTTCTTGAGGAAGTATGTATTGTTACAAGGATGTTCTAGCCTCTGCAAGTTGGTGAAAGGTTCTACTACAAGAAGTTGTATTGAAGTCTATATGGGAGAATGCTCCACATTCCTCTGTTGTTGAAGATATGGTATTATAGTTGAGGATTCAATGCTTTTTCTCTATGGGTTTTACACTCCTATCTTTTAGGTCACTATTATCATTGAGGAGGTTTTTAATAATTAAATAAGGTTGGAAATTTTGTTGTTTGTTTGGACTAGTTTGGAAAATACTCCACATTTCTCTACATTGATTTTTTTCCTCCTATGGCTTGGTGGATGTGCTCTAGTGCTTTTCTAGTGTCTCAATTATTTTTTAATGTGATGGTGTGTACCATAAGTTGATATGTTAATTTCCTATCTCATGGTTGTGTATTTTGTACTTCTCATATGAAGTACTATATCTTTTTTTGGTTTATAGTGGCTTTTTATGACATGAAAGTGTGTAAGAAGTATTTGGAAGGGTTTTTGGATGTTCATGGAACATCTCTTTGTGGTCCACACATCAATTGTTGATATATTTGATGCCACATATTTTCTTGAGTTTGTTTGCTAGGAAATTTATGGTATCTAGCCGATAGGGCTTATTATCTTGCTTGTGCCATATGCTTGGGTTTCTACACCAACATATAAAGTTGTGTTAAGATGTATTTGAGTCCTAACCTATCTTGTTGAGAATAGCATTAAGTAAATTTAGTTGCAAGTGTGTTCTTGGGTTGAATGGTAATGTGCTACATGTTTCATCTACACATTTCCTTGTCTCCAGCCTAGGTTGTTGTGCACCAACATGTGTGACGTTTGAGATCACATTAGAAGATGTGACAGGATTTTTATTTCCTCTTTATCTTTTGGATAGAGCCACATTATGTTTTTGTGGCTGACTTGTTGAAATTATTGTTTGTATTCTTTTCTAGCCAATCTAATTGATGTTTTGAGATCTTGTAGAGGATGTAAATGCAAGAAAAAATAAGATGCAAGAGGAGTGTGTGGGTGGAAATGTGTGAGCATAGAATGAAATAGTGAGTTATGAAAACAATAAGATAAATGAGCTTTAACACCTTAGTCAGTAGAGTGTATTGTTGATTAATGTTGTAATTTCATATTCTTCATGTATCCTATTGTGAGATAGTGAATTTCATTAGCTCCTTGCAATTTTTATCTTATCATGAGGTTGTGCACCTTAGTATTGCAAGTAGCTTGTATCTTTCCCTACGGTTGTGCACCATATCCTACAAGTCCATAGGTAGTGAGCCTTAAAATTATAATCTTGTAAGTGCAATGAGCTTCTATATTGAGAGATTTCTCTTAGTGGTTTTTCCCTTCATTTTTTTCCATGTAAATTTTGTGTTATCTTGTGTATGTGTGTTCATTTTCTTATCTTTTATTGCTACTAATTAGATTAATTGTTTTTGATTTTTTATTGAGTTTTTGATCCTTCCAAGAGTCTAAATTTGTATATTATCAAAGTGTTTATGATCTTAAAGGGTTTTTGAAGATATTAATTCACCCCCCTCTAATTATCTGAGTTATTCAACAATTGGTATCAAATCCAAGTTCTTCTAAATCAGCTTAACCACTTGAGGAAAGTTCCAAGATGACACATGATGGAACTTACAAAGGTCCTAGGTTTGATGGGATAAATTACAACTTTTGGAAATTGATAATGAGAGGCCATCTAAACTCTCTAGGGTTTGGTGTTTAGAAATATTTCAAGGATGGTTATACTTCTCTCGCTGCTTCTCCAATAGATCTGGCTAAGATCAGGTTGTATAAGAATAATTCCAAGTCTAAGAATGCTATCTTGTGTGGATTAGCTAGTTCAAAACTTTTGAAGGTGATGAATTATAGTTCTGCTAAGGATGTCTACATAAAACTTAGTAGCATATATGAAGGATACAATAAAGTAAAGCAAGCTAAGATGTAAATTTTCAAGAGCAGATTTGAGACCCCAACGATGAAAAAGGATGAAGATATTGCTAGCTATATGCTCCAAGTGGATGAAGTTGTTACTGGCATCAAAGGTATTGGTGGAGAAGTAAAAAAAATGAGATTGTGAGGAAGGTTTTTAGTTATCTCCCTCGATCTTATACTCAAAAGGTGTTTTTTATTGAAGAATCTAAGGACTTGGATCAGTATTTAGTAGATAAAATGTTTGATGCTCTCACAAACTTTGAAATGAAAGAATTTGACTAAGATTCTCCAAAGAAGGAAGCACCATTCAAAACCAGTAAAAATATAGATGATGAAGTAGTTGATCATAATGATTGCTTCAATGAGGTAGAAGAAAACTTTGTGAGAAGATTGAAGAAAGGAACCAAAAAATCCTAAGGTAACTTACCTTTCAAGTGTTTCAATTGTGGAAGGATTGGTCATTTTACATATAAAGTGAAATGGTGAGAAAAGGGGGTAGGTCCTAGATCCTAAATGCAAAGAACCTAGGACTCAAGGGGGATTTTCTATGATTTCATTAGAATACCAACTGCAAATCCAAGAAATTGATGTTAAACCTCAATGGAGAGTAAATCAAACCTAGGTTGGTGATTATTTAGGGACGTAGTATGATTAGGAATGATTTAAGAAATGATTAAAATAATTGAAATATATGACCTAATATGTAAAATATATATTCCTAAAGATAAACAGACTCTAAGAACACTTTGCAAGCAGATTTGGTAGATATTAGAGAGTATGTACTTGACACCAAAAGTTTATTCTAGCATGTGTAAAGGGACTAGTTTGACCCTAGGTGAATTGGTCTTTGATTAGGCTTCCAAAAATACTTTTTATAGTCCTCTAGTGCTAGATCTAAGATGCTCTTTTCCACCTAGAATTTTTTTTGGAATGTGAAAAATGAATTCTACAACTTAGTTTCCATAGGTTGACAAGAATAATGACAAAAAATGAAACAATACAAAATTCTCTTCAAGATATTTTCAATCCTTCTTCAACCTATAACCTACACATACATAAAGAGGGAGAAATGTTTGTTCTATATAGGGTTTTTCCTCATTCAAACCATGTGAATAGTGTTCCCACTTTCATAATGGAAATGACAATGACAAAAACCTTAATGGAAAGAAAGGAAATGATGAATAATTTTTTTTCTACAACTTACCACCCTTCAATAGTTTCCTGGAAGGACTAAATACATACACGTCACTTCAAAGGAATTGGATCTTGCTTGCTAGATTTTCTTCAATGCTTGAATACAAATGAAGACCTATAATACTTTTTAGCCTTCATAAGACAACATAAATACACATAAACTTTGATATGATGTTAGGATATTGACTACTACTACAAATGAGTAATAATGCTGCTCTTGAATGCTCTTCACAATAATATTTAATTCTCAAAATTTTCTCCTTAAGTGTTCCATTTCAAATGATGAAAAGACTAGGTATTTATAGATTTTTATCTAATTTCTCAAAAAAATAGATTCTAAAATCCAACACTTACAATTTGAATTTTGATCATTAAAGTGTCATAAAAAAATATTTTTTAATTTGGGACTTGGCTCATAAAGGGGAGCCATTCACCAATGGGTGAATGGGTTCTTCCTATAGTTCCATTACATGTACATGATTCAAGGAAATTTAATTATTAAATGTATTTATTTAATGTTGGTTCCACATTTGTAAAATGACAAGAATAAGGCTTTAGAATACATAATTTGGTAAATTAGAAACTTAATTAAGTCCAATAAATTAAGGGACCCAAACATAATGTGAAATTGTAAAGGTATACAATTTTCTACACTACATAAAGAATTAGATGATACTAGAAAAAGAAATAAGTTCAAAAGATGTTTCTATTCTAAAGAGAGTAGTTGTTCCTTAGAAGATGAGGACAATGATTGAAATGATGAAACCTTATTCATGGATTTGAAAGATAAAAAGGGTGATATTGAAAAATGTAAGAGGTTTGCTACTTTGCAAGCTAACAAAAATAATGAAAGATCTATCACTATGTGTATTGCTTTTCATGCAAAGGAAGAAGAAAATGCTTGGGTAATTGATAGTGGTTTCTCTAACCACATGATTGGTGACAAGGGAAGGTTCATTAGTCTTAAGAAGTGTAATAGTGGAGTTGTTAAGTTTGGTGGTGATGAGTCAAATCAAATGTGTGGAAAGGGTGCCATAATAATTGATGGAAAGAACAAGACTAAGGATGTCCTCTATGTCAAAGGTCTAAAAAATAATCTTCTTAGTTTCAGTTACATGTGCAGGAAAGGATAGACTCTTACATTTCATGACAATGGTTGTGAGATCAAGATGGCAGGGTTTAGAAGACTAGTTGTTGAAGTTACAAGGAAAAATGTAAATGTCTATCATCTAATGGAGGCAAAGGAAATAATTTTATTATTGGCTTAACGTGATGAGTGTTGGATATGGCATAGGAATGTGCAAGATCATGGGGTTCTAAAAAGTAGTAATAAGAAAAAAACATGTTTCTACTTCACCAAAATCGTGAAAAAAAATGTTGGAATTTTTGTATGGGTTGGGTAAAATTTGAATTTGGTTTGGTAATACTTGTGATAAATTGAATATATGCGTTAGAAAATGAGCAGCAAACTAAAAAGTGCAAATAATCACCAAAACAACCTACACCTCAAGATTAGCCTAAGTTGGAATCAACACAAGATAAAAGCAACAAATGGAACTTTATACCTTGTCTCGAATCAATCCTTTGGTTGGCCCTTCGATCTTGATGTGTATGCTCCTTGGATGGAAATATATGCAACTAGATGATGATGTGAGGATGGATGGAAATGGATGAAAGCATGAAAATGGCTAAGTGTAGATTCAGAAATAAAATTGCAAGAGTTTGGCTAGCAAAATGATCTCCTCCAAAATGAGAGAAAAGAGGGGGTATTTATAGGAATTTTGAGAATTCGTAGAAGAAATGGATGGTTGAGATTGATCCCAACATTGCTAAGATGTAGGGCTATGGTGAGTTGAGAACTCACAAGCCCTCACATCTTGACATGTGGCAAGGGGAGAGGCTTAAGAAAGATGAGGTGGACATGAGGTGTAAGAGAAGTACATGACATGGAGGGGGTACAAAGTACCTTGGGATTGGACAAGATCTCCTCATAAAGGAGGTCCTTGTCCCCATGTGGGTGAGAGGACATGTGAGGAATTAAAAATTCCTCAAATATTCTCATGGGGAGATGGGAAAGAATAAAGAATAAGTGAAGGACATGTGGGAAGAAGTGAAGGAATTAAAAATTCCTTTTGGGTGCATTGGGGGATTAAAGGTGAATTAAAAATTCACATGGGGAAGTGGAGTGCCTTGCCCAAAAGGAGAAAGCCTTTAATAAGGTTGACTTAAGGACACATGCCATAAATGAGAGGAGGATTAGGTTGTACTAACCATATGATTAAGGCTGTGCAAGTACTCAATTAGATGGACTAATGACTCATTAGAAGCAAGTGGGAGATTATGGAGGATGTGACCCTAATGATGATTAAGGGTGTGCACATGCTAACCCTAGTTAATTAGAAGAAGATGGAGGAATTAAGATGGATTATGGACCAACTTGCAAAAGTTGGAGGATGTGACCATGAGAGAGAAAAGAGGAATTAAAAAATGAATTTTAATTCCAAAAGGGGAATATGACTAAATTAAATAAAATGGTGTATTTATTTAATTTAGAGGAGGAAGAGGGGTAAAGTATTTATTAAATTAAATACTTTATGACCTTTATGTAAAATGCAAGGTATTAATTAAACAAATGGTTTAATTAATATTAACAAAGGGGATAAACAGCCGGATGACTAAGGAGACGTGTTTGATCATATGGAAGTGATCAAATTGGACGTCTACATTTTGCCCCTCTTCGAAATACTATTAGGATAATAGGGTTTCGAAGAAAAACAGCATGCAAATGACTTTATAGAGGAAGAGATTAGAAAAGCGATGCCCCAACATGGGGGAATGTGCGCGAACTGCCCCAAACAGAGGGAATGTGGAGAGGATTCCCCAGTCCAGTGAAGGTAGGCTTAGAGTGATAGGTTAGGAGAGAATGGTAGGGTATGCCCCCTCGAGAAGGGGGATGGGGGAGGAAAAGGGAGCCCTGGTCAACTTCTCGAAAGTAAGGAGTGGTAGATGTTGTTGAAAAGAGCATGAAAAAATGAGAATGATGCTTGAACAGAGTCAATTGGGTAAACAGTGTGCAAATGGCAACCCTGGGAAGAAAGAGGCTGGATGAATTAATTAGAGGAATTTTTGGTAAATAAAAGAAAAAAAGACCTTTTATTTGAAAAGGGGAGAGAGAAGGAATAAAAGGTAATTGTAGAATTACCTTTTGCTCATTGTGACAGCTGGCAAGAGGAGAAGGAGGAGACGAAGAAGAGGTGACGAGAGAGAGCAGACACGATGCCGGACTACGACAGTGACATCATTCACCAGGTTGACAAGAGGTGGATATTCTTCACCCACTGTGTCGTACCACGTCAGGTTAGCCCAAAACTTAACTTTGTGATTTTGAGTCATTTATGCATGTGTTTTGGAAAAACAAAAATGTGGGTTTTGTTCGAGAAGACGAGATGAAAAATGGGTAGGAGGAAGATTTTTAAAATGTTTGTGATTTTTTATTATTTTTGCGCCAGGGGGAAGATTGGGCGGCTGCCACGTGGACGGGTCCACCACCGCAGGCGGACAGGTCCGTCGCCACAGGGGCAGGTCTGCTACCACGGGCGAACAAGTCCACCGCCGCGGGCGGACAGGTCCGTCGACGCTGTGGCGAGTTCACCGCTGCAGGCGGACAGTTCTGCAGACACTGCGACGGGTTCACCACCGTGGGCGGACATGTCCATAGCCATGGGGGCGGACGGGTCCACCGCCGTGGGGGTGGACAGGTCCACTGCCGCAAGTGGGTCCGCAGACCGGGTGGGACCACGGAGGGGGAAGGATGGGGGACAGGGCAACAGAAGGGGGGAAACAATAACAGGGATGGGAAACCCAAGAATGATGAGGGGAAAAGAGAATGAAAATGATAAAAAAATTATTGCGTGTATGCAGAAAACAGGGATTTTGCGGGTGCGAGAGAGATGATCAGAGGTGTTGAGGAGATGCATAGCAAGGATGCCCAGGGATGATCATCAGAGACTAGCAGAGGCAGGACTCCTACATATGCTGATATATCCAATGATCAAGGCCCATGGGGCCATGTTGACAGCTTTGATAGAGCAGTGTGATTCGGCGACGTCGACTTTTTACCTGCCGACAGGGGAGATGACGGTGACACTAGAGGATGTGTGGTGGATTCTAAGGCTCCCGATATCAGGGCTTTGGATTAGCAAGTGTTGGTTAGAGGATGAGGCATTGGATGAGTTTGTACACATTATTTTTGGTAGTGACGAGCAACCGGTGTAGCGGGGTCAGTTGGATGTGGATAGGATGGTGTCATGCAGGGTACTAGTACTATCACTGTATCTGGCAAGGTTGATTAGTGGTATACTGTTGCCGAACCGGAGTGGTTGGTTTCTTCACATGAGGATGGTCGAGGTGATTCGGAACATCATTGAGGGCTAGGAGGGATAGTTTGTGTGGGGGATGTGCATGTTAGCCCAGCTATATCAGGACATACACGTGATTTGTTATAGGAGATAGTTGAGTGTGAAAAATGTCACACTACTACAGGTATGGGCCTGAGAGCATATCCGTGTTGCCAGGCCGATTATAGTGAGAGTTGGTGAGCATGAGGACAGGGAGCCTGTAGCATGGTGGTGGGGAGTAGAGGCAGGGGCTATACTGTGGTACTGAGAGGTGCAGGAGGTAGACATGTGGAGGAGACAGTTTGATGATGTGCGGGTAGTGGATATAGTGTGGAGGCCATACATGATGCGGTGATTTAGAGGATGGTCGAGGGATGAGGGGTTGCATAGTGGTTACTTCTTTACTCGATGTTACATGATTGGGAGCAGGCCACGAGTAGTGGAGTTGTATCGACTAGATCCGGTGACGAGATAGTTTGGAGTGAGACATGATATTTCAGTAGGCCGAATGACATTTGCATGACAAACACAGGAGCGACCATGGGGAGTAGTGCTGAATTTGCGCAGTGTATGGAGTGATATTGAGATACTAGTGTTTAGACCATATCTGGATAGGCGAGAGGGGCCATGAGATGTAGGGACAATAGGGCGATATGATGAGTGGTTCAGGTGACATCCACCCAAGCGGATTACACCAGCGGTGCCAATCGAGGAGGCACGAGGATTTGGATTAGAGGATGAGAGGCAATTGAAGAGACCGCCGAGAGGACATAGAGGAGGACAAGGGGCACAAGAGTAGGTGATAGGAGTTCAGAGGCAGAGATGGCAATGGAGAGGCTGGGGAGGAGACAGAGCAGAGGGGGGAGGGGCTGAGGCTGAGGAGGTGATGGAGGATGAGGCTGAGGAGGTGGTGGAGAGGAGGCCGAGAGCCTAAGGGCGGGGTTGATAGGAGAGGAGGCTGAGAGTCTGATGAGGAGAGCCATAGAGTACACAGGTCAAGGCCAATAGGGATGGAGGGGAGGAGGTTAGATAGGAGATAACCAGGACTACCGGAGGGCAGGAGACAGACAGAGTTGGAGAGGAGATGGACAGAGATCTAGGAGGACAGGGGGGACAGGTGGCAGACAGGGCCACTGGAGGATAGGAGGCAGATGGAGCTAGAGAGGAGATGGACAGAAACCTAGGAGGACAGGGGGGATAGGAGGCAGACAGGGCCACCGAAGGACAGGAGGTAGATAGGGCCACCGGAGGATAGGAGGCAGATGGAGCCGGAGAGGAGATGGACAAAGACCTAGGAGGACAGGGGGATAAGAGGCAGATAGGGCCACTGGAGGACAGGAAGCAGAAAGAGCCAGAGGAGGACAGCCACAACAAGGAGCCCCCGGGGTGATAGATGTGGATGAGATGGAGCTATTAGCAGAGAGTGAGGGGTACCATCCATGAGAGATGGAGGTCAATTCAGATGTGCACGATGTAGCACCACTAGTAGTAGCACCACCCACAGGGGAGGATCCGAGGGCTGTACTGAGAGAGATAGTGGAGAGACTGCGATAGAGCAAGAAGCGAGTGCAGGAGACAGAGGCAGAGGAGATCAGAGTAGAGGCAGAGAGGGATGAGTGGTGGGCCCGATTCACTCAGGGTGAGAGAGACTACATGGAGCTGGTCAGACTATTATCAGAGCAGGAGAGGAGATTAGTGAGAGAGAGAGATGAGAGATGGAATGAGGCTATGGATCTGCGGACGGAGGTGGAGAGATTATGGGTGAATGTGTAGAGTCAGATGATGCATATGGAGGGATTAGGTTTGGCGGGAGAGGGGGCAACACAACAGGTTGTCAGTAGGGGGACAGGGGATGCAATGGATGCAAAGAGTGTGCAAAGAGAGCTAGCCGAGCTCAAGGACAGAGTGTGCATAGTGGAGGCAGAGAGAGATGTGGCACAGGCACAGGTGGAGGTGTTGGAGGTAGGAAGGGATGTGTTACAGGTGTAGGTCCAGGTAGCACAGAGTGAGAGGCAGGTGGCGGAGACAGAGGTATAGTCTCTTCGCAGAGAGACAGATACAGCGACATCGCAGACATCTAGCTTGCGACGGGAGCGGGATGTGGCTGAGCTGAGATTGTAGACTTTGCAGAGGGATAGAGATGCAGTGGTGGCGCGGGGATAGGCTGCACAGAGGGAAAGGGATGCTGCAGAGTTGCGGATGTAGACACTACAGGGCGAGAGGGATGCATCACGGACTCAGTTGCAGAGGGGGCTGGGTGAGGGGGAGGGCCAGGGACAAATGTTCAGGAGCTGCACACATAGTTACAGGCATTACAGGCGGAGAGGGATAGAGGGTCAGAGTAGATACGACAGTTGATATTAGCTCAGGAGGCCTGGGTACAGGAGTGATGGGCTATCAGTGCAGATTGAGATCGATATAGGCATGAGCGGAATGCCACGAGACTGATAGCTGCGTAGAGGGATGAGTTTATGCAGCAAGCGAGCTATTGGAGGGGGTATATGAGCGGGTTGTTCTAGATCCAGCGCAACGCACAGCGCTCTATGTCAGTCAGGCTCCACAGCCACCAGGGCCGTCCCAGTCATTAGGGACATGCACTAGGGGATTCAGTGACTACCAGCAGACTCCATCTCCATATGGTGGTTACCAGGGGACTCCCACCCATGAGTACTAGGGGACTCTAGTGCACAAAGGGCCAGTACCTGACTCTCCGCAAAGATCAGATGTGGGCAGCTCACAGTAGAGTAGGCAGATGCAGGACATTAATTTTTTGGTAGATACAGGATGGATGTTTTGTTCATGTTGCCAGAGGTCAAAGGTGATCGACATCTCTGGATTTTGTATCTTATTTGGTGATATATGATGGAGATGCATTGTATTATGCGAGGGCTTTTATTGACATGAGGCAAGATATTCCCTTTATGCGGCTATATGGGTTGATTTATGGTGTGGTTTCATATATATACACATGTTTATATAGATGGATGGTTTATTCTTTATGATTATGTTTTATGGATGCACATGTATGTCGTTATGATTATGATGATGGATGTATAGTTGTTTATGAAAATGGATAATTGTGTATGTTTTATGATATATGATTCATGGATGTACATATTTATGTGGATGAGTGATTATGTAAATGTTTTTATGATTTTGATTTATGGATGCACATGTGGATGGACGATTTATGATGTATGTTTTTATCATTATGATTTATGGATGCACATGTGGATAGATGATTTATGTAAATGTTTTTATGATTATGATTTATGGATGCACATGTGGATGGATGATCTATGTATGTTTTATGATTTATGTTTTTATGATTATGATTTATGGATGCACATGTTTAAGTGGAATACGAATGAAAGGTAAATGTTTATAATGCACTTAAGTGTCAATAAAGACCATCATGATAATGCGGATAGGTGATAGGCATATGGAAGAGTGCATTTTCCAAAAAAACCATTAATATCTTGATAGGAAGAGGACTCAAGAGAGAAAAGAACGAGAGTGCTTGCACAACTGAAATAACAAGTCATGGTAATGATGGAAACTGACGGTGCATGCAAAGTGGTGAAAATGCAGTGAAAATGAGATTTT
This sequence comes from Sequoia sempervirens, assembly GCA_007258455.2. Taxonomy (NCBI): domain Eukaryota; kingdom Viridiplantae; phylum Streptophyta; class Pinopsida; order Cupressales; family Cupressaceae; genus Sequoia; species Sequoia sempervirens. Next base: position 189,562,884 of record VDFB02353493.1, on the reverse strand, counting down.
TCCATCTTTGGAGCATTTATTTTTACTATAGCATAGGATACCAAGTACCTTGATATGGAAGATCAAGGTGAATGAGTACTCTACACATAAAACAGACATAGCAAACAAGAAGGTTATCCCAACACCCCGATGTCACGATAACATCGGTCAGGCCTGGTTTTGAGATAACCACAAACACACAAAGTTGTCCCAGCGTAACACAAGACCTTAGAGATCATGGTGGGTTTTACGAGGGAAAACTAAGAAGACAACAGTCAAAACAAACGATCAAGATATGCCCCCATGTCAGCAAGTCAAGGCACGCCATGGTATGGTGGACCAAGGTGACCCTAACAAGTGATGGGAAGGAACCCCAAATGATAAATAAAATTCAAAAGCATCAAGAGATCACAATCAAGACAATAGGTCCTTTGCCATATGATCAAGGTGATGGATGGGATTGACGAGGTCTGCTAGGAATGATTCATCCTTTTGAGACCAAAGGTGGATGCTAAATTAGAATGACCCAGTTGACGCGGGATGTTACCTACGGACAAGATATTGTAACACGAGGGAATTTTGTTTATTAAAAATTGGTTAGATGTGGGCATAACTTGATGACGAAGCACAAAAGACCTACATAACCTATAGACCTAGGGGCTTGGGGGCTGATCATAGATTAGCCTTACCTACGTGAAAGTGCAGAGCCCTCGTAGTTCCAGAAAAGACCAAGGATAAAGTGAAAAGAAGACAAATGGTGACCGATGATGATGGAAAAATTCCCTGGGGGATGAGTCAAATAATCAACCTTGCCTACATGATAGCGCAGAGGCAATGTAGTTCGACTGACAGACGCGATAAGATGGGATCTAGGTGAAGATCGACATGATGGATGATCCTACATGATGACACAGAGATAACAACAAAGGGAACGAATGATGTAAGCTCAGAGTGGGATACTAAAAAGCTTAGGAATAGGGGATAGGCTAGATGGGTCATCCAATGCTCAATCAATATTTATCAAGCGGCCTAGGATGGGATGGGTGAGGACAATAGTGCAGATGAAGGCATAAAATAACTAGGATATCAGGTAGATAATGATTAAGCCCTCTATGGATGATGCCTATTACCAGGTTTTCACCATCCATACTTATCCAAGGCACCACCAAGAGGTGGTTTTCACTATAGGACAGATTTATTTCTCTTGACTATTTTTGGATTTTTTTTCTTTTTTTTTTTTAACTTTTTGACTTTTTTGATTTTTTTGATTTTTTTTGACAAGGTGGGGTAATCGAGCAGATTTAGGTGTAGAACTTCTTGAGATGCATGATATTGATGGGCTCATCAAGGGGTTCTCCTTCAAGAGTAGTCAACCTATATGCCCCAGATTCATATTTAGCGGCTATGATATAGGGTCCCAACCAATTTGATCAAATTTTCCTTTCTTGTCTCGGTCTTGCTAAGTACGCTGGTTCTCCTTAAGGATAAGCTCACCCACCTAGAATTTTTGAGGATGAACCTTCTTGTTGTAATTACGTTTGAGGCAATTTTGGTATGCTTGCAGATGATCATAGGCTTTTATTCTTCATTCATCCAGTAATTCTAGTTGTGCAAGCCGTGCAACACGAGCATCCTCTTCGCTGATAAGGTTCTTCAGAGAGATTCTCAATGATGGAAGTTCAACTTTGATTGGCAAGACGGCTTCAGCACCATACACTAAAGAGTAGGGGGTGGCGCTTGTCGGGGTGCGGATGGATGTGCGATATGCCTAGAGGGCAGGATGAATATGGAGGTGCCAATCTTGTTTAGTGTTATTGACAACCTTTTTGAGGATACAGATAAGGGTTTTGTTGGTCGCTTCTGCCTGACCATTACCCTGAGGGTAATAAGGCATTGACCAACGGTGCTGGATATGGAAGGTGTCACAGAGGTGTTTCATGGCTTGGTTTTTAAAAGGTTTTCTGTTATCAGAGAGGATGGTGGATGGGATACCATATTTGCAGAGAATATGGTAGAGGATGAATTTGGAAATTTGAGTACCAGTGATTTATGAAAGAGGCATCACTTCCACCCACTTGGTGAAGTACTCAGTGGCAGTAATGATGAATGTATGGCCATCGGATGATGGTGGGTAAATCTTGCCAATATAGTCAAAACCCCATTGAGAAAATGGCCATGGTGCCAGGAGGGGCTGAAGATCTTGTGTTGGGGCATGAATCAAATCCGCATGTTGTTGGCATGGGAGACACTTCTTCACAAACTCACAAGCATCGTGTTCCAATGTAGGCCAATAGTACCCAGCTCGTAGGATTCTTTTGGCCAGAGCCATACCATTTGAATGAGCTCCACAGACACCGCCAAGTACCTCTATTAGTGTAGCATGGGCTTCGGTCTCATTCAGACATCTAAGGAGGATTCCATCATACCCATGACGATAAAGCGTATCACCGACGATGACGTATCGAGAAGAGGGATGAACGAAGGATTTGTGTTGATTATGTGTAAGATCTAGGGGTATAATATTACCATGGAAGTAAGTGTAGATGTTCTAGTACTATGGGGAAGTGGGACCCACAATGTTGCACATCACGTCAGTCTCAAGGATATCATATGCTGGGATTAAAAGTTGTTCCACAAGGAACTCACATTCTGTATGGTCTTTAGGCATGTCAAGCAGGGAACCAATAGTGGCCATTGCATTAGCTGCTTTGTTTCGTACCCTAGGAATTTCTTCAAACTGTATAGAGGTGAAATATTTCTTGAAATCATCTACCATGTGCTTGTAGGGTAATAGCTTATCATCCTTGGTTAGGAACTCATCATTAACTTGTCTAATGACTAGCAAAGAATCACCAAAGACTTTCAAATGAGCTATGTGCCATTGTTTTGCAATTCTAAGATTGGTGAGGAGAGCTTCGTATTTTGCCATATTGTTGGTACATGGGAATGCTATCCTGAATGACTTTGGAATGTATTCAACTTGAGGGGTAACTAATAAAATTCCTGCCCCCAATCCATTGTGTGTATATGATCCATCAAAATATAGTGTCCACATGGCAGTCTCATCAACAGAGAAGACTTCTTCATCAGGGAATTCTGTGATCAATGGATGAGCATCAACTAAAGGAGCTTATGCTAATTGATCTGCAATTATCTATCCTTTAATACCCTTGCAGTCCACATATTCTATGTCGAATTCACTTAGGAGCATGACCCACTTGGCCATGCAGCTAGTCATAGTGGTTCTAGATAAAAAATACTTCAGTGGATCGATTTTGGCGATTAATTTAACTGGATGGCTGAGCATGTAATGTCAGAACTTCTTTGTGTTGAAGACGAGTGCAAGGCAGGATTTTTCCATGGGGGAGTAATTTAATTCGTAGCCGACCAATGTCTCACTGATGTAGCAGATCATCCTCTCTTTCGATAACTCATCATGTTGTGCCAACAATGCCCCCAATGTGACTAAAGTGGTAGAGATGTAAAGCAGGAGGGGTTTTCCCGGAATAGGTGGCATCAAGATCGGTGGGTGAACTAAATATTCCTTAATTTTATCGAAACCCATTTGACACTGCTGGTTCCATCAAAAGGTGGAATCTTTCTTCAGAAGATGAGTGAATGGCTGACACTTATCTGCTAGCTGGGCTATGAATCGATGGATGGACTGCATCTTCCGTTGGAGGCTTCCTAACTGTTTTAGATTGCATGGGGGCGGCATATCTAGGATAGCCTTTACCTTGGTAGGATCAACATCAATGCCCCTGCGAGAGACTATGAAACCCAACAACTTCCCTGACGTGACCCCAAAGACACATTTGTTTGGATTTAGCCACAACTTGTAATTTTCTAACTTCTCAAATATCTTTTTCTAGATGGCAGGATGTTCTGCTTGTGTTTTGTATTTCTCTAATAGGTCATCGACATAATCTTCCATGATGATATGTATGAGGTCATGGAAGATGACCATCATTGCCCTCTGATATGTTGCCCCCGCATTTTTGAGACCAAAGGGCATAACATTGTAATAGAATCTGGTTATAACCAGAGAAGCCATCCATAAGGGATAACATCTCATGTCCTACTATTAGGTTGACCAACATGTCAATGTTAGGCAGAGGGAAATCATCTTTTGGGCAAGCTTTGTTAAGATCCCTAAAGTTTGTGCAGACCTGAATGTCTCCATTTGGTTTGGCAACTGGAACTATATTGGAGATCCACTTAGAGTAGTCAATCGGTCTGATAAAACCTGCCTCTAGTAACTTCTCCAATTCCTTCTTGACCAATAATGCGACCTGCGGATGCATCTTGCGGAGCTTTTGTTTGATAGGCTTGGCATCTAGGCAAATGTCTAAGTGATGAACTACTAAGCGGGGTCTAAGCCTGGCATGTCCGAGTATGACCAAGCAAAGTTAATGATTCCCTCTTGGAGTAGCTGCATGATGACCAGATACTCTTGCTCTGAGAGTGACTTAGCTATATAGGTGATTTTAGGACTTTCAGCAGTTCCCAGATTAACTTCTTGAGTTTCTTCAATTAGAATAGATGATCGGGCAGATAATTGAGTTCCCATAAGGGGAAGATGAACATCTCCATCTTCCAGTGCCTCTTCAAAGTTTTTGCCATCAGATGTGTCCTTTATTTTTACTTTTTCAAGGTCAGGAAGTGCCTCAGGGAGGTTTTCACTAGATGACTGCTTTTTACTTTTCTTATTCATATTTTTGTGACTGGAGTATTCATCCTCCCCCAATCCCATAAGGTTGACATATGTATCCATAGACATACTGATAGGTGTGCTATTATGGAGGTGCCAATCAATAAGCTCAGGGTGACAAAGGGATAGGTTAATAGTGCAAATAGATAAGCATTCGAACATGGATGATAGATCAGCGTGATCGACGTCATCATACGCACGTATGATGGATTCCTCCTCGGGTATGTCCTCCAATAAGCCATTGTCCACGGAGACACTATTGGAAGTATTAGGTGATGTTTCAAGGCCTTTCTATTTTCTGTCATACCCAATGCCTATGTTTTTTGGTAGCTGTGACGTATCAATGGGTTGCAACCTCCCTTGCTCTTCTTTACCTAGGCCCCTGCCTTGATAGTTATTTTTTTCCATGAACTTTGTCGACCAGGGGTACTTTTCTTGAAAATATTCCTTTAGAGGAGTTTCTGGTTCGGGCTCTTCTCGATAGACCCATTGGCTTATGTCTTCTTCTGGTGCATCTATCTTGACACTTAGGGATCTGAAAGTGGTGGTAGGGATGTTCTTACCACTGAAGGTGACAGTCTTGTCTTCTTTTGGGGTAGCATGTGATGGTTGACCATACTCATGTGGTGAGGGCAGCATGGTTGCTACATTGAGAGCAGTATGCATTTCGTACTCACCACACCCTTTGTCAATGATCTGGACTTTGGTGACTATAGGATCAGTGGTGGAGGATGAAGTGGTTATCGTAGTGGAGAGTGGATTAGCAGATGATGACTGGGATGCCCCCATTTCAACCCCAGGACAATAATGTAAATGGGGAAATGATGCTTCTAAAGTGCGACAATATTCAAATGGCTAGGGATCAGCATAGATGGTGACCTCTTGTTCGTTGACTGGGAATTTTAGGCACTAATGGTATGTGGAGGGGACGACTTGCATGGCATGGAGCCACGGACGACCGAGGAGGAGATTATATGGCAAGTCCAGATCAAGATCATGAAAGGTAATGTATTGAACCACAGGTCCCACCTGGATAGGGAGATTGATAATCCCTTCTGAATTCCTTTCTGCATTATCATAGGCTTTAATTGTGATAATCTGGTTACTTAAGTCCACTTGAGTATACCCCATCGGTTTTATGAATTTCAAAGTACACAAGTTGAGGGCAGAGCCATTATCTACAAGGACTCTTTTTATTTTATGGTGGGCAACCACGACTTCGATATGTAAGGGGCAATTATGATTGACGTCAATGTTTGGCATATCATTTTGGCTGAAGTGCAGGTGATGAGACAAAGCCAAGTGTCCCACCAATGCTTGGAATTGTGTGGGGTCGATATCATTTGGTACATGGGTTTCTTGCAGTGCTCTATTGAGGATTTCTTTATGTACCAGGGAAGACTTAAGCAAATCCAAAATGGATATGAGTAGGGGTCTTCCTTAAGTGATCAAGAATGTTGTACTGAGAGCTTACAGGAGTCTATTGGGCATGTGTAGAGGTTGCAGGAACGGTGATGTGGGCTCGTCGTGTAGTAATAGCACATTGAGGGTCTTTAGCTTTGACATGTATCATGGATACACAAGGTTCTACCTACTCAATGTAATGAATAATACCCTCGTAATTGAGGGGTACATTCTTATAGCTCACGTTATTTGTGTTGTTGTTTTGAGGATTACTGTTGGAGGTGCTCAGTCCTTGATTATGGTTTGGAAAGGCATTTTGATATAACTACAATTGAGCAATGGACGACGGAGCTTGACTGGGGTCAACCTTGATATCACCTCGATCTATGAGATCTTGGATGTAGTTTTTTAGACCCTGACACTTATTCAAAGAGTGCCCTTTGATTTTATGGAACTCACAATATTCATTTTCCCTAAACCATGTGGGTTTAGGTTTAGATTCGTCAAGTGGCTTGGTGATAGGGTACGTGATCTGATAGTTGATCTATAACAGCTTATTGAAGATGACACTTAGAGGTTCTCCTAGTTGAACATACTGGTGTTTAGCATTCCCTTGGTTATTTTGATTGGACTGTTGGGGAGGACAGAGTGTCCCCTATGGTACAGATATGGCGTTGGGTATGGATTGTTGCTGTCTCTGGGATGTGTTAGCCACGTGGGCATGTTTAGTATCAGTAATGCCATCATTTACTACATTTTTGTTCTTGTTCCAAACATGTGGCTTGTCGTTGAATGACCTTTCCTTATCTTGATTATATATTTTGATGTGCCCCTTAGCAACAAGGGCACGCTCAAGGATGGGTCCCTTCTCTACTACCTCCGTGAAAGTGGTAACACAATGTAATCTAAAGTTATGAGCCATGCCAGGATGAGAGTTCTCAACGAAGAGGGTGACCATGTCCTTTTCTTTCAAAGGGGTTTTCATTTGGCTTGCTAGGGCATGCCACCTTTGGAGGTAGTTAGTAAAGGTTTCCCATTCACGTTGTTTCTCTTTGAGGAGATCCAAGGTATCGGTATCTTTCTCCAAATTGGAGAAGTAGGAGACAAACTTTTCTAATAGGTCTACAAAAGATTTTATGGATCCCTTTTCGAGGGTCATGAAACCACTCTAGGGTGTTGCTTGCCAAGCTTCAAGGGAACAGTCATAAGAGATAGTTGTCATTATGCATAACCTCTTGACACTGGGAGTAAAAATCCTACAAGTGAGCCTTAGGATCTTTATTCCCCCTATATTTGTCAAAATTTGGCATTTCAAAATGTTTGAGAGGAATCCAACCAGATTCAGAGGGATCAAACAGATATGGGCATATATCTTTGAACTTGAATGATTGTTTGCCAGTCCTTGCCTGAAGATCTTTCAGAGCGGCTTTGATTTCTAGTATGTCCGCATTGGCTGGTGTGTTGGATGGGTATTGATGGTAAGATGATTGTGGATTTTGAGATGATGCTTGGGGATGGTTGTATGGATAATGAGGAGGCAGTATCCCCTGTTGATGCACCAAGGGAACTTGTTGATAAAGAGGTTGTTGTTGCGAGGCGAGATATGGATTGGTTGGGTAGTTGTGGGTGGCGTACTGTTGGGAAGTATGGAGAAGGTGTTGCTAATTAGTTTGTGGATATTGGGGATGCTGATGTGACTGTTGCAAGGTCACATAAGATAGTTGTTGATAATATTGTTGCTGACTGTAATAATTGTAATGATGGGGTGGTTGTTGGTACATTGTTGGTGGTTGTGTTGGACAAGATGGGATGTTATATGGTGGTTGCGCTTGTGGGCGTAAGATGGATGCAAGGAATGGAGATATGGCTAGGGCAGAAGGCCGAGGTTGATTTCCTTGTGGTTGATGCTGCGATGGTTGTGTTGAAAATAGGGGATTGACCAACAGTTGTTGTTGAGGTCGAGGTGTAGTTGAAATGTTTTGTGAGGGTGGTTGTTGAGCACTAGTGGGAGCATAGGATTGGGGAGGTTGTTGGGATATGAATGACGATGGTGGAGGGATGTTGGATTGGGATGGTTGTTGGGGTATGAATGATGATGGTGGAGGGATGTTGAATTGGGATGGTTGTTTGCGTATGAATGACGATGGTGGGGGCAAGGTAGCAAAATGGCTGCCCCCAGTGTTGACAGGAGGCGGGTTTGAGGGGAGTGGTGCTGGTAGCATTAGTGGTTGTGGTTGTGGGATGTTTTGCAGCATGTCATAGGCAAAAGGATCATTGGGATCAATGGTTTGGGGTGTTCTTGTGACCGAGATGGTGGGATGTGTCAGATTTCCAATGGGATACAGGACAACATTTCCAAATTCAGGTTAATGCCAACCTTCTATGGAAGGAACATTAGAGACATACGAGCTACTGGGGATGTCATGTGAACCTTGGGGTACATTATATGTGGAGGTGCCATACTTGGATAAGTCGATGCCTGATGGCAGCTTGACACCTTTGTCAATAAAGTGAGCCAATATTTTTTCACCATGTTTTTCGAGAAGGCATTCTGTCATTTGTACATTGACAGGGTTACTAAAGTGTTCCTCAAATGTGAGCTCAGGTTGATCAGCCATGTTTTCCTCCCTAGGTGGTGACGTGTTTTGGCCATCCACATTGGATTGTGATGAGGTGCCATTGTTGGGATCGTGAGGGATGTTAGCACCATAGTTAGGATCTGATGAGATGTTAACTGTGTTGGTGGGATCTTAAGGGTTGTTTGATTGGGCATTCAGGGCTTGTTGGTTGGCCATTTTCTTTTCCTATGATCGAGTCTGAATGGGCATGCAAGATGATGAGATGGATCAAGATATTAGAAGGACCTGGATGATGAAATAATGATTCAATTTGATGGGAGATTAGCTGATGATGATTGGTCAAACCGATGTGGATTGATTTGATGAAATTGGATTGGATTGATTAGTAGACACTGGATTAGTCTAGGTTTTGGATCTTGATCCGGATAGATTTGATGATGTGGGGATTGGATTGATCTGATGATTAAGATTGATTTGATGATAAATATGATGAAGACTGAAACCCACAACTGAGTTTAAGAAGGATCCTTGGTAACAACAAGTGTTTGATTGATGGGTAGATGTATGATAACGACACTAAATCCAACTTGAGTTACAAGCGGATTGATTGGGTCGAGAAGGTTGACCGAACTAAGATGGATAGTGATCCTAAGTCAGTTACGATGATTATGATTAGGGATGAACACCTAGGTCAACTTGGATGACAACTCCAATGAGGTTTATATGGAATAGTGGAGATCGAAGATGAATGCGGATTCAGGATGGATGGGGATCATCTCAGGATAGATGAATGACTCTCAAAACAAGCAAAAGAGTGCTCAGAATGAATGACTCTTAGAACGAGGGGATGAAGACTCAGAACAAATGTTCAGATGTTTGTTTTGGATGCTGAATGGTCGTATCGATGTTCAAAATAGAGAGACAAGGGATGCCAAGTGATAATATATGTTGGCCATAGGACAGGTCCGCCACTCTGTAAGGACAGGTCTACCATAGCACAAGGATAGGTCCACCACTTTGTAAGGATAGGTCTGCCAAAGCACAAGGATAGGTCTGCCACTCTGTAAGGATAGGTCCGCCACAACACAAGGATAGGTCCACCATAGCATGTGGTTAGGTCTGCCACAACATAAGGTCAGGTCCACCACAGCATGTGATCAGGTCCATAAAAGGATAAGTTTTAAACTTGATGTTTTTGTTGGACAAGTAAGGCAAAGGACCCAAAATATAGCAAACATGAAAAGATTTGGCCAAACTAATAATGACTGGTTTTGCACGAAAAAGACAATTCAGACAACACAACCCTAAGATTAGTAGAAATGGGTATGGCCAACAAAGTCTTCTACTCTAGGATGAACATGGTTGCTAAGGAGTCCTCGATATACACCTGGTACATGAGGTCCAAACCTTGAACACCAACCCATTAAAAGTGTGAGTTGGGAACCTTAGCGAGATACTAAAGGCTCATACCAACTCTTCACGTCATCCCGACGCTTCACCAATTACAACATGGTTGGATTGAGGTACAACTTTCACTCTCCCCCCTTTATATACCCCACCGGTACACATGGTTGGAATTGTCCCTTGGGGTGATGAAATTCCCAAGCAAGTCCCACTAAGAAAATGAAAAAGATAGATGACTCAAAAAGGACTCGGGAAAGCGTTTTTAAATCTTGGGTGTAAATGGGGCAAGAGTTGGATATCAAAATAACGCTGCAAACCACGCCAAACAAGAATTTTGTTGACCCCTCTAGATGGGCTTCAGCTGCCTAATTTGCAAAGGACAGTGGTAAAAACTTGAAATTTCACCTTGAGGAGGTGGTCCGCCCTCTGTAGGGGCAGGTTTGCCCTCGCAGGGCAGGTCCACCAAAGCAAGGCAGGGTCCACCAGGAGAGGATAGGTGCCTGCGGAAGGGCAGATTGCTTAAAAGCTTAAGACAAGTCACTTTAGGAGGCGAATTTTTCCTAGAAAGACGAGATCCTTCACTCTGTGAGACAGGTCACCACTCGTAGCTTTGGACACAAAAATGCAAAAAAAAGCAAACGTGAAAGAAAAAGACCCGTTTGTGGGTCCCACCGGGCGTGCCAGAAATGTGATAGGTCAAATATATGCATTAGAAAATGAGCAGCAAACTAAAGAGTGCAAATAAACACCAAAACAACCTACACCTCAAGATTAGCCTAAGTTGGAATCAACACAAGATAAAAACAACAAATGGAACTTTATACCTTGTGTCGAATCGATCATTTGGTTGGCCCTTCGATCTTTGATGTATATGCTCCTTGGATGGCAAGATATGCAAACTAGATGAT